>CM040118.1:193800217-194400217 GCA_022559845.1 Amorphophallus konjac
GCTAAAATTTAGTCTAGTACACAAAGACGATTGTAAACCCTTCCAGAAATGAGAGGTGAATCTCGAATCTCTATCCGAAATAATAGAAGTTGGGATACCATGCAGCCGCACAACCTCCTTAATGTATAATGCCGCTAGAACATCTACGGTCCATTTGGTCTTGATGGGTAAGAAGTGAGTGGACTTAGTTAGTCGGTCCACAATTACCCATATAACATCCAATCCACTTCGGGTCTTCGGCAATCCAACTACGAAATCCATGCCAATACTATCCCATTTCCACTCCGGTATTTCAAGAGGTTTTAGCTTACCAGCCGGTTTAAGATGTTCGGCTTTGACTTGTTGGCAGACCAAACATCGACTCACGAACTCAGCTACCTCTCTTTTCATGTTAGGCCACCAAAAAGTTCTTTAAGAGCTTGGTACCTTTTTGGGGCACCAGGATGTATAGTGTACCTCAATCGATGTGCTTCTTCCAAGATTTTATCATTGATAGTAGAACAATCGGGCACACAGGTTCTTCCTCAGAATAGTAACCTTCCATCATCTGCCAAAAGAAAATCCTGCTGTTGATCTAATTTCTCTTTGATTTCAATAATCAACGGATCATCATCTTGCAGCTCTTAAATTTTTGAGAGTAACTTGGGTTGGAGTCTAATATTGGCAATCAAGACTCCATCTTCCTTTTCCTCCATATTGAGATCCAGGTTTGCCATTTGCTCCAATAAATGCCATTCTTTAATCATTAAGCTTGATAATAATGCCATCGATTTCCGGCTAAGAGCATCAGCTACGGCATTGCCTTTTCCTGGGTGGTATTGTATAGAGAAATCAAAATCTTTCAAATACTCCAGCCACCTTCTTTGTCTCATATTGAGTTCTTTTTGAGAGAATAAGTACTTGAGACTCTTGTGGTCGGAATACACAATAAAGGCTTCGCCATAGAGATAATGCCGCCAGATCTTCAAAGTAAAGACCACAGCCACTAGCTCTAAGTCATGCACGAGATAATTCTCCTAATAGGAGGCAGATCCTACCTCAGAAGATGACTCTCCTCGGCTTGCCTGATCATCGAGGCCTTCTGCCAGTGATCATCGAGGCCTTCTGCCAGTACAAGTGGCTGTGCTCGAACCACCACTTGGCATAATGGACATCGAATCTCCCTCAGCGCTCCAACCCTAGCGTCGGTAGCCGCTCTGGCTCCCTGCGGTAGTAGAAGTCCCACCGCGCTGCAGTCAGCAAGTGGGTATCACGGCACTTGTACAGCCAGCTCCCCAAGGGAAACTGTCGGTTCGGCGGGATCCCCTGGTCATACCCGATGTTCCGGACGAACCTGTGCGGGTAGTATGGCTCCAGAAAGCTCGTCACGGACCGATACAGCGCTAGTACCGCCGGTCGGGTGCTCATCACCCACTCTGTATACAACGCCGCGTCTGACTCCCGCTGGTAAGGGAGGGTGCAGGCTGCCCCGCCGTTCGAAGGCACCAAGATCAGATGGGAGTCCCTCGTAGCGCTGTTAAAAGGAAGCCCCTCCTCGCCCCTGTCGAGCAAATAGGACAGGGCTCTCCTAGCTTCCTCCAACTGCGCAACAGCATTCCCATCCGGCTGGCCGGTGAAGCTGAATAACAAAGGCGCCACCTGGTTCGCCACTGTCCCTCGAGTCACCAACCTAGGAAACAACAGACCAGCCCACATACTGAGGTAGTGGGTCGGCAAAAGCAGGCTCCTCTCACGTGGCGCCAGATGCGCCGCCAACACTCCCAGCCCCTGATAAATATTGGCCAGCGCCACTGGAGCTAAAGCCAGCCTCCGTCCCTCGGCCAGTAGGCACGCAGGCCACAGCAACTCGACCCTCAGCAGATCGTCCTCCCTGTGCGGGACTACAAAGGTCCCCAGCCAGTAGGCCAAGTAAGCTACTAGGTGCGTCACGTCGACAGTCCGTGGGGGTTCCACCTCTCCCGTGGTGCGTAGATGTACCTCGTGTACATTCAGAACCGCAGCTCCACCTCGGTGTACTCCTCCCAAGGAGTTTGGTCTCTCACAAACTCCTGATAAAAACATAAGGGCCCATTGTAGATGTGGCAGACCCATACATTCAGTGGCACCCGGGGAGTCTGTGCAGCTCGTTCCCTCCCAGCCAGAGCTAAGTCCCGCCAGGTCTTTAGCAGATACCGATATCTGTAAGAAATGCAGTATTGACCTAGCCCGTCTATGTGACTATGGTGGAGGTCATCTAGCACTACCTCCTCATACCCCACACTGCTGATCGGCAACCTAGAAATCTGAAACAAAGACCACAAGTCTAGTGAAGTCTCTCCCTTAGTCGTCGCCACTATATTCCAGCGGCAGTTGAAATGCTCTACCAGTGCCTGTAGCAACCCGGTGTAGTAGGGGTACTCGTACAACACTGCAGGCACGGCATATCTGATGTCGACTCGATCTAGCAGCACCCGGTAGTGATGTACGATCCCCATCAGCCACTCAGTAGCTCCCTGAAGGAACCTGCGTGAAGGGATCACCGCCCAATGGCCGTACCAGCTGACGACAGTCTGTCGCAGAATCCCGTTCAAAAGGCTGTGGTCGTCGTAGCCCTCTCTAGCATACTGTAGCCCTGATGGCTCCCGCACCAACCCCGTAGTCCCCTCTGTCTCTGCCCGGTGATGGCCGTGCAAGTCCCAAGAAGCGGGACCCATCACCCCAACATGGACCCCGAACTGGTCCGCCCTGCTGAAGAAACCCAGGCACTCAGCACTGGAAACTGACACTACCTCTAATAGTCTCCAGAAAAACTTGGGAAGCCGCAGAGAATGACCCCGTGCAGGCTGTCCTTGCCTACTAAAATTGCCTGCTCCAGTCAGCGGCGCGCTCCAGCGACTTGGGAGTCCCCCTCCTCCATGCCGGATGGGACGTAGCTCCTTACGAACTCGAATAGGGGGTGGTCCGGTGGGAACACCATTGGATAGCCAGCTCCACGGCGTAGGTGTAGATCTCGCCCGCCTTCAAAATCCGGGCCAGCTCCACGGCGCCGACTCCACTCGCCCCCTCTCTAACGGGGCCCTCAGCCACTACCGTGTGTCTTGAGTCAAGCTGGTCCACGCTAGCTGCAGTAATGACTGGCAGGACTAGAGGAGGCATGGGCCGCTCAGTCCTCCTCACCCAGTGATCCTCCTCTCGGGCCACACGCCTCGGGACCCGCTCATCTCTGCCAAATCATGCCATTGCTGCAAGACAAATTGCATAAAATGGTAAGCACACCAGAAAGTCAATATATACAATGCAGCAAAACAAACGCACATGAAATGTCAAAAGACAACTACAACAACCCAGAATGAGGAGCTCACAGTCCATATGCCCTCGTCTCTGCCTCTGACGCACGCCCCGTGGGGGGCATTTGTTGTACCCAGATAATTTCCCAGGAAAATATTAAAGAATAAGGGTTCAGGAATTTTCTCGAACACCCCTAAGGTATGGGCCACCCATCCCCTTCCACGACTCATCGGGCCCAACCAACTGTCCCAACCAGCTAGCCGTGACCTACGGCAACATCAGCAATTGACCGGGATCACTCTCGATCGCTCAGTTGTGGGTTTTTCCCGCGTTCTACATGGCCACCCTTATCAACCCAGGGGCGCTCCGACTACAAGCCGTGCCACGTGGCACTCAGTGATAACGCGAAAGTTCGTCGTTTAAAACACGCGTATCAATCTTAAAAATTTCCACTCACACTAGATGAAAGTAAGACGTAATAAGGTGGCGAGAAGAGTCGAATCCACAGAGAAGAAGAGATTTTTAGATAAAAAAACTTTGGAGTCCTTTAGAAAATACTTGTGATTTTACTTTGCTTAAAGAAAATAGTGAAATGAAGAACAAACCAAACACTTAATTAAAAATACCTATGATTATGCACCTATGTTATAGAAATTAAATGTATGAAGTGAAAAGAAGAGATAGAAGAAGGGGGTAGAGAGGGAAGAAGATCAAGAACTAGATCAAAAGAACAACTCTCTTCATTAACTTAAAAGAAAGAGTACATGAAGTGCAAGATAAACTTATAACAAAGATGTGGCAAGATTACAATGAAGTAAAATAACATAAAAGCAATAACAACAAGAGGAGCCTGAGATGTGAAGATGGTAGCAGCAATGGTGATGACGGTGCCATCCTCTCTTGGCCTTGGATCACGAACCACCTTGCAGAAGATATCATCTACGCCGGTAGGAAGTCACCTTCATCATTGAAGCGGCCTTTGGAGGGTAAATAACTTTGAAACCAAGATGAATTAGGGGATGTCGAAGAAGAATAAGTTGAAGAGGAGGGAGAGGGGAAGAACTTTGATGAAAAACTCAAATAGAAAAGAAGAGCAGAAGGGTTTAAAAATAGAGAAATAACAGAAGCTAGCACCTCTGATGAACAGTGAAATCACAGGATAGTTGAAAAATGGGAAATAACTTTCAAACCAGAAAGCATTAGAAGATGATGTAGAAGAAGACGTTGTAGAACACTTAAAAATAAAGAATTTTCATGAAGATAGTAAGAGAAGAAAATGACTAGAAGGGGGAGCAATAAGGGAAAGAACAGAGAGAAATACTGGTTCATAGATGAACAGGATAGCATAGTGAAAAATATGAAATATCTTGAAAACTATGATGAATTAGAAGATGATGTAGAAGAAGAAGTTGTAGAGGACTGAAAAACCAAGAATGTTCATGAAGACAGCAAGAGGAGAAGAGGGACGGAAGAGGGCGAACTTGGCGGCCTAAGAAGATGTGAGAGGGAGAGAAAAATTACCAAAAGAAGAACTCCCTTTTCTCCTCCTTGTCATGGGCTATTTATAGGGAAAGTTGAGTAGATAGAGGGTAAAGATTGTATCAAAAGGAGATGGATGGCTGGGATTTAGGTAGAATATGATACATGGGGAAGAGAAAAAGTAGGTGGGCACCCCTTTCTTGGACTTTGGGCACCCCTTTTCCCAAGGCTCATCATATCTCTCCTTTAATTCAAACTTTGAATTCAATTTTTCCTCCAACCAAAATATGTGTTTCTTTTCCTCAATTTTAAACTTTTGAAATTTCTTTTCCCTCCAACCAAAATATGTACTTTTAACTTGGTCAAAGTGGTGGTGACAGTTTTACCCCCGGCTTCTTTTGTAATTGCCTTTGGTGTCCTGCACACACATAATTACACTTTAGTCCATAAAAATTATCACAATATGCACATAAATCTCAAATGCTCATGGTTATGCAATGGAGAATTAATGCTCATGGCCCTCAACTTAAATTTATTATTAAATAATATCACCGAATTAATCAATTTGTGTGAAAGCTCCAATTTAAATGCGGAGTTGAGGTTAACTATGAAATATGTATAATTGCCTAATTATATGCACATAAAATTGTGTACATGCGATGAATTATCATAAGAAATGGACACTTATCACACCCCCCAACTTACTCATTGCTAGTCCCTTAGCAATGCCAATAAATTAAAATTTAAGACTAACAAGAGTTTGTAAAATTCATGCTCTCATATCCAGTTCTCCCTTCATAGAATCAACCAAAAATTAGGAATCTGGAATCATTAATACATACTAGCCTTATGTAGGAACTTAATAGTACATGATTAAGAATTCAAATCAAAGCTCAATAGCACTTGTGCATGTGTAACTACCAAATCCACAGCTTAGATAGTTGCATCCCCCATTTGCTATTCTAAGCAAATGCCTTTCAACCCTGCACCTCTTAGATCAGAGCATTAAGTATATTAGATTTTTGTCTGCCTTATTGCTTTGTCCCTTTGGGATCTTTTATACCACACATGATGCTGCACTACCCTTCACTGCTCAACGTGAACCTCGACTCTTGCCTTAGGAGAAGCAGGCCTGGTTTCACAGATCAAGGTTCCCTTTTCTGTTTTACGCAAACCTCAACACGTCTTAGGTGAAGTAGGCCCGGTTACTAAGACTAGGGGCATTTTCATGGTGTGTTTTTTCTTTTCTTTTCTTTTCTTTTTTTTGTACCATTACGCTTATTTGATAGATAATTTGACAGAAAGCTTTGTAAAAAGATCTCTTTTCTTATGAAGTGTAGAATATCAGACAGCATACCAAAAATAGTAGAGGGCTTGTCTTGCTTGTTTCATTAGTGTGCAACATGAATTTCTTTTATCTCTCTATTTTTTTTTTCAAAGTGGACATGAACTTTAAAGGGATTCTTATATCAGTTTTCCATGGCTAGATTGATTAAATTTTCCATCATCCTTTTCCCTAGTCTTTTTTATTCCAGAATTACTTTTAATTTAAGCATGAATCATGAAACTCAAAATGGGGTTTACATCTTTCTACTTTCATGCAACGATGATATGCAAGACAGAACTCCTATCAGGTTGTACTATATGCATTATGAAAATTTTTCTCTCCCCCTCAACTTGAATGACATTGTCCTCAATGACATGTAGAATATATGAACATGACAATGCATACATGAATATTTGGGAAGGAAAGGTACAACCTGGGGTGCGCAGACGTGGCTATTTTGGCAGGCAGTTTTACGAATGACTTCTTTCAGCTCCTACAAACACAAATGAAAATGACACACTAGATTTTTGAAGAGAAATGGTTGGGTTGCCTCCCTACAAGCGCTAAGTTTAACGTCTTCAGCCAGACGACATTTATATATTTATCCAAGTAGAGTTTGAGACGCTGACCATTGAAAGTGAAAATTTGACCATTTTTAGGATCTAGAATTTTAACAGCACCATGATCAAAGGCTTTGAGCACAACAAATGGTCCATCTGATAGGAATCAACTCTGAGCATGTACATTTTATTTTTGTATTTATGTCCTTTTATTTATTTTTATATCCTGGGGGAAGTAGATTCGTAATTGTAAGGCCTTATGAGCCTATTTGTTCTTCCTTACGATTGTGTGGGTTTATGTGCAAAATGTCAGTAGGACCTGCAAGGGGGCCCCCACTCCTATCCCATTGGTCCACCTCATCCATGTGGGGCTGGTCAAAGGTCAAGGTGGCATCTCGAAGGTTTGACAAGTCAATTGACACATGGGGAGATAAGTGATTTAAAATGTCAAGGGTAGGCCACCTACCACACCCACCTAGTCAAGGCCCCCCCCTATTTTGTTCCATTTTAATTTTTGTAAAAAGGACATTAGAACTAATTAGTTCTATACCTTGTATACCCCTCCCAACCCTAGATCTGAGGGCATATGTGGTCATTTTCCATTTATTATATAAGGCATGTAATTTCCATTTGTGTGAATTAATGAAGAAGAAAATTTGTTGAATGCATTGGAGCTGGTGCGCCCCTCCCCTCTCTCCCTCTGGTTCCTTCCTTCTCCTTCAAGATTTCAGGGTGAAACTCCTTCTATCTCAGCCCCTCTATCTCTAGATTCATCTCTGGTGCCACCGCCGCCGTTCGTGCCGCCATCGAGCCGCCGCGAAGCCGCCTCCGAAGTTCTGTCCAAAGTTCTGTTTGGCTGGACAGAGTCCCACTCCGGGAATTTTAACGCCCAACTCCGACATCATCTGGAGTTGAGATTTTCAGGGTTGGTTCCTATCTTGATTTCCAACCTCCAGTAAAACATTCACATCATTTAAACTTCTTTTTATATTTTTCTATTTTCGTGTCTTTATGTCTTCCTGATCTGTCCCTTGTCAGATCTGTGTAGCACGAGCTTAGTTCTTCCCCCTTTCGACCCCCTTTTTTATTTTTTTTGGAATCCCCAAATTTATTGGAGGTTCTTTCCACATTCCCCATCCTCCAAAAATTTTCTTTGAATTTCAATAGCCATCTACCTATTTTTAGAAATTTTGTCTTTCCCCTAAATTCAGATCTGTTTCTGCTGTCTAGATCCGACCCCGAGTCAGTATAAAATCCCCACAAAATCGAAACTTCCACCAAACCTTTCATAAGATATATCCTCGTTTTCCTCTCTTCGGTCTCTACAACTTTTATGAAGGGCTCAACAGCTTAATCGAAGGTCCACATCACGGTCAACGCCAACTCTCAGGAAAATTTAGTTCTATCTTGAGTTTTCAGATCCTGCCAACCAGCAACTTGAAAATTCGACAAAGGCCATCAACGGGAAACTCCAATTTCTTCCTCCGGCCATAGATCGAAGGATTTGAAGTCAGCTTTCCAATGATACCTCTTGTGTGTCGATCCGACACCGGGAGTGATCGCAGAATCCATTCTCGCCGGGTCGCGCGCTGTAAAACAGCAGCTTCAGATCCGTGGGCAGCAACTCCGGCGAGTGGAGATCGGAGCCGCCCGGCCTCCGACCGGTGAACCAGCATACCGCCGTCCCAGGGAGCGCCCCTCCAGGCGTCCCCACCACAGTGGTGCCACCCCGGTCCCACACGGCCCCTCGGACCAGCACGTGGGTCCCACAATCGTGAGTACGTGTGCAGCCGAAGCTACGCAAGAAGCAGCCCGTCAACCAGAACCTGCTACTCCCGGGTCCCATTGTGTTGCCCTTTACCTCCCTGCATGGAGTGGGCATTCATATTCATTGCTGTAATATTTGTGTAATAACTGTTTCGGGAGTATCAGTTCGGCCGGGGTCGTCTTCCCCGCGCCGAGAGCGTGGAGGTATCGTGTTCGCTCCTTACCCGACATTTACTTTATTTCGTATATATTTCTTTATGCCGCTGATAGAGAGCATGATAGGGTAACTTAGCTCGCAATTTATTGTTATTCACTGCTGCGAGCGAGAGAGCAATACCGTCCCGTGACCCGATCCGGGACGAAAAGAGAGCCGACCACCCTAGCTCACTGCCAATTTTTCAACCGTGCACGTCCGACGCTTCCCTCGCTAAGGGACGATCGCGAGTTTTCATAGAGTCCAAGGATCACATTTCAATTGGAGTCGAGTCGCGTGTCCGTCCCGCATCACCATCCCATCTAGACTTTAATTTTCTGGGGAATAAGCGCAACCTTGAATTAAAGAGCCAAACTTTTTGATCAGGTTGAAATAATTTTCTCACAATGTGTTTATCATGGAAAGCTTTGGTCTTGGCTTTGTAAATCTTGGCATTTTCATAGGCTTCATTCCTCAACTCCTCCAACTCATTTAGTTGTAGGGCCCTACGAGATCCGGCTTGGGCCAAGTCACAATTGAACTGTTTAATAGCCCAATAGGCCCTATGCTCAAGCTCAACGGGTAAGTGACAAGCTTTTCCAAAGATTAACCTATATGGAGACATTCTAATGGGGGTTTTGTATGCTATCCGATAGGCCCAAAGAGCGTCATCCAATCTTTCGGACCAATCCTTCCTATCGGGCCTAATAAATTTCTGCAGGATATTTTTGATCACCCTATTGGATGTTTCCACTTGGCCACTTGTTTGGGGGTGATAGGGGGTGGCAATCTTATGAGTGATCCCATATTTCCTGAGAAGAGCTCGGAATTGGGCATGAGTGAAATGAGAACCTCCATCACTAATGATCGCCCTCGGACACCCGAACCTTAAAAATATATTCTTTCGGACAAACTTCATGACAACTTTGTGATCATTAGTCCGGGTGGCAATGGCTTCAATCCATTTAGACACATAGTCGACTGCCACAAGAATGTACTCATGTCCGAATGATGGCGGAAAGGGCCCCATAAAATCAATTCCCCAAACATCAAAGATTTCGACCACTAGAATGGGGTTGAGTGGCATCATATCGCATTTGATCATGTTTCCAATGGCTTGACACCTAAGACAAGTCTTGCTAAATTCATAGGCGTCTTTGAAGAGAGTGGGCCAGAAGAATCCACTTTGCAACACTTTGGCGGCTGTTTTCTTTCCCGGAAGTGTCCCCCACAAGCTAGAGTGTGACAAAAATTCAGGACGCTTTGTTGTTCTTCCTCGGGGACACATCTCCTAATTGTTTGATCTGGACCTACATGGAACAATTAAGGATCTTCCCAAAAATAGTGTTTGATTTTGGCAAAGAAATGTTCTTTTTCATGTTTAGACCACCCATTAGAATTTGTCCCACAGCTAAGTAGTTGACAATGTCTGCGAACCATGGGAGTTGACTATGGGTGATGGACAAGAGATGTTCATATGGAAATGAATCTTGCAAAGGAGCATTATCAGTTGTGAGAATCCGAGAAAGATGATCGGTAACTTTTTTCTCAGAACCTTTTTTGTCTCGGATCTCAAGATCAAATTCTTGGAGTAGGAGGATCCACCTAATGAGTCTAGGTTTGGCAACCTTCTTAGAGAATAAATATTTGAGAGCTGAGTGATCAGAGTACATAATGACTTTTGCCCCTAAGAGATATGATCGAAACTTTTCAAGGGCAAAGACAACAGCTAACAGCTCCTTTTCCGTGGTGGTGTAGTTAAGCTGAGCATCGACGAGGGTGCAACTCGCATAATATATCACCACCGGACACTTGTCAATTCTTTGGCCTAGAACTACCCCGATAGCATAGTCGGAGGCATCACACATGATTTCAAAAGGCAAAGTCCAATTAGGAGATTGGAGAATGGGTGCCTTGGTCAAAGCCTCTTTAAGGGTATTGAAAGACTCAAGGCAGGCAGCATCTAAATGGAATGGAGTGTCTTTGGCTAAGAGAAGAGTTAATGGGCGGGCAATCTTAGAAAAGTTATTTATGAACCGGCGATAAAAACCGGCATGGCCGAGGAATGAACGAATTTACCTCACAGAGGTCGGAGGAGGGAGATTAGAAATAAGGTCGATCTTGGCTTTATCCACCTCTATACCCCGTTCGGACACAATATGGCCCAAAACTATGCCCTCTTGAACCATGAAGTGACTCTTTTCCCAACTAAGAACAAGGTTGGTTTCAATACATCTCGCAAGCAGTTTTCAAATGACTCAAGCAGTTCTTCAAATTTTCCAAGCAGTTTTCAAATGACTCCCCAAACACAGAAAAATCATCCATAAAGATCTCCAAGAATTCTCCTACCATATCAGAGAAAATGGCCATCATGCACCTTTGAAAAGTGGTCGGTGCGTTGCAAAGATCGAATGGCATTCTCCGAAAGGTAAATGTTCCATATGGGCAAGTGAATGTGGTCATCTCTTGGTCTTCCGGATAAATGGCCACTTGATTGTACCCAGAATATCCATCTAGGAAACAAAAATATCTTTGGCCCGCCAATTTCTCTAGAATTTGGTCAATAAAGGGGAGTGGAAAATGGTCCTTTTTGGTCATGGCATTGAGTTTCCTATAATCGATGCACACTCTCCATCCCGTGGTGGGCCTAGTGGGCACATCTTCTCCTTGTTCATTTTGGACCACAGTGAGTCCCGATTTCTTTGGAACCACTTGAGTGAGACTCACCCATTGGCTATCCGATATGGGATAAATAATTCCCGCATCGAGCCATTTGACAACCTCCTTCTTCATCACCTCCTTCATGTTCGGGTTCAACCTCCTTTGCATTTCCCGACTAGATTTGGCGTTGTCCTCTATGTAAATGTGATGCATGCAAATAGACGGACTTATCCCCTTAAGATCGGCCACTGTCCAACCTATGGCACCCTTGTGAGTCCTAAGGACTTCTAGGAGAAGTGTTTCTTGGGTAGGGGTAAGATTGGAAGCTAAGATAACAGGAAGGGTTTGATTGGGGCCTAGGAATGCATATTTGAGGGAGTCAGAAGGGGCTTAAGCTCAAGTTTAGGAGGGCTTTCAAGTGATGGAAGGGCTGGTTCATCTTCCAAAGCTGGAAGTGGTTCAACCTTATGCCAAATGCTACTATGATGAGGGGAATCTTGAAGAGCATTGACCTCCCTTATTTGACCCATGCCCAGATCATTCTCAATAAGATCATCATAGATGTCTATGAAGTGGCATTGTTCATCTAGGTCCAAGTATTGGGAGGCTTTGAACACATTGAGAGAAACTTTTTGACCTCCGAATGAGATGTCTATCGTCCCCGTAGCATAATTGATGTTGGCTTTCGCAGTAGCAAGGAATGGGCGGCCTAGGATGATTGGAGTGTGACTTAGCTCCGAGGAGGAGGCCATGTCAAGAATGAGGAAATCAACGGAGAAGTAGCAATCATGGACTTTCACAATCACATCCTCTATCAAAACTCGAGGGGTCTTTACTGAGCGATCAGCTAGTTGGAGAATGACGGGGGTTGGCTTGAGTTCCCCTATATCAAATTACTCATAAACAGAGGTGGGTAAAAGGTTGACACTAGCTCCTAAGTCGAGGAGGGCACGGTCAAAGGTTGCACCACCTACATCACATGAGATGAGGGGAGCACCGGGATCCTTCAACTTTCTAGGGAGATTGTTCATCAAGACCGCACTAACATCCTCGGAGAGCCAAATTTTCTTATGGGTCGACTTGGGCCCTCTTCTTGGAGTGCAAAGCTCTTTGAGAAATTTGGCGTAGGCCGGAACATGTTTTATGGCATCTAGGAGTGGAATGTTGATGTGAACTTGTGAAAAGAGCTCCATGAATTCCTCATTTTGGGCCGGCCAGGTCTTAGTGGGCTTGGGTTCTAGGGCATTAGGAAAGGGGACCTTGGGTTGATAGAAATTTGGATCTTCATGGGCCTTTCCTTTACCTTTAGGATCTCCCCCCAACTTATCTTGAGTGCAATCCTCCTTGCTTGCATCCTCATTATCTTGATTCTTTTCTATGGAATCTTGCAACTCCTTTCCATCCTTGTATGGGTCATCTAACACCTTCCCACTCCTCAAAGTTGAAATAGCCTTGACATTTTCAAACCTTTAGGTTGGACTTGTGGGATGGGTTGAGGTAGGAGGCCCGGTTGTGGAGGAAAACCCGGGGGTTGGTTTCTTGGATTGGCCACGGGTTGACTTGGAAGTTGACCCACTTCTCTTCTCATTGTAGCTTCCGCCAATTGTCCTATTTGACTTTCCAACTTGGAAATGGATTGTTGTTGATTCAAGATGATTTGTTGGAGTTGATTGAATTTATCTTCAAAGTTGGATTGAGGCGGAGGTTGGTAAGTGGGTTGGCATTGATTAGATTGGAAATGTGAATAGCCCATAGGAAGGAATTGAGTTTGTGGACCTCTAGAAAATGGATTGAAGGTGTTGGGTTGGATTTGAAATTGACTTTGCATGAGTTGCTTTTGGGTTTGATGAATAGAGGGGTTGGTTGCTTGAGGTGGAGCTTGTTGGCCCTTCCAAGAAAAATTAGGATGATCTCTCCAGCCCGGATTATAGGAATTAGAAAATGGGTCATAGTTGGGCTTGGAGAACCCTTGGGCAGCTTGAACTTGCTCTTGTATAAATGGTGGTAATTGGGCCGCAGTTGGACATTCCGTGATGTGATGGGCCGGGCTTGCACATAGAGTGTATGCTTCTTGTGGAGTTGAAGATTGACCCGAATAGGAATGAGTTGATGGTTGACAAGTAGGATCTTTCAAGGTCAAGAGTTGATCTAACTTTTGGGTAAGACTCTCTACCTTATGCAACTTTTGAGTGATGAGATTTATGTCCAATCTTAGTTCAAAATCACCCCGGGCCTTGACCTCGTATAATCCGGCCCATTTGGAAGGCCCAATGGATCTCTCATAGGATGATAAAGAGGCATGATTGATGGAATTCTCACTAAGCATTTCAAACAAATCATATGCCTCATCCTCACTTTTAGTCATGAATGCCCCTCCACATGATGCATCAACCATTTGCCTAAATTGGTCAGACAGGCCCTCATAAAAAGTTTGGACTACTTGCCATTTGGACAACCCATGATGAGGACACTTCCTAAGTAATTCCTTAATTCTCTCCTAAGATTCATGTATTTGTTCTCCCGGAGTTTGGGTAAATCCTGTGATTGCCCTTCTCATGGTATTGGTGCGACCTATAGGGTAGAACTTTTTCAAAAATTCTTGTTGCATCTCGGCCCAAGGTCTAATTGGTTTCCCTATAGTGCCTAACCAATATTTAGCCTTGTCCTTAAGAGAGAATGGAAAGAGGGTCAATTTAAGGACATCATCCTAGAAATTTTGGATTTTTACCGTGGAACAAATTTCCAAAAATTCATCAATGTGCTTGTAGGGGTCCTCATTAGTGTTTCCATAAAATGAAGGGAGCATTTGAATTGTGCTTGACTTGATCTCATAATGGATGGCTTGATTTTGAGAAATGTGAATGCAAGATGGAGGTTGATATTGGTTGGGGATGAAATAATCTTACATTTGCTTTGGTGGATCAGGATTTTCGGCCATTAGATTTTGGTGGTGAGGTCCTTGATTTTTGACCATGTGATCTTGTTGGAGATCGTCCCTTGGATACAAGACTCTCTCAATTTCTTCAATGGGTCATAGTAGATTTGGATGTTGAGATCTTCTACCTTGCATAAATTAGGACGATAAGAGATTTTTTTATGATGATTTTTTTTGTTTGTTTGTTTTTTTTTGGTTTTGACACAAACTAGGACGAAGAGAGAGAAGAGGAGCAATTGTTTTTGATTTTTTTTATGCAAACACAAACAAGTTGTCACATAAATTACCTAATGACCTATGTGTGACCTAGACCTACAAATTGGGTTTCATAAAATGGCTAAAGTGTAACTTGAGTTCACCCTCAATATTTCCACCGGCCAGGTAAGGGGTGGGGTAGTGGGAGGCTCCCCCTACTTTCGTAGGGACCTAATTACAAACCACTAGCCCGCTTAAGGTGTTTGCCGTCTGACCGTCTTGCCTTAGGCACCGGTTTTCACAAGAGGGTAAACCTAAATAACACAAGAACCACAGTGTGAACCTAGGGCCAACGTCTACTGAATTTTATTTAGGGTCTAGGTGATGTAAAGATGAACGAAATTATGGTTTGTGAGCTAAGGAAGGGTGATGAAATCCCCATATTATCTTGTTTATGGGTGTTACCCTTAGAATATTTTAGAAATGATATGCAACAAATCAAATTCAAACAAGGGGTTCTATGCAAGTATGCATGAGCATGTGATTAAGAAAAAGATTAGAAAAGAACTCACCTTGCCCCTCGCAATCTCCAAAATGCAATGACCAAAGTTAAACAACAAGGGGAAAAAAATTCTATCCTAAATGATGCATGACTTAGAACATGAAAGTGTGATTTCTATTCTTGGAATGAGGATTTTTATTGGGTTCCAGTGAAGAGTTTTTTTTTTATTTAGTGAACATATCTAACCACAATATGTAAGAACATTAGGGAAATAACACAAAATGAGAGGAGTTACGATACTTACTTGAAGCGCAATCCCTCGTTCTCTTTTTTTTTTTTTGAAATGAATGACAAAATCAAAAGATGAAAGAAAGAAAGGTAAACTTACCTCTATTTTTTTGATTTTTTTTCTGTAAAAAAAAAAAGAAAAGAAAATTTTATTAGTACACTATAAACACAAGGAAAATAAAGTTCTTAAATCAAAAATCATCATTCCTCCCCGGCAACGGCGCCAAAAATTGATAACGCGAAAGTTCATCGTTTAAAACACGCGTACCAATCTTAAAAATTCCAACTCGCACTAGATGAAAGTAAGACGTAATAAGGTGGCGAGAAGAGTCGAATCCACAGAGAAGAAGAGATTTTTAGATTTAAAAACTTTGGAGTCCTTTGGAAAATACTTGTGATTTTACTTTGCTTAAAGAAAATAGTGAAATGAAGAACAAATCAAACACTTAATTAAAAATACTTATGATTATGCACCTATGCTATAGAAATTAAATGCATGAAGTGAAAAGAAAAGATAGAAGAAGGGGGTTATCACTCATAATGTGAAGTTGAGGTTAACTATGAAATATGCATAATTGCCTAATTATATGCACATAAAATGGTGTACATGCGATGAATTATCATAAGAAATAGACACTTATCACTCAGTAACAAGGCCGGGGCCTACCCCAAGACTCCTTCTTCCAGCCCCCCCCCCCTGAGGTCAAAAGGAGACCCAACTAAGGCAACCACAGGCTTTGGAGGCCCGCAGCATCATATACGGCTCACACGCGTGTGCTGGGCATTTCCCTGAGCAACTTGTGGGCGCATATGTCCCAGCCCTTCCACGGCCAACCGCGGGCCGACCCACGGCTCCAACACACCATCTGAGTTCTACAACAACTCTCTAGCAAGTCAGGGCCACCCCCGACCCTCAGATACGCGGCGTGAGCCATTTACCTTTAGCTCCTGGGGGTGACTCGGGGCTACCCTGTCAACCCGCCTTACAACACGGCATACACCACCAAGGTAGGGCTCACATGCCCAAAAGGCCTTCTCCAAACTCATACAAGCTCCTGCTCTCAGCCCAATGCCAATTTTAAGGCCCGCTAGTCAGTTATTCAAGCCGTTCGACAACCTGAGGTGTGTCGGGCATTTACCTGAACACCTTGCGAGCGGCAACTACAACGCGACAACGACAAGCTCCCACAGGCCAATCCCGGCATCCCGGAGCCCCAAGTCCTCTAAGGGACAACTTCAAATAATCCCAAAAAGCCGTCGAGGCCAACCCCAGGGCCACAGCTCTCCCCCGAGGCGAGTTCGCCCTGACCGCGCCCCAGGGAGGGCAAACTCCCCGGGGGCTACGCCCTCCTCCTAGCCCAGTGGCCCCACGGTCGTGATTCCAGTCCCAGTTCCCCATGTCTCATCGAGGATCGAGCGGCGTACCCGGGCATAGAAGGATTCACGAAGATGAAGCTCCGGGATCACGTGAAGCTCATGCGAGTCAACGTCTCGGTCTACGCGCAAGAGCGTCCAGCACACCAGTCCATGCCCGTATCCTTTGTCTTCTAGCAGTCAAGTGGAGTCAAAGTGGGGCCAAACATGTAAAAAAACCCAATTTTATAGAGGTGCGGACCGCCCCCTCTCTCTCTCCCTCCAATTAGCCTAAACCCCCTAGGGGGGGTTTAGGCGGACTAGCCTGACCCCCCAGGCTGGTCCGCCTAAACTCCCCATTAAACAAAAAAAAATTATTTTTTAAAAAAAACCCAGCCCAGCGCCCAGTTCGCCTAAACCCATGCCCAAAATAAAGAAAAAAAGAAAAAGATTTTTTAAAAAAACAAAATGGAGCCACCGGTCCGCGTAAACCCCCCACGCGTTGGGGTTTAGGCGGATCAGACGGGTAAAGGGGGAGGGGTTTAGGCGGACCAGACCAGCCCCGTGGTCTGGTCTGCTTAAACCCTCCCTCCCCCACTCAGAAATAAAAAAAAACTTTTTTCAAGGGTTTACCCGGACCAAGTTGGGCCTCCAACTTGGTCCGCCTAAACCCTTCCCTGACCTTTCGTCTTCCCTTATAAAAACCCCTTAGAAGCTCAAGGGGTGGGGCAATGAAGCAGGCAGTCAATCCCTGGCAATCCTCAGCAATACGCGGCCAACAGACGAACGCAAGGGGTTGTGTGTGGTTGGCTTGTGAATGGGCTTACACGTGCCGAGGGTATGTCACTTGTACTCCCCTCACACGGCGTTTAGCCATGCCACACAAGTCCACCCCTACTACACACAAGGCATTATGATGATGGCAAACACACCCGCATCCCGGGTCTGCCCGCGTGTACCGACCTACGATGGTCACGCTTACGCCATGATGTCGCGCTTCCCTCTGTCACAGGGTCGTAACCGACAGCTCGATCGAAGCCGCACCCGACCCTCACCCAGTCATCAGCTGATACCTTCTCCAGTCGCCCAGTCTAAACCTCCCTCGGCAAACCGGGCGTGGCCCTTGCTTCGAGGAGAACCTATGTAAAGCATGCGGATATCCGCCTAATCACGCATCGACCCGGGGACCGACGCACATGTCGGGATTGTCCCGTGGCGTGCGCCAGTTGTAGTTTGGCCGCTACGGCCCACCTGTAAAGCCCTCGTGGCTCCCATAAAGTATAATACCAGTTGAACACAAGTGCCAGTACGCGGGTCCCAGCTTTGTACCTGCATCACTCAGCACGTGTGTCCAATATCCCTGACCCCAGCAAACACCTCCCAGTCGAAAGCACACCCATAGCTGCGGAATGCTCCAGGCCCTCTACCCATGGCTTCAGACATATACATACTTCTCTTCAGCATGGAACGAAGGTGTTTGGATTCAATCCAATGTAAATAAACACCGATTGCTTGCGGTCGGTGGGGAAAGACATCCAGTACATGATTCCCACAATCGCCTGCCCACTCGCACCCATGGAACCTCTTTTATCCACGTGTCACCCAATCTCCCGAGCCCGCGTGCCACATCCTGGAGACACTTCCCAGGCTAACCCTCGGTTCCATAGGTGATTGTCGAGAAATCGACTGGCACGCCCGCACCCTGTCAAGTTAACCTACACCCCAAAAATCTCGTGTCATTCGACCACTTTCGACTTTCCGTAAAAGGAGAGTGCCCGGTTCATCCGTGAGAGGCATACGACCATGAAGGAGGATACCCGAGATACATCAAACTCCAGTATTTTCCTTTCCCGCTGTATTCCTTCCTTCATCCGGTCATCAGCATAAAAACCCACACAACAACCCTATTATACATGCTCTGATTGACATGAGTGTTACGACTCGTCGCACCTCAATTTTTCACGTCGAGACGTGACAGTCTTTGTGGTATTAGAGCCTAGGTTTCATAAACCCTAGGTTTTCCTTGATATAGGTTCTAGATATTGATCTACAATTTTTTGTAAGAGTCTTGAACCTTACCGGTGAGATTGGGTAGAGTCATGGGCTAAGATTTAAAGAATGATTAATCAAGAAATAAACAAAGCACTTAAGTTTGGTAGTTTGTGCTTGTAGGCTTAATTTTCACCAATGGCTGTCGAGAGAGCTCGGTGGCGTGAGATGCAAAGGGCGATGCAAGGTCTAACCCAAGCTCTACAGTAGGTAGCTCGGGGAGGAGCAACCGAGGAGCCGAAGATTTACATAGAAATTTCAAGAGCATGAACCCTCCCAAGTTCACTGGGTCCACGGACCCGAATGAGGCCGAACATTGGGTAAAGGAAATCAAGATGATATTCTGAGTCATGCAATGTGCTGATGAGGAGAAGGTCCTACTCGCTACCTTTCAACTAGAAAGGGATGCCCGTGGTTGGTGGGAATCGGTCGAAGCATCTACTTCACGATCATGTGTTGTGGGAAGAGTTTGTGGATCACTTCAACAGCAAATACTTCTCCGATCGGGTGCAAGAAAGGAAGGCTGCTGAATTTGCCTCCTTAAAGCAAAGGGGTTTGACGGTGGCGGAATATGAAGCCCAATTCATAAGACTATCCCGCTACGCGCCACACCTTGTGGGTATCGAAAAGATGAAGGTGAGGAGGTTTTTAAATGGGTTGAAGCCATAGTACATTACTCAACTCGCCCCGATGGATATCCAAGTTTATACCGATGCTGTGAGAAGAGCCCAACTCCTAGAAGATGCAACGGAATTGTCTGATCACATCCGAGGAAGAGATGCCAAGCAGGAGCAAGTTATTGGCTCCGATAACTTCAAGCCATCCTTCGGGAAATAGAGGCCCAATTTTGATGGGCGTAACTTCAATAAAGATGGGCGTAACTTTCAAAAGGACAAGAAGTCGAGGTCGATTGACAAACAGATTGTCCATATCACTGCATCATTGAAAGAACTAAGCAAGTATTGTGAGAAACCCGAACACAAGGCTGATGAGTGTTGGAGAAGACTAGGTGCATGTCTTCGTTGTGGGAGTCGAGAGCATAGAATCCCGAGTTTTCCACTTCACAAAGAGCTAGCTCCACTGGAAAAACTTCTAGTTGCTGTCAAGAAGCAAGGAAGACTTCAAGCCCTTATGGATGCGAAACCTACCGAAGATGGAGGCATCGTGGAAGGTGCTCTTTCTATGTACACAAATGCTGCATCTGTCTTATTTGACACTGGAGCTACGCATTCATTCATATCTAAGAGCTTTGCTGATATTTTACCTTTGATGCCTATTCCATTATATTAGAATCTAAACTCGTTATTACTACTCTTATTTGAGTGGGATCAGAGATTAAATATTTCTATCCTGCTAGTGAAGTTCTAGTCAGCGGTTGTAATCTACCTGCTGACTTAGTATGCATGGAGATGGAAGGATATGATATTATTTTGGGAGCCGATTGGTTATCTACACATGGTGCTAGTGTCAACTGTAAATTGGGTACGGAAACCTTTATTGGCTATCCGAACCTCTTATTTTCTGGTGTCAGGCATTCTAGACACCTATCCTTTATTTCGGCCTTAAAAGCCGATAAATTATTGAAGAAGGGTTGTTCGGCTTTCCTAGTTTCTATTACTATGGCCGAGCATAAGGAACCCATTCTGGAGGATATTCCCGTCGTTCGGGATTATCCTGATGTATTCTTGGACGAGCTGCCTGGTATTCCTTTGGAGAGAGAAGTGGTCTTCTCTATTGATTTGACTCCGAGAGCTGCATCAGTTTCTAAGTCTCCGTATCGGATGTCCGCTATCGAAATGAAGGAGTTGAAGGAATAACTATTGGAGTTATTGGAGAAAGGATTTATCCGACCAAGTACTTCACCTTGGGGAGCCCCAGTCCTATTTGTCAAAAAGAAGGACGGGTCAATGAGATTGTGTGTTGACTATCGGCAATTGAACCAACTCATAATCAAGAACAAATATGCATTGCCGGGGATTGATGAACTATTTGACCAGATTTCTGGAGCTCGATATCTTTTAAAAATTGATCTCCGATCTGGTTATCATCAGTTGAAGATCAAGGAGGAAGATATTCACAAAATGACATTCAAGAGTAGGTATGGACACTATGAGTTCACTGTTATGCCTTTTGGCCTAACCAATGCACCTGTAGCATTTATGCAATTAATGAACAATGTATTCAGGCCATATCTTGTTCAATTTGTGGTTATCTTTATTGGCGATATTTTGATCTACTCCAAGTCCAAGATGGAGCATGAAGAACATCTCAAGAAATCCCTATAGTTATTAAGAGATTACAAACTTTATGCTAAGGTTAGTAAGTGTGATTTCTGGCTAGAAGAAGTTTCTTTTCTACATCACAAAATATCCCGAAAAGGTATTACATTCGATCCTTCGAAGATCGAGGCTGTAAAAAACTGGAAAAAACCTACTAGTGTGATCAAAATTCTAAGCTTCTTGGGATTGGTAGGATATTATAGAAGATTTATTAAGGATTTCTCCAAGACCGTCGTATCTTTGACAAGATTGACAAGAAAAGAGATTCCTTATATGTGGTCCAAGAAAGGTGAGAAAAGCTTCTAGACTTTGTGATGGGGACATCGAAGCAAGACCGCTCATATTTTGTTTGCATTTATGTCCTTTTATATTTGTATGTATACCCTTGTGTTATATGGGTACACAATTATAAGTCTTAGGGGGTTTTTGTGCAAAATGTCAGTAGGACCAGCAAGGGGGCCCTCACTCCTTTCTCATTGGTCCAAGTGACATCATTTAGGTCCATGTGGGGCTGGTCAAAGTCTTAGGTGACATCTAGAAGGTCAATTGGACACATGGGAGACAAGTGGTAAAAATATTCAATGATGCCACCTACCTTACCTACCTAGTCAAGGGGGCGCCCCCCATTTTGGTCCAAATTTAATTTTTGAAAAAAAAGTCTATTAGAACTAATTAGTTCTATACCTTGTATACCCCTCCCAACCATAGATCTGAGGGCATAAGTGGTCATTTACCATTTATTATATAAGGCATGTAATTTCCATTTGTGTGAATTAATGATAAGAAAAAAATTGTGTGCATTGGAGTAAATTTGTGCCCCCTCCTCTCTCCCTCTGGTTTCCCTCTGGTTCCTCCAATCTTCAGGATGTAGAACCCTTCTATCTTAGCCCCTCTATCTCTGAATTCTATCTCTGCTGCCGCCGCCGCCATTCGTGCCGCCATCGAGCCACCGTGAAGCAAGATCCGAAGTGCTGTCCAAGGTTCTATCTTGCTGGATAGAGGTTCACTCTGGGAATTTTAGCTCCCAACTCAGACATCATCTGGATTTGATATTTTCAGGGTTGGTTTCCCACTTGATTCCCAACCTCCAGTAATATTATCCCGTCATTTACCTTTCGTTTTATATTTTTCCAATTTCATGTCTTTCCACCTTCTAGTTCTGTCCCAGTTCAGATCTGTGTAACAGCAGCTCTGTAACAGCAGCTCTGTATTTCTAGGTTTCGACCCCCTTCTTGATTTTTGTTTTAATTCCCAAATTTATTGGAGGTTATGTCCACCATCCCCATCCTCCACAAAATTTTTGTCGAATTTCAAAACCCCTCTACCTATTTTTAGAAATTATGTCTTTCCCCCAACTTCAATTCTATCTCTGCTATCCAGATCCGACCCCAGGTCAGTATAAAATCACCAAAAAAGAGAAACTTCCACCAAACCTTTCATAAGATATATCCTCGTTTTCCTCTCATCGACCTCTACAACTTTCATGAAGGATTCAAAAGCTGAATCGAAGGTCTACATCATGGTCAATGCCAACTCTCAGGAAAAATCATTTCTGTCCTGAGTTTTCAGATCCTGTGAGTCAGCAGCTTGAAAATTCGACAAAGGCCATCAATGGGAAATTCAAGTTTCTTTCTCTGCCCATAGATCGAAGGATTTTGAGTTAGCTTTCCAACGGTACCTCTTGTGCATCGATTCGACGTCGGGAGTGACCGCAGCAGCAGATTTCTTCGGGACGCGCGGGTCTGAAACAGCAGTTCAGATCCGTGGACAGCAACTCCGACGAGTGAAGATCGGAGCGGCCCGGTCTCCGACCGGTGAACCACCGCGCCGCCTTCCCAGGGAGCGCCACTCCGGGCATCCCCACCATAGTGGTGCCACCCCGGTCCCATGCGGCCCCACTGACCAGCACGTGGGCCCCACCATCGTGGGTACGCGTGCAGCCGAAGCTACGCAAGAAGCTGCCCGTCAACCCGAACCCACTACTCCCGGGTCCCATTGTGTCGCCCTTTACCTCCCTGCGTGGAGTGGGCATTCATATTCATTGCTGTAATTTAATTACTTACTGTTCCAGGAGTACGAGATCAGCCGGGGTCGTCTTCCCCACGCCCGGTAGCGTGGAGGTATCGTATTTGCTCCCATCTCGGCATTTACTTTATTTCGTATATATTTCTTTATGCCGCTTCTAGAGAGCATGCTCGGATCGTAGCTCGCTATACTTTTTATATCACCGCTGATGCGAGAGAGAGCGAGACTGTCCCGTGACCCGATTCGGGCACGAATTTATGAGTTGACCACCCTAGCTCACTGCTGGTTTCTCAACCGTGCACGTCCGTATGCTTCCCTCGTTAGGGGCGATCGCGAGCTTGCTTAGAGTCCGAGGGTCGCATATCCATTGGTCTCGAGTCCGTGGTCCGTCCCGCATCAGTTTGGTATCAGAGCGCCAGTTGAGTCTAGGGTGTCTAAAATCAAAAAAAAAGTGTCATTTACGTCTAGTCATCGTCTAAGTCGATCTAAGGTTGCATCTGCATACCATTGTTCGGTATATAAAAAGGTGTTGTCCGAACGTTAGGCTACGCCTATCGAGAAGGCCTCACACTTGCGTGAGTGATCTTCGGATCGATTAACTCCGCCACGTACCGAATCTTGGTCGTGTCTAGGTTGGTAGTCAAGTATGCATTCCAACTTTGCATTAGTTAGGGTCGTGTCTAGTGTCTTGTCCAAGTGTCGGCATGGCCATCCACTAGCTTCCCCGTGTCCCATGGATTACCAAACACCCGGATCTTATCCATGGTGGCGATACTATCTAAGATGGGAGAACCACCCGGACCACCCCCATAGGCCCGTATCCCGGGATTTCTATGGATCCAAAAACCCAGGTGACTACCTAGAGTGGGAAGCCATTATGGACGACTACTTTGAGTGTTACCTTATGTCCGATCCCGCGCAAGTCGACTTTGCCAAAAGGTGACTTTTCTATGAAGCCGCCGAAACATGGAGGGACATCAAGTACTTCTGGGAAGCACTACCAGAAAAAGCGGGATTTCAGACGGAATTTTCATACGGAAATTTCAGACGGAAATTTTCGTCTGAAATTTGTGATGGATTTGTTTCCGTCGGAAATCCCGTCTGAAATATGCAATTACACACCGAATTTCAGACAGAAATTTGTGACGGAAAATATTCCGTCACAAATTTCAGACGGAATTTGGGACAGAAAATTTAATCTGTCAGAAATTTATGACCAAGAATTTGTGACAGCCACATTTGTGACGGATCCGTCTGACAATCCATCACAAATGTGTCTTCTCACGGATTTTCAGACGGAAATTAATCCGTCACAAAATTTTTGCGCCCCCAATCCGTCGCAAATGTGCCTTTGCGACGGATTGGGGGCGCAAAAATTTTGTGACGGATTAATTTCCGTCTGAAAATCCGTGAGAAGACACATTTGTGACGGATTGTCAGACGGATCCGTCACAAATGTGGCCGTCACAAATTCTTGGTCATAAATTTCTGACAGATTAAATTTTTCGTCCCAAATTCCGTCTGAAATTTGTGACGGAATATTTTTCGTCACAAATTTCCGTCTGAAATTTGGTGTGTAATTGCATATTTCAGACGGGATTTCCGACGGAAAAAACTCCGTCACAAATTTCAGACGGAAATTTCCATCTGAAATTTCCGTCTGAAAATTCCGTCTGAAATCCCGCTTTTTCTGGTAGTGAAGATAGGAGGCTAAGGCCCATCGAGTCATGGTGGGATATGAAGAGAGTGCTTAGGAGGGTCTACCTTCCCCGCCCACCGACCTCTAACCACGGGGGTCATACCACTAGCCAACCCCACCAACTCACCCACAATCAAGTGGGCCACACTTCCAACCAACTCCGCCCCTTCACCTCCATCCAAGTCCACCAAAGCAACCCCAATCAAGTGGCCCTCCTTGTCGCCTCCAACCAACCACCCCTTGGCACCTCCGTCCAATCCCACCCAATCGTCTCCAACCAAGTGGAAGCCCCACTTATAGTCGAGTCTAGGTCCGCATCCGGGCCGAGAGATGAGGAGCGAGTCCACCCCAAGGTCCCTACTCCAACCCGCACCTTTAATGAAATCGAGAAAATGTTTTCGGATTGGTTGGAAAGGACACGTGCTTCTTCACCACCCGTGAGTGCTCCATTGCTACCCTCTACTTCTGATTTTATTTTAGAGCTCTCTCATTTGGAGCCACCAAAGCCCGAGCCACCTGTGTTTCTAATGGGTACGCTTTTCATAGCCGAGCCGCTTCTTAGTTGGCTCAAGGATGGCTTGGTCTCACCTCCTTATCCATCCATGGACCCCACCTTATCATTAGTGCCCGTCAACTCCTACCACACTACCTTTCGGTCTAGTCACTACGTTGATACATTGAATGACCTTATTATGGGATTAGACTCGCAATGGAAGTTGACACACTCATTGGCCCGAGGCTTCGACCAACCCACTAGTCTTAGCTTCACCCATCCGGCCTTAGGGTCCATTACCTCCGTGTGCACCGTGGGTTGTGTCACCACGGAGATTCTCTTATTCCTCCCCCTGTCAGCCGAACCCGACTTCATACCCTTTTGTCCGAGGGAGGAATCATACTTCTTACCTACGATCATCGTCTCACCCGCCACAATGTATGAAGGTGACCATCCCCACCTTCAAGACTTCTACACATGGGACCGTGACTTATGGGAACCCACCACAAAGGGTCATACCTTCTTTGATCCCTTTGACCCATTCCCTAGTGGGCCCCTTGACCCACCATATATACTTCATTTCTTCGAGGGAGTCCACTACCACACCCCTACCCCACGGGTTGGGTCTTCTACACCCACCAATCCCAATCTCGATACACCCACACCCGGCTCTTCTACACCCAGTTCTCCTAGTCTCAAGTCTCCCAAATCAAAAGGGCCGTCCATGCATGACTGGGTCATACTAGGGCGTCTAGGTGTTCCCCATTCCACCAACCACTGGTTGCATAACATTCATGCATGGCACATATTCGGGTGTCCTGGTCCGCCGTCACACACGTACGGGTCGGACTAACAATAGGTTTTTTTAAGGTCTGTGTGAGTCTTTGTTTCGTCCAGTTTGTTTGTCGAGTGCATTGTGTGTCTGTGCATACGTTGAGTCGAGTCGATTTTGTGCGCTCGCGTTGTTAGTCCCTTTCGAGTATGAGACTTGTCGGACTATGGGGATCAGCTCTACATCTATGCCCCGGATCTAGTCTCCTACAGGGACCCAGCGGTGATTCCTAGTGAGTCTTCGAGCCGCCTCCTTCCCCTTGAGAGTGACCCCACCCCGGAGTGTTCCACCTCTAGCCTCTTCCCATAGCAGCATGCGCATATCGAGTATATACGGAATGAGCAGGTGACGATCACTTGGAGTGGAGCGTACCCGCGCTACTTGGTACGATGACAGATCCGCCGGAGCTACTCGAGCAGTCACCCCCTTTACTCGACGGGGTCAAGTTCTTCCCACCCCGGGAGAATTGATGGGGACATCGAAGCAAGACCGCTCATATTTTGTTTATATTTATGTCCTTTTATATTTGTATGTATACCCTTGTGTTATATGGGTACACAATTGTAAGTCTTAGTGGGTTTTTGTGCAAAATGTCAGTAGGACCAGCAAGGGGGCCCTCACTCCTTCCTCATTGGTCCAAGTGACACCATTTAGGTCCATGTGGGGCTGGTCAAAGTCCTAGGTGGCATCTAGAAGGTCAATTGGACACATGGGAGACAAGTGGTAAAAATATTCAAAGATGCCACCAACCTTACTTACCTAGTCAAGGGGGCGCCCCCCATTTTGGTCCAAATTTAATTTTTGAAAAAAAAGTATATTAGAACTAATTATTTCTATGCCTTGTATACCCCTCCCAACCCTAGATCTGAGGGCATAAGTGGTCATTTTCCATTTATTATATAAGGCATGTAATTTCCATTTGTGTGAATTAATGAGAAGAAAAAAATTGTGTGCATTGGAGCAAATTTGTGACCCCTCCTCTCTCCCTCTGGTTTCCCTCTGGTTCCTCCAATCTTCAGGGTGTAGAACCCTTCTATCTTAGACCCTCTATCTCTGAATTTTATCTCTGCTGCCGCCGCCGCCGTTCGTGCCGCCATCGAGCCACCGCGAAGCAAGATTTGAAGTGCTATCCAAGGTTCTATCTTGCTAGATAGAGGTTCACTCCAAGAATTTTAGCTCCTAATGCCGACATCATTTGGAGCTGAGATTTTCAAGGCTCGTTTCTCACTTTATTCCCAACCTCCAGTAATATTATCCGGTCATTTACCTTTCTTTTAATATTTTTCCAATTTCGTGTCTTTCCACCTTCTAGTTCTGTCCCAGTTCAGATCTGTGTAACAGCAGCTCTGTATTTCTAGGTTTCAACCCTCTTCTTGATTTTTATTTGAATCCCAAAATTTATTGGAGGTTCTGTCCACCATCCCCATCCTCCAAAAATTTTCGTCGAATTTCAAAAGCCCTCTACCTATTTTTAGAAATTGTGTCTTTCCCCCAAATTCAGTTTTATCTCTGCTATCCAGATCCGACCCCGGGTCAGTATAAAATCCCCAAAAAATCGAAACTTCCACCAAACCTTTCATAATACATATCCCCGTTTTTCTCTCTTCGGCCTCTACAACTTTCATGAAGGGTTAAAAAGCTGAATCGAATGTCTAGATCACGGTCAATGCCAACTCTCAAGAAAAATCATTTATATCCTGAGTTTTCAGATCCTGTGAGTCAGCAGCTAGAAAATTCGACAAAGGCCATCAACGGGAAATTCAAGTTTCTTTCTCTGGCCATAGATCGAAGGATTTTGCGTTAGCTTTCCAACGGTACCTCTTGTGCATCGATCCGACGTTGGGAGTGACCGCAGCAGTAGATTTCGTCGGGACACGCGGGTCTGAAACAGTAGTTTAGATCCGTGGACAGCAACTCCGATGAGTGAAGATCGAAGCCGCCCGGTCTTCGACCGGCGAACCAGCACGCCGCCTTCCCAGGGAGGGCCCCTCCGGGCGTCCCCACCATAATGGTGCCACCCCGGTCTCACGCGGCCCCACTGACCAGCACGTGGGCCCCATGATCGTGCCTTCCTGTGCAGCCGAAGCTACGTAAGAAGCTACCCGTCAACCCGAACCCACTACTCTCGGGTCCCATTGTGTCGCCCTTTACCTCCCTGCGTGGAGTGGGCATTCATATTCATTGCTGTAATTTAATTACTTACTATTCCGAGAGTACGAGATCGACCGGGGTCATCTTCCCCACGCCCGGTAGCGTGGAGGTATCGTATTCACTCCCATCTCGGCATTTACTTTATTTCGTATATATTTCTTTATGCCACTGCTAGAGAGCATGCTAGGATCGTAGCTCGCTATACTTTTGATATCACCGCTGCTGCGAGAGAGAGCGAGACTATCCCGTGACCCGATTCGGGCACGAATTTGTGAGTTGATCACCCTAGCTCACTGTCGGTTTCTCAACCATGCACGTCCGTACGCTTCCCTCGTTAGGGGCGATCGCGAGCTTGCTTAGAGTCCGAGGGTAGCATATCCATTGGTCTCGAGTCCGTGGTCCATCCCGCATCACTTTGAAAGATTGTCTGACTACTGCCCCTATACTCGCATTGCCTACTGAAGGAGGAGGATTCGAAATTTATGCTGATGCATCAGGAATTGGTCTAGGTTGTGTATTGATACAACATGGCAAGGTAATCACCTATTCCTCAAGGCAATTGAAAAAGCACGAGGAGAATTATCATGTGCATGACTTAGAGCTGGTGGGTGTGGTCTTTGCTTTAAAGATCTGGTGACATTATCTCTATGGTAAGGGCTTTATTGTGTATTCTGACCACAAGAGTCTCAAGTACTTATTCTCTAAAAAAGAACTTAATATGAGATAAAGAAGGTGGCTGGAGTATTTGAAAGATTTTAGTTTCTCTATACAATACCACCTAGGAAAAGGCAATGTCGTAGTTGATCCTCTTATCCAGAAACCGATGGCATTATTATCAAGCTTAATGATTAAAGAATGGCATTTGTTAGAGCAAATGGCAAACTTAGACCTCAATATGGAGGAGAAGGAAGACGGAGTCTTGATTGCAAATATTAGACTCCAACCCAAGTTACTCTCTAAAATTAAAGAATTGCACGATGATGATCTGCTGATTGTTGATATTAAAGAGAAATTAGATCAACGACCGGATTTCCTTTTGGTGGAGGATGGAAGGCTGCTATTCCGAGGAAGAACCTGTGTGCCTGATTGTTCTACTATCAAGGATAAAATCATGGAGGAGGCACATCGATCGACGTATATATTTCATCTTGGTGCTACAAAAATGTACCAAGATCTTAAAAGAACCTTTTGATGGCCTAACATGAAAAGAGAGGTAGCCGAGTTCGTGAGCCGATGTTTGGTCTGCCAACAAGTTAAAGTCAAACATCTCAAGCTGGTTGGTAAGCTAAAACCTCCCGAAATATTGGAATGGAAAAGGGATAGTAATGGTATGGACTTGATAGTTGGATTGCCGAAGATCCGGAGTTGATTTGATGCTATATGGATAATTGTAGACCGACTAACTAAGTCCGCTCACTTCTTGCCCATCAAAAGCAAATGGACAATGGATGTTCTAGCGGCACTATATATTAAGGAGGTTGTGCGGCTACATGGTATTCCAACTTCTATTATTTTGGGTAGAGATATGAGATTCACCTCTCATTTCTAGAAAGGTTTACAATCATCTTTGGGTACTAGGCTGAATTTTAGCACGACCTTCCACCCTCAAACAGATGGACAAACCGAGAGGATGAATCAAATTATCGAAGATATGTTAAGAGCTTGTATGATATATTTTGGTGGAAGTTGACATGAACACTTATCCTTGACTGAATTTGCATATAATAATAGCTATCAGTCTAGTATACAAATGGCACCTTTCGAAGCACTATATGGTAGGAGCTGTGGATCACCTCTAGGTTGGAGCGAGGTTGGAGAGAAAGGATTGATTGGTCCTGATATTGTTCAAGATACAACTCACAAAATCCAGTTGATCGGAGAAAGGTTGAAGATTACGCAGTCACGACAAAAGAGTTATGCCGACAATCGAAGAAGAGACCTTGAATTCGAAGTGGGGGAGCATGTCTTCTTGAAAATCTCACTCACACGAGGAATTAAAAGGTTTGGTATCAAAGGAAAATAGAGTCCAAGATTTATTGGCCCTTTTGAGATTCTGGAGAGAATCGGTGAAGTGGCGTACAAGTTGGCTTTGCCTCCACAATTGGCCGGTGTCCATGACATATTCCATGTATCCATGTTGAGGAAATACATGTATGATCCTTCGCATGTGATTCAATTTGATGACTTGATGCTACGGAAGAATTTATCCTATGACGAAAGATCGATCAAGATATTATATCAGAAATTACACCAGCTAAGGAATAGGGATATACTAATAGTAAAAGTCCAATGGAGCAAGCGTGGATTCGAAGAAGTTACCTGAGAATTGGAAGAGTCAATCAAGAAGAAGTATCCCGATTTAATCTCAGGTTAGAATTTTAACCCCTCTATTTGAATTTTTTTTATTACATGATGTGAATTTGGAGGACCAAATTCTTTTAAGTGGGAGAGGATGTAGAAACCCAACAAAATAAATAGATAAATAAATATTTAAATTTTGTTAAATAATTATAATATTTATGAAATAATGAAATTCTATTGTTACTATATGAAATAAACTAGATAACTGAATTTTTCTTGAAATAAATGGAGATTAAATGTTTTAAATTTTAGAAAAATTATAGGAGACCTAATTAAATTCCCTGATTATGATTAACAATTTGGCCTTTGGATAACCCATAATGGGCTGGATTACAAGTTAATGGGCTAAAAAATGTTAAATAGGGCTAAAATTCGTAGCACATGTTTAATACCCCTTTTATGATTAAATTAGTCACATTTTTAGAAGATTGTCACAAAATTCAAACCATGTGTCTTAGCCCACCATGTATTAGCCATCTTTCTCACATTTTTCTACCAAATTAAGGCTAGATTAAGAGGAGAAGTTAGAATTTGCTTCTTAGAACACTAAATTCGGAAGTGGAGAAGTTTGAATTTTGGGGAAGGGAATCTTGACTAATTTGGCCAAGTTTTCCCTATAAATAGGCCCCTCTAAGCCCCTCTAATCACCCTTTAGGCTTTTGCTACGTTGAATAAGAGATCGGAAGCGATTTGGGGGTTTGATTTGGAGGAGAAAGGGAGCTCTTGAGTATTTCATCCAATTTTTTTCTCTCCCTCTTCAACTCGATTTAAGGTAGGTCTCTCTCAAGCTAAATCTTTAATAATTCATGTCATCTTGTGTGTTTTCAAGTGTTCTTTCCATTGGTACTATTTTCTCCAATTTTTATTTAGTATTAAACATGTTAGAGGCGTTTTATTGAAGGGGTATCACCGTTTTTCGTAGAACATATTCTTTTTTTGAACGTGGTGCTCATAGAGGGCACGACATTAACGTTACGGCCCGAACAACCGCGTTAATACAAAAACTTTCCCGCCGTCTGAGATTTTTTTTAAAAAAAACATTATGTGCGAACGCGGTCTCACTAGAGACCGCGACCATAAGGCCGCGGTCACCAGGGAGACCGCGATCAGAGTTTTTTTTTTAAAAAAATAAAAATACTAGCGTCATCCCCAAGGGACCGCGTTCCTAGTGAACCTCCCCGGTAGTCCGAGGGTCAAAACAAAAATAAATAAATAAATAAATATATATATATATATATAAGTATGAACGCGACCATCTATAGTACCGCGACAAACCCAGTAACCTTGGCATCCATTTTTCAAGAAAAGAAGGGGGAAACAAGCATCATTATGCTATTTTCAGGTTCTAACTGAACCAATATTTTTCCAGCGTGCTAAATCTATCTCAAATCATGTTATAATCCATAACATTGAAATCCACACACGATTAAGTTAGGGATATGAAAGAAAATGATTCTATTCCTTGAGCTTATGTTTCTACCTAGTTCTTGTTACCTTCATGATATCCTTGCTCTCCATGACTATATTATCTTTCTAGCTTGTTAATGGAGTTGATATTATCTTTAAAATTGCATGGGCTTAGTTGCATAATCTTGATCGATACAAGTTTAACGATTTCCGTGTTACCGTGTTTTCAACAAGTCGCGTAGCTAATAAGATTTCCAAGGAAGAACGGTGTCTAAGGAAAGAGGACCATGGGCAAACACTTTAAGTGGATAAGTGATTTATTAATTAGGACCTCGTGTATACGAGGGGAGCCTCCCACTATCCCACCTTTTACCTCGCCGTAATTTCTCGATTTTCTAGTTAAGCTCTGACTGCGAAAAAAAATAAAAATGGGATAGAATTTTTCATTAGAATTATTCCTCATTTCTGACAAGTCGTGCAATTAGAAAGATTTCCAAGGAAGAACAGTGTCTAAGGAAAGAGGTCCATGGGCAAACGCTTTAAGTGGATAAGTGGTTTATTAATTAGGACCTCGTGCATACGAGGGGAGCCTCCCACTGTCCCACCTCTTACTTGGCCGTAATTCCTTGGTTTCTAGCTAAACACCCGACTGTGAAAGACTTGATCTAAACCCGTTTTATGAGATTTTTCACAAGGACTGATTGTGCCTTGTCTGGTAATTCAATCCCTTATCGACTTAATGTCGTTAAACATTATGCCTTAAATCCTCTTCGAACTTCTCTTACAACTACTTAAAATTTTTGCTAGATCTATACCTTATTTCAAGAGCTTTACCTTGAAATTCTTTGGCCATACATATTATATGGATGTCTAAAATATACTTGGGATGTATGATCCATAACCCCAATGTCTGACGTTAATGGGGCCTGGTCTGGTCCTGGGGGGAGCGCCCGAAAGTACTTGTGCCCTTGAGAGTTGATTGACCAGGTGTGACATTGTACCACAATGCTTGACTTGCTAGATTCATTTATGACATTCCACAGTTCGTGAATTACTTTCTTGAATTCATGAAGTACTTGAATTACTTGACTTGTACATGTTTGCGTAAAATGGCCAATTCCATGATAATACTCTCTACATGTTCATTTCTACTTGAACTTTATTCTTGATATCTTGTCTACCTATGATTCCAATTACTTACATTTCTCTACTTTTTCTCCTATTCATGTTCCATGTTTTAATAACATTTCTCGGCATAGCATTGTACCTTTATGCAAAGATATTAATTACTTTAAGTTGCCGGGTTTAGAGATATAAAATCCTATTGAGTGTTTCGCTCACCCTACATTTTCGATTAACATTGCAGGTAGTTCTGATGATGAACCCCAAACACATGGGGATGGGCTAGAGTGAACGAGGGATCAAGTTATCTTAGTTACCTAGGTTTATGAGCATTGCTTTTGCTAGAATTATGTACTCGGAAGTCGTATCATGCCTCTTAAGGCTTAAGAACTTGTAAAACTTTATTACGATGAAATAAAAGTATCTTTTTCTTCTTATCTCTCATTGTGTTTGGATCCTATTATACATGCTCTGATCGACATGAGTGTTACTACTCGTCGCGCCTCAATTTTTCGCGTCAAGACGTGACCGTCTTTGTGGTATCAGAGCCTAGGTTTCACAAACCCTAGGTTTCCCTTGATATAAGTTCTAGATATTGATCTAGAATTTTCGGATAGAGTCTTGAACCTTACCAGTGAGATTGGGTAGAATCATGGGCTAAGATTTAAAGAATGATTAATCAAGAAATAAATAAAATACTTAAGTTTGGTAGTTGTCCTTGCAGGCTTAATTTTTACCAATGGCTACCGAGAGAGCTCAATGGTGTGAGATGCAAAGGATGGTGCAAGGTCTAACCCAAGCTCTGCAGCAGGTAGCTAAGGGAGGAGCAAACCAAGGAGCCAGAGATTTACATAGAAATTTCAAAAGCATGAACCCTCCCAAGTTCGCAGGGTCCACGGACCCGGATGAGGCAGAATATTGGGTAAAGAAAATTGAGAGGATATTCCGAGTCACGCAATGTGCTGATGAGGAGAAGGTCCAACTCGCTACCTTTTAACTAGAAAGCGATGCCTGTGCTTGGTGGGAATCGGTCGAAGCAACTCTACTTCACGATCATGTGTTGTGGGAAGAGTTTGTGGAGCACTTCAACAGCAAATACTTCTCCGATCGGGTGCAAGAAAGGAAGGCTGTTGAATTTGCATCCTTAAAGTAAAGGGGTTTGACGGTGGCAGAATATGAAGCCCAATTCGCGAGACTATCCGGGTACGTGCCACACCTTGTGGGTACCGAAAAGATGAAGGCGAGGAAGTTTTTAAATGGGTTGAAGCCGCAGTACATTACTCAACTCGCCCCAATGGATATCCAAGTTTATACCAATGCTGTGAGAAGAGCCCAACTCCTGGAAGATGCAACGGAATTGTCTGATCGCATCCGAGGAAGAGATGCCAAGAAGGAGCAAGTTACTGGCTCCGATAATTTTAAGCCCTCCTTCGGGAAAAAGAGGCCTAATTTTAATGGGCGTAACTTCAATAAAGATGGGCGTAACTATCAAAAGGACAAGAAGCCGAGGTCATTCGGCAAACATATTTTCTCCTGTCACTACATCATCGAAAAAACTATGCAAGTATTGTGAGAATCCCAGACACAAGGCTGATGAGTGCTGGAGAAGACTGGGTGCGTGTCTTTGATGTGAGAGTCAAGAGCATAGAATCCAGAGTTGTCCACTTCTCAATGAGTAAGCTCCACCGGAAAAACTTCCAGTTGCTGTCAAGAAGCAAGGAAGACTTCAAGCCCATATGGATGTGAAACCTACCGAAGATGGAGGTGTCATGGAAGGTACTCTTTTCGTTTGCACAAAGTCTGCCTCTGTCTTATTTGACACTAGAGCTACGCATTCATTCATATCTAAGAGCTTTGTTGATATTTTACATTTGAGGCCTGTTGATAACGCGAAAATGTATGTCATTACTACACACGCGCTAACAATCTTAAAACTAAACTCGCACAAAATGATCAAAAGAGAACGTAGTACTATGGTAAGCTCGGGTCGAATCCTCAGGGAAGAAGAGATTTTTAGAGTTAAAAACCTTGGAGTCCTATGAAAAATACTTGTGATTTTGCTTTGCTTAAAGAAAATAGTGCAAGGAAATAAATCTATCTAAAGAATATGAGAGGGATTGAGAAGAGAAATTTGAAAAGGGGAGAGAGAAAAGGGAACATAATTTGCCAAAATAAATTTTATTACTAAAGACATGAAAATTACAATCTATGAAAATTGAGATTACAACCAATATAAACTATGAGATAAGTGAAGAAACTAGAGCCATGAGAGGATGATGAACGACGTCGTCTCCTACTCGCCGAGCCTTGGAGAGGATCGCTCCGCCTTGAAGGAGATCGTCGTGGAAAGAGGTGGATGAAGAAGTCATCGTCGTCCACGTCATGAGCCTTGGAATGTCCGTCTTGATGTGCACACCGCCATGAAAGGAGAGTTGTGGAGGACAAACTTTAGAGAGAAATATAGAGAGGAATGTGGAAGGGGTTTGTGTGGAGATGAAGAAGGAAGAAGATGAGAAAGTAAAACAGTGGGAAAATAAATATAACTCGTAAACAAAGAAGAATTGGAAGAAGTGATAGAAGAAGAAAATATAGATTTACAAGAGATAAAAAACTTTGAGGAAGAACTCAGAGAGAAACAAAGAGTGGAATGGCTTCAAAATGGAGGAAGAACAGAGTGTAGAGTCTCGGATGAACAGTAAAAACACATGACATCACCTTGAAAAAGAGGTTATAACTTAAAAACGGTATAGAATTGGAAGCTGGTTCAGAAAAAGAAGTTGAAGATCGTTTACAAACAAAGAACTTTTATGAAAAAAGCAAGAGGAGAAAATGACTATAATGGGGATAAACAATGGAAAGAACAGAGAAAAATACTGGTTCACATATGAACATGATAGTACAGTAAAAAACATGAAATATCTTGACAACCAGAAGGAATTAGGAGATGATGCAGAAGAAGAAGTTGTAGAGGACTTAAAAATAAAGAACTTTCATGAAGAGAGAAAGAGGAGAAGAGGGACGAAAGATGGAGAAATTGGTGACCTAAGGTTGGGAGAGAAAGAGTGAAAGATTGCCAAAAAAGAACTCCCCTTCTCCTCCTTGTCATGGGCTATTTATAGGGAAAGTTGGGTCGATGGAGGGTGGAGATTATATCAAAATGAGATGGATGACTAGGATTTAGGTAGAATATGATGTATGGGGAAAATGAAAAGGAGGTGGGAACCCCCTTTCTTGGACTTTGGGCACCCCCTTTCTTGGACTTTGGGTACCCCCTTTCCTAAGGCTCATCATGTCTCTCCTTTATTTCAAACTTTGAATTCAATTTTCCCTCCAACCAAAATATGTATTTCTTTTCCTCAATTTTAAACTTTTGAAATTTCTTTTCCCTCCAACCAAAATATGTGCTTTTGACTTGGTCAAAGTGGTGATGACAGTTTTGCCCCCGGAGTTTCTTGCAATTACCTTCAGTGTCCTGCACACACATAATTACAATCTAGTCCATAAAAATTACCATAATGTGCACATGAATCACAATTACTTACAATTATGCAATGAATAATTAATGTTCATGACTCTTCAATTTATTTTATTAAATAAAATTACGAAATTAATTAATTTGCGTGAAAGGTCCAATCTACATGCGAAGTTGAGATTAACGATAGATCATGCATAATTGTCTAATTATATGCACATAAAATGGTGTACATGCGATGAATTACCATATAAAATGGACACTTATCACACCCCCCAACTTACTCATTGCTAGTCCCTTAGCAATCTAAATAAATTAAAATTTAGGACTAACAAGAGTTTGTAAAATTCATACTCTCATATCCAGCTCTCCCTTCATAGAATCAACCAAAGATTAGGAATCTGGAATCATTAATGCACACTAATCTTATGTAGGAACTTAATAGTACATGATCAAGAATTCAAATCAAAGCTCAATAGCACTTGTGTATATGTAACTACCAAATCCATAGCTTAGACAATTGCATCCTCTATTCGCTATTCCAAGCAAATGCCTTTCAACCCTGCACCTCTTAGATCAGAGCATTAAGTATATTATCTTTTTATCTGCCTTATTACTTTGTCCCTTTGGGATCTTTTATACCACACATGATGCCGCACTACCCTTCACTACTCAACGCGAACCTCGACTCTTACCTTAAGAGAAGCAGGCCCAGTTTCACAGATCAAGGTTCCCTTTTCCATTTTACGCGAACCTCAACACGTCTTAGGTGAAGTAGGCCCGGTTACTAAGACTAGGGGCATTTTTCATGGTGTGTTTTTTTTTCTTCTTTTTTTTGTGCCATTGCGCTTATTTGATAGATAATTTGGCAGAAAGCTTTGTAAAAAGATCTCTTTTCTTAAGAAGTGTAGAATATCAAACAACATACCAAAAATCGCAGAGGACTTGTCTTGCTTATTTCATTAGTGTGCAATATGAATTTTTTTTCCAAAGTGCACATGAACTTTAAAGGGATTCTTATATCAGTTTTTCATGACTAGATTGACTAAATTTCCCATCATCCTTCTCCCTAGTCTTTTCTATTCCATAATTACTTTTAATTTAAACATGAATCATAAAACTCAAGATGGGGTTTACATCTTTTCATTTGCATGCAACAATACAAGATATCAAGCAAGAACTCAGATCAGGTTGTACTCACATGAAATGAAACATTTTTTTCTTTTCTCCGCCCAACTTGAATGACATTGTCCTAAGTGGCATATGCAATATGTATGAATAGAATAATGTAGACATGAAATTTGTGAAGGAATGGGACAACCTAATGGAAGTGAACTTCGACGGACATCCTTGCTGACCAAAGGCGGTACTTGGCCGTTAAAGGCAAGGCATAGGTGCAAGCAATCTTCTCTCTCCCCCCAACTTTTTCTTTATTCATACCTACAAAAATAAAAAAACTACAATACAAACTTGGGTTGCCTCCCAAGAAGCCATTTATTAGCACACGAGAATTACGAAAACTGTGGGTTGCCTCCCAAGAAGCGCTAAGTTTAACGTCTTCAGCAAGACGCAATGTAGCTCACTAAAAAATGGGTGGCATTTAGAATGAGCCACCAAGTGATATTATCCTCCTTAAAATTTCAGCCCTTATGCCATTGGAAGACAAGAGTAAGCATGTACATAATGGAGCTAGAAATATGCTAGTCTCGCACATTATTGATTTTAACTCTGACCATATGTGTGAGCCAATTTTCATCTTTAAGAGGCATGTAATGATCAATGGTCATCAATCTATCAAGATCGGGATGGACTCTCTGCCTAATATCTATCCATTGGTCCCCTTGTCCTGTATCTTTCAACCTTGCTTTCCCTTTATTGATTATTTCCTCCACATTAACTCGGTCAAGTATTAGTGGCTTATAAAGATTGACATTATTAGCCACATTTCCCGTAATGATAGCCTCATGAGCAATAAGGGCACTAATGAACTTATCTTCCTGATGAGACGTCAAATCAAAAGTGAATATAGTTGGCATATCTCCCTCAGGTCCTAGAATGTCATATTGGGGAGGCTTAACTTGCAGGGGAATCAAACTGGAAGGTGTGGACCCATCTAATAATTCAAACTTTATGGGGCAGGGTTCAGGGGTCAGATCAAATATGAAGTTCTCTAATGAAGCCTCTTCATCACACTCTTCACTCGAATGAAATTTATCAATCAAACTTTCCAGTATTGGGGTGGATAGACCAAATGTAAATCTTTCCAACAAGGCCCCTTCATCACACTCATGAAGATTATTAATCACATTTTTAATGGTGAGGTGGGTAGATCAAATGTAAACTTCTCCAACATAGTCCCTTCATCATGTTCTTCAAGAGGAGGGTATTCAAAATTCATCTTCATTAAATCATCAAGATTATTAACCCCAAGGCAATCCTCCTCTTCAAGTATATCCTCAATTGAGACTTTGGTGTTTGGAGTGATGTTCTCAAGTTCTTCACGTGATGCCCCGTTATCAATATCCTCTATCAAAATGAGATTATCAGATATATTCTCCACAAGCGGGGCATCTAAATTAGAGATGAATTTTTCACTCAAGGGCCCTTCACAATTCTCTTCCTCATGATATTTATCATTCAACATGTTTGCAACATCATCATTACCTTCTTCTTTATGCTTCTCTTCACATGAGTTAATGATGACACTCTTGATGCCAAAGTGTTCACATTGTTCTAACATAGGAAGCATGTCAATCAGTTTTTCTAATTGTGAGACTGTGAGATGAAATGAGAAATCTTCCGATATGGTTCTTTCATGATATTCTTTCAAGTAAGGAGGGTCACATTCCATTATCTTATCATCCTTTTCAGCTAGACAATCATCTATTCTACATTCTTTCTCAATTGACCCATGGGTATTCTCACTTTCATAGTTTTGACTAGCATCATTTTGCACATCATTTGATTCACCCCCCAACTTATTTTCAACCGACCTATTGTGGCTCTCCTCATAGATGGGTATGGACTCCTCACACAAATAAGCCATCTTGCTCGTCACCCCAGATTCTTTTTGATACAATTTTTCTACAATTCTCTCATTACCTAGGTCAAAAGTTTCCTTTGGCAGAGGAACCATAGGTTGCTGGTAAGAATAAGTGTGTTGGGTAAAGTGAGGGAATTGATCTTCCAAATTTGCATCAAGGGGGTTAGGCACTTGGTCCATAGACAATTCATATGTGACTTTTGTGAGTTGGTCCAATTTGATTTGGAGGGAGCCAATGCTTTGTTGATTATTTAAGATGATTTGAATCAATTGGTTGAGTTTTTCTTCATTTGATGGACCATTGTATGGAGGGGTGAAATGAATGTATCGATGGTCACATTGATAAGGGAAGTATGTGACATGCCCTCCATATTGATTTTGATCAAATTAAGTTTGGAAGTTTGACTCGAGAGGGCATGGCGCTTGATATTCAGGATTTTCCAAAGAGAAATTATTTTGATTTCCCCACTCAAAGATAGAAGTGCAAGAAGGTGTAGGGAAGTTTTGGCATGTTGAAGTTTGTTCATGAGGGAGGAATGGCATATGGTCCCCTAAATAGGATTGAGCAAATTAGTCTTGGTTTTGGGAAGGATAAGGATATTGGGCTGTCATGGGTGTGGGGTTTTCTTGTTGGGCCGACCAGGGATATGGGCTTTCATTGAGTTGGGTGAAAGATGGATATTGGGTCAGATACTCACCTACATAATGGGTCGACCGGGCCCATGTGTGATCATCTTGAAAGATATGTGGTGTATGAGAGCTTGGACCATAGGAATGAATTGGTTTTGGGTCAAGTAATTACTTTGATTAAGAACCCAATCCATGGAGATGATTTTTTTGTTTTTTTTCTTTGTATTTTTTGTGATTTTTTTAACACTAACAACAACGAAGGGAGAGAAGAGGAGAATTTTTTTTTTATTTTTTTTTTATGCAAACACAAACAAGTTGTCACACAAATTACCTAATGACCAAGATGTGACCTAGACCTACGATCTGAGTTTCACAAAATAACTAAAGTGCAATTTAAGTTCACCCTCAATATTTCCACCGACCAGGTAAGGGGTGGGGTAGTGGGAGGCTCCCCCTACTTTTGTAGGGACCTAATTACAAACCACTAGCCTGCTTAAGGCGTTTGCCGTTCGACCGTCTTACCTTAGACACCGATTTCCACAAGAGGGTAAGCCCAAATAACATAAGAACCACAGTGTGAACATAGGGCCAACATCTACTGGATTTTATTTAAGGTCTAGGTGATGCAAAGATGCAAGAGAATTATGGTTTGTGGGATAAAAGGAAGGGTGATGAAATCTCCACCTTATCTTGCTTATGGGTGTTGCCCTTAAGATACTTTGAAATGATATGCAACAAAGCAAGTTCAAACAAGGGGTTCTATGCAAGCATGGAAATGCATGAGCATGCTTTTGAAAAAGTTAGAGTACTCACCTTACCTCCCGCAATCTTCAACAATACAATTAATAACAATTAAAAAATAAGAAAAAATAAATACTATCCTAAATGATGCATGACCCAAAACATAAAAGTGTGATTTCTACTCTTAGAATGAAGACTTTTATTGAGTTCAAGTGAAGAGTTTTTTTTTGTGAACCTATCTAACCACAATATGCAAGAACATTAAGGAAATGACACACAATGAGAGGAATAAGTTTGAAGACTTACTTGATGCGCAATCCCTCATTCTCTTTTTTTTTTGAAATGAATGACAAAATCAAAAGATGAAAGAAAGAAATGCAAACTTACTTCTGATTTTTTTTGAATTTTTTTTAACCTGTAAAAAAAAAAAGAAAAGAGAGCTTTATTAGTATCCTATATACACAAGGAAAATAAAGTTCTTAAATTAAAAATCATCATTCTTTCTCGGCAACGACGCCAAAAATTGATAACGCGGAAATGTATGTCGTTACTACACACGCGCTAACAATCTTAAAACCAAACTCGCATAAAATGATCAAAAGAGAACGTAGTACTATGGCAAGCTCGGGTCGAATCCTCAGGGAAGAAGAGATTTTTAGAGTTAAAAATCTTGGAGTTCTATGAAAAACACTTGTGATTTTGCTTTGCTTAAAGAAAATAGTGCAAGGAAATAAATCTATCTAAAGAATATGAGAGGGATTGAGAAGAGAAATTTGAAACATGGAGAGATAAAAGGGAACATAATTTGCCAAAATAAATTTTATTACTAAAGACATAAAAATTACAATCTGTGAAAATTGAGATTACAACCAATATAAACTATGAGATAAGTGAAGAAACTAGAGCCATGAGAGGATGATCAACGCCGTCGTCTCCTCCTCGCCGAGCCTTGGAGAGGATCGCTCCGCCTTGAAGGAGATCGTCGTGGAAAGAGGTGGATGAAGAAGTCATCGTCGTCCACATCATGAGCCTTGGAACATCCGCCTTGATGTGCACACCGCCATGAAAGGAGAGTTGTGGAGGATAAACATTGGAGAGAAATATAGAGAGGAATGTGGAAGGGATTTGTGTGAAGATGAAGAAGGAAGAAGATGAGAAAGTAAAACAGTGGGAAAATAAATAAAACTCGTAAACAAAGAAGAATTGGAGGAAGTGATAGAAGAAGAAAATATAGATCTACAAGAAAGAAAAACTTTGAGAAAGAACTCAGAGAGAAACAAAGAGTGGAATGGCTTCAAAATGGAGGAAGAACAGAGTGTAGAGCCTCGGATGAACAGTAAAAACATAGGACAACACCTTGAAAAAGAGGTTATAACTTAAAAATGGTATAGAATTGGAAGCTCGTTCAGAATATGAAGTTGAAGATCGTTTACAAATAAAGAACTTTTATGAAGAAAGCAAGAGGAGAAAATGACTATAATGGGGATAAATAATGGGAAGAACAGAGAAAAATACTGGTTCACAGATGAACATGATAGTATAATAAAAAACATGAAATATCTTGAAAACCAGAATGAATTAGGAGATAATGCAGAAGAAGAAGTTGTAGAGGACTTAAAAATAAAGAACTTTTATGAAGAGAGAAAGAGGAGAAGAGGGACAAAAGAGGGAGCAATCGGTGACCTAAGGTTGGGAGAGAAAGAGTGAAAGATTGCCAAAAAAGAACTCCCCTTCTCCTCCTTGTCATGGGCTATTTATAGGGAAAGTTGGGTCAATGAAGGGTGGAGATTATATCAAAATGAGATAGATGGCTGGGATTTAGGTAGAATATGATGTGTGGGGAAAAGGAAAATGAGGTAGGAACCCCCTTTCTTGGACTTTGGGCACCCCCTTTCTTGGACTTTGGGTACCCCCTTTCCTAAGGCTCATCATGTCTCTCCTTTATTTCAAACTTTGAATTCAATTTTCCCTCCAACCAAAATATGTATATCTTTTCTTAAATTTTAAACTTTTGAAATTTCTTTTCCCTCCAACCAAAATATGTGTTTTTGACTTGGTCAAAGTGGTGATGACAGTTTTGCCCCCGGAGTTTCTTGCAATTATCTTCAGTGTCCTGCACACACATAATTACAATGTAGTCCATAAAAATTACCATAATGTGCACATGAATTACAATTGCTCATAATTATGCAATGAAGAATTAATGTTCATGACTCTCAACTTTATTTTATTAAATGAAATTCCCAAATTAATTAATTTACGTGAAAGGTCCAATCTACATGCGAAGTTGAGATTAACGATAGATCATGCATAATTGTCTAATTATATGCACATAAAATGGTGTACATGCGATGAACTATCATATAAAATGGACACTTATTACCTGTTCCATCATATTAGAATATAAACTCGTTATTACTACTCCTATTGGAGTGGGATCAGAGATTAAATATTTCTATCCTACTAGTGAAATTCTAGTCAGCGGTTGTAATCTACCTGCTGACTTAGTATGCATGGAGATGGAAGGATATGATATTATTTTGGGAGTCGATTAGTTATCTACACATGGTGCTAGTGTCAACTACAAATTGGGTGTGATAACCTTTATTGGCTACCCGAACCTCTTATTTTATGGTGTCAGGCATTCTAGACACCTATCCTTTATTTCAGCCTTAAAAGTCGATAAATTATAGAAGAAGGGTTGTTCGGCTTTCCTAGTTTCTATTACTATGGCCGAGCATAAGGAACCCATTCTAGAAGATATTCCTGTTGTTTGGGATTATTCTGATGTATTTCTGGACGAGCTGCCTAGTATTCCTCCGGAGAGAGAAGTGATCTTCTCTATTGATTTGACTCCGGGAGCTGCACCAATTTCTAAGGCTCCGTATCGGATGTCCGCTGTCGAAATGAAGGATTTGAAGGAACAACTATTGGAGTTATTGGAGAAAGGATTTATCCGACCAAGTACTTCACCTTGGGGAGCCCCGGTCCTATTTGTCAAAAAGAAGGATGGGTCAATGAGATTATGTGTTGACTATCAGCAATTGAACTTGATAGGAATGGATAAACTAGTGATCTAGAGGGGGGGTGAATAGATCAACCCCAATTTGTTGTTCTACAGAAGAAAATAAATTGCGTAAATAAAGATCTGCTGAGATACAAGATATCAAAGCAAACTGAATAGAACCGCGATAAAATTCAACCAAGAATACACCTCAGTCTAGTACTAGGCGGAGGTTTGATTCTTAACATCCCTCACGCAAGGAGCAGTTTTCCAGATAGATTGATCTACCCTTTCGACTGCAACTTTTGATATACTGCTGAGATGTCAATTGATAAGAAAATATATGCCAATAGATAGTGGTCCTATGCACCCATCTAAGCGAAGCAATGAAGAAGTAAGCAATCAAACAGTGGACAGCAGTTTTAAAGTGGTTCGATCTCAATCCAGATATCTACATCCACCTCTCACTCAATTGAGTGAGGCTTCCGCTGAAACACAGCTTTGAAACCGCTGATACACAACTTACAAATCGCTGAGCCACACAGCTTGCTGTCTGAGGATCACCCCTCGCTGCTGCCTCACAGCTTGACCCGCTGATTACACAGCTTACAGACAATTCAGAAACATATCTAAAACTAAAACAAAGAAAGATAGTGAAAATGAAATAGATGTAGCTCTATTTCTAGAGTAATTCGACTCTGGATCTGATCCAGACGTCGAGACCAACTCAAACTCACGGCAGGCTCTTTCTTCTCTCAGATTTTCTCTTCCTCTTCTGATACTCTGCTTTGACTCTCACTTCACTGCACTCCAATTTTCTACTATTAGACTTGCGGTGGCTCTCAGACTCTTCTCTAGCTTCTTATTCTCTCTTTGATCTCTCCATTTCTCTTTTCTGTTGGCTCCTCTCTCGATTTTCTTCTCAGATATAGATGCAGAGCTTCGTCACTTCTGCCACTTGAGCTCTGGCCTCTATTTATCCTCGCCAGCAGGAGTTCTTGTGGTCCCCCACAAGATTTTATTTGGCGTGTGGAAGAAACGTGCCCGCCCAAGGTTTTTGGAAAAGCTTTGGCCTCGTGTCAGATAAAGCGATGAGGATATCTTTAAGTTACAGCCACGTGGAAAGAGATTTTGTTAGAGATCTCCAAAGTATTGGGAAGTCACCTCGGATCACGTGCCCCCAATCAGTGTCAATTTTGAACCCACGTGACCATCTGGAATTCTGCCTGTAGTTGGTTGATGAAGTTGCTTCGTAGCAAGAGGGCTTTATTAACTGAACTTGAACTCGGCCTGTCTTCTCATACCTTTATGCATCTAAGGTGAATGAGCTTGAGTCTGAATTATTACTTGATGATCTTCATCTTGTATTTCCTACCAAGCCAAATATAGAAATTTATTGATAATCTTGTCATCATGTGGCTCATGAAATAAGTAATAAGTATCTAAGAAATGCAAGCTCAGATGTTTCATTGGAACAAGCAAATCATATGAATTGGTGTGTGAAGATATGCACATGCATCGATGCACAATCAAATGTGCATCGACCCGCCTAACTAACATACAGAATAGAATGCAGTAGAATGTCAAAAGAACATCGACTTGTATATTGCACAGGTAGACTTCATTCAGTCAGTAGGGTAAAATCGGCATTGATGCACATACATAGTGCATCGACATGTAATGAATGATGAATGATGAGATGCTTAATGCATCGACACAAGACTTTACTGCTGAGTAGTTGATGGCGGATCTAGAGGGGAGGGGTGAATAGATCTGCCCCTCTTTTCACAGAACACCCCTTAAAAGCTAGATAAAGAGAATCGCAGCGGAATATAACTTGCTTAACGAAGGACACAATGATTTGCTTAGCAAGATGAATAAGCAATATAGATATTGAACCTAAGCATGCATCTATCATGAAGCAATCGCACAAGCAAAACATAACACACGAGCTTTTAAGGTGGTTCGGACTGAATCCCCAGTTCTACGTCCACCCCTCACCAAACGCGGTGAGGCTTCACTAGTGCAACGCACTAAACTACAGATTGGAAAAATCTCCGATTGTCTTCCTACTAATCATTGGTAGGGACGTCAACACCGCAGATCAGACAGCTTCCGATTGCCTTCCTACTAACCACCGGTAGGGACGATCTTCAGTTTCAATGGTTTGAACAAAATGGAAAGAGAACAAATATGAAAATACTCAAACAAGATATGGAATATGCTCAAAGAGAAAAGATCTTGTCTGAGATTACTGGAGCTTGAATCTGATGCTTCAATGATATCTTCTTCCTTGTGAAATGATCTTCCTTGAATCACCTTGAGTTGATGAAGAAGATAAAGGATGCAGATTTGATCTCCCTCGAGAAATGAGCTTCAATGGATCACCTTGATAGCCTTGCTTGCGTCTACTCTTCCTTGGAGGTTGCTCTTCTTCCAACCTCCTCTTTTGCCTCTCTTGTTCTCTCTTGATGCCTTGGATTCAATTGAGTTGATGAAGAAGTGTATGGATGTAGCTTTGATCGCCCTTGAGACCTTGATTGCTTCTAGCTTCCTTGGAGGTTGCTTGCTTCAGATCTATGCTTGAATCACCTTGGAATGGATGAAGAACTTCTGCACGAAGTACTGTTCACGGCTACAGTACCCTTTCTTCCAAGCACCTCCTCTAGCCTCTCTTGATCTCTCTTTGATTCACTTGATCAACTAGGGTTTCTAACCCTCTTGTATGTGTTTTATAGACTTTGAATGGTCCATAGACATCCTCCAGACTAGATCCATGTTTTGTGGGAGATTGGGTGACTTTGGGGTTAAACAAATACAAGGAAAGGGGCTGGCCTCGAGGTGGAAAATGAAGTCAACAATTGTTGGCTTGGGACTGGCGGTCGACGGGAGGTAGGTGGCGGTCGACCGCTACTGAGAAAACCTGTAGCAATTTTGGTTCTTGGATTTTCAGTCGACCGCCCTCGGCTGGCGGTCGACTGTCACTAAGAAACCTGTAGATAGACGGTCCCTGGGAATTCCGATCGACCGCCCCTAGGCCAGCGGTCGACCGTTGGCTGGGGAAATCCCGGGTTTCTCCGGTTCAGTCCGTTAACGCCTTTAGCAGCTCATTCACGTCTGTGGCATCAAACTTGGCAGAATCTTAAAGGTGTCAACTGAGTCTTTGACCTTGGGTTCTTTTGGCTATGCTTCATTGTACATCGACCTTGGCTATGTGAAGTGCCGAATGTGAAGAGTCGAATTTTGCTTGTAGAAGAGATTTGCATCCTTGCTTGGGCGCAATCAATGAGCTTTCACTCTTGCCATCACCACTCAATTTCTTGTCCATTCATTGGCATATCTGTCATGAACAAAACATCACGTATGTCAGTCATATGAGAGTGGAAAATATTAATGACTTATCGTGTTTAACCATTATCGAAAATAAGAATATCAAATTCAAATGACCACAGGGGTATAACATTCTCCCCCTTTTTGATGATGACAACACTGTGAGTCATTATGTGACAGTAATTTCCAAAATGGCAAAGTTGATAACATATGCGACATGTGCAGCTCAAGATTCATGATTATCAAGGCATGTGAATGCAGATATGAATGCTATGCAATTATGCAGACCCCCATCATATAAGAAGACTCCCTCAACACTTAAACACAAAGCTCACAATGGTTTCTCCCCCTATGACAACCCCCGTAGATCTCTCCCACTATGGCAACGCGACAACGCATAACTCTTGCAAAGGACTGACACAAAGAATTCTCCCCCTTTGACAACAGCAAAAAGGGAGGGACAAAGTATAGAAGGTGACAGATGTCTGTGAGACCAGAGCTGAATGGAAGTGAAGAGCAAGCCATTAGATGCAAAACTTAACCAGACTGTGAGCAATATATATATGGTTCAAAGCTAATGAACTCTGAGATCAACGATAGAGTTCGAAAAGCATCTACACCCATGTTTTAATAGAAATGAACCAAAAGCGCATATCATGGCAGTGTGTAATCTTCCCTTGTATTATATATCCATATTCAATAACTACAAAGGGAATAACATAAAAATGAGTATTGAGGCTAAACAAGCATGAGTAAAGCATGGAATTTGATGATTTCAGCACTATTTTTCATGATCTTTTGTATTTGAAGGCACAAGACTCATATGTTACGAGCAATCAAGTCTAGTACATGCCTCCTAGCCGTAAGAATACACGTTGTTTAGACGCCAGTATTCCTAGGTATTTGGTAAGACTGACTGTTATGCTTCAGAATGAACAGAGATAGCTTTGTCACCTCATGACATATCTGACCTCATTTCTTTGATGTGGATATATACTTCTCAGCAACTGTACCATTGCTCTGCCTAGAGTCTAATATAATTAAGACAGAGATAACAGGGGCACATCATGACATATCATTCGTCAATTGATTGGATGACGTGACATATTTCTCCGTGCAACAATATCATTGCTCTGTCAAATTGATTTTTCAGGAATTCCAGCTCATCAAGATGTTTAAAAATAATACGAAGCCTTAGTGTCTCAACCAACGTTGCTATGACTTTTGAATTTTCAGATTTCAGAATAGTCATTCAAGGCACAATATGCAATCTCTAGTTAAGGTCTATTAAAACCACAGAACATAGGTGATTTCATAACAACTATTTCAGAACTTCAAGGAAATCATTAAATCTGAACCATTTTCATTGGATGGACAATCATCAGTTCATATAATAGATAGCTCTTACACCATTGGTCTATCTGTCTCATGATCTCAAATCAGACTATAAGCCATTGAAGTTCAGATTGCAAGAGATTAAGAAAAGTAACAAGACCCCCCCTAAGGATATGTAGTGAATGCACTCAAGGAGTTATATTTGCAAGCAAGTGGAATGACAATTGTCAAGGAGAGGTTGACTTGTACCAAGCAGGGGTTGACCTGGTCAGACATGAAGTTGGCAGAGATGAAATGCATGACCCAACACATGGTTGTACACTTATTAATGACAATAGAATGAAGATGAAACATATGCATGAATGCTGTAAATAGATAACTCCCCCTTACTATATGGCCTATATGCGACAGTGACGCATGGTACATGGCGGAGGTGAAACCTCACGCATATTGAGTGCTTCTAGACAAGCATAACTTACCTTTCAATACATCAACATTTAATATACCATGGCCATGGAAGAATGATGCTACACAAATCATGTAATGCATCGTGAACATGAATTCAATCTTTATTATGCATCATGACTATATGCAATGCCACACCATATGCAAAATGACATATTTACATATAAACAATGCATGGACACCAATCTGTAAAAACACACACTAAATTGAACAAGATCATCATGTCAATTTTTATTGGCCTGAGGTCGGCAAAGACCAAGTTCCCTTCTAAGTGTTGAAAACATGTCATTACACAAGGGCTTGGTGAAAATATCAGCAATTTGATTTAGAGTATCAACAAAATACAGTTCAAAATTTTTCTTAACGACCTCATCTCTAATGAAGTGATGCCTAATTTCAATATGCTTAGTCCTAGAGTGTTGGACTGGATTTTTTGCAAGGTTGATAGCACTAGTGTTATCACACAGAATCAGGATACAACCAAGATCCACTAAGTAGTCTTGGAGTTGGTGTTTAATCCACAACGCTTGGGTGCTACAGCTCCCCGCAGCAACATATTCTGCATCTGCGGTTGAGAGGGCAACCAAGTGTTGTTTCTTAGAGGCCTAAGAAACTAAACACCCGCCCAGAAACTGGCAGTAGCCACTAGTACTTTTGCGATCCAGCTTGCATCCAGCATAGTCCGCATCAGAATAGAATATAAGAGATAAATCACATGATGACAGATACCACAATCCTAAATCTTGAGTGCCGGCAAGATATCTAAGGATACGTTTGACGGCAGTCAAGTGGGATTCTCTAGGACTAGCTTGAAATCTAGCACAAAGGTATACACTAAACTGGATATCTGGTCGGGATGTAGTTAAGTAAAGCAAAGAGCCGATCATACCTCTATAGATCTTTACATCCACTAATTTACCATTTTCATCCGAATCCAGTGATGTTGTGGTGCTCATAGGAGTTACAATTACTTTACTGTTTGTCATGTCAAATCTTTTCAGCAGCTCTTTGATGTATTTGGGTTGACTTATGAAGCACCCATCTTCTCCTTGGTTGACCTGTAAACTGAGAAAAAATTAGAGTTCTCCCATTAGGCTCATCTCGAATTCGCTAGTCATGAGGTTACCAAATTCCTCATACATTTCAGATTTAGTAGAACCAAACACAATATCATCAACATAAATTTGAACAATCAAGATGTTCTTACCTTGCTTCTTGGTGAAAAGTGTTTGATCTACCTTACCTCGTGTGTATCCTTTCTCAATGAGGAATAAGCTTAGTCTCTCATATCAAGCTCTTGGTTCTTGCTTCAAGCCATAAAGTACCATGTCTAGCTTGTATACAAAATCTGCATGGTTAGAGTTCTCAAAGCCAGGGGGCTGCTCCACATAGACTTCTTCCTTGATCAAACCATTCAAGAAAGTACTTTTTACATCCATTTGATACAACTTTATTCTAAGGGAGCATGCAGCTTGGTTTTAGATGTTGACTCCTACTGAAAGCATGCATGGGTTGGCAATGAACTATGCAGCCTAAGACTTATGTGAATGCACAATGCAATGAAGATGCTGCATGATGATTGCAAAATTTTTTTTATTTTCCTAAACATGATTTGCATTAGAGTATATGAGATCACAAGATGATGCAAAGATAAATCATTCACAATAGATTTTGAACTGAATGCAACATGATGATGCCAATTACTAGACTTCCCCTTTGAACAATGCTAACATGAATAACGAGTTGAAAATGCAGCCATGATACGCATCATCAAAACCAAAATCTAAGAATTTCATGTGGCTGATGTCAGGTACCACACAACTCATCATCACATCAACTTCATCAGCATAACAAGTTTCTCATGAATTAAACAGCTGAAATAATTGATCTCTGGTACACGACAGATGTTTTGATCTTAGATCCTTCTCACGCATAGTAAGAGTTCTGGGCAAGCATGACTTGCCTTTCAACTCTAGACCATTTGAAATACCAGAGGTCAAGCAGGGTGTGAGCAATTAATCTAGCTCATGTGTTCATCTTCACACCATGGGGGATAAATCATCATTCAAACAAACAATTCAGTTTGCAGAATTTTATTGAACAAAATGGGTAAACTTATGATGCACTATCTACATGTCAAGACTAAACATGTAAAATGACAAAAAAAAATTGTTTACATACATGTGCCTTGAGTTTTTATTTACCTGACCATTCATTTCTCAGCTCCAAGGCATCCTGCACCCAAAATTCTCATTTGGAATTTTTAGGTACCCAAGCTTGCTTGAGTCCTTGTGGGTTAGCAACATGTTTAGCATCTTGGCCCATCTTTTTCAGGGCAATCACGTCATCCTCCCTCATTGTGTGGTAATCATATATCTCATGCCCATTTTTTCCACAATAGAAACAACACACAAAAGATTGATCATTCTTTTTATGTTCATGTACATGTGCATGTGGACTATGCTTTTGTGGGCGAGCATGATTTTTACCTTTCATGGTATGAAGGTGGTGTCTTTCTTTCAAATGTCAGCATTCCTGGTCAGTGTGACCAGTCTTACCACAATGAAAGCAGCAAAGAGAAGCATTTCTTTTGAAGGCCATGGGGAGTGTCGACCTGTCTGGATGGGAATGTCGACACTTCTGATTCTCCATGCGATTCTGTGCAGAGTTCTGCTGAGCAGGTCCTCTGCCAGTGTTGACCTGTTTCTTTCCTTGCCCTTTCACTTGTTGTCCTATTCTAAGCTCATCATTTCTCAGGATGAAACAATCATGCACAGTGTGACCATGTCTACCACAATAATAGCAATGGACATTCGTTTTATGGAAAGCATGGTATTTAACATTGGACATGTTGTAGTGCATGTTTCGATGAGCATGCTGAATTTTACTTTGCTTTCGAGCAGTATGCCCTTTTTGGTGACCACAGGAAGTGGTGGCTTCTGATGAGTCAGAATCTTGGTCTTGGGCAAACATTGACAGGAAATCATTCAAACCTTGAATTTTATTTTCAAGTGAGAAAATATGATGTTTAGATTCATCAAGACCCTCTTCGCATGCTGCCAATTGCTCATTGAGCATGACATTTATCGCTTTTAGATTTTGATTTTCTTGTTCTAAAGCATGTAATGTTTCAGAGCAATCATCAATGGTAGTTTTACCTTTTCCAAGAGCAACCAGTTTTTCATTCACTTCTTCTTCATCTTGTTCAAGTTCAATTTTCTTTTCCAACAATTCTCTATTCTCTTCTTTCAGAGAATCAATCAGATTTTGTTGCCATTCAAGATCATCATGGAGACCCATATTTATCTTTTTCATGAACGAGCATTCTTTGCATGCAAAATTAGCAGAGCATGAGACTTCAGTTTCTTTTAGGACCTTTTCACTTTGAGTTTCAGAATTTTTACTTTCTTTAATCAACCTCTCATCATGAATTAGCCCATCGGCCATAGTTTGATCATTAGAGATTGATTTAGGTTGGTTTTGAAGTTTTATTACAATTTCTTCCAACCTAGTGATTTCATCATGAAGATTTTCATTTTCATCCCTTAGACATGCAATGCTTTGTTTATGCATATCTAGATCAAAAGAAAGAGTGTCGTTAAGCTCTTCAAAAGTAGAATAGTTTTTACAAAAAGAGCTTTCATTTTGGTTACTTTTCTTGAGATCCTTTTTCAAATTTTTGTTTTCTGATTTTACCTTTTTGTATTGAGTAATCAACTCATCATAGGCTTCCATAAGCTCTTCAAAAGTGAATTCCTCGGAGTCAGAGTTTACCTGTGATGAGGATGTATTACTGGACTGTTCTGCACGGTTGGCCATGAAGCATTCTTGTTCGTGTCCCTTCCCTTCATTGATTTTCACCAACCTGTCCAGTACTTGCTTGGCTGTGCTGTAGGAGGACACAAGATGAGTTAGTCTGAGATCAACTGCAGCTATAATTAAGTTATATGCAGCAAGATTATCATTGTGTTTGGTCTCATGTTCGGCTGACCAATCAATTGAATTTGATGGCAGCTCATGAGGACCATCGTATATAAGAGTCCACAATTGTGGATCTATGGAGCTAACATAGATGAACATTCTCCCTACCCATGTAGAAAGATCTGAACCATCATAAATGGGCGGAGAAACCATCAAAGCATGTGTAGCATATGAAGCCATCTAAATAAAATACACCGGGATCTTTCTCTGCAGATCGTGGGATCTGGGAATAGCAGAGCCTCACTCTGATACCACTTGTTGAGTAGTGGATGGCGGATCTAGAGGGGAGGGGTGAATAGATCTGTCCCTTTTTTCACAGAACACCCCTCTTAAAAGTTAGATAAAGAGAATCGCAGCGGAATGTAACTAGCTTAACGAAGGACACAACGATTTACTTAGCAAGATGAATAAGTAATATAGATATTGAACCTAAGCATACATCTATCACGAAGCAATCGCACAAGCAAAACATAACACATGAGATTTTAAGGTGGTTCGGACTGAATCCCCAGTCCTACGTCCACCCCTCACCAAACCCGGTGAGGCTTCACTAGTGCAACGCACTGAACCGCAGATCGGAAAAATCTCTGATTGCCTTCCTACTAACCACCGGTAGGGACGTCAACACCGCAGATCGGACAACTTCCGATTGCCTTCCTACTAACCACCGGTAGGGACGATCTTCAGTTTCAATGGTTTGAACAAAATGGAAAGAGAACAAATATGAAAATACTCAAATAAGATATGGAATATGCTCAAAGAGAAAAGATCTTGTCTGAGATTGCTGGAACTTAAATCTGATGCTTCAATGATATCTTCTTCCTTGTGAAATGATCTTCCTTGAATCACCTTGAGTTGATGAAGAAGATAAAAGATGTAGATTTGATCTCCCTCGAGAAATGAGCTTCAATGGATCACCTTGATAGCCTTGCTTGCGTCTACTCTTCCTTGGAGGTTGCTCTTCTTCCAACCTCCTCTTTTGCCTCTCTTGTTCTCTCTTGATGCCTTGGATTCAATTGAGTTGATGAAGAAGTGTATGGATGTAGCTTTGATCGCCCTTGAGACCTTGATTGCTTCTAGCTTCCTTGGAGGTTGCTTGCTTCAGATCTATGCTTGAATCACCTTGGAATGGATGAAGAACTTCTGCACGAAGTACTGTTCACGGCTATAGTACCCCTTCTTCTAAGCACCTCCTCTAGCCTCTCTTGATCTCTCTTTGATTCACTTGATCAACTAGGGTTTCTAACCCTCTTGTATGTGTTTTATAGACTTTGAATGGTCCATAGACATCTTCCAAACCAGATCCACGTTTTGTGGGAGATTGGGTGACTTTGGGGTTAAACAAATACAAGGAAAGGGGCTGGCCTCGAGGTGGAAAATGAAGTCAACAATTGTTGGCTCGGGGTTGGCGGTCGACCGCTACTAAGAAAACCTGTAGCAATTTTGGTTCTGGAATTTTCGGTCGACCGCCCTGCACTGGCGGTCGACCGCCACTGAGAAACCTGCAGACAGACGATCCTTGGGAATTTCGGTCGACCGCCCCTGGGCCAGCGGTTGATCGCTGACAGGGGAAATCTCGGGTTTCCCCGGTTCAGTCTGTTAACGCCTTTAGTAGCTCATTCACGTCTGTGGCATCAAACTTGGCAGAATCTTGAAGGTGTCAACTGAGTCTTTGACCTTGGGTTCTTTTGGCTATACTTCATTGTACATCGACCTTGGCTATGTGAAGTGCCGAATGTGAAGAGTCGACTTTTGCTTGTAGAAGAGATTTGCATCCTTGCTTGGGCGTGATCAATGAGCTTTCACTCTTGCCATCGCCACTCAATTTGTTGTCAATTCATTGGCATATCTGTCATGAACAAAACATCACGTATGTCAGTCATATGAGAGTGGAAACCATTAATGACTTATAGTGTTCAGCCATTATCAAAACCAAGAATATTAAATTCAAATGACCACAGGGGTACAACATTTACTGCATCAACCTATCTACAAAGCGAATGCACAAGGTGCATCGACCTAATGAAATATGATCTCTATTGCACCAACCTTATACAGCAGTAGATAACTCAACAGCATCGACCAATCTATGATGTGCATCGACCTGATGATGCAACATCTAGCGACTAGTTCAAAGTTGCATCGATCTGTGTTCAAAGTGCACCGACCTTATAGTGCATGACTTCTACAGCCGCATCGACTTTCTAGACCAGAGTGCATATATGCATCGACCTAATGTTCTATGCAAATGGAAGATGCATCGACCTTATTTTGAACAGGACCAATTGTGACTTAAGTAGAAAATCAAATCAACATAGTGTTGGCGGAATCAAAATAAATTCAACACAGTTTTGCCAATCATCAAAACTAGAGGAGCATGACATTCTCCCCCTTTTTGATGATGGCAACACTGTTACACTATCATAGTAATGCATTCACGTCCCTTATCAGTTTTCTCTCCCCCTGTATCTCAACTCTCCCTCATACTAGATGGATACCAGACCATACTTCATATAGAGACAGAACTTACCAAGCATGCAAGCAGCTTTCTTTCCCCTAGCTTTACTTACTGTTACCCCCAACAACAAACAACAAGAATGACAACACTTACTCTGCCCCTTTGCCATCAACAAAAAGAAATTGACAGAAAGATGCCAACAATTAAAGCTGGACAGAAAGATGATAGAAGGTTTTAAAGTAAAGAAAGCTCAGGAATGATTAAGCAACAAACTGATGCAACTTTCATTAGATTAACATATGAAATTCAGATTTTGCTTTCTACCAGAATTCATATAATGCAACCTTGATAGACATTTGGTTTAAGAAAGATGAATGTAGAGTTTAGAAATCAACCATCTTTGAATAATTTTACATTAACAGTTAATAGCAATGAACCAGAACTACATGAAAATGTTATGTTCAATGTCCCTTCATCTTACTCATTTATACTTATGGAAGTTCTTAGGAGTAACTCATGATATGTATTGAGATTAAACAAACTTGACAGTTCTGATTCTTTCACTTCAGGGTTATAGCATAATTTTTCTTTTTACTTTGCGCATAAATTCAGAACTGTTGTGTCCCTGTGCCTTGATAATGTTTTGCTTCATAAGTTTTGATGATAGCAACACTATGAGTCACCACTTGAGAATGAATGGTTAAAGAATGTTTTGATGATAGCTGAGTCACTTCTTGTGCCTGAATTAACTTCATGTGCTTGATTGAATGTCACGGTTGCATATATATATACATGGATGTGCGTTTAGCTGCTGGTCTAGGTCTGAGCATGTCTTGAATGCACGCAATCAGTTAAGTCGATGCATTCAGGTTATATCTAAGGCTCGTGCATATATGTCAGTCAGGCTGCCCAACAAACTCAGTGCATACCATAGTTCATGGGCATTAAAGTCTATGCATTCCATTCTCTATGCACGCAGTCTTGGCGTGTGTTAGAACGGCGTATTGCTTAGCTCGCGTCTCCAAGTCTGTGCACTCTATCTGTGCTAAGGATTATAAAGGTCTATGCACTTCACTGTTCAAGTCGGTGCACATTCTGTGTCCGTCTATCTTTGCATCTCATATGACTGTGAGTCGGTGCATGTATTCGTCCGTCTTATTTAGCATCTCATGTTGTGTCTCAGCATACCCAGGTCCGAGCATGTTTCATGTCTGTGCTATTATGGCTCGGTGCATAGTTTGCCTTGCGCATGCAAGGGTCGGTGCAGATGTCAAGTCGGTGCATACTTTTGCACTGGGCAGATAACATCTATGACACGTAATTGAGTCGGTGCATTTATTCCTCTACATGCATAGCTTGTGCATCTCTTTCTTATATACTTAAGTCAATCTTGTGCATAGTCTCTAGGTACGTATAGCTGAGTCGGTGCATTCGTATGCTGTGTGAGTAATCATACAGATGAGCTTCAAAGTCGAAGCACTCCTTCTCATCAAGGGCAGGCTTCTCAGCGTGAGTAGATCGGTGCAGTGTCTGGTCTCAAGAAAATGAGCTCGGTGCAATGCCTGAGGATAGTCAGTGCAACGCGTGACTTCAGAAGAAGCTAATCAGTGCAAACCATTCCTCAGGACACCAATCTAAGACGGTGCAATGCTTTTACCAGCTCAACCAGGTCAGTGCAATACCCAGTTCCGATAGAACAAGCTCGGTGCAATCGTTCCCTGTACGTGTAGTTTATAGAACCTGTGCACGTAAGTGATCAAGCCAGGGAAGCCATAGTTCGAGCAACATATGTGCACCTGAGTATCTAACTTATAAGGAACAAAAGAACCAGGGCACAAGAGAACAACAGAATAATTAACTGGCACGTGACCCAAGGGTGATCCTTAATGGAAGAAGCCGCCACGTGGGGTCCCAATCATTTAGATTCTGACATGTGGCAAGATTCTCCTGAAGCTTCCAGGCGGGGGTGTTCCCTCCACACGCCTAGGGCATGAGCGAGTGACCTCAATCTGAGGGAGTATATAAGTCATCCTTCTGCAAGTCGAGAAGATATCTCTCGGGCGAGATCAAGAAGAACTATTGGGGAGCAGAAGAAAAGAAGAGCAGAGAAAAGAATAGGAGAGATCATGAGAGAAAAAGAGAGAGAGCAGCAGAGAAGATATAAGTCATCCTTCTGCAAGTCGAGAAGATATCTCTCGGGCGAGATCAAGAAGAACTATTGGGGAGTAGAAGAAAAGAAGAGCAGAGAAAAGAATAGGAGAGGTCATGAGAGAAAATGAGAGAGAGCAGTAGAGAAATGCAGAAAGAGAGAGAAAATGAGAGTTTGAAAAGAGAAGAAGACAAGCTTCATCTGAAGATTAGTCCCCACTGGAATCAGGATCAAATCCTATCCAGTCAGCTCCTTGAGAGCTACATCTGCGCTTTAGTGTTATAGCTTTCAGTCGATGTTACTCCCCATTTCTTATTTTTCCTTTTTATCATTATTTCAAGCTTTGTGTCAGCGGAGCAAGCTGTGAAGCTCAGCTGTTTGCAGAGGTGGATTCCTCTGGTCGGGCAAAGCTGTAAGTCCCCAGCGGTTTGCAGAGGAGGATTCCTCTGGACGGCATAAGCTGTAATGCCCAACTGTCTGTAGGGTTTTGACCCCGAAGCTGTGGATCAGCGAAGCTGTATATCAGCAGTGGAAGCCACATTCCTGTTTGGAGTGTGGGGTGGACGTAGATCTCGGGGTTGAGATCGAACCACCTTAAAAATCCTTGTCTACTGTGTAAATTACCCTGTTAGGTGTTCAACACTAAATGCATGCTTAGGATTTAAATTCAAATTCTTATCTGTTGACTCATCTTGAGAGCACAAATGCTCTGCCTTCGCTGGAAGTGCAGGTCAAGTGTTCATCTGTATGCATCAATAGAGTATTTCGTTGTTTAGTCAAGTCTTGCATCTTTTCAGGGAGTTCTGTTCCGGTGTATTTTTGTCTAAGGTTGTAAGATTGGTTGAGATTTTCTCTGAGGGATACATTCACCCCTCCTCTGAATCCATCACACCAGCTCTAACAGTTGGTATCAGAGCGGGTGTCTGCACAGAGGGTCCAACGACTTGCAGATCCGATCTGTAATTAGATTTGGTGCGATCTGAGTGATCCGTCTGCTTGCGTTAATTGATCTAATCTTTATTTAGATTTCTGATCTTGTCTAAGCATGAAATCCATAATCGATCTTCCGAGGTTTAAAGGTGTAGAGTTTTACAAGTGGTTTAATCAACTTAGAGAGTATGTGATGCAGGTTAATCCAGATCTATGGATAATCATTGCACACAGCTCTTATGATGTTCCAAAGGATAATTCCTTATGGAAAATCTCTGACCACTTGAAATATGCAAGGAATCAGAAGGCCCTGGACCTAACTCTAAGGGCTATAAACACTGACAAGTTTCAATGTGTGCTTGAGTGTTGCAGTGCATCAGAAGCTGTTAATATGGTTGCAGCTATCAAATGTCAAGATGCGGTAAAGTGTCTCATGGCAGTAGACGAAGACGAGGATTATATAGAGGAAACTTCGTCACAGGTAAATTCTGATACTGGCAATTTCTATCTCGAAAATTTGATTATGTTGAATGAGCATCTAATTGAGAAGTACGATAAAATTAAATCTGAGAAAAAGAAACTAAGAAAAGAAATATTTCATGAAATTAGAAGTATGAAGGTGGAAAATGAAAACCTAAAGTCTAAAAATGAGAGTTTAAAAAATAGACTCATCAAAGAAAATGATTCTTGCAATGAATGTGCTATTCTCAGAGATCTGATTAATGATATAGATTATGATGACAATGTGCAAAAAGAATTAGTCAAATCTCTGAAAGAAGAAAACAAATTATTATTGGAAAAGAAAAATTTTGAACAACGTAAATCTGAAATCATTTGTGATGTTTATCCTACATTGAAACAGTCTTATGATACTTGCTTAATAGATGTTCAAAATTTTAAGGAAAAAACTGATTCTTTAAAAATTGAGAATCAAACATGTTTGAATAAGATATCAGAACTTGAGAATCAGCTGAATAAGAAGAAAGACGAGCATCTAAAAAGCATGTAAGAATTGATCGAGATTAATTCTGTAATGGACAAACTGAAGTTTGAAAATGCAGAAGTTCAAAAAGATAATGAAAATCTCAAGGCTAGAATGAATGAAGTCAATAAGGAACCCGTACATATTTCTTCTGTAGAGTCAAGCTGCAACAAGTGCTCAATTCTGCGAGAACGTAATGAGGAACTCTATAGTGAAAATGAATGGCTGAATATACAAACTACTTCGTTTAAAGAGGGTCATAAAAATCTGCTTGGTGAGAAAATTAAAGTGGAAGAAAGAGAAGTGGAACTAATTGAGAAATTGGAGTTGATGTCCAGTAATGAAAAATGTGATGAAGAAATTAAAAAATTGCATGAGAAAAATAAAGAACTGAAGGAACAAAATAAGAAACTCATGGTCTTGAACATTGTCACATCTGAAAGATGGTTAACCCTTGAGAAAGAGAAAGCTGCAAATAAAGAAACTCAATCTGAGAAGGAACAAAAACTGAAACAATTGAATAATGCCGTATCTGAAAGGCTTCGTGCTTTAGAAAAAGAAAAAGTTGTTGGTATAGAAAAAGCTGAGAGACTGTGCAATCTGGAACAAGAAGTTGAGAAACATAAAATTGTAAATAAGGTGCTAAGTGAGTGTCTTAATTGTAGTGAACAGGAGATTGCCAGTTATGAATTACACATTACCTCCCTAGAAAATAAAATTCATGATCTGGAAAAATCACCATCCAAGTCTGCAGAAAATAAAGGAAAAATGATAGTTGTCATGGAAGGCAAGGATGATGATTCAAGAAAGGGGATTAGTTGCAATTCTGGTGTTAAGGAAATCATTAGAAACCAGCTATACACCACTTTTGTGCAAAGCTCTGATGTAGCTGGTACCTCAAGTCAATCCCCAAAACAAAATAAAAATCTGAAAACACCTTCATTATCTGTCTTTCAATTTAAGGCTCAGAAAAATGAACAACAAACAAAAGTTGTGAACAAGGGTAAACAATTGAACAAGAATGGTAAGAAAAATAAGGTAAAAAATGTCCCTACTTGTGTCTTGAAATCTGCTGGCTTTGCTACATCTGATGGGTCAATGCATACTGCTCATGACTCATTTACTTATTCGTATGCATCTGATAAGAGTGTTTCATGCCATCATTGTGGCAAGGTAGGCCATGTAATGGATGTTTGCAATTTGATGGCTGAGGATGAGCACCTCTGTGAAACAATGTATTCTAAGAATTCATTTGTTAGAAACCATGCTATTAGGAAATCTGATGCTTCATGCTATTACTGTGGTAGGCGTGGTCATTTAATGAATGAGTGCTCTGTTATGAAATTCGATGATAGGATGCATGCTAGATATTCTGCTAATCATCATGGCCCCAAAAGAAACTCGTTTGCTTCAAACCAGCACATTATTTGTTTTAATTGTAACAAACGTGGTCACAAAGCCATTAAGTGCTGGTTTGGATCTACTTGGGGTAAAAATGGTTCTAAAGGTAAGCACATCAGGTGCTTCGAGTGTGGGAAGCATGGCCATACAGTCGAGGACTGTTGGTATGTTCAGGAAAATTCTGTTAATACCTATTCTGTCAAATTCTCCGTAAAACGACCTACGAACTTTTCATGCTTTAACTGTGGTAAGCCAGGTCACAAATTTGCTGAATGTTGGCTGATTAAGAATAAGAAACAAAATATCCGTGTAAACAACAGAACATTTCATGCTCAGGTTCATAGGTCTCATGCTGCTGTTGATATGCATCATAGGAACAGAAAATCTGCTGTTTCATGTAGATATTGTGGTAAATACGGTCACTTCATGGCCAATTGTTATATGATGGATTTTGATGACAATGTCCCTAAGAAACTGTTCATAACTCCTGTTAGGGCTAATATAGGACCCAAGGTAGCTTGGGTTCTTGCAGGATCAAAATGATTACTTTGCTACAGGTGTGCCTTGGAATGAATAAAGAGGGGTCAATAAACCAAGGCACTCAAAAATTGAAAGACCCCATGATCCTGCTCTTCAGGTATGTTCTGAGCACTTACTTCGTATTCTGTCATCTGAAATTGTGAGTTTGAAAGGTTTGAATATCATGTTGATTTGGTCTGTGCTGAATTGAAATCATCTAAAAATTTGAATTGCACATAATGTTTATGGTAATCTTCTTTTGATTGAATTAAATGTCTATTTCATGAGCTTTCATCATAAAATCATGTGTTACATTTTCTTTGTATACCATACACTTAGTCAGGGGAAGATTGACTACTTTCGTTTAATCTTCATGCTGCTCCTATGTAGTTTTATTACATGTTGCGTCTAGACAGGGGGAGCATTCCTATTTCATCACTTCTTCATCTCTTGAACTCTTTCTGTCTATCAATCTGATCCATTCTCTGCATTTAGGTGATTCACCTAAATTCTCTACTGTCTCTACTTGCATAGCTGATCTGTCTGTATTCCAGACTCAGCTACTGAAATTGATTCTGCTCTGCATATATTTGATGTTCTTCTCTCCTGCTGTTATTTGCCCTACCAGCTTGTACCTATCCAACACTTTCATCCTTTCAAGCTGATCTGATTAATCTGGTTCTTGTTCCAGGAATGATAAGTTGTTTAGTTGCATTGATTGGACAGATCTGAGATCCTTATGTTGTGTACCATGTTTTAGTCTGAATTCTTAAAAGAAATTTCTATCATATAGGTATAAGAATGTCTACTGATTCAGACTGATATAAGTTTAATGTATTCTCAGATTTGTATTCAAATGCAGTGAAAGTATCTGAATGGTGAGTTTTAATAAATTTTAACCAACTGTGTCATGAATACCCTAGTCTCACTCATCTGTAATCTGAAAATGTGATATCAAGGCTACTTTGGTAGAGACACATAGAGTGAGTATTATTTTTTTTATTAACCTAAAAAATGTTGACTAAAAGGAAAAATTGAATTTAGAACAATGACTTGGTCACTGAGAAACTGGGTTCTTTATCAATGAAATAGAGTAAACCTATGTCATGAAGTGCCATAGTTATCTCTGGTGAAAATTTATTGAAAAATCTGACAGAGCAATAGCATGTCTGTGTTGAGTAACTGGGGAGTCCGGCCTCTGATCAAGGTGTCTCCTCATGTAAAAAGACACTTCTATTGCTAACTCTGCTCTCAAAGTTGAGAGGCAATGAAAGTTATCACACTGAGTAACTGGGTCACTTCACCTAAGACGTGTTGTGCCTCATGTAAAAAGGTGTTGATCAACTTAAATTGCTCAAGAAAAATAATGTGCTAATCAAAAGAAAATGTCTTAAAAAATAGTCAACTCACATTCTTGTAAGGGTGTTTAATCTCAATACTGCTCTATGTGACTCTCAAAGGAGTCATCGAGTTCATTTGAGTAAGATGGAAGGTGGTTGTTCTTGAGTATTGCTTGATTAATTGGTTCACCTTTATTAAAACCTACCTTCAGATATGTGTATTGAATTTAATTGACAAATTTGGTATACATCATGGTTAAATCAGTTGGATCATGTCGGTTATTTCATAACCCCCTATGATAGGAGAGTCTTTCCCTGTGGGGACTTATTACTGTGGTACCTGCCATACAATTTCCTCAGATTATGTTCACCTCTGACAACTTAATCATCATGCTAACTCACCTGAATCATGTGCCTTGCTTGCTGTTATTTACTCCTACCCTTGGCCACATCTACTTCATTTACATCATCAGTTTCACTCTCCACACTATTGGAATCTTCCATCTTATTTTTGTATCTCTGACGAATGACTCTTGTAACCGGTTCTGGTTCTGTGGGTCTTTCACCTGCATTGTTCTGTCCATACAAATGTAAGGTGCCACAACCAATTTTGCTTCAAAACTCTTGTGGTGGTGAATTCCAGATTGATTCATTGGATAACCAGAGTTCATCCCTATAGATGCATACTGTGCTTGCTTTTTCGATTCCTTTCATGCTCTCAGGGGGAGTTCTGGGCATTATAGATATTCATGTTTATGTCAAAAGGGGAGTATTACTCTTTTACTGTCATGATCTATTTGATTATTTCAAAAGGGGGAGAATAGGTTCATGCAGTGTATTATTCTTCTCGTAAACTACCTTCTTTTTGCTGAAGTCAAAGGGGGAGAATAGTTTGAGAGTTTGTGTGACTCATTGTGTTGCCATCATCAAAAAGGGAGAGATTGTTGTGTCCCTGTGCCTTGATGATGTTTTGCTTCATAAGTTTTGATGATAGCAACACTATGGGTCACCACTTGAGAATGAATGGTTAAAGAATGTTTTGATGATAGCTGAGTCACTTCTTGTGCCTGAATTAACTTCATGTGCTTGATTCAATGTCACGGTTGCATATATATATACATGGATGTGCGTTTAGCTGCTGGTCTAGGTCTGAGCATGTCTCGAATGCACGCAATCAGTTAAGTCGGTGCATTCAGGTTATATCTAAGGCTCGTGCATATATGTCAGTTAGGCTGCCCAACAAACTCGGTGCATATCATAGTTCATGGGCATTAAAGTCTATGCATTCCATTCTTTATGCACGCAATCTTGGCGTGTGTTAGGATGGCGCATTGCTTAGCTCGCGTCTCCAAGTCTGTGAACTCTATCTGTGCTAAGGATTATAAAGGTCCGTGCACTTCACTGTTCAAGTCGGTGCACATTCTGTGTCCGTCTATCTTTGCATCTCATATGGCTGTGAGTCGGTGCATGTATTCGTCCGTCTTATTTAGCGTCTCATGTTTGTAGATTTGTAAAGGTTTCAATCTACCCCACCCCCTAACTAAACAATGTAAGCATGCTGATAGACATTAACTTGCATGAAACGAATAGGGGGGCGAGGAGTAGAGAACTGACCGTGATCGCCACCAAGACTAATACCTCAGGGAGACCAAGCTACAAGTCTTGGAAAGGAGAAACATAGCGGCACTCGCGAGCGGGATGCTGGACAATGAACGCGGTTTGTCGCACGTCTGCGATATAATTAACGCGGTTCACCCATGACCGCTACCATCACCCAGAAACATGTGTCGTGGGCTCGATCCTCCCTCTCTCTCAGCCGGCCAAGAGAGAGGGGCCTCGTGCTGAATGTGCTGTAAACCTGCAAGGGAGAGTGAAAACACAAAGAAAACAAACCCGATTAGATCTAAAAGTAGTGCAATATCTATCAAGCTATAATAATCAAAACACATAAAAGGGGGGTCAAATACCTGGGGGTTGGTGGTTTTTAACCCCTGTGGGGTGTGATAAACAGTGGGAGGGATGTTCAAACATGCAATGAATGATTAAAAACGTGATAGAACAACACGAAATGATGAAAGAAGAATGATGCAATGCAAAGAAATGGGGGGAAAGAAAGAAGACTTGATTGATAAAGATTAAATACTCCCTGGACCGAACATGTTTAGGACGTGGAAAGTAAGGTTCCTTGACTGAAGATCGCTCCCCGAACCGGCAGCATTTCGGCGTGAATGTCCAAAAGTCCCCCCCGAAGTGAGGCAAAAGCTAACCCTTTTATAAAGACCCTTTAGAAACCCTAGGTCAAGTTAAGGTTCCCCCGGGGTGAATTCCAGGGTTTTCCCAGAGATAATATCATGAAAAATCGAAGGATAATCATCCCGGAGAGTCCACAACCCCCCCGGGGCGATAACTCTTCTAAAGATAGAGTCCTAAGACTCTCCTGGCCGAAGAAAACGGAGCTCGGACGGAACTGGGCTTGGGTGGCTAACGCGGTCTATCGCACGACCACTATCAGTGGAAACGGTCTGGTGAAGACCGCGACCAGGGGCGAGAATAAGGTTTGACTGAGTCATAAGATAGACGCGGTCCTATAAGGACCGCAACCGCGTGATAGCGGTCTAGTGTCAACCGCTTCAATCAAAATGCATGCCAAGAAAAGATTGACCCCAAACAAACCCCGTCCAGGGAGTAAGAAGCTTGATAATGAAGACATAAACTCACAACCCCATCAAGGAAATATTTCATAGCGATGGATAGCTCGGGACATCATTAAGTGGATAAGAAAGGGACTCGACTTGTAGGCATAAAACGGGTGTAAACAGATGCCCCTCCTTGATGTCCGCTTTGCAAGGGAGCGAGCGGAAGCGACATGGAGGCGAAGTGGAAAAGGAGATGGAGCGAAGGTGACAGCGACGTGAAGTGGAGATGACACGAAGATGAAGCGAAGTGAACAGATAAGCGGGCAGCAACGCAAAAGACACCCGTCTAAACCAACAAGTGACAGGAATTTTCCCAAAACGCCGAACTAACCACAAGGAATGGATGACAAGGATGAGACATGTCTGGAGAACTAAACTAACAGGAAAAAAGGAGGCACGACCAGGCCCATCGGGGACACAATCCACAGATGATGAGGGGGTCGGAAAGGAACACAACGTAAAAAATAGGAAAAGTGTAACAGGGATAAAATCCAGACAGGAAACACGCTAGCCAACCAAACTAAGCTGGTAGTTCAGAGAAATCGTTCAAATTCAGAGTGGAATGAGGAATCTCTTATCCGAGAGAAATCATGTGCAGTTATCCATTGCTGACGAGAAACCTTGAAGGGACCACGAGACGCGACAGCTCAAAAGATGACATGATGCATGCTGGGCTAAAATAAAGAAATCATAAAAATGAATGCAAAGAAAACACAAAATAGAAAATACTCAAGGATAATATTGCTAGCCTAGGGATAACCAAGGTCAAGACACCATCTTCAACCACGGCGTGCAGGATGGAACCATCCTCCCCGAATTTTCCCAACCTAGCGGCCTATCCGGAGGTTAAGCGCGTGAACCTAGATCATCATTATTTTTGGTGAAGGGGAACATCAGACCCTGGAACACGCGAGAAACCAACTGGTCCTTGAGAAGCTATAGAAATGTAGCTACCATATAGTAATGCAACAATGAGGAGGGATAGAAAGCCATACCTGACTCACCTGTCAAGCGAAACGGCATTTTTTCTTTTTGGATATTTGAATTTTTATGACTTTTTCAAGGTGAGAAAATCATGAGCAGATAGATATGAACAAAGCAGAATATAATGACAAAGATGAACAGTATATATAATGCAACGAACAAACTTCCCCATAGTAAGGAAACAAACAAGACATACGCGTGATTATCAGCGAACAAGCAGCTGAACAAGAGAGCAAATGGGCCTTGCACCGTACGCGGTCATCCGTAGACCGCTACCACCAGGTCGCGGTCTTCGATAGACCGCGTCCACTCAACCTGATTTTGAAAAATAACGGCCGCCCCTTCGGCGGCCATTTCATTCCCTCCCCCCACTACCATTTCACAAACACCAACCCACGCCCCCTCTATCTCTCCCCCTTTCTTCTCAAGCCTCTCCTTCTCCCGGAAGGATGCCTAGGAAGCTTCTCACCCACCGCTTCCTCCGGAGGATCATGGAGACGGACGTGGGCGCTTCGTCCTCCACGGAGCGACTGATGGAAGATGACCAACCGCCGCCGCCGGCGATGGAAGAAGAGGCGGCTCCTGCCACCCCCGAAGAACCTGGCGAGGCCGTCGAAGAGGCCGACGAAGGAACCGAAGGGGACGGCGAGGAAGAGAGAGCCCCGGTGGCCCCACCGTCGGAGGTAAGCCGGCGGCCAAAACCCCTCATTTTCCCCCTTTAAATTTTAATTTTTCTCGTTGCATGCGGTTAGAACGGGGTCTAAGATCCCAAGGTGATAGAATGTAGGGCTAAACAGCTCATACGGACAAAGCTAGAAACGGGGATGGCCCGGCCCGTCATGGCGAGAAGGTCGCAGTCAACCAGTAGCTGCTACCTATAGTAGCGGTTCCCCAAGGACCGCGACCATCCCAGACCCCCTTTTGATTTGAAAATTTCAATTTCTTCTTACCTAGAAATGTTTATCTGTATTATGCTGATCCTTAAATGATGAAATGCCTTTGCAGGGGAAGAGCCGGACTAGAATTTCGTGGCTCCAAGTCCGGGCCGTATATCTTGCTCTGCCCGAGTTTCAGCGGACCAGGCTAGCAGCGATGGGGTTCACGGAATTCTTGAGCGTGGAGGTACTCCAGACCGATGCCGCACTACTGCTAGCGCTTCAGGACATATGGGATCCAGTCAGCAAGGCGTTTCTGTTCCCATGGGGACACATGATCCCCACACTCGAGGATTTGGCGCGAATTACAGGGCTTCGAGTGCACGGGGCTCCGGTGAGTGGCTTCACCCACTCAAACTACCGAGAGCAGGCACAGCGGCTGTTGGGGCTGGAGCTGGATAGGCCAGGACGGCCATCGTCCCTACTACCACGAGGCAGACTACAGGACAGCCTGGGCTTGAGAGGCGCCGGGATCTCAGTCGGGGAGCTACCCGAGCAGCACTTGGGGCGACTGAGGGACCGAGCGAGGGAGAGAGTGTCTGTCGAGCCAGGACCCAAGGCAGACATGGTACTGAGGAGGTTCTTGGTGTTGCTCTTTGGGCGGCTACTTTTTGCTACGAGAGGAGATGTAGTGAACTGCCGGCTACTACCGCTACTGGAGGACCTCGAGGGCGTGGGATCATACGCATGGGGCGCAGCCGTGTTAGCTTTTCTATTCGACTCCCTTGGCACCACTACCCGCCAGACGATGCTTGGCGGCTTTGCTCCATTTCTTCAGGTATGATTTCAATTTGAATGCACTAAATTTGAATGCTTATGCTTATAATTCGAACGATCTAGATTTGCATGCTTGTGTTTATATGATTATCTGACTAATGCATGTGTGGAATGCAGGTGTGGGCCTATATCTACCTGCCTCACCTCGGTAGAGGGCTAGAGGCTCATACAGACCGTCTACCCATCGCGAGGCGGTGGGTGACTAGACGGGACACGGGATCGCTCAAACGCCAGGTGCGGGTGATTCAGGATGACATCGACTCTCTCCCTTATGCATCGGTGAGTTCCTAACCCAGAGCTTAAAATACAAATGTGGAAATGTATGCTTACCTTGACTCCTCTTCACAGGTTCGCTGGACACCTTACCGAGACGAGGGATTCGAGGGCCAGCCTTGGGTGGAGGTAGCGCTGGCGTACTCTGGTCGAGACATTTGGCTACACTGCATGAACGTGGTGGAGCCACTCCGCTACCGCCTGATCATGAGGACCCGGGGAGTGCATCAGCCGGACGTGGCATTCCCTACCCGGGAGAGCGCCGAGGAGGTGCGCGTGGGGCGACACTCGCGCGGGCTAGTTGGTTCAGTGGACTGGATCACTCGAGCGGAGGAGCAGATCCGAGACTGGGTGCGTCGCGGACACGAGGTACGGGCTAGAGCTGACAAAGATGAGGCCTACCTGAAGGCCTATGCACGATGCTATGGGGATCAGGTCTTCCGCAGCACCCGACGACCGGTAAGAACTCCTAAACTTAGTGCTTTTCCTATTATGCTGACATGCTGACATGTTGATGCTTCTGAATGCATCTTGACCCGTAGGGGCGCATCGCAGAGCTCCAGGGTTTACTCCACTCGACCGTGCAGCAGCGGGACGAGCTTCAGCGCTCTTTGGATCTCCTGGTGAGCTTTTACTGCTTTCTAGACTTAGAAATGCGATTATGCTATGATGCTTATGAGATTGACTGACTTCAATGTACAGCATGCCGCAGGAGCCCAGCGCCATGGCTCAGATGCCCCTTCTTCCTCCACATAGACACCAGCAGACCGGGCCCAGCGGGATGCTGAGTTTGCCAGGGCGGTTGCACGGGCCGACGAGGCCGAGACTTCACTTGCCGAGAGGGTGAGTGACACAGCCTCCTTTCAATGATATTTTCTATGAATGGCTATTCACCAATGGAATGCATAATGCAGGCAAGGGAGTTGGAGGCAGCGATGCAGGAGATTGCCCGGCTACGGGAGTAGGCAGCGGCAGCAGGCCGCTATCGCGAGGAGGCAGAGCAGGCCCGGCAGCGGATCCACGATCTCAAGATCGAGCTACGGACCATGGAGAGGACAGTTCGCATGATGGGACGAGGCCCCGAGCGGAGCGCTTCCCAGAGTGGCGCACACAGCGGTTCTGTCAGGGACTACTTCACCGGTTCCTCCGGCCGTCGGAGGAATGAGGAGGAGTAGAGGCACCGACGCCGAGAGGAGGGCAGCACAGCCATGGGTCCTCCGAAGAAGAGGCGAGAGGGCGGGGGTGAGAGTGAGGGACCTGGCGAGGGCCGAGCCTGACTATGCTTTGTTGTTTCTCTTTCTCATTCTGTTGGCACCACACGTGTACATGGAGACCCTTGATATATATATATGATGCCACAAGTTTTGTTTTAAATGAATGTGAATGTTTGTGTGCAACCATGGAGCTTGTCAATCTACTAATGCCTTACACAATCGACTCACGAAGGAGAGAGAAAATGGTGTGAGGGTGAGACGCAACTAACAAAGGCAGGGGTGTGCGGGCTTAGCAACTCAGTCGCGGTTCCATGACAACTGCCAGATAGAGTAGCGGTCGCGCGACCGACCACGTCCTGAAGAAAGTAAGCACGCTTGACCAGGGTAGACGCAATGTGACACAACAAGGGGAACACGACGCATGCACGACTACACAATTCATGGGACATAATAACACATGCGGGACACAGATGTGACAAATACACTCTTCAATCAAAGCTTAAGATCAGAATGAAGCAGAATCGCCAGGTTCATAATCGTGAGATAAAGCCCTCTCATATAGATATGATCAGAGGAAGCAAGAGTTTGAGAAGGACATAAGCTTCAGAATAGATCGAGAGACATGATTTGAAGGAGAGAACAGGTCAAAGATGTGGACGAGATGCAAGACGAGAGACAGAGTCAGGAATCTTGAAGCGCCTGCAACTGCACACTTAACAAATAGATCACGGATTTGTCCTCAAAACAAATGCAAATGCATAAAAGACACATTTTTGGCTTTTTGTAATTTTATGATTTTTTTTGGATTTTCACTAATATTTCATTTTTTTTATTTAGTTTTTTTTTTGGTTTTCTTTGTTTTTTGAACTATTTGATTTTTTTGTTTTGATGTTGATTTTGAAGTATTTGATTTTTTTGTGGTTTTGACATAGTAATCTGCAGCATCTAAAGACGGGCTCAAACTACTGGCTAGGGATCGTCGTTCCTACCCCTCTCACCAAAGACTTCCCTTAAGCAGGGTGTGCATGTAATGGTAGCTTACCACAGCCAACTATCTCTAAAGAACGATGCCCCTACTAAGGCCATACCCGGGATACAACCTAGCCTAAGAGGGAGAAGCAGAAGAAAAATTGGAGACAAGCTTCGTTCAGAATGGGAGATATCGAGACTCAACTTCCTTCCAGGGCACTACCCCTCAAAGAGTAGGTCTGTTACGCCGGGACTTGGTGTCTTTGATTTTTAGACCCATATTTATTAGGCACGCATGCGACCGGGCTCATGACATCCCGCGGGGAACTGTACTGTCACTCTTGCCATGCCTTTGATTCATACTCTTGTATTGTTTCATTTTCTTATTTTGGCAGCCCTTATTGGCTAGGTATAACATGAAAGCTTACTTTTGAGGGTCAAGACTGCCCCTATTTGAGACCTCTCTCGTATTAGGGAGCGCCTAGGTTAGTCATCTTACCCATCAATCTCTTGCCCCTTCACTTGGCCGAGCAGAGAAAAGAAAAGACCTTTGTGCATACCCAAAGTATGGCCAAAGCAGCAACGGTGCGCCTCAAAGAGATCGGCTATGGCTTGCCGTGTAGTGTGTGAAAAACCCATACAAAAGGTCACCCTCAACAATCGAGGAAAGAAACTAGACTCCCAGCACGGAGCTATCACCAGCCTAAGGATACTGCAGAAGCTAACTTTTTATTTGACACAAAGTTAAGATCTAATTAAACAAAGACTCCTAAAGCCACTCAATCATGTTAAGGAACCCACATTATAAGCGCGTGCAGAAATAACAGAGTAATAGCAATGATAACATGTTTCGGCACAAAATCAAAGATACCTTTGCAAAACCATGTCGTGGAAACCGGCCTCCTGAAGCGATTTCGATCATCGAGCTTTGAGGAGTGCAAACTTTGTTTTTCTTGCTTGTCGGGATAAAGGATGAAAGGAGAGCAAAGGATTGGATTCCTCGACATAGAGGAGTGGCGGACATATATTGGACGAAGAAGGGATAAAAAGGAAGAGAGACGAGGACTAGAACTCCCTCGCTAAGGCACTGAGGCCCTGATAACAAGGAACCATATACAGAATAAACAGGGATTAACTGAGATCAAGGCGGGCTAAAGCCTCGAAAATAGCAAGAAAAAGGGTGAGAACCCCGAAAGGGTGGAGAGGAGTAAGTAAAAAGAGGAGGATAAGAATCATCCGACGTGGTCGGAGAAGGAGAGTAGCGATCACCCGCCGAAGGCTGGGAAGAAAATGCATGAACACCCGAGGAGGCCGGGGACAAGAAGTAAAAACCGCCCGACAAAGTCGAGGAAAGATCAGAAAAATGACCCGACAAGGTCGGGGGATGAGTATGAGGAATCCCCAACGGGGTCAAGGGAAAGAGGTGAGAAGTGAAATCCTGACGTGTCCGGGGAGGAAAGCTGGAAGATGCCCCTAGATTAGGGGAAGGGGACGACATATGCCGAGGCCTAGAATGGTGAGGATAGGAGGAAATGGTAGAAATATGGCCAGGTGGTGGAACGTACACCACCCACGGATAGGAACTGAGCAGAAGAAAAGATGAATGGATAAGAGAATGAGAGGTGAAAGTGGACCCCCGAATGCACAATTGTCGGCCCTTGAACTTATGTCATTGCCTCTTCTTGGCAGAAATCTTCTTGAAGCAACGCCACCTGGCGTGGACTCGGACCTTTGGACTTCTCAATCTGTAATACTTTCTTAAATAATGGGCCCACCTGACAGATGACCTAGCCCGACTGTGAATATGTAGCTTCATCGGGGCAGTTGCCCCTAGCTGTACGGTGCTAACCATAGAAGGACGTTCCAGAACAGTCAACTCCTTGTGATGAACATTAGGAAGCAATGGAGTTTTGTCGTTTGACACTAGAACTTGGAACTTTGGCATCTCCACTCGGCAGCTGGGCATGAAGTATAACTCCCTTGCTAGAAGTGCAGGACGGAACTGAGGGAGGGTGATGCGTAGCGTTGACGTGGCCGCCTCACCAATAAACCGAGGGAGATTGCATAACAGATGCAGAATGTCCTTAGAGAATGCAGAAAACACGGCCAACTACCCCTTGCATATAGAATTCATCAGGCTCTTGGCGGCCGCATGGGTGAGCACCATCTGGGTAGAGAACCCCTCTTGGCCAGTGAACTAAATAGCAATGGAGCGAGGAGAAATAACAGCTTCGATGGCGAACCCTCCAGCGAGCAATGAGATTGCCACCGGCCTTGCTTGTGAAGAAACTGGCACTAGTGCAAGGGCACTCTTCTTTACAAATATTTCTGAAAATGTAGGCCCTTTATCCCCAAAATAGCCAGGGACTAGGACCCGGATTGGCATGCGGCAAATGACATCTTGAATCTTGAACGCATGAGTGAGCACCATCTGGGTAGAGAACCCCTCTTGGCCAGTGAACTGAATAGCAATGGAGCGAGGAGAAATAACAGCTTCGATGGCGAATTGTAGCACCCCGTATAAAAAAAAATTATTATTATCAATATTTTTCAAATAAAAATAAAATAAAATAATATAATATTATATAAACTATTTAGGTAGTTTATGTAAGAAGTAGGAACATGAAGTTATCATATATAAAGGTTATTCACTTAACAAGTGGCTTCCTAGTGTAGTTGGTTAAGTAGCTTGCCTTCCAATCCAATGACCAGGGTTCAAATCTTAGCATTCACCATGTATCTACCCTTTTTGCCAAATAATTATATGATATAAGCTAATCTTGCACTTACGAATTGGGCCATGGGTTAGATGTCCAAACAATTGTCTCTTATCTCTCCAGCCTATCTCTTATCTCTCCAGCCTGTACAAGCTGTAAAGACTCATTATTTCAGATCGTGTCCCCTATCCGTTCATACTAGACCCTATAACATCCCCTTTTGCTACCCCCATTCCCATTCTAGGCTAGCTGAGGTTGGGGCAAAGCTTTGCTAGAGGGGTTCTGCTGCTACGAACTTCACAGAGGTAGGTGTTCTCAACTTTTAACTAAATTAGTAGCTAATCTATGATGATTAGTCTAGGCCTTTAGTATTAGGCTCATTTCCATGCGATTTTAGTGTTTTTAAAGCATGTGTTGACTTAAGTCTAGGATGATTAGTATGTCTTAGCTTCACACCTAAGATAATTAGCACGTATTAACTTTATACCAAGAATAATTAGCAAGTATTAACAAGTATTAGTCTCATATCTAGAATGATTAACATGTGTTGGCTTAAATCTAGGATGATTAGCATGCATTAGCTTCATACTTGAAATGATTAGCATGTATTAGCTTTATATCTAAAATAATTAGCAAGTATTAGCAAGTATTAACAAGTATTAGTAAGTATTAGTCTCACACCTAGAATAATTAGCATGTGTTAGCTTAAATCTAGGACGATTAGTATGTATTAGCTAATATCTATATTTGATATAGTTCATGCTTTAGTAAAGGGCCTGTCATTTGTCAATTTCTGTGAAACTAAAACCACCATGTTAAAAAAAGAAACTAAAGCCTGAAAATAGTGAAAGAAGAAATTGTAGTCAAGAGGATGAAAAATGTGGAAAAAGACCAAGTTGAAAGAGGCCAAGTGGAAAAGGACCCAGTTGAAAGCACAATGAAATGATATTGAAAATATAGGGTTATAAGAAGGAGAATAATGAAAAATCTAGAGAAAATGAGAATGTGTGCAAGAAGAGAAAGTCGTAGATTGGAAGGTTAGGAAGAAGTTTCATGAAGAGTGCAGAGAGAGAAAATGAGAGGAAGAAGGTGAAAAATGTGAAAAAATGAGATCTATAGGCGTAGGTGAACAGTTACTGAGTAAAAAATCAGAACCGTAGAAAATTAATTATAACTTAAAAACTAAGAAGAATTGGAGGATATGGTAAAATAAGAAAATCTGTATCTACAAGAGGGGAAGAATTTTTGTGAAGAACTCAGAGTGAAAGGAGGATTGGAAGGACATGAAAACTAGGGAACAAAACTGATGAGTCGACTCTGCCTGATGGATGAATTGACGCAGTACTGTTCATATGAACTGATGAGTCAACCCTGTGAGCTGGAAATTGAACTGATGAGTCGACGCAGCCTGATGGATGAGTTGACGTAGTACTGTTCATATGAACTGATGAGTCAACCCTGTGAGCTGGAAATTGAACTGATGAGTCGACGCAGCCTGATGGATGAGTTGACGCAGTACTGTTCATATGAACTGATGAGTAAACCCTGTGAGCTGGAAATTGAACTGATGAGTCAACGCAGCTTGATGGATGAGTTGACGCAGTACTGTTCATATGAACTGATGAGTCAACCCTGTGAGCTGGAAATTGAACTGAGGAGTCGACGCAGCCTGATGGATGAGTTGACGCAGTACTGTTCATATGAACTGATGAGTCGACCCTGCCTATGAAAATGAACTGGTGAGTCGACCCTGCCTATGAAAATGAACTGATGAGTCAACCCTGCCAACAGATTTGAACTAATGAGTCGACCCTGCCAATGAAAATGAACTGATGAGTTGACCCTGCCTGTGAAAATGAACTGATGAGTCGACCCTGCCAGTTCATCGCTTTGACGCGGCGAACTGATGAGTTGACGCGGTGAATTGATGAGTTGACGCGGTGAACTGATGAGTTGACGCGATGAGCTGATGAGTTGACGCAATGAACTATTGAGTCGACCCAGCTAGCTCATTATGTTAACGTGATCATTAGGCTTTCACTTTTGCCATCTCCACTGATAGATGGCAGCCGGAGATGTGATTTTTAACTCCTGACAGGGTCCTCTAAACCCTGTATAATTCCCAGGAAGGGCATCCCATAGTAAGGATGTCATTTCTAAAATTGTCAGGTGGCCCATAAGGCACCTCTCTTATCTAGTTTTTCCGTGTATCAAACGTTACTGGTTTCCACTCCTATTTCATCCCTACACATCAATGCGCCCTTGGATTCCATTCCATAATTCCACCTTATATATCATACTGGTCAAACCTTGAAATTTCACATTGGCTATAAATGAGAGTGGATGTCAACATACATGATAAATGCTGTGCACATAGGGCCCGGTCTGGTCCTGGGGGGAGCACCCGAAGGTACTTGTGCCCATGGGAGTTTATTGACCACAGTGTTTGGCATTGCACCGAAGTACTTGCTTGCTAGACTTTAGACATTCCACTCATTCTCATGATATTACTTGATTGATTGACTTGAGACCCGCAAAAGGGTAAAAGTGCTTACTTGAATGCATTATGAATAGCCAATTCCAGTTATACACTTGAAACTACTTTGCTTACTATTACTAGCTTGAATAACATGTTTCTACTCAGTTACTAGCTTGAATAACATGTTGCTATTCAGTTATCACTGACTTGACATCATTTACTATCACTTGCCACTGCTGCTTGAAATTGTGAAATCTATATACTCTCACTTTCTACTTCCGTCGATTTTACAATTCTTTGATATCTATCTGTCTGCATGCATAGGTTACGTACATTAAATGAATGTGTAATTCACTTAAAGCATGTTAAAATTTGATATGTAAATCCTACTGAGCGATTCGCTCATCTAGTTGTTTTCTAACCTTTCCAGGAAATTCAGATATCAGCCAGAACTCGGAAGGGAATGAGTCAGAGTGATGAGTGTAAAAATAGAGTTATCTTGTTATCTTGTAAATTGTACTTGTGTAAATGGTGTTATTGTAATTTCATTTATGTCAGTCATATCAAGTTATGTCAGACGTCAGCTGTGTTAGTCCAATAATTGTAATAAGGGCTTGAAGCCTAGTAGTTGGACTTGGATATGTATGTAATTGTCATTGGGTTAGTTGTATCAATTGTCAGCTCATCCTAATTGTATTAACTTCGAGTTAAATCCTAGTCAATTGGGCACTCTGATATTTACATGATTGACACGATCTATATAGACGCGTCACGCCTCCGGGTAATCTTTCGCGCTTGGGGCGTGACAGTCTTTGTGGTATCAGAGCCTAGGTTTTCAAACCTAGGGAACTAGAAAAAATAAACTGTTAGAAATTGAAATCTAAGTAAAAAAAAAAAAACTTGAGTCCAAGGATAGGTAAAACCCAAGTTCAAGGATAGATATACCTTACCCGGTGAGATGGATAGAGCCATGGGTTAAGATTTCTAGTGACTTTATCCTTATAAGTAAAACTGACCCTTATCTTACTTAAACACTTTTGTATGATCATGGCTGCTGAAAGAGCACAATGGCGCGAGATGCAGCGCACCGTGCAGGGCCTTACACAGGCACTACAGCAAGTGGCCCAAGGCGGAGCTAACCGTGGAGCAGGTGACCTCCACAGGAGTTTCCGTAACATGAACCCACCAAGATTCACGGGTTCGTCCGACCCCGAGGACGCCGAGAATTGGTTAAAAGAGATGGAACGAATCTTCCGTGTGATGCAATGCGCGGACGACGAGAAGGTTTTACTGGCCGTATTCCAACTGGAGCGGGACGCTCGATGCTGGTGGGAATCCATAGAAGCAACACTACCAGAATACCATGTCACATGGGATGAATTCACGGAGCATTTCAACAACAAGTACTTCTCCGATCATATCCAGGAAAAGAAAGCCACGGAATTCGCCGTTCTAAAACAACGGGGCTTGAAAGTGGCCGAGTATGAGGCCCAATTTTCTAGATTATCCAGGTATGCACCTCACTTGGTGTGTACAAAAAAGATGAAGGCGAGAAGATTCCTTAACGGGCTTCGGCCCCATTATATCACACAACTGGCCCCGATGAACATCCAAGTCTATTCGAAGATGGTTCGGCGTGCTCAACTGCTGGAAGACGCCACCGAATTATCTGAGAGAATCCGAGGAAGAGATAAGAAGGAACCCGTCACAAGCCCGGGAAAATTCAAACAATCCTTCAACAAGAAGCGATTCTTCATGGGAGGGGAGCCCTCTAAGGCGATGAAATTCCAGAAGAATGATCGGCCATTCTCCACCACCACACCATCAAAGGAGATTTGCAAATATTGTGATAAAGCTGGTCATAGGACCGAGGAATGCTGGAGAAAGTTAGGAGCTTGTCTTCGATGTGGGAGCCCAGAGCATCGAATCCGAGACTGCCCACTGATGAAGGAGCAGGACATCAAAGACGAGAAGCGTCCGATAAAGAAACAAGGCCGTCTACAAGCTCTCCGAGAGACGAAACCCACTGAAGGCGGAATTGTGGAAGGTACTCTCACTATTTGTTCAAAAACTGCTCAAGTTTTATTTGATACCGGAGCAACTCATTCATTCATTTTTAAGAACTTTGCTGCTTCATTTTCTAAGAAACATGAACTGTTAGATTTGGTCATATCTACACCCCTTGGGAATGAGTCTGATGTCACTTACCACTATCCAAATTGTGAAGTGATGATTAAGGGAAGCAATTTACCTGCTGACCTGATATGCATAGATATGAAGGGTTATGATGTTATACTAGGTGCCGACTGGCTATCCACATACCAAGCAACTGTAAATTGTCGGCATGGCAAGGTAACTTTCGTAGATTTCCCAGATCTAGTTTACAATAGCCCTCGGAGTAAATCACTTCTTATATCAACACTCCTAGCTAGTAAACTTATGAATAAGGGATGCATGGCTTTCATAGCATTCGTGACTGCCACGGAAGTCGAGAAGGTTAAACTTGAAGACATCCGTGTAATTCGGGATTTTCCCGTTATTTTTCCAGAAGATTTAACTGGCTTACCCCCGGAAAGGGAAGTGTCGTTCACAATCGACCTTGTCCCTGGTGCTGGTCCTATTTCCAGGGCACCATACAGAATGTCCCCTGCTGAGCTGAAGGAACTAAAAGAGCAGCTAATGGAATTATTGACAAAGGGTTTCATCAGGCCGAGTACTTCCCCATGGGGAGCACCCGTGCTATTTGTCAAAAAGAAGGACGGATCGATGAGATTATGCATAGATTATCGGCAGCTAAATCACCTTACAATCAAGAACAAGTATCCACTGCCAAGGATTGATGAGCTGTTCGATCAACTATCTGAAGCTTTATATTTCTCCAAGATTGATCTTCGTTCTGGTTACCACCAATTGAAGATCAAAGAAGAAGATATTCATAAAACTGCATTCCGAAGCAGGTATGGGCATTATGAATTTACTGTTATGCCTTTCGGACTAACAAATGCCCCCGCAGCTTTTATGCAGTTAATGAACAGTATATTCAGGCCCTATTTAGACCAATTTATTGTGGTCTTTATTGATGATATTCTGATCTATTCAAAGACTGAAGAGGATCATGAAGAACACCTCAAGAAGGCATTACAGATATTAAGGGAAAACAAGCTATATGCCAAATTTAGCAAATGCGAGTTCTGGCTCGAGGAAGTATCCTTCTTAGGCCATATCATTTCGAAGAATGGAATTGCTGTTGACCCATCAAAGGTCGAAGCCGTGAAGAACTGGGAACGACCCACAAATGTAACTGAGATTCGGAGCTTCTTGGGTCTAGCTGGTTACTATCGGCGTTTTATAAAGGACTTCTCCAATATTGTTGTTCCCCTGACCAGGTTAACCCGCAAGAAAGTGCCTTATGAGTGGAAGGAAGACTGTGAAAAGAGTTTCCAAACTTTGAAGGATCTCTTGACCACTGCTCCAGTCTTATCATTACCAATGGAAGGAGAAAAATATGAGGTATATACCGATGCTTCTGGTATTGGCCTCGGATGTGTATTGATGCAGAATGGGAGAGTCATTACATACTCTTCCCGACAATTGAAGAAACATGAAGAGAACTACCCAGTTCACGACTTAGAACTGGCCGCAGTAGTATTCGCTTAAAAGATCTGGAGGCACTATCTCTACGGAGAACAATTCACTGTGTACTCTGATCATAAAAGCCTCAAGTACTTATTCTCCCAAAAGGAGCTAAACATGCGGCAAAGGCGTTGGCTCGAGTATCTCAAGGATTTCGACTTTACTATACAGTACCATCCTGGTAAGGGTAATTCCGTAGCTGATGCCCTTAGTCGAAAGCCGAGAACAATATTGGCCAACTGCATGATACAAGAATGGAAACTGCTGGAGAAATTCTCTGAGCTTGATATCAGCACAGATGAGAAGAACATGTGTATTACTCTATCTCATATGAGCCTACATCCATATTTGCTACCTGAAATCAAGAAGTTACAAGAAGAGGATCCCTCGCTAGTGGAGATAAAGAGCAAGCTGGACGAGAGACTAGATTTCAAACTGACACCTGATGGCAGATTACTATTTCATGAACGGACATGTGTGCCCGACTGTCCCGAATTGAAGAAGAAGATTCTTGAAGAAGCTCATAGATCGAGGTACACAATCCACCCTGGAGCTACTAAGATGTACCAAGATTTGAAAAGAATTTTTTGGTGGCCTAACATGAAAATGGAGGTAGCAGACTTTGTGTCTCGTTGCCTCACATGCCAACAAGTGAAGGCGGGACATCAAAAACCCGTCGGAAAGCTACATCCGCTGGATATTCCAAAGTGGAAGTGGGAGGACATTGGCATGGACTTTATCATGAGTTTGCCCAAGACTAGGGGCGGATATGATGGAATTTGGGTAATTATCGACCGGTTAACTAAATCGGTCCATTTCTTACCCATCAAAAGTCGATGGTCAGTCGACGTACTTGCTGCCCTGTATATTAAGGAGATGGTTAGATTGCATGGAGTTCCTATCTCGATCGTATCTGACCGAGACCCACACTTCACCTCTCATTTTTGGAAGGGTCTACAACACTCTCTGGGGACGAAACTTAATTTCAGCACTGCTTTCCATCCCCAGACAGATGGTCAGACTGAAAGGACAAATCAAGTTGTTGAAGATATGTTAAGGGCATGTATTATAGATTTCAACGGAAGCTGGCATGACCACTTACCACTAGCCGAATTTGCATATAATAACAGCTATCAAGCTAGTATTCAAATGGCTCCTTTCGAGGCGCTTTATGGCAAGAGTTGTCGTTCTCCAATATGCTGGGAAGAAGTCGGTGACAGACAAATTCTAGGCCCAGATATGGTTAGAGATTCAACTGAGAAGATACACCTTATCAGAGAGAGACTCAAGGTAGCTCAGTGCAGGCAAAAATCTTATGCTGATAACAGAAGGAGAGATTTGGAATTTCAAGTGGGTGACCATGCATTTCTCAAGGTATCTCCCGGCCGAGGTATTAGAAGATTCGGTGTTAAGGGCAAGCTTACACCAAGGTTTATCGGTCCATTTGAAGTATTGGAAAGAGTGGGCGAGGTGGCTTACCGCATTGCCTTACCTCCTCAACTCTCGGAAGTGCACAATGTATTTCATATATCTATGCTGAAGAAATATGTTCACGACCCTTCTCACATCATCAATCATGCTGAATTGGTGATTCAAAGGGACCTTACTTATGAGCAAAAGCCGATGCGGATCCTCGACCGCGAAGTTCGAGTTCTAAGGAGCAAGAGGATCCCTATGGTAAAAATTCAATGGAATCGATGCTCGGAGCAAGAAGCAACTTGGGAGACCGAGGAATCTATGAAGAGAAGATACCCAGAACTATTCGGCAAGTATCTTATACTTTCTACAGTATCCTTATGTAGTTGAATTTATCCTTATACAATTGAATTTGGGGACCAAATTCTTTTAAGTAAGGGAGGGTGTAGCACCCCGTATAAAAAAAATTATTATTATTAATATTTTTCAAATAAAAATAAAATAAAATAAAATAATATTAGATAAACTATTTAGGTAGTTTATGTAAGAAGTAGGAATATGAAGTTATCATATATAAAGGTTATTCACTTAACAAGTGGCTTCCTAGTGTAGTTGGTTAAGTAGCTTGCCTTCCAATCCAATGACCAGGGTTCAAATCTTAGCATCCACCATGTATCTACCCTTTTTGCCAAATAATTATATGATATAAGCTAATCTTGCACTTACGAATTGGGCCATGGGTTAGATGTCCAAACAATTGTCTCTTATCTCTCCAGCCTATGTCTTATCTCTCCAGCCTGTACAAGCTGTAAAGACTCATTATTTCAGATCTTGTCCCCTATCCGTTCATACTAGACCCTATAACATCCCCTTTTGCTACCCCCATTCCCATTCTAGGCTAGCTAAGGTTGGGGCAAAGCTTTGCTAGAGGGGTTCTGCTGCTACGAACTTCACAGAGGTAGGTGTTCTCAACTTTTAACTAAAGTAGTAACTAATCTAGGATGATTAGTCTAGGCCTTTAGTACTAGGCTCATTTCCATGCAATTTTAGTGTTTTTAAAGCATATGTTGACTTAAGTCTAGGATGATTAGTATGCCTTAGCTTCACACCTAAGATAATTAGCACGTATTAACTTTATACCCAGAATAATTAGCAAGTATTAGCAAGTATTAGTCTCATATCTAGAATGATTAACATATGTTGGCTTAAATCTAGGATGATTAGTATGCATTAGCTTCATACTTGAAATGATTAGCATGTATTAGCTTTATATCTAAAATAATTAGCAAGTATTAGCAAGTATTAACAAGTATTAGTAAGTATTAGTCTCATACCTAGAATAATTAGCATGTGTTAGCTTAAATCTAGGACGATTAGTATGTATTAGCTAATATCTATATTTGATATAGTTCATGCTTTAGTAAAGGGCCTGTCATTTGTCAATTTCTGTGAAACTAAAACCACCATGTTAAAAATGTTATATAAGAGAAACTAAAGCCTGAAAATAGTGAAAGAAGAAATTGTAGTCAAGAGGATGAAAAATGTAGAAAAATACCAAGTTGAAAGAGGCCAAGTGGAAAAGGACCCAGTTGAAAGCACAATGAAATGATATTGAAAATATAGGGTTATAAGAAGGAGAATAATAAAAAATCTAGAGAAAATGAGAATGTGTGCAAGAAGAGAAAGTCGTAGATTGGAAGGTTAGGAAGAAGTTTCATGAAGAGTGCAGAGAGAGAAAATGAGAGGAAGAAGGTGAAAAATGTGAAAAAATGAGATCTATAGGTGTAGGTGAACAGTTATTGAGTAAAAAATCAGAACCGTAGAAAATTAATTATAACTTAAAAACTAAGAAGAATTGGAGGATATGGTAAAATAAGAAAATCTGTATCTACAAGAGGGGAAGAACTTTTGTGAAGAACTCAGAGTGAAAGGAGGATTGGAAGGGCATGAAAACTAGGGAACAAAACTGATGAGTCGACTCTGCCTGATGGATGAGTTGACGCAGTACTGTTCATATGAACTGATGAGTCAACCCTGTGAGCTGGAAATTGAACTGATGAGTCGACGCAGCCTGATGGATGAGTTGATGCAGTACTGTTCATATGAACTGCTGAGTCAACCCTGTGAGCTGGAAATTGAACTGATGAGTCGACGCAGCCTGATGGATGAGTTGACGCAGTACTGTTAATATGAACTGATGAGTCAACCCTGTGAGCTGGAAATTGAACTGATGAGTCGACGCAGCCTGATGGATGAGTTGACGCAGTACTGTTCATATGAACTGATGAGTCAACCCTGTGAGCTGGAAATTGAACTGAGGAGTCGACGCAGCCTGATGGATGAGTTGACGCAGTACTGTTCATATGAACTGATGAGTCGACCCTGCCTATGAAAATGAACTGGTGAGTCGACCCTGCCTATGAAAATGAACTGATGAGTAGACCCTGCCAACAGATTTGAACTAATGAGTCGACCCTGCCAATGAAAATGAACTGATGAGTTGACCCTGCCTGTGAAAATGAACTGATGAGTCGACCCTGCCAGTTCATCGCGTTGACGCGGCGAACTGATGAGTTGACGCGGTGAACTGATGAGTTGACGCGGTGAACTGATGAGTTGATGCGATGTGCTGATGAGTTGACGCAATGAACTATTGAGTCGACCCAGCTAGCTCATTACGTTAATGTGATCATTAGGCTTTCACTTTTGCCATCTCCACTGATAGATGGCAGCCGGAGAGGTGATTTTTAACTCCTGACAGGGTCCTCTGAACCCTGTATAATTCCCAGGAAGGACATCCCACAGTAAGGATGTCATTTCTAAAATTGTCAGGTGGCCCATAAGGCACCTCTCTTATCTAGTTTTTCCGTGTATCAAACGTTACTGGTTTCCACTCCTAGTTCATCCCTACACATCAATGTGCCCTTGGATTCCATTCCATAATTCCACCTTATATATCATACTGGTCAAACCTTGAAATTTCACATTGGCTATAAATGAGAGTGGATGTCAACATACATGATAAATGTTGTGCATATAGGGCCCGGTCTGGTCCTGGGGGGAGCACCCGAAGGTACTTGTACCCATGGGAGTTTATTGACCACGGTGTTTGGCATTGCACCGAAGTACTTGCTTGCTAGACTTTAGACATTCCACTCATTCTCATGATATTACTTGATTGATTGACTTGAGACCCGCAAAAGGGTAAAAGTGCTTACTTGAATGTATTATAAATAGCCAATTCCAGTTATACACTTGAAACTACTTTGCTTACTATTACTAGCTTGAATAACATGTTTCTACTCAGTTACTAGCTTGAATAACATGTTGCTATTCAGTTATCACTGACTTGACATCATTTACTATCACTTGCCACTGCTGCTTGAAATTATGAAATCTATATACTCTCACTTTCTACTTCCGTCGATTTTACAATTCTTTGATATCTATCTGTCTGCATGCATAGGTTACGTACATTAAATGAATGTGTAATTCACTTAAAGCATGTTAAAATTTGAGATGTAAATCCTACTGAGCGATTCGCTCATCTAGTTGTTTTCTAACCTTTCCAGGAAATTCAGATATCAGCCAGAACTCGGAAGAGAATGAGTCGGAGTGATGAGTGTAAAAATAGAGTTATCTTGTTATCTTGTAAATTGTACTTGTGTAAATGGTGTTATTGTAATTTCATTTATGTCAGTCATATCAAGTTATGTCAGACGTCAGCTGTGTTAGTCCAATAATTGTAATAAGAGCTTGAAGCCTAGTAGTTGGACTTGGATATGTATGTAATTGTCATTGGGTTAGTTGTATCAATTGTCAGCTCATCCTAATTGTATTAACTTCGAGTTAAATCCTAGTCAACTGCGCACTCTGATATTTACATGATTGACACGATCTATATAGACGCGTCACGCCTCCGGGTAATCTTCCGCGCTCGGGGCGTGACAGTCTTTGTGGTATCAGAGCCTAGGTTTTCAAACCTAGGGAACTAGAAAAAATAAACGGTTAGAAATTGAAATCTAAGTAAAAAAAAAAACTTGAGTCCAAGGATAGGTAAAACCCAAGTTCAAGGATAGATATACCTTACCCGGTGAGATAGATAGAGCCATGGGTTAAGATTTCTAGTGACTTTATCCTTATAAGTAAAACCGACCCTTATCTTACTTAAACACTTTTGTAGGATCATGGCTGCTGAAAGAGCACAATGGCGCGAGATGCAGCGCACTGTGCAGGGCCTTACACAGGCACTACAGCAAGTGGCCCAAGGCGGAGCTAACCGTGGAGCAGGTGACCTCCACAGGAGTTTCCGTAACATGAACCCACCAAGATTCACGGGTTCGTCCGACCCCGAGGACGTCAAGAATTGGTTAAAAGAGATGGAACGAATCTTCCGTGTGATGCAATGCGCGGACGACGAGAAGGTTTTACTGGCCGTATTCCAACTGGAGCGGGACGCTCGATACTGGTAGGAATCCATAGAAGCAACACTACCAGAATACCATGTCACATGGGATGAATTCACGGAGCATTTCAACAACAAGTACTTCTCCGATCATATCCAGGAAAAGAAAGCCACGGAATTCGCCGTTCTAAAACAACGGGGCTTGAAAGTGGCCGAGTATGACGCCCAATTTTCTAGATTATCCAGGTATGCACCTCACTTGGTGTGTACAGAAAAGATGAAGGCGAGAAGATTCCTTAACGGGCTTCGGCCCCATTATATCACACAACTGGCCCCGATGGACATCCAAGTCTATTCGGAGATGGTTCGGCGTGCTCAACTGCTGGAAGACGCCACCGAATTTTCTGAGAGAATCCGAGGAAGAGACAAGAAGGAACCCGTCACAAGCCCGGGAAAATTCAAACAATCCTTCAACAAGGAGCGATTCTTCATGGGAGGGGAGCCCTCTAAGGCGATGAAATTCCAGAAGAATGATCGGCCATTCTCCACCACCACACCATCGAAGGAGATTTGCAAATATTGTGATAAAGCTGGTCATAGGACCGAGGAATGCTGGAGAAAGTTAGGAGCTTGTCTTCGATGTGGGAGCCCAGAGCATCGAATCCGAGACTGCCCACTGATGAAGGAGCAGGACATCAAAGACGAGAAGCGTCCGATAAAGAAACAAGGCCGTCTACAAGCTCTCCGAGAGACGGAACCCACTGAAGGCGAAATTGTGGAAGGTACTCTCACTATTTGTTCAAAAACTGCTCAAGTTTTATTTGATACCGGAGCAACTCATTCATTCGTTTCCAAGAACTTTGCTGCTTCATTTTCTAAGAAACATGAACTGTTAGATTTGGTCATATCTACACCCCTTGGGAATGAGTCTGATGTCACTTACCACTATCCAAATTGTGAAGTGATGATTAAGGGAAGCAATTTACCTGCTGACCTGATATGCCTAGATATGAAGGGTTATGATGTTATACTAGGTGCCGACTGGCTATCCACATACCAAGCAACTGTAAATTGTCGGCATGGCAAGGTAACTTTCGTAGATTTCCCAGATCTAGTTTACAATAGCCCTCGGAGTAAATCACTTCTTATATCAGCACTCCGAGCTAGTAAACTTATGAATAAGGGATGCATGGCTTTCATAGCATTCGTGACTGCCACGGAAGTCGAGAAGGTTAAACTTGAAGACATCCGTGTAATTCGGGATTTTCCCGATGTTTTTTCAGAAGATTTAACCGGCTTACCCCCGGAAAGGGAAGTGTCGTTCACAATCAACCTTGTCCCTGGTGCTGGTCCTATTTCCAGGGCACCATACAGAATGTCCCCTGCTGAGCTGAAGGAACTAAAAGAGCAGCTAGTGGAATTATTGACAAAGGGTTTCATCAGGCCTAGTACTTCCCCATGGGGAGCACCCGTGCTATTCGTCAAAAAGAAGGACGGATCGATGAGATTATGCATAGATTATCGGCAGCTAAATCACCTTACAATCAAGAACAAGTATCCACTGCCAAGGATTGATGAGCTGTTCGATCAACTATCTGAAGCTTTATATTTCTCCAAGATTGATCTTCGTTCTGGTTACCACCAATTGAAGATCAAAGAAGAAGATATTCATAAAACTGCATTCCGAAGTAGGTATGGGCATTACGAATTTACTGTTATGCCTTTCGGACTAACAAATGCCCCCGCAGCTTTTATGCAGTTAATGAACAGCATATTCAGGTCCTATTTAGACCAATTTATTGTGGTCTTTATTGATGATATTCTGATCTATTCAAAGACTGAAGAGGATCATGAAGAACACCTCAAGAAGGCATTACAGATATTAAGGGAAAACAAGCTATATGCCAAATTCAGCAAATGCGAGTTCTGGCTCGAGGAAGTATCCTTCTTAGGCCATATCATTTCGAAGAATGGAATTGCTGTTGACCCATCAAAGGTCGAAGCCGTGAAGAACTGGGAATGACCCACAAATGTAACTGAGATTCGGAGCTTCTTGGGTCTAGCTGGTTACTATCGGCGTTTTATAAAGGACTTCTCCAAAATTGTTGTTCCCCTGACCAGGTTAACCCGCAAGAAAGTGCCTTATGAGTGGAAGGAAGACTGTGAAAAGAGTTTCCAAACTTTGAAAGATCTCTTGACCACTGCTCCAGTCTTATCATTACCAATGGAAGGAGAAAAATATGAGGTATATACCGATACTTCTGGTATTGGCCTCGGATGTGTATTGATGCAGAATGGGAGAGTCATTGCGTACTCTTCTCGACAATTGAAGAAACATGAACAGAACTACCCAGTTCACGACTTAGAACTGGCCGCAGTAGTATTCGCTTAAAAGATCTGGAGGCACTATCTCTACGGAGAATAATTCACTGTGTACTCTGATCATAAAAGCCTCAAGTACTTATTCTCCCAAAAGGAGCTAAACATGCGGTAAAGGCGTTGGCTCGTGTATCTCAAGGATTTCAACTTTACTATACAGTACCATCCTGGTAAGGGTAATTCCGTAGCTGATGCCCTTAGTCGAAAGCCGAGAACAATATTGGCCAACTGCATGATACAAGAATGGAAACTGCTGGAGAAATTCTCTGAGCTTGATATCAGCACAGATGAGAAGAACATGTGTATTACTCTATCTCATATGAGCCTACATCCATATTTGCTACCTGAAATCAAGAAGTTACAAGAAGAGGATCCCTCGCTAGTGGAGATAAAGAGAAAGCTGGACGAGAGACTAGATTTCAAACTGACACCTGATGGCAGATTACTATTTCATGAACGGACATGTGTGCCAGATTGTCCCGAATTGAAGAAGAAGATTCTTGAAGAAGCTCATAGATTGAGGTACACAATCCACCCTGGAGCTACTAAGATGTACCAAGACTTGAAAAGAACTTTTTGGTGGCCTAACATGGAAAGGGAGGTAGCAGACTTTGTGTCTCGTTGCCTCACATGCCAACAAGTGAAGGCGGAACATCAAAAACCCGCCGGAAAGCTACATCCGCTGGATATTCCCAAGTGGAAGTGGGAGGACATTGGCATGGGTTTGCCCAAGTATTAGTCTCATATCTAGAATGATTAACATGTGTTGGCTTAAATCTAGGATGATTAGCATGCATTAGCTTCATACTTGAAATGATTAGCATGTATTAGCTTTATATCTAAAATAATTAGCAAGTATTAGTAAGTATTAACAAGTATTAGTAAGTATTAGTCTCATACCTAGAATAATTAGCATGTGTTAGCTTAAATCTAGGACGATTAGTATGTATTAGCTAATATCTATATTTGATATAGTTCATGCTTTAGTAAAGGGCCTGTCATTTGTCAATTTCTGTGAAACTAAAACCACCATATTAAAAATGTTATATAAGAGAAACTAAAGCCTGAAAATAGTGAAAGAAGAAATTGTAGTCAAGAGGAAGAAAAATGTGGAAAAAGACCAAGTTGAAAGAGGCCAAGTGGAAAAGGACACAGTTGAAAGCACAATGAAATGATATTGAAAATATAGGGTTATAAGAAGGAGAATAATGAAAAATCTAGAGAAAATGAGAATGTGTGCAAGAAGAGAAAGTCATAGATTGGAAGGTTAGGAAGAAGTTTCATGAAGTGTGCAGAGAGAGAAAATGAGAGGAAGAAGGTGAAAAATGTGAAAAAATGAGATCTATAGGCGTTGGTGAACAGTTACTGAGTAAAAAATCAGAACCATAGAAAATTAATTATAACTTAAAAACTAAGAAGAATTGGAGGATATGGTAAAATAAGAAAATCTGTATCTACAAGAGGGGAAGAACTTTTGTGAAGAACTCAGAGTGAAAGGAGGATTGGAAGGGCATGAAAACTAGGGAACAAAACTGATGAGTCGACTCTGCCTGATGGATGAGTTGACGCAGTACTGTTCATATGAACTGATGAGTCAACCCTGTGAGCTGGAAATTGAACTGATGAGTCGACGCAGCCTGATGGATGAGTTGACGCAGTACTGTTCATATGAACTGATGAGTCAACCCTGTGAGCTGGAAATTGAACTGATGAGTCGACGCAGCCTGATGGATGAGTTGACGCAGTACTGTTAATATGAACTGATGAGTCAACCCTGTGAGCTGGAAATTGAACTGAGGAGTCGACGCAGCCTGATGGATGAGTTGACGCAGTACTGTTCATATGAACTGATGAGTCGACCCTGCCTATGAAAATGAACTGGTGAGTCGACCCTGCCTATGAAAATGAACTGATGAGTCGACCCTGCCAACAGATTTGAACTAATGAGTCGACCCTGCCAATGAAAATGAACTGATGAGTTGACCCTGCCTGTGAAAATGAACTGATGAGTCGACCCTGCCAGTTCATCGCGTTGACGCGGCGAACTGATGAGTTGACACGGTGAACTGATGAGTTGACGCGGTGAACTGATGAGTTGACGCGATGAGCTGATGAGTTGACGCAATGAACTATTGAGTCGACCCAGCTACCTCATTACGTTAACGTGATCATTAGGCTTTCACTTTTGCCATCTCCACTGATAGATGGCAGCCGGAGAGGTGATTTTTAACTCCTAACAGGGTCCTCTGAACCCTGTATAATTCCCAGGAAGGGCATCCCACAGTAAGGATGTCATTTCTAAAATTGTCAGGTGGCCCATAAGGCACCTCTCTTATCTAGTTTTTCCGTGTATCAAACGTTACTGGTTTCCACTCCTAGTTCATCCCTACACATCAACGCGCCCTTGGATTCCATTCCATAATTCCACCTTATATATCATACTGGTCAAACCTTGAAATTTCACATTGGCTATAAATCAGAGTGGATGTCAACATACATGATAAATGCTGTGCATATAGGGCCCGGTCTGGTCCTGGGGGGAGCACCCGAAGGTACTTGTACCCATGGGAGTTTATTGACCACGGTGTTTGGCATTGCACCGAAGTACTTGCTTGCTAGACTTTAGACATTCCACTCATTCTCATGATATTACTTGATTGATTGACTTGAGACCCGCAAAAGGGTAAAAGTGCTTACTTGAATGCATTATAAATAGCCAATTCAAGTTATACACTTGAAACTACTTTGCTTACTATTACTAGCTTGAATAACATGTTTCTACTCAGTTACTAGCTTGAATAACATGTTGCTATTCAGTTATCACTGACTTGACATCATTTACTATCACTTGCCACTGCTGCTTGAAATTGTGAAATCTATATACTCTCACTTTCTACTTCTGTCGATTTTACAATTCTTTGATATCTATCTGTCTGCATGCATAGGTTACGTACATTAAATGAATGTGTAATTCACTTAAAGCATGTTAAAATTTGATATGTAAATCCTACTGAGCGATTCGCTCATCTAGTTGTTTTCTAACCTTTCCAGGAAATTCAGATATCAGCCAGAACTCGGAAGGGAATGAGTCGGAGTGATGAGTGTAAAAATAGAGTTATCTTGTTATCTTGTAAATTGTACTTGTGTAAATGGTGTTATTGTAATTTCATTTATGTCAGTCATATCAAGTTATGTCAGACGTCAGCTGTGTTAGTCCAATAATTGTAATAAGGGCTTGAAGCCTAGTAGTTGGACTTGGTTATGTATGTAATTGTCATTGGGTTAGTTGTATCAATTGTCAGCTCATCCTAATTGTATTAACTTCGAGTTAAATCCTAGTCAACTGCGCACTCTGATATTTACATGATTGACACGATCTATATAGACGCGTCACGCCTCCGGGTAATCTTCCGCGCTCGGGGCGTGACACGAATCCTCCAACGAGCAATGAGATTGCCACCGGCCTTGCTTGCGAAGAAACTGGCACTAGTGCAAGGGCACTCTTCTTTGCAAATATTTCTGAAAATGCAAGCCCTTTATCCCCAAAATAGCCAGGGACTAGGACCCGGATTGGCATGCGGCAAATGACATCTTGAATCTTGAAAAGCACAATTGAAACCTGGCTCGGCTCATTATCTCCCTGGGGACCAGACCCAAGGGGCACCAAAGATAACGCACACCCGCTCCGTGGGGTGGAAGGGGATGGAGAAGTGGAGGTAATAGGCTTGGAAGGTGTGGGTAAAGGCTCAGAAGGCGTAAGTGGGGGTAAGGGAAAAGGTGGAGGCGTAGGAGAGGGTAAAGGTGAAGGTGGAGATGTGAATATAGGTATAGCATGCTCAAGCTCGGGCGATGATGGTGAAGGGGAGGGCAAAGGCGGTGGAGATGGTGGAGGTGATGGGATAAGGGTCTTTGGGAGAGGAGGCGGTGAGGGCGGGAGTGATGGAGGTAGGGGTATTAGAGATGGTGGAGAGGGTGATATGGGTAATGAAGGTAGTGGAGGTGAAGATGGTGAAAGTGGTGGTGAGGCGGAGGAATTAGAGGGTCGTGATGCCCACCTTCGACGTATCGACACGACGCGTCTAGCGGCGTCGGGAGTAGAAGTGGTGGTGGAAATGGGGGAAGAAGAAGTGGGAGCACTTGCCTGAGCAGAGGCTTGGGTTGGTGGAGGTTGTGGAGGTTGAGTAGGAGATGGTGAAGGTGAGGGGGTAGGTGGAGATGAAGAGGGTGACGAGGTAGGCAACGAGGTAGGCAAAAGCATAGGGGAGGGAATAGGCGGTGGAGTAGGTGACAGAGCGGGTGCAATACTAGATAAAGAATCACAGGGGTGCCCCTGGTCTTGTAGTGGAGACAGCTGCCTGGGTGGCGACTACTGCTGCTGCTTGCTGCGGAGATTTAAAATAACTTCATGCATGATGGCCCAATCGATCCTATTATTATCTTCCAGGCCATAAACAATTTCCCGGAATTTAGGGCAATCCTCAACCAAATGCCCCTGCTGGCGATGAAACTCACAATACTGAAGAATATTCCTGACCGTGGTTCGGCAAGGCACAATCGGAGGGAGATGCAATGCGTGAGTGGCTATCAAAGCCCTGAAAATATCTGAAAAACACTCTGGCAACGGAAGATAAGGAGCCCGCTTCAGGCAAGGTGGATGTCGGGGGGTATGGGAAGGTAATAGAGATGGAAGTGGAGATGGAAGAGGAGGTTGCGGAGGTAATGGTGCGTGGTTAGTGGTGGAGGGATTTGGTGATGGTATATGTAGAGCGGAAAGGGAGGTGGGAGGTATGTGGATGGCATCCACCTGCTCGGGGTGTAGTGTTTCCTTGACCGGAGGTGGGGGTTCATGCGAGTATGAAGAGGCGGAAGGTTGACTCGTGGAGGGTTGATATATGGAGGTATATGGATATGTGGAAGTATATGGGTGTGGGGGAGCGGAAGGCCGACTCATGGAAGGATATGTGGTGGAGGGCTGACTCATGGAAGATGATGGATAGGTGGCATATGTGGGCGTTGAAGGTGAAGGTGAAGGGGACTCTGGGTGAAGGGGACTTAAAAGTTGTTGGTGGATGAAACGGGCTCGGCCGTAAAGTTTCTGCCATGAAGTGATATCATTCAGGGCTAAGATGCACCTAAGCTCGGGCGTTACATTAGAAATAGCCATTTTGATCTGCTCGCCCTCCGGAATATGCCCCGGGACTTGCGCGGCTAGGCGACGCCAGTGGTCGGCGAAGGTTGAGAACTCCTCGCCGGGCTTCATCTTCTCTTGGGCCAGATCAACCATAGAATGTCTGGGCCCAACCTGATCCTGATACTCCTGAATGAATCTTGCTTGAATGGCTTGAAAATTCATCATCTGCTCTTGTGACAATGTGAAGAACCAATCCTTGGCCGCGCCCTCTAAAGAAAGGCCAAACAAATAGGCCATCAAGCGTTGATCATGCTGGAACCGGGCCGACTCGTATAAGAAATCCTTTAAATGGACATAGGGGTCACCAATTCCACCATAGCGACGATATGCAAGAATCTGTTGACATGGCGGGAGTTGAAGGCCTTGAAAGATAAATGGGACATCCAAGGAAGTCTGATGGTTGATTCGTTGTTGTAATTCATCAAGCTGGCGTTGGACCTGGGCGATCATCTCCTCGGTAGGAAGAGTCCGAGAAAGATATGGGCCAGCTTGAGCAAGAGATGATAAATCTAGACCAGGATAATGTTGATGGGCCGGATAAAGGGATCCGACCTGAGAAGAAGGAAAGCCCATTCCGGGAGTAGAAGGATATGTGGGCCTGGAAGGATCGCAAATGTGGGAATAAGAATCAATTGAGCTAGCAGCAGCACGGGCGGGACAAGAAGGCCCGTTAAAAGGATAGGATCCAATGGAGGAACAAGGAGATGGGCCTGCATAGGAAGAGGAGTCCACGCGGGGGTAAGAGGATGGAGAAGCATAGGAATAAGGTACAGGGGAAAAATGCTCCATGGGAGGGAATGGAGACTTTATACAGTGAATTTCAACTAAATACAAGGAGGGACATGAACCTTGGACAAATGCAGCTAGATGGAGACACACCGGGGTGAACTAGCCCAAATGACCCTAATCTGCCCAAAATGATGCAAATGATGACACTGCAACATACACTGGAGGGGAGAGATGAGAAAAGAATTAACCAATTATCCAATCGAATTTCAAATGATGCGCGAGAATTTTTATAAGTTCCCTTTTAGAACCTTAGTGGATTAATTAAGATATGAATGTACTTAACCACAAGGCATCTAAATAGGGTGGGGGACGGGAAATTGGCAGACCCTAGAGGACCCTCTCTCTCATGAATGCAGACCTTAGACTGGGGGTGGCAACGGTACAACCTACCCGGCGTCCGTGTGGGAATCCACAGCTCTCGGGGGCTTACGGAGGCCCTCGGCAAGGTCACCTAGTCGGCTCCAAGGAATATGGAGACGAGAGGAAACCCTACCTCGGTAGGAATGCAACTAAATGTGAGTGAAATGCATGAGTCCTATGTGCACCGGAGTGCATGCAAGTCCTAACCTAAGAGACTAGCAATCAAGATGAACACCATAATATGAACAATTACCGTAACAGGAAGGGGGGCAAACAGCACTCAAAACCCTGAAAGATAATGAAATAATGGGCTGCAGAGAAAGGCCTTGGGGTGCGTACCTGAGCAGTTAATCGCGATCCTATCAAGACCGCTACAAAGTGTAAACGGTCTACCCGGAACCGCGTTAGGTCAGGGAGCAGCAAGTGGCCAGGCAGGAGCAGAAACCCCGAAGGGAACCGTGATCAGTAGATGAAATGTCAGATGCAATAATCTTAACAGTAACAAGAACAATAGATAGACGAGCGAACAGCATAGAATAACACTCCAGAACGTGATAGATGATGAGCTACAGCAGAAGATTTTGGAGTGCGCACCTGATTCCCGTGTCGCGGTCTGGAGATGACCGCTAAAACATGTAGGCGGCTGTGACCAGACCGCTTCTATTCCAGAGAACAGAAACACCCAGAGCAGAAACTGGAAACCCCCCACAGCGGTTCTCAACAATGACAAGAAACAATGAACAGTAGGTAATACAGCACATAGCACGATTGGCAGTGGTGTCCCACCGTGATCGCCAAAAAAAAAAAGGTGTAGATTTGTAAAGGTTTCAATCTACCCCACCCCCTAACTAAACAATGTAAGCATGCTGATAGACATGAACTTGCATGAAACGAAAAGGGGGGACGAGGAGTAGAGAACTGACCGTGATCGCCACCAAGACTAATACCTCAGGGAGACCGAGCTACAAGTCTTGGAAAGGAGAAACATAGCGGCACTCGCGAGCGAGATGCTGGACAATGAACGTGGTTTGTCGCACGTCCGCGATATAATTAACGCGGTTCACCCATGACCGCTACCATCACCCAGAAACATGTGTCGTGGGCTCGATCCTCCCTCTCTCTCAGCCGGCCAAGAGAGAGGGGCCTCGTGCTGAATGTGCTATAAACCTGCAGGGGAGAGTGAAAACACAAAGAAAATAAACCCGATTAGATCTAAAAGTAGTGTAATATCTATCAAGCTATAATAATCAAAACACATAAAAGGGGGGTCAAATACCTGGGGGTTGGTGGTTTTTAACCCCTGTGGGGTGTGATAAACAGTGGGAGGGATGTTTAAACATGCAATGAATGATTAAAAACGTGATAGAACAACACGAAATGATGAAAGAACAATGATGCAATGCAAAGAAACGGGGGGAAAGAAAGAAGACTTGATTGATAGAGATTAAATACTCCCTGGACCGAACATGTTTAGGACGTGGAAAGTAAGGTTCCTTGATTGAAGATCGCTACCCGCACCGGCAGCATTTCAGCGTGAATGTCCAAAAGTCCCCCCCGAAGTGAGGCAAAAGCTAACCCTTTTATAAAGACCCTTTAGAAACCCTAGGTTGAGTTAGGGTTCCCCCGGGGTGAATTCCAGGGTTTTCCCAGAGATAATATCATGAAAAATCGAAGGATAATCATCCCCGAGAGTCCACAACCCCCCCCCCCCCCCCCCGGGGGCGATAACTCTTCCAAAGATAGAGTCCTAAGACTCTCCTGGCCGAAGAAAACAGAGCTCGGATGGAACTTGGCTCGGGTGGCTAACGCGGTCTATCGCACGACCGCTATCAGTGGAAACGGTCTGGTGAAGACCGCGACCAGGGGCGAGAATAAGGTTTGACTGAGTCATAGGATAGACGCAGTCCTCTATGGACCGCAACCGCATGATAGCGGTCTAGTGTCAACCGCTTCAATCAAAATGCATGCCAAGGAAAGATTGACCCCAAACAAACCCCGTCCAGGGAGTAAGAAGCTTGATAATGAAGAAATAAACTCACAACCCCATCAAGGAAATATTTCAGAGCGATGGATAGCTCGGGACATCATTAAGTGGATAAGAAAGGGACTCGACTTGTAGGCATAAAACGGGTGTCAACAATGTTGTGTCTCAGCATACCCAGGTCCGAGCATGTTTCATGTCAGTGCTTTTATGGCTCGGTGCATAGTTTGCCTTGCGCATGCAAGGGTCGGTGCAGATGTCAAGTCGGTGCATACTTTTGCACTGGGCAGATAACATCTGTGACACGTATTTGAGTCGGTGCATTTCTTCATCCGCATGCATAGCTTGTGCATCTCTTTCTCATATACTCAAGTCATTCCTGTGCATAGTCTCCAGGTACGTATAGCTGAGTCGGTGCATTCGTATGCTGTGTGAGCAATCATACGGATGAGCTTCAAAGTCGAAGCACTCCTTCTCATCAAGGGCAGGCTTCTCAGCGCGAGCAGATCGGTGCAGTGTTTGGTCTTAAGAAAATGAGCTCGGTGCAACGCCTAAGGATAGTCGGTGCAACGCGTGACTTCAGAAGAAGCTAATCAGTGCAAACCATTCCTCAAGACACCAATCTAAGACGGTGCAATGCTTTTACCAGCTCGACCAAGTCAGTGCAATAACCAGTTCTGATAGAACAAGCTCGGTGCAATCGTTCCCAGTACGTGTAGTTTATAGAACCTGTGCATGTAAGTGATCAAACCAGGGAAGCCATAGTTCGAGCAACATATGTGCACCTGAGTATCTAACTTATAAGGAACAAAAGAACAAGGGCACTAGAGAACAACAGAATAATTAACTGGCACGTGACCCAAGGGTGATCCTTAATGGAAGAAGCCGCCACGTGGGGTCCCAATCGTTCAGATTCTGACACGTGGCAAGATTCTCCTGAAGCTTCCAGGCGGGGGTGTTCCCTCCACACGCCTAGGGCATGAGCGAGCGACCTCAATCTAAGGGAGTATATAAGTCATCCTTCTGCAAGTCGAGAAGATATCTCTCGGGCGAGATCAAGAAGAACTATTGGGGAGCAGAAGAAAAGAAGAGCAGAGAAAAGAATAAGAGAGGTCATGAGAGAAAAAGAGAGAGAGCAGCAGAGAAACGCAGAAAGAGAGAGAAAATGAGAGTTTGAGAAGAGAAGAAGACAAGCTTCATCTGAAGATTAGTCCCCACTGGAATCAGGATCAAATCCTATCCAGTCAGCTCCTTGAGAGCCACATCTGCGCTTTAGTGTTACAGCTTTCAGTCGATGTTATTCCCCATTTCTTGTTTTTCCTTTTTATCATTATTTCAAGCTGTGTGTCAGCGGAGCAAGCTGTGAAGCTCAGCTGTTTGCAGAGGTGGATTCCTCTAGTCGGGTAAAGCTGTAAGTCCCCAGCGGTTTACAGAGGAGGATTCCTCTAGACGGCATAAGCTGTAATGCCCAGCTGTCTGTAGGGTTTTGACCCCGAAGCTGTGGATCAGCGAAGCTGTATATCAGCAGTGGAAGCCACATTCCTGTTTGGAGTGTGGGGTGGACATAGATCTCGGGGTTGAGATCAAACCACCTTAAAAATCCTTGTCTACTGTGTGAATTGCCCTGTTAGGTGTTCAACGCTAGATGCATGCTTAGGATTTCAATTCAAATTCTTATATGTTGACTCATCTTGAGAGCACAAACACTCTGCCTTCGCTGGAAGTGCAGGTCAAGTGTTCATATGTATGCATCAATAGAGTATTTTGTTGTTTAGTCAAGTCTTACATCTTTTCAGGGAGTTCTGTTCCGATGTGTTTTTGTCTAAGGTTGTAAAATTGGTTGAGATTTTCTCTGAGGGATTCATTCACCCCCCCCCCCTCTGAATCCATCGCACCAGCTCTAACAAGAACAATCAGGTATAGTCAACACCTTTTGACGTAAGAGTACACGTTGATTAGATGCCAGTACCCCTAGTTACTCAGATAAACTTACCATTCTATTTTACTTTTTGAACAGAGATAACTAAAGCACTTCACGATATAGATTTTCTTCATTTCTTTGATGAAAGACCCAGTTTCTCGGTGCATTCAGCCATTGCTTTGCCTATAGATTTGTTGGCTCATTATTTTGACATGGCTGCCCTTTGATTTTTCAGAAAGCCTTTTGTTTAAGAATAATACTTAGTCCAAGTCTCTCAACCAAGTTTATCATGAATTTTAAACTTTCAGATTCTAAGAAACGTTACATACCATATCATGTTAGATGTGGTTGAGGACTATTAAGTGTGAATTATAGCCTTTTCATTAAGTTTAATCCTTAAACTCTTTGACTCATTTGACTTAAACCATCAATTTTTCATGGTGTATCATAGAACCTTATATGAAAGATTCTTTGAATTTCAATTGCTAATAATAATGAACTGAGGATCAGTTTGTCACTAATTCAAGTTCAAAAAGGAAGTTCAGAATTTGCAAGACATTTTAGTGAGTAAGAAATTTGATGCCAAGTGTCAAGAGTCAAGAGAGATAAACAGGTAAAGACACTAGCCCCAACTGTGATTATTCAATTCAAGAATAGTGAAAGTTCTGATTGACTGAAACAAGACAGAAGCAGTAGACATAACTTATGCAAAAAGGTGTCGACTTTGGGTGTCGACTTCCTTCAGAGACTCTCACATCTGCCTATATGCAGCAACCTGAACCTGATCTAACTCAATCAACCTTTGAACATCCTATCATAAACTCCCCATATTAATATGCAAGAAAATTAGATGGACACAAAGTATTTTTGACATTAACTCCCCCTGTCTATGTGCACTTCTGCTGGACACAACATTTAAAGCACATGAAATTTTTTGGCTAACATGACTACAGATAATGGGATGCAGAAATCAAGACATACTCTTGACCTGGGTACTTGGCGGAGGACTAGCCTCTACACATGGTATGGGCTTCTAGACAGAAGAGATCTGCCCTTCTCTTGACATACCATTTAATATACCTTTGGGATCAAGATGGACTTTATGCAATGTAATGTATGCAAACAACATCCACATTCTACTTCTACCAGTAGCATAATGTGAAATACATATAACATTTATTCCAAGTGAGAACACTCAAGCAGTCAATTATCATGCTGAAATTTACATAAACCTAGTTCTCTTCTTAAGAATTTAAATCTTTCATTTCCAAGAGATTTAGTAAATATATCAGCAATCTGTTTTTCTGATTCTACAAAGTTCAGTTCAATTTCATTCTTACTTACTTCATCTCTCAAGAAATGGTATTTTATTTCAATGTGTTTAGTCCAGGAATGATGAATAGGATTCTTAGTCAAGGATATAGCACTAGTATTGTCACAAAGGATAGGAATACATCCAAGTTTTATGTGATAGTCAATAAGCTGGTGTTTGATCCAGAGAACCTAGGCGGCACAATTTCCTACTGTAAGATACTCAGCTTCAGCAGTGGAAAGAGCAACAATGTGTTGCTTCTTAGATGCCTAAGACACTAGACAACCACCTAGGTATTGACAATATCCACTTGTACTTTTTCTATCTATCCTACACCCTGCATAGTCTGCATCAGTGTAAGCTATCAGTTCAAGCTCACACCTAGCAGGATACCATAGACCTAAGTCAAGGGTGCCAGTTAGATATCTAAAAATCCTTTTCACTGCACTCATGTGTGATTCCCTAGGACTAGCCTGAAATCCAGCACATAAACACATAGAGAATTGAATATCTGGTTGAGATGCAGTAAGATAAAGCAAGGATCCAATCATACCTCTATATGTCTTGGAATCTACCAATTTACCTTCTGGGTCAGCATCAAGACAAGTTGATGTACCCATTGGTGTAGTGATGGCCTTAAGATTTTCCAGTTTGTACTTCTTTAACAAATCCTTGATGTACTTTGCCTGGGTGATGAAGCTTCCCTCTGAGGTTTGACAAATCTATAATCCAAGGAAAAACTTCAGTTCACCCATTAAACTCATCTCAAATTCTTCAGTCATTAAATTTGAAAATTCCTCACACATGGATGGTTTAGTTGACCCAAACACTATATCATCTACATAAATCTAAACAACAAGAATGCTCTTGTTATCTACCTTAGTAAATAGAGTTTGGTCAACCTCACCTCTAGAAAAATCTTTACCTGTGAGGAAGGAGCTCAATCTATCGTACCAAGCTCTAGGAGCTTGCTTCAGTCCATACAGTGCCTTATCAAGCTTGTATACATCATCAGAAAAGTCAATACATTCAAATCCAGGGGGTTATTTGACAAAAATATCTTCTTTTATTAAGCCATTTAAGAATGCATATTTAACATCCATCTGCTGAAGTTTTATTCCTAGGCTACAAGCAACTGCAAGAAGAATTCTAATGGCTTCTAGCCTGGCTACAGGGGCAAAGGATTCTTCAAAATCTACCCCAAATTCCTGATTGTACCCCTATGCCACTAGCCTAGCCTCATTTCTAACAATTTTTCCCTATTCATCATTTTTTATTCCTGAAAACCCATTTTGTGCCTATTGTAGAACCATGTGCAGGTTTAGGAACTACGTGCCGTACTTTGTTCCTTTCAAATTGATTAAGTTCGTCATGCATGGCATTTATCCAATGATCATCTTTTAAGGCACTTTCAATGTTTTTGGGTTCTATTTGTGAGACTAGAGCAAAAGAATTTAGTTTATTTTCAATTCTGAAATGAGATCTAGTCCTAGGGGGTTCATGTAGATTACCAATAAGATTTTCTAATGAGTGATCTCTAAGCACTCTAATATTGGTAAGTTGATTACCTGAATTGACATTTACCTCCCCCTAAACTTTTGGTCCTTCAGTCTCACCTTCATCTGTTTGTTCTGCATTTTGCTCTTCTTTATTTTCCAGCATTTCTCCATCGTCTTTGTTCCTGTAGAAATCAGTTTTAGATTTATTAGATATTTCATCAAATAAAATATGTGGTGATTCTTCGACAGTTTGAGATTTAATATTATAGACCCTATAGGCTCTAGAAGCCTCTGAATACCTCAGAAAAATTCTTGGTTCACTTTTGGCCTCAAACTTATCAAGATCCCTTTTTGAATTGACATGAATAAAATATTTTGATCCAAAGACTCTGAAATGGGCTAGTGAGGGTTTCTTACCTTTCAGAATTTCATATGGAGTCATATGAGTAGAAGGTCTTACCAAAGCCCTGTTAATGATGTAACAGGAGGTGTTCACAGCTTCGGTCCAAAACCTTCTAGGTAAATTACTCTCCACCAGCATTGTCCGGGCCATTTCCACTAGAGTCCTATTTCTTCTTGCAACCACTCCATTCTGTTCTGGAGTTCTTGGTGAGGAAAATCTGTGGGTTATCCCATTATTCCTGCAAAAATCATCAAACTGTGAGTTCTCAAACTCACCACCATGATCTGACAAAATGTTGGATATGGAATACTTACCATCCTGATTTATTCTGTAGACAAATTCCTGAAATTCACTGAACACATCATTTTTGTGAATCAAACAGAATACCCAAGTATACCTAGTGAAGTCATCTACAATAACAAATCCATATCTTCTACAAGTTAAACTAGCTGATCTAGTAGGTCCAAACAGATCCATATGCATTGGCTCAAAAGGTTTAGAAGACATGCTTTCTGTTCTAGACTTGAATGACTTCCTAGTCTGCTTTTCTTGAGTACATGCTTTACAGATTTTATTGTTCTTTTTAAATGATACTTTAGGTAAACCTTTGACCATGCAAAATTTATTCAGTTTATGCAATGTTCTATAACTAGCATGACCTAACTTGCGATGCCAAAGTCAGGCTAAGTCCTCTTTATTTACAATTAAACACAGATTAATGTGTGCAACATCATCTAAATCAACCATATAAATGTTATTGACTCTTTTTCCAATGAATTTTACAGTATCTGAATTAGGTTCAAAAATGGTGTATGCATGTGAATCAAAAATAACTTTATGACCCTTATCACACCATTGACGGATGCTAAGAAGATTATAAGCAAGACCTTCAAGAAGTAAAACATCTTCAATGCTGCATGAAAGACACTTACCAACCTTACCTGACCCTATGATTTTGTCTTTAGTATTACCACCAAAGGTAACATGACCAGCATCTTTTTCTACCAGCAAACAAAACTTTTTTTTGTCCCCAGTCATGTGTCTAGAGCAACCACTATCCAGATACCACCATTTTGGTTGACTGCCAGGCATACCTGTAATTACAATCTGGCAGAAGATTTCGGAACCCAAAACTGCTTGGGCCCCATAATAACAGTCAAATCAATCAAACATGACATCAGTTGTTTGGGAATCCACATTTGTTTATGTGATTGTGCTTGTTTAGTGGATTTTTTATTGTTCTGTTTGCTATATACATTATGAGTTTTTGTTGACTTTTTCTCTGGTGTAGCATTCTGATTTTTAACAGCATGAGAATTTTTGTGTCAATCATTGGTCTAATGAGCATTGGAAAGAGTGTGTGCACTGGTGACCTTAGGTTGAACAAACTTTGGATGGACAGAGCTATATGAGTTCTGATTTATAGATGTCCTGAACCTAGGCTGTGCAGAGGTACTCCAAGAGTAGCGTCGATGCACCTGATAAGGATGGGATTTCTGAATGCTCTGTTGCATCGACCTTACACAATTGCTGCTTTCACCTGTCCTACACTACAAGAAAATAGGCTTTTAGGGGCATTTGAGAAATGCCCCAAAAAATGGAGATAAATGCCCTAAAAACCTTTAGGGGCAGTTTGATTAATTTTAGGGGCAATTTAAAATATGCCTCTATTGTCTCGGTCCCTAAAATTTTTTGGGGCACTTTTTAAAAAATGCCCCTAATGTTGTCATTAGAGGCACTAAAAATTTCCCCTAAATATTTTAATAGGGGCAATTTTGTTGACCAAATGTCTCTGATGAACATATTTTAAGGGGCAATTACGCCTTCAAACTGCCCCAAATAGCCTATTTTAAGAATAGTCATGTAAAAATCACCCTATAATAATCACTTGAAAGAACATATTTTAAGGGCATTTTCTTTTACAAACTATCCCAATAACTAACAACCAATCTATAATGGTTCTAATTTTTAATTATTACACCAAAATAACCATCTTAAAATGTAAAAATAAAAGTTGACATTTCTAACATGCAATCAATACACAGATCATATTCTTTGTAATCCATTGACGTACACAAACACTCACCATTACACAACACATGAGTATATAAATTGTCCACCTTTTAACAAAAATATAAATATGGCATCGTACTCATTGACAAAGACAATGTCCTAACAAAATTGTATTATAAAATCAAATCATGAAAATATCACGATTACATGTATAACATCCATGACTTATAAATATAACTCAGATCATGAAACTTCAAATTTTCACTTTGTAAACAAAATATACAAACTCAAAAACTCTTTAAAATATATAAAATATTTTTCCCTTGGTGCTCTTTAGGCACAAACATTTTTTCTTGCTAGGGGACTCGGCTGCTGGCATGAGGTCAGAAACCACAACTTTTCTTTCTCGTGTAATCAGTTTACAGGTTGGTTCTACGGAATAGTCTTCCATGTCTGCTCTCCGATGCCACAAAGAGTAACTCACCATGCCAGTTCACAAGGTGTCTTCTTCTGAAGCCACAACCACAGGACTACAGACTATTTGAATGCAGACTTGAACAATCCCTCGGACTATAGACTATTTGAATGCAGAGCTTCAGTAAGAAGGAATAGAAGATTTTATCACTAGGTGAGAGCAAGACTGAATGAAGCCCCCAGTATGACGGGGATTGGCATCTAGAACTCTTTCTGTCTGCTTACAAATCAGAGTAGGTCCGTCCACATGATCATCAACCGTACATAGGTGCAGCAATTTTTTACCCCCAGGTTAGGCATTCACTGTTCTCATCATCTTGCAGCACAACCAGATTTGACCAAAATTAACCATAGAAAAAGGAAGTATGATGCTCTACAATTACTTCTCAAAGATGGATCATTGGTGGCATCACTAAAGATGCACTAAATTTTATCTGGAACCTTTTCATGGCATCAGAAGAAATGTAACGTGGCAAATTAAGTTTTCCAGGTTGAGACAAGGGATGGCCCGCCCATGGTCTTGGTTAAGGCCACAGCCCATCAAAATCCAAGGGCATCCAAAATCGGAAAGATGAAGAACAAAAATTGTAGGTATGCACAGTAAGATGAGTGGGGAAACAAATAAAGCCTAATCCACTTGCTCTTTTTACAAGGCACTGCTTATTCTTCAGTGACATGAGTTAAAAAACCATCTAAGTAGGTTTGATGAGCCCACCAACTCCATGTTACTTAACAACAGAAATACACCCATGGGGCCAGCTTGATTCGGCTGGATGCTGTGGATTTGGAAGCAATAAGCTCAACCATGTAGCTTAATGAGAAAAGTGCAGGTTTTCATCCAGAGTGCCGAGTTTCAGACAAGTATATCAATTTCAAAAGCTCATGCCATTGCAGACTTGGCACTTATTCAAAGTTAACAAATGGCGCAGTCCTTTGGTGGATACTTTCCTATTCCCTGGAGATGGTAGTTCGCTGACAAATTTTTCCATGTGCCTATTTCAAGCATATCTTTTTATTATTGCTCTATCGTGGACAGAGAGATAGATAGATAGAGCTCACCCTGGATTATGACCTTGTTCTACTCAAACCTTTAGAACCCTAATTGATCCTATATGTGACCTAGATTAATGTGCCAAAATCTGATGGAGTGGTGTAATTTCACTGCTCAGTCACATGCAGGGGCATCAATATGTTATGGTCTCATTTCATGTATGCATGGTTGACATCGAAATTTTCTCAGATCATGTTTCTGAAAGTTCCACTTTTCTTTGTTTTCCAAGTCCTCTTTGCAAACTGGTCAACAAGAATAGGATAATATCCTCTTCAGTAGGCGATCGGTATGGTAGATTACATTGATACAAAAATGACATCTAAAACAATAACTCCCTTCTTTCAAGAATGCAGGTGCCCTCTTAATCTAAGACAAATAGCTACCAAATATGTAGCCGTCTCTGAATCCATTACTTTCAATAAAAGCATTCAAAAGAAGCATTTTCTTTCTAACTTAGGGAGGTTGGATGTGTTATTTGAGCTCAGAGTTAGATTTCTACAAAAGTAATGTTGAGCTGTAATACAAAAAAACCCGCAGAATAACATAAAATTTCTAAAAGGAAAAAGTGAATGCTGGAAGTTCATCAAAACCAAGTGAAACCAAGATATTGAAGATTTCAGGTAACACTGACATGGATTAGTGTAAAAATGTCTTACAAAAAGTGTACAAGGTCAATGAAAAGGAATATATTTACCTCGATTGATCATCCTTTTTATGACTCAAGGAATATATTAAGCTATGCATCCCAACTTCTACGTCAAGGCATTAGTCTTACAACGTCTGCATACAAGCTGGTCCACAGACTGGACTTCCATTCCTCAACAGTATATGATATGCCCCATGCATGATTAACTAGACGCATCTGAAACTTTAGAAGTTAACAAACCATTTAATTTCAGCATCTATATGAACACTGAAAATATGCAACGAATCATTCCAACAGTCTCTAAATAGTGCTAGTGGACAGACAGTGCATGTGACTTTCTCCAAGTGAAATATGATCAGAAGTATAACAGCTAAAGATAGATGAGGCAAGATGCTTCTAACCTTTGGGAGAAGCACATTCAATTAAGGGAGTTTCTGACGTTGGAAAAGAAGAGGAGAGACATGAAGACTTCCTTGCATCAATCAACATTGCTATAACTTCTCTCATGGTTGGTCTGTCAAGTGGGGATTCGTTGGTGCAGAATAATGCGATTTTAAGGACTAAAGGCATCTCCTCAATTGTGCTCCTGGAGCTCAAATCCAGTCGAACATCAAAGACCGTTGTTGGCACAATGTCAAAAACTAACCTCCTCACCCAAGTAACAAGATCACCTCCATGATCCGGGGGTTGAACTGGAGACTGCCCTGTTATTATTTCCAACAGAACTACGCAAAAACTATAGATGCCACATTTTTCTGTGACTGTCATTGTAAAAGTGTACTCTGAAAATGAAAAGAGAGAATGATTAAGCATACAAAAATGTAGAACATTCAACAAAAGGAAATAGTAGAGCATATATTTTGCAATTGATGTTAACAAACTAGCAAAGAAGCAGAGTACTGCACTCCCCCCCCAAGAAAAAAAGGGAAGAATAATATTAGGCAGGCTCAAGAAATGATGTTTTGGATGTCAACATCATCCCAAAAAGCTGTATGGGATCATGATAATCTTTATACATCTTAGAAAGGACTTTAAATTTTATTCATTTATCCATTCAATATGATTAAATTAACACAATAAGAACAATGCAAACATGCTTGTACATAAGGATTGCCTCCTCAAATCTCAATTGCATCTTAGCATGTTGGAGAGTTCTTCCTCCTCTATCATCATCCTCATCTCCTCCTCCTCTACTTCTCCATCTCCTTTTTCTTTTCCTCTACCACATTTTTTCCTCCTCCTCCTCCTTCTCTACCACCTTCTCCTTTATCCTACTCCTCCTCTGACTTCCTCTTATTTATTGCCTTAGTAAGGATTCTATCCCGGAGCTCTCGGAGAGATAGAGATATGTGATATTGCAAGAGATGGCAAACCATTGACAGGTTAGGGTGATAATGCTAATGTAGGCACCAAGGAAGATATGTGAACAGTAGGGCTGCAAGTTTTTGGTGGGCCAACCCTATCACAATCTATTCAACATGAAAACTGGATTGGGATGGGCCCACCTTGCAATAAGTGGGTTGGTTTGGGTTGGGTCTTCAGGTAAGCACAACTCTAATAAAACCTGAGATATTTTTAAAAAGAACTTTTTATTTAAAATATATTACATTGGGTTTACCTGGGTGAGATGTCGGGCTGGGTTGAGAAGATATCCAGGCAGGTTGGATTTGGGAGAGTATGATTTAGGCTGATATCCTTCTTTATTGGGTCAGGTAGGGTTAAACCCAAGCTGACCCACAACTTGAGTTACAGCTCTAATGATCACAATGCCAAGTTTCAAGAGATTACCACATGCTAGACTTCTTGGCTTGCCAATTTCACCTAGCATAATGTTTCAAGACGGGTGACATATTATCCATCAAATATAGGTTCCAGTCATTTGACATTACTGCTAAATCTATGCGTCAAGATATGATGTTACTTCTGTACTCCAAAAAGCAGTCAAGAAAACTCAATGTGGCAGTTTGATCAACATGTGAATATTTTATTCCACCCTTCTCCTGTTTAGTACTAGTAAACTGGTAAAATTCAGCTTTTAAAACCATAAAATGTCGAAACCAGATATGTGAAATATGCTCTAGAAATCAGATGACTCTCTAATATAATTAGCAATGGGAGAACATATTATCTTTCCATTTTTCATGTATACTTTAAGGGATCCTCAGTAGAGGCAGACAACGTAAATAAGAAACATAAAAATTCAAATAAAATTTGCGTTGAAAACTTTATTGAATCTGGTTTATCACATTAAATGAATGACATTCTTACCAGGTGCGATGTAGCCATAGGAACCTGCAACAGCTGACATAGTCTTGGAGAATGAGCTGTCAACAAGTTTTGCCAAACCAAAATCTCCCACATGTGCTTCTAGTGATTCATCCAGTAGAATGTTGTTTGATTTGATGTCACGATGAACTATTTGAGGTTTGCAGCCACAGTGAAGATAGCGTAAGCCCTCAGCAGCTCCGAGAGCAATCCTATACCGGGCATCCCAGTCCAGCAAACATGTTTCCTTGCTCCTATGGAGCAGCCCTCCCAGGCTTCCATTTGCCATGTACTCGTACAAGATAAGGTTTGAATCAAGATAGTTGCAGAAACCAAAGAGCTTGACAATTTTCCGGTGTCTAATATTTCCCAGGGTTGTTATTTCTGCCTGGAAACTTCTATCAACCCTGGAACCCTCACTTTGAGACTTCAGTCTCTTGACAGCAATTAAAGTCCCATCAGACATGACGTACTTGTAAACTATACCACATGCACCGCTTCCCACAACAGAACCCTCTGAAAAGTTTCCTGTGGCTTCAAGAAGCTCCTGATATGTGATTCCTTCCCTTGGAAAATAAGAAATATCAGACCCATTAGTTTTCTGATCTTCAAATGAAACATGAACAGGCAAACGACGCTTTATGTACCAGCAAATCCCCACAGTGAGAACCAGAGAAAAGAAACCAACAATCACAGAAACAACACTGATTGTCCTCTTCTTCCAAGTATTCTTCTTCTCCTGGTCTCTGTCCGAATAAGATGGTGTGGCAGCATGAGGACAATCATCAGCACCAGTCACACAAAGGGTAGGATTGCCAATAAAGTTGCTTGCATCCATCCTTCCGAATATTGAATTTTTTGGTACTGACCCAACCAGATTGTTATTAGAAAGATTGCATGCTAAGAGGCTTGAAAGCTCATTAAATGAGGATGGTATTTCACCCCTGAGCTCATTGTTATTCAAGTAAAGTAGCTCCAACATACTAAGGCGACCAAGCTCCACAGTAATCGCCCCAGAGAGGTTGTTGTAGCTGATATTGAGAGCAATCTGTAAAGCACCAAGCTGTCCTAGTTCAATGGGTATATGACCAGAAAACTGATTACCTCCTATCTGCAACTCAGTGAGATGGGACAGATTACCTAAGCTGGCAGGTATTGTCCCATTTAGATGGTTGTCGGACAATTTTAGCTGCTCCAAATTAACTAGATTGCCAAGCTCTTCTGGTGCATATCCAGTCAACTGATTCCTGCTCAGATCAAGCCTCTGAAGCTTTGAACAATGTGCCAACTGATGTGGGATGCTTCCTGATAGTCGGTTTGAAGAGATATTGAAATTGACTAGTTGAGATAGGTTACCAATCTCAGGAGGAATCTGGCCAATGAAATAATTATCATATAGATGGAGCCTTTCAAGGTTTCTCATCTTGCCTATTTCTGGAGATATTGGGCCAGAGAATCTATTTTTGTATAAATCCAAGGCAGACAATTTAAGAAGTCCAAACAATTCCAAAGGCAGGCTTCCTGTAAGCTGGTTGCCGCCCAACATCAACTGAATGAGTGACTTATAGGTTTTCACACCATAGGGAATGTTACCACCTAATTTATTAGATCCGAGGCTCAGATAAAACAGCTTCTGGTACTTGCAAACATGTGTTGGTATACTGCCTATGAGGTTATTATGTGATACATCCAGTACAGATAGATTACTGTTGGCACCAATAAGTGGAGGAATAATGCCACTGAGATTGTTATTGAAGAGTTGTAAATATTCCAAAGAGGGAAGGTTCTGGATCTCCAGTGGGATTTTGCCAGTCAAGTTGTTCAAAGATAAATCTAGTTTTTTCAGCATACTCAAGTGGCCAAGCTCCCTAGGAATGCCACCCTCCAGATGATTTTCAAAAAGATGAAGCAACTGAAGATTTAGAATCCGGCTAAGCTCTGCAGGAATGCCCCCAGTCAACCGGTTCTCAGAAAGATCAATCTCCACCGCACTCACACAATAGCCCAGCTCCTTTGGGATTGGTCCCTCCAACAGATTGGTATAAATGTACAGCCTCTTCAATGCAGATAGTTTTCCAAGCTCCTTGGGGATGCTTCCACTGAAAGAATTTTCTCTCAGGGCAAGCATCTCAAGAGAAGTGCAGTTCCCAAGCTCGGCAGGGATCTCACCAGATAAAAGGTTTTGCCATAGGATCAATGAAGTGAGGTTCTTGAGCCTGCAAAGTTCCCTGGGTAGAGGCCCTTCAAGTTTATTCTGTGCCAAACCTAGAACCTCTAGGCTGTCACATTCGGTTATCTCAACAGGTATTGTGCCCGACAAATAGTTCAGACCAGCGTGTATAATTTTCAGCCTTTTTAACATCCTAATCGACGGGGGAATGATGCCAGTTAGATTGTTGCTGTAGATGACAAGCTCTTCAAGAGATGTCAAGTTGCCAAGTTAACAAGGCTTTTAACTCCACAAAGCCTTGAACAATTTAAGACAATCTGATACGCAGTTAGATTGTTGCTGTAGATGACAAGCTCTTCGAGAGATGTCAAGTTGCCAGTTAGTCCGGGCTGATCCGGTCTGAGACAATCTGATACGCAGGAGATGCTTCAGGGAATGAAATGAATGAACTACCCTTGTATTCCTTTTATGGTACACAAACGCTTATATTATTAGGATCCAATTTCATCAATGTGATTCACTGCAGAATCAGGTAGTTCTGCTGATGCAACATGCAAATGATCATATTTAGTTACTAAGCAAATTTAGTGCAGATTTATAGAATTCAGAAACTTAGCCATTTTAATAGAAAAAATGTTGCAATAAATTATTATCCTACAGATGATCTGTGATGGCTGTTGAATAACTATTATTTTTTATGTTCCTTCTATCCAATTCAGAAAAGTATTCTATGTAATTTTAATAGAAACATATTTCAAATGTACGTGCATGTGTGTATAGATAATAAATGTGTGTATAGTATTTTATATTACAACTTGTTAAGAAAAATAGTTGTGCCAGGTTAACTCTTGTCCTTAAATACATAAGAAACAAAAGTTCATCACATGATTTGGTTAGTCTTGATCATAAAGTTTTTCCCCCAATATGCATTAGATAGTTACATCTACCTCTCTATAGCTCGGAACAGATATTCCAATAATTGACATTTCTCATATTGTCCAATTACGTTTTTCCATAAAAAATGAGAAAAAAAATGAAGAATGAGGCTCTTACAATGTGACATAAATGGTTAGATCATTTCTCATATACCAATCCTTACTGATAAGAAAATGACACAAAAAAATAGTACCTTGTTCAACCAATTGTTCATCCACCATTTTTCCAATAAGGTAAAAAAAGGTCAAAAATGAGAAATCCAAAATCCAAAAAAGATAGAAAACTAAACTAATATAATAAACCTTGTTGAAATGTTCATATTGATGGTTGCCTAGAGCATAAGTTAGTTCTTGTAGCTAAGCACCCTTTTCCTACAGTAAGGAAGCACAGATGGATTTGATTAAAAGTAGAAACTTTCTTCATAACGTATCAAAACAAAGATATCTCTGTGACTGGATCATTCATCAACAGAAAATTTCTTGGAAAACCTAAATAGATAAACGAAAATCCGTACTTGAAATCTATTAAGAAAATCAAAATTGAAGTCTCCGGACTCCGGAGTAATCTTTGTGTCAAGTGTTAACACAAAAACCATTGACTTGAAGCAAAAGCAAACCAAATCGAGGACAACTACTATTAATTAAAGACGAGAGGTCACGACTTCTGACCTGATGATCTAGTACGAGTCCCAGTAGTACACCTCTCGGAAGCGCGACCTCAACATGACGACGGGACCAGGCAGCGGCAGCAAGGTGTGGAGGTCCGGGCGGGCCCGCACGTCGTCCGCCACCTGTCGGCTCAGGTTCCGCCACAGGGCGTGCACCTCCAGCACCCAAGACCGCACCTCCGGGTGCTCCACCTTGGGCAGAAATCCCTCCCACTCGGGCACAAAGTCCGGCGGATCCGCGTACACCAGGTCGGCCCCGGCGGGCCCGAAGTAGTCCTCCCGGAAGCGGTCGAGGTCAGCGGCCTCAATCGCGTTGGTGGCGGGTGAGCGGGGGAGGGCGGTCTCTGTGGCGGGGAGGCCGCGGCGGAGGGGGTGGTCGACGTAGAGTTTGGGGTTGAAGGAGTCGGGGCCGAGGGACTGGAGGGCGGCGGACTGGACGTGCTGGAGGAAGGCGATCAGCAGGGTGGACGGCTTCACCGGCCCCGTTGGTGAGCCGCAGATGGGGGGAGGGGAAGGAGAAGGAGGGGGAGCAGATGGAGCAGCCATTGCGACGTCCGCGAGGAGCGGGAGGAGGAGGGCGAGGAAGACGAGGAAGAAGGGAGTGGGGGCGGGGTCGTGGTGGCGGTGGCGGCTCCCAGGGTCGCATGCAGGTGGCGGCATCTGTGCCAGGAATGTAGCGGGGGACCCAGCGATGCTCTGTTGCGTCCGCTGCTACGATTGTTAATTGCTTCGTGGCTTTTACTTTTAGCGTCGGCCGAGGATTGGAGACCGAGAAGTTCGCTCTTCGTGATCTTTGTGCGTGGGAGGGTGCCAGGAGATGAGAGGAGGCGGAGTGGTGGAGAAGATGGATGAAAGAGGGATTTCGCGTGCGGGAAGGATCGAAATGTCGATCGACAGAGGGGTGGTTACGTTAGCGCTGGAGCTCGTGGCGCGCAGGCGAAAATTTTTTGGGGCATTTTTAATCGATTTTTCTTTTACTGAATAATCATTTTGAGGCAGTTTTAAAATGTCCATGTAGACAGTTTTAAATAAAGAAGAAAATTAAAATATTTTAGAGGCAATATTAAACCTAAAATACCTCTATTTATGATAATTTTGAAGTAGTTTTAATAAATGTCTCTAAATAAACTGCCCCTATATCTCTGATTTTTTGTAGTGCTACCAGAGTTATGGTAAGAGGAGTAGTAACTTTGATCTGAAGTCTTCTTGCTCAGACCCTGGCTTCTAAAGGACTTGAACCCAGATGAGATGTGCGTCGATGAAGGTTGGTTGTTGCATCGACCTTTCTGTTGTGACTGGGTTACTTTGGTCTTGGGGCTTCCTTAGACTTGGGTTCTAAATGGTTGACCCCTAACCTGACCTTTAGGCTTAGGTGCAGTGGTGTGTGTGCTAGGTTCTCTATGCATGTTCACTTTCCCTTTGCCCTTGTCCTTGGCACTGACATTGTTCTGTTTATTATTTTTCACAAAAATTTTATTGCTGGTTTCTTCACAATCCATTCTTATCAAAGGATTGAATTTGGATGTTCCTTTCTCAGCAACAAATGAAATGGTTTTGACATCAAACTGTTTCTTATTAGTTGGATTAAAGCCCAATCCTTTTCTTCTAAAATTAACTTTGGTTCCTAGAATTGCATTCAGATTTTATGTCCCTTGAGTCATACTCTCAAGGGAGTTCTGTTTGTCATTGTTTTCTTTTTCCAAGTTATCAATTGTTTTATACAATTCTTCATTCACACTTTTTACAGCCTTATATTTTTCATTTGCTGTTTTTGTTTCTTCTTCAAATTTTTGCATTCTAATTTTGAGTTCATCAATCACATTTTTTAGATTTTCATTTTCACTTCTTAAACCAATTATGACAGATTTGTATTCTTCTATTTCAGCAAGAGAGTTCTTTAAATTAGTGTTTTCTTTCTCTAAGCATGCAATCCTATCATTCTAAGAAGTATCATTAACAAGGGAGTTTATCTTCTTTTTCAGATGTCTATTCTCCCTACGAACATCATCATACTTATCTAGAAGTTCAGCATATGTTTCTTCCCAATCACTATGAGTATAGTTTTCAAATGGAGAAGTTACCTCATCATCTTCCTTCTCTTCTTCTTCTCTTCTGGCCATCAAGCATAGTTTGTCATCGCCTTTACTGTCAAATGAGCTGCTCTGACTGTCTTCTTCTTCATCGCTCCAGGTGCTTATCATGGCTTTGCCTTTATTGTTCTTCCAACTGGGCTGGTTCTCTTTCTACAGCTCAGGACTGTCTGCCTTCAGATGCCCTAACTTCCTGCAATTGTAACATACAATGCCGCCAATTTTTTTGGCATTATTAGATTTAAATATTGACTATCTTTTCCATGAGTAATATTTTATTCTGAAACATTTACCTTCTTTCCTCAAAAATTTCTTAAACTTTCGGGTTAACATTGCAAACTCACCTGAGTCTTCTTCAGAACTGGAGGAGCTATGTTCGCTGGAAGACCCTTTGCTACTAGAATTTACCTTGAGAGCCAGAGGCTTTCTCTTCTTCTCAAAATCATCGACCCTATTGAGATTCAGTTCATATGTCATAAGAGAACCGATGATTTCATCGACAGTGGTAGTCGCCAGGTTCCTGGATTCTTCCATTACAGTTGCCTTCGTATGCCAGATCGGTGTCAGTAATCGGAGGATCTTCCTCACTAGCTTGTACTCACTGTAGACCTTGCCTAAACTTCTCAAACTATCAGTGAGCACCATCAATTTGGCATACATATCTGAAATAGTTTCATCAGATTTCATTTTAAAAGCTTCATACTCAGATACTAACATATTAGCTTTTGTTTCTCATACCTGAGATGTTCCCTCATATATTACCTCCAACTTGTCCCACATTTCCTTCGCTGTGGAGCAGGAGGACACTCTCGAGAACTCGGTGGGATGTAGAGCACATTGCATCGCATTTACAGCGCTCCAATTCAGGGTTGACCTTCGGATTTGCTCCCGAGTCCAGACATCTTCATCTTCTGGAAGCTCAAATGGACCTCGGCTGACTACTCTCTAGATCTCATAATCTTTAGCTCGTAAGAACACCTGCATTCGATTGTTCCAATATGCGTAGTTAGTTCCATCGAAGAAAGGTGGCTTACTCACGGAATGACCCTCAGACGTAAGACCTCTAGCATCCATTTTCTTAGATCTCTCCAGGATGTTAAGCCCTTGTTACGGGGGTTTTTATGCCGATGACCGGGGTTAAGGTAGAAATATAGCGGGAAAGGAAAATATGGGAGTTTGATGTATCTCGGGTATCCTCCCTTACGGTTGTATACCCCTCACGGCAGTACCGGGGACTCTCCTTTTACGAAAAGTTGAAAAAGGTCGAATGGCATGAAAATGTCAGGGTGTAGGTTAGCCGGACAGGGTGCGGGCGTGCCAATCGATTTCTTGACAATCACCTATGGAACCAAGGGTTGACCGGGGAAGCGTCGCCAGGACGCGGCACGTGGGCTTGAGAGATTGGGCAACACGTGGATAGAAGAGGTTCCATGGGTGCGAGTGCGCAGGCGATTGTGGGAATTGTGTACTGGACGTCTTTCCCCACCGACCGCAAGAAAACGGTGTTTATTTACATCGGATTGAATCCAAACACCTTCATTCTGTGCTGAAGAGAAGTCTGTATGTGTCTGAAGCCATGGATAGAAGGCCGGGAGCATTCCGTAACTATGGGTGCGCTTTCGACTGGGAGGTGTTTGCTGGGGTCAGGGATATTAGACACACATGCTAAGTGGTACAGGTAGAAAGTCGGGGCCCGTTTATGGGTACATGTATTCAATTGGTTTCATGCTATATGAGAGCCACATGGGCTTTACAAATGGGCCGAGGGGGCCAAAGTACAATGGGCGCAAGCCGCGGGACAATTTCAACGCGTGGGTCGGTCTCTTGGTCAATGCGTAACAAGGTGGATATCCACGTGTTTTACAGAGGCTCTCCTCGGGGAGCTAGGGGTAGGCCCGAGTCGCCGAGGAAGGGATAGACTAGATGGCAGGGGCAGACTGTAACGGGCGCCTGAGGGAGGCTAGACGCGGCTCGAAAATGAGCGGTCAGGTATGGGTCCGGGAGGGCAAGTGTCATCATGCTGGGGAGTCGAGGCCAGCCCCGGGAATATTACTCCCGGGCCAGTGGTCCGGCTAACTCGAGTCATCAGTCCGAGCGGTCGGCGGCTAGCTCGGGGCGAGCGGTAGGCACGCGGTTCCGTGATGAAAGTAGGTACGGCAACATGGCGTATGCGTAGCCACCGTGGGTTGTCATACGCGGGTAGACCCGGAATACGGGTATGTTTGCTGTTGTCAAAATGCCTTATGTGCGACAGGAGTGGACATGTGTGCGATGGCTAGACGCCGCGTGAGGGGAGTATGTATGACATACCCTCGGCGTGTACAAGCCGATCAACAAGCCAACCACGTGCGCACTTAGCTCCTCGCATCATCGACCCTTGCTGGATGCCTACGGAAGTCCGAGGGTGCAGCAGTTAGGTTGTAGGTTCTTGCATGCATGGATGCTTCTCCTTATCCCTTGGGGGATTTTATAGGGGAAGATGAAGGGTCGGGGAAGGGTTTAGGCGGACCAAGTTGAGGGCCAAACTTGGTCCGGGTAAACCCTTGAAAAATACTTTTTTTTTGTTTACGGAGTGGGGGAGGGAGGGTTTAGGTGGACCAGCACAAGGGGCTGGTCTGGTCCGCCTAAACCCCTCACGGAGGGGCTTTTTCATTAAAAAAACTTTTTTTTTGTTTCTGGATGGGTTTGGGCAGACCAACCTGGGGGGTCAGGCTGGTCCGCCTAAACCCTCCCCCCCCCCCCCCCGGGGGTGGGGGGGGCTGGAGGGAGAGAGAGAGGGGGGGGTCCCCACTCTATAAAATCTAGATTTTTCCAATTTTTTCCCTATGCTTGACCAAGAAGAAGAGGACAAAAGGATACGTGGCTTGAACTGGCTGGCTGGACGCTTGTGCGCGTAGGCTGAGGAGGTTGACTCGCGTGCTTCCGCGTGACCTCGGGCTTTGTTCTTCGCGACTCCTTTCACGCACGGGTACGTTGACGAACCTTGCACGAACCTCACGAACTGGGAACATGAATTGGGAGCAACTGGGATTGGGGGATGGCCGTGGGGCCACTGGGCTGGGAGGAGGGCGCGCTCCCCGGGGCTTGGCCACGCCAGGGGCGAACCATCCCTGGGGCGAGTCGCAGCCCCGAGGGATGGCCCCCAGGGGTCTTCTCTTATTTTCTGGGGGTGTCCTTTGAAGGACACAGGGTCCTGGGATGTTGGGATTAGCCCGTGGGGGCTATTTTTCTCGAGTCATACCTGCCGCTCGCAAGGTGTTCGGGTAAATTCCCGACACACCTCGGGTTGTCGATTGACTTAGGTGGATGACTGGCGGGCCTTGGATTTGGCCCAGGGCTGAGGATATAAGCTCGTGAAAGCTGAGAAAAGGCATATTGGGTACGTGGGCCTAACCTCGTGGTGCGTGCCATGTTGCATAGCAAGTTGGCAGGGTAGCCTTGGGTTGGCCCGAGAGCTAAGAATAAGCGTCTCATCGCCACGTGTCTGAGGGTCGGGGGTGGCCCCGACTTACTGGGGGGTTATTGGAGAACCTGGGTGGTATGTTGGACCCGCGGGTCGGCCCGCGGTTTGCTGTAGAAGGGCTGGTTTATACGCGCCCTCCAAGTGCTCGGGGAAATGCCCGGCACACATGTGTGAGCCGTATACACGTGATGTGGCCCTCCAAAGTCTCTGGTTGACTTAGATGAGTCTTCCTTTGACCTTGGAGGGCTGGGAGAAGGTGTCTTAGGGTAGGCCCCGGCCTTGTTGCTGGGTGCCACATGGCATAGCTTGTGGTCGGGGGCGCCCCCAAGTTGGCCCGGGTGGCCGTGTAGAATGTGGGAAAAACCCGCTACCGAGTGATCGAGAGTAATCCCAATCAATTGTTGATGTCGCCGTATGTCACGGCTAACAAGTTGGGACCCTTGGTTGCGTCAGGCAAGTTGTAGGAGAGGTTGGGTCGTCCATGCCTTAAAGGTGTTCGGGGAAATTCCCGAACCCTTATCCTTTAATATTTTGCTGGAAAATTGTCTGGGTACAACAAATGCCCCCCACGGGGTGTGCGTTGGTGGCGGAGACGAGGGCGTACGGCCCATGAGCTCCTCATTCTGGGTTGTTGTAGTTGTATTTTGAAACTTCATATGCCTTTGTTTTGCTGCATTGTATGTGTTGACTTTCTGGTGTGCTAACCATTTCTGTATGCTATGTCTTGCAGCTATGGCACGATTTGGTAGAGATGAGCGGGTCCCGAGACGTGTGGCCCGGGAAGAGGATCACTGGGTGAGGAGGACTAAGCGGCCCATGTGTCACGCCCCGACGCGGAATATCGGGACTGGCAGTAGAAACAAGCAATAATAATAATAATATGTTGATTTACAGACATGATACGCTAATACTAAGGCCAACACAACTCCATTAACTGAAAATCATTCCATTCATTAACTAACAATTAAATAATCCATGTTCCAAATCGCAAAAACTCACCAATCATCTTTGCCAACATCCACTTAACATAATTACATTTGCTGAATTCAAATTTTACAACTCTTCCAAAAACACTTTATAACACAATTAGACTCCACAACTAAGACTAGTTTCACGGCTTCTAACTGGTTCGCTCCATGATCGTCACTCTTGCCCGTTCCCATCGGACTGTGAGTCCTCACCTGAGCTACTTGAAAGGGGGAAACAACTAGGTGAGCGAACGCTCAGTAGGTAATAACAGGCAAGTTTAAGTAATTAACCAATTATTTGCATTAATTATGCAAAATGAAATAACGATATAACGAATGACATAAGTAGACGATGTACAAGATCAGGAATATAATGAAACTGGAAATTGGCCAACAAGCACGATTTAACCCAGTCAAGCTAATTTAAGGTAAGAGATTATTGTCATAGACATCACGCTAGTCATGCACTCGGTGCAATACCTCACCATGTCATTCAAACTCCCCGGGGCACAAGTACTTTTCGGGCGCTCCTCCCAGGACCAGACCGGGCCCTTATGATGCGTTGGCATTGATTTAAAGGATCCAAGATCTAAAGTTATGTCTAGACATTAATCAAATTAATGGCCAATAATGTCAAGTTCTCGGAGGTAAGTTGAAGGGATACTTTGACCAGAAAATTCAAGTTATCATGAACCAATCAGGTCCATGGATTCAAACACGAATAACCACGGAAAACACTTCTGGATGATAAGCGGTCTAAATTGGGCCACGCAAACAAATGCACGGTCTATACCGGACCGTTCAGAATAGAAATGGGCTGAGGATCAGCCTTATCGAAGTCAAGGACAAACGGTCCATGTCGGGCCGTTCAAAGGATTGGACGATCAATAATGGGCCACTCAAGGCTAGTAGAGCTGGAAGCCCAAGAGCAAGATAAACGGTCCTTATAGGACCGCTCAATAGACAGACGGTCCAATAAGACCCGCTCTACAACAAGGGCGGTTCTAATCGGTCTGTTCAACATTATTAGCTAGAAGTCTACCCAAATGGGCTCCGGGCTGCCATAAGTGGGGCAAAACTGAACCAGGGTCCAGCCCACCCTCCACTGGTCAGCCTAGGGCTTATTGGGTCGATCTAAACACAATTTGGTTGAAGATAGATCAAGGTTAAATGACCAATGTACGTGGCACTTGGTCAGGGTTGCACGGTTGTTTATGGGCCGCCCAATAAGATAAACGGTCCCTTTCGGGCCGCGCAATTCTCACGGGGTCCAAGTTGAGTCGTGACTCATAATATGATAACCCAAGCGATTCGATCATGTACACAGGTTCAGGTCTTGGTGGTACAACCTACCCGGCGTCTTAGTGGAAATCCCAGGCTCGCGGGGGCTTACGGAGGTCTCGTAATAAAGGTCCTAGTCCGACGGAAGGAATATCCGACGGAGAGTCCCAAACATTACAAGGAAATAGGCTAATAAAACATCAGAAATCAGTATGACGGTCAGTCGATCCTACCGGAGTAGAACGATTGTCAAACATTCCTAATAGCATTTAAGATGTCATGTTTGAATTTAACAGTGAAATAACTGAGGCCATGATGAAACAAGATCAAGAGAAAGAAATTAATAAAATTTGAGGTTTATTTACTTCATTATATTCTAGTTATCATGTGGTTGCTAATTTATCAATTAACCATCAATCTATCAAGATAAATCATGCCAAAATAATTCTAAAGGGTTGGGCGGTTCTGTCAGAGCCGCTCATAATCCTCGGCGGTCGCACGACAGGCCATTCATCCCTTTTAGGTCTGTAGGCCTGCTGGGGTTGAGCGGTCTGTAATGTGCCGCTGGGAAACGTTGCACGGTCTGGAACTGGCCACTTAAAGAGAAGGGTCTGCCGCGCATCCCAGAACATTCACAAATCATAAACGCAATGAACGGTCAACACCAAGCCGCCTATCTAAGTTGGGCGATCTATCGTGAGGCCGTGCAAATCAGAAACAGTCGAACCCCCCTTTTCGCCCTGCTCGCCTCCGGCGAGTTGGCTAGGGTTACAATAAATTACTAAATACGCACAGCATGAAGCATAATATTTAGGTCTTTTGGATTCAAAAGAAAGAGCACAAAAAGTTTTACAATATATCATGCTCAATTTAATCTTTAGTGCCTGAAATCCCTAATGAAAACGAGATGAAATAAGTATAACCCTAGATGTGACATGCTTCTACTAAACCCTAAAATTCTCGCAAGATACTGAGTAACTTTTAGGGCTTTTACATTCAATAGAAAGAGCACTTGATGCTGGTTCTAACCATATATGATACTTAAGATTTGGCTTGTTATAACCTACCTTAAACGGAGGAAGAAGGAAGAAGAAGGGACGACGACGTGCTAAGAACACCCCGCCAGTGATCGCCGGAATTCTCCCTCGTCCACGATTCTCGTCGGCTGCCACTGCACCCAAACGAAACTAGGGTGGACAAGGGTCATTTTTATAGGTCATACGAGGTCTAGAGTCTTCTATTCGCGGAGATAGAGTCCAATCAAGTTGGACGTGCGCGAACCGCGCGGATAGGGTTGGCCGCCGCCTTCTAAACCGAAATTCATTCTCTAGCGTTAGAGTTTCGAGGAGAACCAAGAGGGGAAACGATCCTCTCATCCTAGCCTTTCTTTTGGATCCGGTCTCAGCCTAGATGATCGGGTATTGGGCTCAAATTTTGCGCTTTAAGGTCCAATTAGATTAAGTGTATATTTGGGCCTTAACCAGTTAATTCGGCCTAATTATAGATTTTATTTGGCCCAGTCATAGAAGACACTATTGTTAAACATTTTATCCTCTACAAGATTATAAATTTTACATATTTTTATAAAATGGTCAAAATTTAACTTATTCTATTTATTAAGGATTTTCTAATTAATTCTTATAAATTTTCTAGAAATTTTTATTTGTTAATAAATCGGGGTATTACACCTCCCCCACTTCAAAGAATTTGGTCCTCCAAATTCACTACACTTAACACGATGGGGAGTGGAACTCACCTAGAACAAATCGGGATACTGCTTTCGCATGGTATCTTCTGACTCCCAAGTAGCTTCTTCAGTTCCACGCCGACTCCATTGCACCTTGACCATAGGTATGGACCGGTTCCTGAGTTGCTGCTGCTTACGATCCAGGATTTTAATAGGTCTCTCTTCATAAGTCAGGTCTTCCCTTAACTCCAGATCCGCATGCTGAATGACATGAGTGGGGTCATACACATATTTTCTCAACATCGACACATGGAAGATATTGTATACTCCAGATAACTGAGGTGGTAGTGCTAAACGATATGCAACCTCCCCCACTGTTTCCAAAATCTCGAATGGACCAACATATCTTGGACTTAACTTCCCTTGAATGCCAAACCTTCGAATCCCTCTCATAGGAGAAACTTTCAAAAACACATCTTCACCAACCTGGAATTCTAAAGCTCTTCTTATGTTGTCGGCATAACTCCTTTGTCTTGATTGTGCTACCTACAGCCGATATCTGATAATATGAATATTCTTGGACGATTCAGAAATAAGATCTGGTCCCAGCCACTGATTCTCGCCTACCTCGTTCCAACATAATAGAGACCGACAACTTCTTCCATACAAAGCTTCAAACGGAGCCATCTGAATGCTAGACTGATAACTGTTGTTGTAAGCAAATTCAATCAAGGCCAAGTGATCACTCCTACTGCCTCCAAAATCAATCATGTAGGCTCTCAGCATATCTTCCACTATCTGGTTAGTTCTTTCCGTCTGTCCGTCTGTTAGTGGATGAAAAGTAGTACTGAAATTCAGACGGGTTCCCAAAGATTCTTGCAATCCTTTCCAAAAATGTGAAGTAAATCTGGGGTCTCTATCAGACACAATACTGACCGGAATACCAAGGAGTCGCACCACTTCCTTCATGTACACAGCTGCTAAAACATCAATAGTCCACTTCGATTTAATAGATAAGAAATGAGCAGACTTTGTCAATCTGTCAATGATAACCCAAATTGCATCAAATCCGCTACGAGTCCTAGGTAGACCCATAATGAAATCTATGCCAATACTCTCCCACTTCCATCGAGGTATGTCCAGTGGTTTCAACTTCCCTGCAGGTCTGAAATGCTCAGCCTTAACTTGCTGACACACCAAGCATCTATTCACAAATTCTGCAATTTCTTTTTTCATCTTCGGCCACCAGAAAGATCTTTTCAAATCCTTAAACATCTTCGTACCTCCAGGATGAATGGTATATCTAGATCTATGAGCTTCCTCGAGGATCTTTTTCTTAACTTCGGCCACATAAGGTACACAAGTCCTTCCTTGAAACAATAATCGGCCATCATCAGCTACCATGAATTCAAGTCTGCTACTCAAGCTTTCCTTGATTTCTACCAACTCTGGGTCATTGTCTTGCAAGGACTTGATTTCTGCCAATAATTCTGGTTTAAGCTGAATCTGAGCAATCATAACTCGGTCCTTGTCAACATTAATATCCAAACTGGCTAATTGCTTCAACATTTTCCATTCTTGCAACATGAGACTTGACAATTTAGCCATTGGCTTGCGGCTTAAGGCATCCGCCACCACATTGCCCTTCTCGGGATGATACTCTATGGAGAAGTCAAAATCCTTTAGATACTCCAACCATCTTCTCTGCCTCATATTAAGTTCTTTATGAGAGAATAAATATTCCAAACTATTGTGATCTGAAAATATCGTAAATGTCTCGCCATACAAGTAGTGCCTCCATATCTTCAAGGTAAACACCACTGCTGCTAGTTCCAAATCGTGAACGGGATAGTTCTCTTCATGCTTCCTCAACTGCCTGGAAGAATAAGCTATCACTCTCCCATTCTGCATAAGCACACAACCCAGACTAATTCCCGAAGCATCGGTGTACACCACGAAGCCTCCTTCTCCCGATGGTAATGCTAAAACAGGGGCGATAGTTAAACACTCCTTCAAAGTCTGGAAGCTTCTCTCAGAATCTTCTGACCAATCAAACTTGTTCTCCTTACGGGTTAATCTTATTTAGGGTACCGCAGTCTTGGATAAATCCTTAATAAACCTTCGATAATATCCTGCCAAGCCTAGGAAGCTTCTAACTTCTGTTACACTAGTAGGCCTATCCCAATTCTTCACTGCCTCTACCTTAGATGGATCAACAGAAATACCTTCTTTCGTAATGATATGCCCTAGAAAGGACACCTCCTGTAGCCAAAATTCACACTTGCTAAACTTGGCGTATAACTGATGATTTCTCAATATCTGCAACGCCATCCTCAAATGTTCAGCATGTTCTTCCTCACTCTTGGAATAAATCAGAATGTCATCAATAAACACCATGACCCATTGATCAAGATAGGGCCGGAATACGTTATTCATCAACTGCATAAAAGCTGCAGCTGCATTCGTTAGTCCGAAAGGCATTACAATAAATTTAAAGTGCCCATACCTGCTACGAAAAGCTATCTTATAAATATCCTCCTCCTTAATCCGCAACTGATGATAGCCTGATCGAAGATCAATCTTAGAGAAATACTGAGCTCCTGCTATCTGATCAAATAACTCATCAATCCTCGGCAATAGATATTTATTCTTGATAGTCAGCTGGTTCAATTGCCGATAATCAATACACAACCTCATCAAACCATCCTTCTTCCTTACAAATAACATTGGAGCTCCCCACAGGGATGTACTTGGACAAATGAACCCCTTGTCAAGTAATTCCATTAACTGCTACTTTAATTCCCTCAGCTCCGCAGGAGACATACGATAAGGACCCTTAGAAACAGGGGTCGCGCCAGGAATTAAATCAATGGAAAGGATAACTTCCCTCTCCGGTGGAAGTCGTCGCAATTCCTTAGGAAAAATAGCCAGAAAATCTCGGACAATAGGAATGTCCTGAATCTCAATCTTCTTCTCAGGGGTCACGTAAACAAAGGCTAAAAATACAGGACATCCTTTCCTCATCAACTTATCAGCTCGGATGCCCGAAATAAGTGGCACAGACTGTTAAACAGGACGGTGAGCTAGAAGGGGAGGGGATGAATAGATCACCGTTTAAAAAATATTTGTCAGAGCCGAGGAGATCTTAGAAGATGAGATGGGCTAGGAAGACTGACTATATGTAAAATAGTCCTAAACCTCAACCAAGATAAAGCAGGTCACGAGCGCAGAACATATATCACTCAGAATTTCATCAGCACATATGCACAAGCACTAAGCGAGCAGTCAGACCAAGGTTTCGATCAACAACAATCACACTTACTTCATGAAACCAGACAGAAGCATAAAGGAAATAGATGCGCACAACCACACCATAGCGAACAAGAGGTTTAGATGGTTCAGTCTGCAACCTGCAGACTTACGTCCATCCCTCACTCAAGGCCGAGTGAGGCTTCCCTTTCACAAGAAAGAACCGCAGACTCAGTCTGCCAACAACACGCTAATCCACAGCTTGGGGATCGAAATCCCTACAGACGCTGAACTCACAGCTTGCACCCAGGTCTCACACCACAAGACCTGACCCGGAGATAACTCTCCCTTCCTCTTAGACAAGAGGGAACCCAGCAGTGACTCACCCTCACTGCAAATCAGAGACGCTGTCTCTCTTCCTCCACAGCCGGAGGGAACAACCCAGATAGTCTCCTCACTATCTGAACACAACAACCCCGGAGACCACCTCCCTTCCTCTGATCTGATTCAGAGGGAACCACAATGCAACCCAGAGGATTCACCTCTCTTCCTCTATACCTAGAGGGAACGATAAAACATAGTATCGGAATTTAAGAACAAACAACTGAAAACATAAAGAAATATCGAAGAGCAATCAAACGGAGAAACAATGTAGCTTCTTAAAGAAGCATAGACAAAACATAGCAGAAAACCATCCTCTCCTTCATCACTCTCTCTCTCTTCCAGGTACGCTCAACGAATGGATCAGGATGGCTTCTCCTCTCCTTCCTCTCGCTCTGGCCTCACCCTTTTCCTTGTGGCTTCTGCAGCTTTTTAGCAGCAGAACCCTTCCTATATATATATATCCAAGCTCACGAGAGACTGAGGGTGTGGGAGTCACGCGCGAAGAGATGCTTCCAGATGAGCCGATCCACGCGTTGGACAATTATTCCCTCGGATCACGTGCTCACCTGATTGGAATAAAGTTCCAATTTATCTTTTAGTCCCTGTAAGGTTTCAGAGAGCATTCGGTTAATTTCATGAATATTCAAGTCATACGTTTGTTCACACAGATTGCACGGGACTTATCAAAGGACTGAAGGCCGCGTCAACACACTAAAGCCAAGGCGTTAACGCAATGGATATAATGGAGAACAGGTCCCTTGACAAAACACACTAATGCGTCAACGCAGAAGGCCAAGGCGTTAACGCTCAGCAGACAACAAAAAATAATTAGACCAACCTTGCTAGCCACTGCGTCAACCCCATAGCATGATGGTGTTAACGCAATGGTTACAAATGGAGAGCAGGGCTTTTCACAAGAACACACCAATGCGTCAACGCATCAGTGACAGCGTCGACGCATCCGCTTGGTTGTGGGTCACAAGACCTTTGGACATTAGCCCAAGGCGTCAACTCTTCCATCGTGCAGCGTCGACTCAACTGCTTAAACGAAATGCTCACGCCCCTGGCAACAGGCCAATGTGTCAACGCATCCAGTGACAGCGTCGACGCAGTGGACAAAACACCAAGCGAAAGACGCACTATTGCGTCTACGCAGCCAGCCAAGTGCGTCAACGCACTAAATGCACAGAACCCATATAAACAAGACAAATAAGTATGAGCTAATGGGTGAACATGATAGAGGAGCATTAAATCAGAAAAGCATGATGAAAAAGCATTTGATCCATAGATGTGCATGCAAGACAACAACATTAGATCCTAAGAATATTTAGACAATGCAGGATCTTTATCATTCATCAAGGAGCATCAAAATAATTATCATAAAAATAATTTGATTCATAGTGTTAGTCATCATCAAAACTACAGAGATGCAACAATCTCCGCTTTTTTGATGATGCCAACACCATGAGTCAAATTCAGTGAAAGAAGAAACACCAACTTAAAACATTCTCAATAAAGGCAGCAATGGTGACCTCTCAAGGCCTGAAGAGGACTGAACAGGCCTGAACTCACAGCACTCATCATCTTTTACCAAAAACCATTCCAAAACCTTCCTTCCACTAGCTAGCTACAAGATCACCTCTTTACTCCCCCTTTCAACCTTCTCCCCTTTTCAGACTTTTCAACCTTCTCCCCCTTTGACATCATCAAAACAAGGAGAAAGAGAGGTGTTGACGCTGGACTGATGGGAAAAGATGGAGAGGATTCCAACAGTAGACACTCATTGTCAAATCTTAGATGCTTAAGTGGGGCTGTAAGGTCCAGTGAAGAATCTTGGAGTTCTGGTAAGAGAAAGAGATTCAGAATAAACTTGAAGTTTATCAACTTACTATGATTATGAGAAAAGAGCAAGTGGCAACAAGTATGTCTAAGGTAGCTGTTAAGGCTTGTCAAAGAGACAACAAGAGTTTGAACCACTAAGACAGCCTGTAGGCATTGAGGACAAACAGTCCAGGCAGAGAAAGCACAATTATAGAGTGTATTTGGCCAGTTACACTTTTGACATTAAGTATGCACCTTGGTCAGAGGCCAGCATCCTCAGTTACTCAGTGTGAGAGCCTCATCACTTCTCAATTAGAGAACAGAGATAGTGACCATTGGTTGTTACATGAGGAGACACCTTGATCAGAGGCCAGAATCCCCAGTTACTCACCATATTGTCATCATTGCTCTGCCAAGCATAATTTTGAATTGTATTTCTTTCTTTTGATTTTGTTTATGAGAACTGATACCTCATGACATAGGAAATTCTCGTTTCATTGATGGGATTCCTAGTTTCTCAGTATGCAGTTTTAAGCACAGATCAGTTTAACTAGCTCAACAAGGGGTTGTTTGAAGACAAAACCCTTGGCAAATATTAGAGGTTTTATCAAGATGTCCAATGAGAAGCTCATAAATAGAAACCATTTCTTACAAGTCTAGCTTGTTCATGAGTCATGCAACAAAGTAAGAGGATATACTTGTGAAGGTTAATCTTAGCCTCTTAAGACTTACTAGAAGAGGATTCTAGCTGGACTTTAATTGCACAAACTTAAGAATGTAGGAAATGAATGAGGTTCTATTAAGAGGAATATTCAAGATCAATTCTAACATTTAATCCAGCAACAACAACCATCTTTCAAGCGTTTCTAATTAGTCAAGCTCCCCCTCTCTAGTAGCTCAATCTTCCATTCTACCCAGAAAACAGCAGAGAAGCAGAATTGACTTTACTCAAAGCACACACCCGCTCCCCCTCACATAGGGACCCCCACCAGAAAAAGTATGACAAAACTACCACTAAATTTATGGAAATACATGAACCAGAATTCATTGCCTCAAATCAGTCAGAGTTTGTAAATACCAAGTTCTCTTCTCAAAGAAGTGAATTTTTCAGTATCTAGAGGTTTTGTAAAAATATCAGTAATTTGATCTGCAGTCCCAACATGAATTAATTCAAATGTTTTATTTGCAATTTCATTTCTGATAAAGTGGTGCCTGATTTCAATGTGTTTTGTTCGTGAGTGTAAAACAGGATTCTTTGCAATGTTTATGGCACTAGTATTATCATAAAAGATGGGAGTGCAGCCTGTCTCTACTTGGTAATCCTGAAGCTGATGCTTGATCCAGATAACCTGAGTGCCACAGCTGCTTGTAGCCACGTATTCAGCCTCAGCAGTGGAAAGAGCCACTGAATGTTGTTTCTTTGAACTCCAAGAAACTAGGCATCTTCCTATCTAGTTTACATCCAACAAAGTCTGCATCAGTGTATGCAACTAAATCTAATGTGCGTGAAGCAGGATACCATAAGTCTAATGTATGTGTGGTAGACAGATATCTAAAGATTCTTTTTACAGCAGACAAATGTAGTTCAGTAGGCCTAGACTGATATCTTGCACATAAACCTACACTGAATTGAATGTCTGGCCTAGAGGCTGTTAAGTACAAGAGGGATCCGATCATACCTCTGTAGAGTTTTTCATCCACTTGTTTACCTGACTCATCTGCATTAAGGGTCATGCTTGTACTCATTGGGGTGGATATATGCTTCAGGTTAGTCATCCCAAACCTCTTTAGGATTTCCAGCGTGTACTTGGTTTCGTGGAAGAAGCAGCCATCTGACATTTGATTTATCTGCAAGCCAAGGAAATAAGTCAGTTCTCCAACTAAGCTCATCTCAAATTCAGCTGACATAAGCTGTGAAAATTCTTTACACAGTTCAGGATTTGTTGATCCAAAAATGATGTCGTCTACATATACCTGAACTATGATGAGATCTTGTCTTGAATTCTTAGTGAATAAGGTTTGGTCAACTTTACCTCTGTTATATCCTTTATTCAGTAAGAAACTGGTCAGTCTTTCATACCAGGCCCGAGGAGCCTGCTTTAGTCCATAAAGAGCTTTGTTTAACCTGAAAACTTGATCATGTTTAGTCGAAAACTGAAAACCAGGAGGTTGTTCAACATAAACTTCTTCTTTTAGAATTCCATTCAAGAAAGCACTCTTAACATCCATTTGTTGAAGTTTTATGTTGTTTGAACAAGCAAATGCTAATATAATTCTGATAGCCTCCATTCTAGCTACTGGAGCAAAGGATTCATCAAAGTCCACTCCATACTCCTGACTATAGCCTTTAGCTACAAGTCTAGCTTTATTCCTAGAGATGACACCTTCTTCATTCAGTTTATTCTTAAAAACCCATTTTGTTCCTATTACATTGAAATTTTCAGGTCTAGGTACAAGTTCCCAGACATTGTTTCTATCAAATTGCCCTAGTTCTTCACACATGGCAGTTACCCAATTCTCATCACTTAAGGCTTCTTCAATGGTCTTAGGCTTAATTTGAGAAACTAAAGCAATTAAGTCCTGATTCTGAACATTTCTGAAATGAGATCTTGTCCTAGGGGGATCATTGAGACTACCAATAATATTGGTTATAGGGTGGTCTTTTAAAACTCTGACATTTGTTGAGGACTCACCTTGTTCGGCTGTACTTACTGGGTTCAGATCAGTGGGTTCTTCAGCCGGTTGTACTTCCTCCTCTTGCATTTGATTCAGGAACTCTCCATCATGACTTGTAGACCTGTTATCATCATTTAGACTGTTAGAGATTTTTGTTTCATCAAAAATAACATGAGGGGTTTCCTCTACAGTTCTATCAGTTTTATTAAAGACCCTGAAGGCCCTAGATGTTTCAGAGTATCCTAGGAATATTCCTGGAATACTTCTAGCATCAAATTTATCTAAGTCTCTCTTGTTGTTATTATGAATAAAGCATTTTGAACCAAAAATTTTGAAATGTGAGACATTAGGCCTCTTACCTTTCAAGAGTTCATATGGTGTTTTATTATGTATGGGTCTTACCAAAGCTCTATTAAGTATGTAGCAGGCTGTGTTTGCCGCTTCTGCCCAAAAGCTCTTAGGTAGCTGACTCTCCATTAGTAGTGTTCTTGCCATTTCCACTATTGTTCGATTCCTTCTTTCCACAATTCCATTCTGCTCTGGGGTCCTGGGAGAAGAAAATTTGTCAGTCAGTCCCTCCTTGTCACAGAAGCTAGAAAATGAGGAGTTCTCAAACTCTCCTCCATGATCTGATTGGATAACAGTGATCTTGTGCCCTATATGTTTTTGCTTATTGAAAAAATGTTCAAATTTTTGAAAAGCATCACTCTTATTTGCCAAGAAAAATAGCCATGCAAATCTAGAGTAGTCATCGACAATAACAAAACCAAATCTCTTACCATTTAGACTCTGGGTTCTGGTAGGACCAAAGAGATCCATGTGCAAGTGTTCCATGATCTTTGTTGACAAGCTCTCAGACCTAATTTTAAAAGAAGCTCGAGTTTGCTTGCCTAGAGCACAGGCCTCGCAATTCTTCGAAACTGATTTGAACTTTAAGCTAGGCATGCCTCTAACTAAATCAAATTTAGCTAATTTATGCAAGGTGTTAAAGCTAGCATGGCCTAGTCGCCTATGCCAGTCAAACATGTTATTCTCTGAATCAGCAGTGAGACACAGATTAGACTCAGACTCAACATCAAGATCCACAATATAGACATTATTGACTCTATTTGCAATGAACTTTATTTTATCGGAGTTTGGTTCTAAAATTTTGCAAGCATGCTCATCAAAAAGAACCTTGTGACCCTTGTCACACAACTGACTAATACTCAATAAATTGTATTGCAGACCTTCAACCAATAAAACTTTCTCAACAGAGTTGGAGGTTTTCTTACCGATGGTTCCGGTCCCAATGATTTGGCCTTTGTTTTTACCTGCAAACTTAACTGACCCTCCTGCTTTTAATTCAAGCTTGCTGAACTTTCTTTGATCCCCTGTGATGTGCCTCGAGCAGCCACTGTCGAGATACCACTTGTTGTTCTCGACTGCTAGGCTCACCTGCACAATAACAATTTAAGTTGTGTGCTTTGGAACCCAAGGTAAGTTGGGTCCAAAAATACCGTTCAATTCATTAAGCACAGTCTTGGGAATCCAGATCTGTTTTAACCCCTTTTTCTTTCTGTGCTGAGAGTTGACAGTTTTGTTATTGATGTGCATTTCATTTGTTTCTTTTTGTTTCTCAAGGTGTGTCCAGTTTCTGTTGATAAAGGTTTGGGTCCCAGCCAGACCATAATTTTTAACCTGTCTAGATGAAGGCATTTTATTGACAGTATTCTGTGTGTAGTTAGACGTTCCCATGTTTCTTTTAAAATAGCCCATTCTTTTATTAGAGTCATAGTTGTTGAATTGACAGACACCTTGCTTCTGGTGCGTGGGCTTGTTGAATTTCTTGAAGATATTTTTTTCAAAATCAGCCTGTTGTCTATGGATGTTCTTTTGTTGTTCAGTAGTTTTGGAACTGGATGGAATGTCCAGTTTCTCTTTTCCTTTCTCAGTGCAGAAAGTAGTGGTTTTTACCCCAAATGCTTCCTTCTTACTTGGGTTGAAATCCAACCCCTCTCTGTTAAAGTTTACTTTGGTGCCTAACAAGGCATTCAAATTACTCTCTCCCAAAACAAACCTCTCAAGGGTTTTCTTCTTATCTTCCAACTCCTTCCGCAGACATATATTGTTTTCCAGCAATTCATCATTGACCCTTTTAACAGCTTCATACCCTTCCCTGAGTAAGTCATTTTGTCTCAGGTTTTCTTCAGTATGTTGATTGGTTTCATCAAGCCGTTTTCTAAGTTTTTCAAGCTCATTTTTAACAAGATTGTTCTCATTTCTTACATTTTCCATTTGAGCTAATTCAGCTATCAGTTTGGCATTTTCTGTCTTGATGAGTTCTTGTTCTTGATTAACCACATTGAGTTTGCGTTTGGTGACTCTATGTTCTTTAGCTAAGGCATTGTACATATCTAACAGTTCACCATACTTATCTTCCCAGTCATCAATAGAGTAAGTCACAAAGGGATTGATTACCTCATGTTCTTCGTCGGCCATCAGACATACTCCTTCAGTCTCCTTTCCTGAGGAATTAGTCTCTGAGTCTTCTTCTTCATCGCTCCAAGTGCATACCATAGCTTTTGGCTTTTTCTTGTACACTTTGGAGCCTTTCTTATGGTAATCCAGTGTCTTCTTCTGAAGCTCAGGTTGCTTCATGTGCCTAAAGTTCCTGCAATGATAACACATCACACTTTTAGCATTCCTATCCTTGTCATTGCCATTGTTCGGATATTTACCTGATGAGTAGTTTCTTCTTCTCCCATATGATTTTCCCTTCAGTTTTAGAAATTTCCTGAACTGTCGTGTGAGCAGAGCTTTTTCACTCCTGTCAAGGTCTGGAATTCCATCAGAGTCTCCACTGCTGCTGCTGCTGCTGCTACTACTACTGCTATGTCGTTCAACTTTAAGAGCAACATTCTTGCCCTTTCTGTCACTTCCTTCTCTTGTTTTCTTGAGATTTATCTCATAGGTCATAAGAGACCCTATGAGTTCAGTGACAATCATGGTTGTTAAATCCTTTGATTCCTCTATCACAGTGGCTTTTGTGTGCCATGCTGGAGTCAAGGATCTTAGGATCTTCCTAACTATATCCCCTTCAGATATTTCCTTTCCAAATCCCTTGAGGCTGTTTGTGATCAGTGACAGCCTAGAGTACATATCAGTCACGCTCTCCTCTGACTTCATCTTGAATAATTCATACTCAGAGGTTAGGTAGTTTACCTTGGTAGCTCTGACCTGAGAGGTACCCTCGTAAATCAGCGCTAGTTCATCCCACATCTTCTTAGCTGTCTTGCACGCCGAAATTCGGGCATATTCTTCAGGGTGAACTGCGCACTGGATAATGTTGAGCGCAGACCAGTTCAGTCCGGATAATTTGACTTGTACTTCAGACCACATCTCCTCATTCGGAGGTAAATCATAAGGTCCAGTTGTAATGACTCTCCACAGCTTGTGGCTCTGAGATCGGATGAAAACTTCCATCCTGTTTTTACAAAAGAAATAATTAGAACCATCAAAATATGGGGGACGGGAGATTGATTGTCCTTCAGCTATGTAGCTGCGAGGACCACTGGTTCCAGGATTACCCTGGTCGTTGGACCACATCTCGGGTGAACCCGCTCTGATACCAACTGTTAAACAGGAGGACGGTGAGCTAGAAGGGGAGGGGATGAATAGATCACCGTTTAAAAAATATTTGTCCAAGCCGAGGAGATCTTAGAAGATGAGATGGGCTAGGAAGACTGACTATATGTAAAATAGTCCTAATCCTCAACCAAGATAAAGCAGGTCACGAGCGCAGAACATATATCACTCAGAATTTCATCAGCATATATGCACAAGCACTAAGCGAGCAGTCAGACCAAGGTTTCGATCAACAACAATCACACTTACTTCATGAAACCAGACAGAAGCATAAAGGAAATAGATGCGCACAACCACACCACAGAGAGCAAGAGGTTTAGATGGTTCAGTCTGCAACCTGCAGACTTACGTCCATCCCTCACTCAAGGCCGAGTGAGGCTTCCCTTTCACAAGAAAGAACCGCAGACTCAGCCTGCCAACAACACGCTGATCCACAGCTTGGGGATCGAAATCCCTACAGACGCTGAACTCACAGCTTGCACCCAGGTCTCACACCACAAGACCTGACCCGGAGATAACTCTCCCTTCCTCTTAGACAAGAGGGAACCCAGCAGTGACTCACCCTCACTGCAAATCAGAGACGCTGTCTCTCTTCCTCCACAACTGGAGGGAACAACCCAGATAGTCTCCTCACTATCTGAACACAACAACCCCGGAGACCACCTCCCTTCCTCTGATCTGATTCAGAGGGAACCACAATGCAACCCAGAGGATTCACCTCTCTTCCTCTACACCTAGCGGGAACGTTAAAACAGAGTATCGAATTTAAGAACAAACAACTGAAAATATAAAGAAATATCGAAGAGCAATCAAACGGAGAAACAATGTAGCTTCTTAAAGAAGCATAGACAAAACATAGCAGAAAACCATCCTCTCCTTCATCACTCTCTCTCTTCCAGGTACGCTCAACGAATGGATCAGGATGGCTTCTCCTCTCCTTCCTCTCGCTCTGGCCTCACCCTTTTCCTTGTGGCTTCTGCAGCTTTTTAGGAGCAGAACCCTTCCTATATATATATATATCCAAGCTCACGAGAGACTGAGGGTGTGGGAGTCACGCGCGAAGAGATACTTCCAGATGAGCCGATCCACACGTTGGACAATTATTCCCTCGGATCACGTGCTCACCTGATTGGAATAAAGTTCCAATTTGTCTTTTAGTCCCTGTAAGGTTTCAGAGAGCATTCGGTTAATTTCATGAATATTCAAGTCATACGTTTGTTCACACAGATTGCTCGGGACTTATCAAAGGACTGAAGACTGCGTCAACGCACTAAAGCCAAGGCGTTAACGCAATGGATATAATGGAGAACAGGTCCCTTGACAAAACACACTAATGCGTCAATGCAGAAGGCCAAGGCGTTAACGCTCAGCAGACAACAAAAAATAATTAGACCAACCTTGCTAGCCACTGCGTCAACCCCATAGCATGATGGTGTTAACGCAATGGTTACAAATGGAGAGCAGGGCTTTTCACAAGAACACACCAATGCGTCAACGCATCAGTGACAGCGTCGACGCATCCGCTTGGTTGTGGGTCACAAGACCTTTGGACATTAGCCCAAGGCGTCAACTCTTCCATCGTGCAGCGTCGACTCAACTGCTTAAACGAAATGCTCACGCCCCTGGCAACAGGCCAATGTGTCAACGCATCCAGTGACAGCGTCGACACAGTGGACAAAACACCAAGCGAAAGACGCACTATTGCGTCTACGCAGCCAGCCAAGTGCGTCAACGCACTAAATGCACAGAACCCATATAAACAAGACAAATAAGTATGAGCTCATGGGTGAACATGATAGAGGAGCATTAAATCAGAAAAGCATGATGAAAAAGTATTTGATCCATAGATGTGCATGCAAGACAACAACATTAGATCCTAAGAATATTTAGATAATGCAGGATCTTTATCATTCATCAAGGAGCATCAAAATAATTATCATAAAAATAATTTGATTCATAGTGTTAGTCATCATCAAAACTACAGAGATGCAACACGGACCTATGGTGACTAACCCCGATAAAAGAAAGTCCCGGGTGTCTAGAAAAAGACACAGAACTGAAACTACAGTTGACATTGGCCTCATGCTTAGCCAACCAATATGCTCTTAGAATAACATCATAGTCTTTCACATCCATGCAAACCAAATCAGCCGGGAAATTCTGTTCATTAACCATAACCTTGCTAGAAGGATAAAAATACTTAATCGCTGAACTAGAACCAACAGGAGTTGATATCTCTTATGGGGAATTCTTCAAAACCGACTTCACAGCCAATGACTTAGCAAATTTTCGTGAAACAAATGAATGAGTGGCACCGGTATCAAAAAGAACAAAAACTAGCTTGTCATGAATAATAAGGGTACCTTCAACGAGTCCACCCTACTCGGTGGTGGTTGCATCATCTTCCTGTAGGGCCTGGAGCTTGCCCTACTGCTTCTTGCTGCCTTGAGGTTTGGTCGGGATAGCTTGCTCGGATAAAAGAGGACACTCCGGAATGCGGTGATCCCTACTCCCGCAACGCAAAGAGGCGCCCAGCTTGCGCCATCACTCTTTCATCTTGTGACCAAGATGGTCACAATACTTGCATACGCCCTTGAATGGAACAATAGGGCCAGGTTTCTTGTCTTCATTCTTTGGCATTTTCCCCTTCCATGAACCAGACCCGCCATTGGGCCTCTTCTTGCTATTCCCGGGTTTAGCACTCCCGGAACTAGTAGGTTGTTCTTTCTTGACATTCTTCCCACAGATTTTCTCTGTCATTTCCAAAGTATCTTCTGAAACCTGGGCCTTCCTTACTATCTCTGCATAGGTCTGAATCTCCATCGGCGCCAACGGGTTAATATAATGCAACTTTAGCCCATTAAGAAAACGTTTCACCTTCATCTTTTCTGTGGAAATCAAATGAGTAGCATAACGAGGGAGTCTAGAAAATTGGGCTTCGTACTCCGCTACAGATAGAACTCGCTACTTCAAAGCAGCAAACTTCGCCGCTTTCTTCTCTTAGATTCTATCAAAAAAGTACTTGCTATTGAAGAATTCTTCGAATTCCTTCCATGAAATTTGCCTATCACCTAGGGTCGCCTTTATTGACTCCCACCAAGTCCTAGCATCACGTTCCAAATGGAAAGTTGTTAAAAGCACACGCTCATGGTCGCTGCATTGCATAACTTCAAAAATTCTCTCCATCTCCTTAAGCCAGTGCTCGGCTTCATCGGGATCAGTTGAGCCTCCAAAACGTGGGGGATTCATCCCACGAAAACTCTTGTGTAGATCACCAGCGCCATGATTTGCCGCTCCACCTTGGGCCACTTGCTGTAAGGCCCGCGTAAGCCCTTGGACAGTTCGCTGCATGCCTCGCCACTGCGCGCGCTCGGCTGCCATCGGAACGTCCTACACGAAAATAATTCATCTTAAGTTCACTTAGGAGAAAAATTTTTAGAGTTTAATTATTAACTCAACCCAAGTCTCTACCCAAATATCACTAGGTTGGGTCCTTAGACTTATAACAAGGGTATACGTTCTATGACTAACACTTAGAATCCTAGAACTTAGATAACCTAGGGATATTAGAAACCTAGGCTCTGATACCACCTAACTGTCACGCCCTGACGCGGAATATCGGGACTGGCAGTAGAAACAAGCAATAATAATAATAATATGTTGATTTACAGACATGATACGCTAATACTAAGGCCAACACAACTCCATTAACAGAAAATCATTCCATTCAATAACTAACAATTAAATGATCCATGTTCCAAACCGCAAAAACTCACTAATCATCTTTGCCAACATCCACTTAACACAATTACATTTGCTGAATTCAAATTTTACAACTCTTTCAAAAACACTCTATAACACAATTATACTCCACAATTAAGACTAGTTTCACGGCTTCTAACTGGTTCGCTCCACGATCGTCACTCTTGCCCGTTCCCATCGGACTGCGAGTCCTAACCTGAGCTACCTGAAGGGGGAAACAACTAGGTGAGCGAACGCTCAGTAGGTAATAACAGGCAAGTTTAAGTAATTAACCAATTATTTGCATTAATTGTGCGAAAAGAAATAACGATATAACGAATGACATAAGTAGACGATGTACAAGATCAGGAATATAATGAAACTGGAAATTGGCAACAAGCACGATTTAACCCAGTCAAGCTAATTTCAAGTAAGAGATTATTGTCATAGACATCACGCTAGTCATGCACTTGGTGGAATGCCACATCACGTCATTCAAACTCCCCGGGGCCCAAGTACTTTTAAGGCGCTCCTCCCAGGACCAGACCGGGCCCTTATGATGCGTTGGCATTGATTTAAAGGATCCAAGATCCAAAGTTATGTCTAGACATTAATCAAATTAATGGCCAATAATGTCAAGGTATAACTTGCCTCGGAGGTATGTTGAAGGGATACTTTGACCAGAAAATTCAAGTTAACATGAACCAATCAGGTCCATGGATTCAAACACGAATAACCATGGAAAACACTTCTGGATGATAAGCGGTCTAAATTGGGCCGCGCAAACAAATGCACGGTCTATACCAGACCGTTCAGAACAGAAATGGGCTGAGGATCAGCCTCATCGAAGTCAAGGATAAACGGTCCATGTCGGGCCGTTCAAAGGATTGGACGATCAACAATGGGCCACCCAAGGCTAGTAGAGCTGGAAGCCCAAGAGCAAGATAAACGGTCCTTATATAGCTGCTCAATAGACAGACAGTCCAATAAGACCCGCTCTACAACAAGGGTGGTTCTAATCGGTCCGTTCAACGTTATTAGTTAGAAGTCTACCCAAATGGGCTCCGGGCTGCCATAAGTGGGGCAGAACTGAACCAGGGTCCAGCCCACCCTCCACCGGTTAGCCTAGGGCTTATTGGGTCGATCTAAACACAATTTGGTCAAAGATAGATCAAGGTTAAATGACCAATGTACGTGGCACTTGGCCAGGGTTGCACGGTTGTTTATGGGCCGCCCAATAAGATAAACGGTCCCTTTCGGGCCGTGCAATTCTCAGGGGTCCAAGTTGAGCCGTGACTCATAATACTATAACCCAAGCGATTCGATCATGTACACAGGTTCAGGTCTTGGTGGTACAACCTGCCCGGCGTCTTAGTGGGAATCCCAGGCTCGCGGGGGCTTACGGAGGTCCCGTAATGAAGGTCCTAGTCTGACGGAAGGAATATCCGGCGGAGAGTCCCAAACATTACAAGGAAATAGGCTAATAAAACATCAGAAATTAGTATGGCGGTCAGTCAATCCTACCGGAGTAGAATGATTGTCAAACGTTCCTAATAGCATTTAAGATGTCATGTTTGAATTTAACAGTGAAATAACTGAGGCCATGACGAAACAAGATCAAGAGAAAGAAATTAATAAAATTTGGGATTTATTTACTTCATTATATTCTAGTTATCATGTGGTTGCTAATTTATCAATTAACCATCAATCTATTAAGTTAAATCATGCCAAAACAATTCTCAAGGGTTGGGCGGTTCTGTCAGACCCGCTCATAATCCTTGGCGGTCGCACGACTGGCTGTTCATCCCTTTTAGGTCCGTAGGCCTGTTGGGGTTGAGCGGTCTGTAATGTGCCGCTGGGAAACGTTGCACGGTTTGGGCCTGGCCGCTTAAAGAGAAGGGCGGTCGAGGTTCTACCGCGCATCCCAGAACATTCACAAATCATAAACGTAATGAACGGTCAATACCAAGCCACCTATCTAAGTGGGGCGGTCTATCGTGAGGCCGCGCAAATCAGAAACAGTCGAACCCCCCTTTTCGCCCTACTCGCCTCCGGCGAGTTGGCTAGGGTTACAATAAATTACTAAATACGCACAGCATGGAGCATAATATTTAGGGCTTTTAGATTCAAAAGTAAGAGCATGAAAAGTTTTACAATATATCATGCTCAATTTAATCTTTAATGCCTGAAATCCCTACTGAAAACGAGATGAAATAAGTATAACCCTAGATGTGACATGCTTCTACTAAATCCTAAAATTCTCGCAAGATACTAAGCAACTTTTAGGGCTTTTGCATTCAATAGAAAGAGCACTCGATGCTGGTTCAAACCATATATGATACTTACGATTTGGCTTGTTATAACCTACCTTAAACGGAGGAAGAAGGAAGAAGAAGGGACGACGATGCGCTAAGAACACCCCGCCAGTGATCGTCGGAATTCTCCCTCGTCCACGATCCTCGTCGGCCGCCACTGCACCCAAACAAAACTAGGGTGGACAAGGGTCATTTTTATAGGTCATACGAGGTCTAGAGTCTTCTATTCGCGGAGATAGAGTCCAATCAAGTTGGACGTGTGCGAACCGCGCGGATAGGGTTGGCCGCCGCCTTCTAAACCGAAATTCATTCTCTAACGTTAGAGTTTCGAGGAGAACTAAGAGGGGAAACGAGCCTCTCATCCTAACCTTTCATTTGGATCCGATCTCAGCCTAGATGATCGGGTATTGGGCTCAAATTTCGCGCTTTAAGGTCCAATTAGATTAAGTGTATATTTGGGCCTTAACCAGTTAATTCGGCCTAATTATGGATTTTATTTGGGCCGGTCATAGAAGACACTATAGTTAAACGTTTTATCCTCTACAAGATTCTAAATTTTCCATATTTTTATAAAATGGTTGAAATTTAACTTATTCTATTTATTAAGGATTTTCTAATTAATTCTTATAAATTTTCTAGAAATTTTTATTTGTTAATAAATCGGGACAATACACCCTCCCCCACTTCAAAGAATTTGGTCCTCCAAATTCACTGTACTTAACACGATGGGGAGTGGAACTCACCTAGAACAAATCGGGATACTGCTTTCACATGGTATCTTCTGACTCCCAAGCAGCTTCTTCAGTTCCACGCCGACTCCATTGCACCTTGACCATAGGTATGGACCGGTTCCTGAGTTGCTGCTGCTTACGATTCAAGATTTTAATAGGTCTCTCTTCATAAGTCAGGTCTTCCCTTAACTCCAGATCCGCATGCTGAATGACATGAGTGGGGTCATACACATATTTTCTCAACATCGACACATGGAAGACATTTTATACTCCAGATAACTGAGGTGGTAGTGCTAAACGATATGCAACCTCCCCCACTCTTTCCAAAATCTCGAATGGACCAACATATCTTGGACTTAGCTTGCCTTGAATGTCAAACCTTCGAATCCCTCTCATAGGAGAAACTTTCAAAAACACATGTTCACCAACCTGGAATTCTAAAGCTCTTCTTCTGTTGTCGGCATAACTCTTTTGTCTTGATTGTGCTACCTGCAACCGATCTCTGATATTACGAATATTCTTGGATGATTTAGAAATAAATTCTGGTCCCAGCCACTGCTTCTCGCCTACCTCGTTCCAACATAATGGAGACCGACATCTTCTTCCATACAAAGCTTCAAACGGAGCCATCTGAATGCTGGACTGATAACTATTGTTGTAAGCAAATTCAATCAAGGCCAAGTGATCACTCCAACTGCCTCCAATTCAATCATGCAGGCTCTCAGCATATCTTCCACTATCTGGTTAGTTCTTTCCGTCTGTCCGTCTGTTTGTGGATGAAAAGTAGAACTAAAATTCAGACGGGTTCCCAAAGATTCTTGCAATCCTTTCCAAAAATGTGAAGTAAATCTGGGGTCTCTATCAGACACAATACTGACCGGAATACCATGGAGTCGCACCACCTCCTTCATATACAAAGCTGCTAAAACATCAACAATCCACTTCGATTTAATAGATAAGAAATGAGCAGACTTTGTCAATCTGTCAATAATAACCCAAATTGCATCAAATCCGCTACGAGTCCTAGGTAGACCCATAATGAAATCCATGCCAATACTCTCCCACTTCCATTGAGGTATGTCCAGTGGTTTCAACTTCCCTGCAGGTCTGAAATGCTCAGCCTTAACTTGCTGACACACCAAGCATCTATTCACAAATTCTGTAATTTCCTTTTTCATATTCGGCCACCAGAAAGATCTTTTCAAATCCTTAAACATCTTCGTACCTCCAGGATGAATGGTATATCTGGATCTATGAGCTTCCTTGAAGATCTTTTTCTTAACTTCGGCCACATCAGGTACAGAAGTCCTTCCTTGAAACAACAATCTGCCATCATCAGCTACCATGAATTCAGGTCTGCTACTCAAGCTTTCCTTGATTTCTACCAACTCTGGGTCATTCTCTTGCAAGGACTTGATTTCTGCCAATAATTCTGATTTAAGCTGAATCTGAGCAATCATAACTCGGTCCTTGTCAACATTAATATCCAAACTGGCTAATTGCTTCAATAGTTTCCATTCTTGCAACATGAGACTTGACAATTTAGCCATTGGCTTGCGGCTTAAGGCATCCGCCACCACATTGCCCTTCCCGGGATGATATTCTATGGAGAAGTCAAAATCCTTTAGATACTCCAACCATCTTCTCTACCTCATATTAAGTTCTTTATGAGAAAATAAATATTTCAAACTCTTGTGATCCGAAAATACCATAAATGTCTCGCCATACAAGTAGTGCCTCCATATCTTCAAGGCAAACACCACTGCTGCTAGTTCCAAATCATGAACGGGATAGTTCTCTTCATGCTTCCTCAACTGCCTGGAAGAATAAGCCATCACTCTCCTGTGCTGCATAAGCACACAACCCAGACCAATTCCCGAAGCATCGGTGTACACCACGAAGCCTCCTTCTCCCGATGGTAACGCTAAAACAGGGGCAGTAGTTAAACACTCCTTCAAAGTCTGGAAGCTTCTCTCAGAATCTTCCGACCAATCAAACTTGTTCTCCTTGCGGGTTAATCTTGTTAAGGGTCCGCAGTCCGGGAGAAATCCTTAATAAACCTTCGATAATATCCTGCCAAGCCTAGGAAGATTCTAACTTCTGTTACACTAGTAGGCCTATCCCAATTCTTCACTGCCTCTACCTTAGACGGATCAACAGAAATACCTTCTTTCGTAATGATATGCCCTAGAAAGGACACCTCCTGTGCCCAAAATTCACACTTGCTAAACTTGGCGTATATCTGATGATTTCTCAATATCTGCAACGCCATCCTCAAATGTTCAGCATGTTCTTCCTCACTCTTGGAATAAATTAGAATGGCATCAATAAACACCACGGTCCATTGATCAAGATAGGGCCGGAATATGTTGTTCATCAACTGCATAAAAGCTGCAGGTGCATTCGTTAGTCCGAAAGGTATTACAATAAATTCAAAGTGCCCATACCTGCTACAAAAAGCTGTCTTATAAATATCATCCTCCTTAATCCGTAACTGATGATAGCCTGATCGAACATCAATCTTAGAGAAATATTGAGCTCCTGCTATCTGATCAAATAACTCATCAATCCTCGGCAATAGATATTTATTCTTGATAGTCAGCTAGTTTAATTGCCGATAATAAATACACAACCTCATCGAACCATCCTTCTTCCTTAAAAATAACACTGGAGCTCCCCACGGGGATGTACTTGGACGAATGAACCCCTTCTCAAGTAATTCCATTAACTGCGACTTTAATTCCCTCAGCTTCGCAGGAGACATACAATAAGGAGCCTTAGAAACAGGGGTCGCGCCAGGAATTAAATCGATGGAAAAGATAACTACCCTCTCCGGTGAAAGTCCTGGCAATTCCTCAGGAAAAACATCCGAAAAATCTCAGACAATAGGAATGTCCTGAATCTCAATCTTCTTCTCAGGGGTCACGTAAACAAAGGCTAAAAATGCTTGACATCCTTTCCTCATCAACTTATCAGCTCAGATGGCCGAAATAAGTGGCACAGACCTATGGTGCCTAACCCCTATAAAAGAAAGTCTCGGGTGTTTAGAAAAAGACACAGAACTGGAACTACAATGGACATTGGCCTCATGCTTAGCTAACCAATCTGCTCCTAGAATAACATCATAGTCTTTCACATCCATGCAAACCAAATCAGCCGACAAATTCTGTTCATTAACCATAACCTTGCTAGAAGGATAAAAATACTTAATCACTGAACTAAAACCAATAGGAGTTGATATCTCTAATGGGGAATTCATCAAAACTGACTTCACAGCTAATGACTTAGCAAATTTCTGTGAAACAAATGAATGAGTGGCACCGGTATCAAAAAGAACAAAAGCTGGCTTGTCATGAATAATAAGGGTACCTTCAACGAGTCCACCCTCCTTGGTGGTGCCTGCATCATCTTACTGTAGGGCCTGGAGCTTGCCCTGCTGCTTCTTGCTGCCTTGAGGTTTGGTTGGGGTAGCTTGCTCGGATAAAAGAGGACACTCAGGAATGCGGTGATCCCTACTCCCACAATGCAAAGAGGCGCCCAGCTTACGCCAGCACTCTTCCATCTTGTGACCGGGACGGTCACAATACTTGCATACGCCCTTGAATGGAACAATAGGGCCAGGTTTCTTGTCTTCATTCTTTGGCATTTTCCCCTTCCCTGAACCAGACCCGCCATTGGGCCTCTTCTTGCTATTCTCGGGTTTAGCACTCCCAGAACCAGTAGGTTGTTCTTTCTTGACATTCTTCCCACGGACTTTCTCCGTCATTTCCAAAGTATCTTCTAAAACCTGAGCCTTCCTTACCATCTCCGCATAAGTCTGAATCTCCATCAGCGCCAACTGGTTAATATAATGCAACTTCAGCCCATTAAGAAAACGTTTCGCCTTCATCTTCTCTGTGGAAATCAAATGAGTAGCATAACGAGAGAGTCTAGAAAACTGGCCTTCGTACTCCTCTACAGATAGACTTCACTGCTTCAAAGCAGCAAACTCCACCGCTTTCTTCTCTTGGATTCTATCGGAAAAGTACTTGCTATTGAAGAATTCTTCGAATTCCTTCCACGAAATTTGCCTATCACCTAGGGTCGCCTTTACTGACTCCCACCAAGTCCTAGCATCACGTTCCAACTGGAAAGCTGTTAAAAGCACACGCTCATGGTCGCTGCATTGCATAACTTCAAAAATTCTCTCCATCTCCTTAAGCCAGTGCTCGGCTTCATCGGGATAAGTTGAGCCTCCAAAAAGTGGGGATTCATCCCACGAAAACTCCTGTGTAGATCATCAGCGCCATGATTTGCCGCTCCACCTTGGGCCACTTGCTGTAAGGCCCGCGTAAGTCCTTGGACAGTTCGCTGCATATCTCGCCACTGCATGCGCTCGGCTGCCATCGGAACGTCCTACACGAAAACAATTCATCTTAAGTTCACTTAGGAGAAAAAATTTTAGAGTTTAATTATCAACTCAACCCAAGTCTCTACCCAAATCTCACTAGGTTGAGTCCTTAGACTTATAACAAGGGTATACGTTCTATGACTAACACTTAGAATCCTAGAACTTAGATAACCTAGGGATATTAGAAACCTAGGCTCTGATACCACCTAACTGTCACGCCCCGACGCGGAATATCGAGATTGGCAGTAGAAACAAGCAATAATAATAATAATATGTTGATTTACAGACATGATACACTAATACTAAGGCCAACACAACTCCATTAACAGAAAATCATTCCATTCATAAAGTAACAATTAAATAATCCATGTTCCAAACCGCAAAAACTCACTAATCATCTTTGCCAACATCCACTTAACACAATTACATTTGCTAAATTCAAATTTTACCACTCTTCCAAAAACACTCTATAACACAATTAGACTCCACAACTAAGACTAGTTTCACGGCTTCTAACTGGTTCGCTCCATGATCGTCACTCTTGCCCATTCCCATCGGACTGCGAGTCCTCACCTGAGCTACCTGAAAGGGGGAAACAACTAGGTGAGGGAACGCTCAGTAGGTAATAACAGGCATGTTTAAGTAATTAACCAATTATTTGCATTAATAGTGCGAAAAGAAATAACGATATAACGAATGACATAAGTAGACGATGTACAAGATCAGGAATATAATGAAACTAGAAATTGGCCAACAAGCATGATTTAACCCAGTCAAGCTAATTTCAAGTAAGAGATTATTGTCATAGACATCATGCTAGTCATGCACTCGGTGCAATGCCTTACCATGTCATTCAAACTCCTCGGGGCACAAGTACTTTTCGGGCGCTCCTCCCAGGACCAGACCGGGCCCTTATGATGCGTTGGCATTGATTTAAAGGATCCAAGATCCAAAGTTATGTCTAGACATTAATCAAATTAATGGCCAATAATGTCAAGGTATAACTTGCCTCGGAGGTAAGTTGAAGGGATACTTTGACGAGAAAATTCAAGTTATCAAGAACCAATCAGGTCCATGGATTCAAACACGAATAACCACAGAAAACACTTCTGGATGATAAGCAGTCTAAATTGGGCCGCGCAAACAAATGCACGGTCTATACCGGACCGTTCAGAACAGAAATGGGCTGAGGATCAGCCTCATCGAAGTCAAGGATAAACGGTCCATGTCGGGCCGTTCAAAGGATTGGACGATCAACAATGGGCCGCTCAAGGCTAGTAGAGCTGGAAGCCAAACAGCAAGATAAACGGTCCTTATAGGGCCGCTCAATAGACAGACAGTCCAATAAGACCCGCTCTACAACAAGGGTGGTTCTAATCGGTCCGTTCAACGTTATTAGCTAGAAGTCTACCCAAATGGGCTCTGAACTGCCATAAGTGGGGCAGAACTGAACCAGGGTCCAGCCCACCCTCCATTGGTCAGCCTAGGGCTTATTGGGTCGATCTAAACATAATTTGGTCGAAGATAGATCAAGGTTAAATGACCAATGTACGTGGCACTTGGCCAGGGTTGCACGATTGTTTATGGGCCACCCAATAAGATAAACAGTCCCTTTCGGGCCGCGCAATTCTCAGGGGGTCCAAGTTGAGCTGTGACTCAAAATACGATAACCCAAGTGATTCGATCATGTACACAGGTACAGGTCTTGGTGGTACAACCTGCCCGACGTCCTAGTGGGAATCCCAGGCTCGCGGTGGGTTACGAAGGTCCCGTAATGAAGGTCTTAGTCCGATGGAAGGAATATCCGGCGAAGAGTCCCAAACATTACAAGGAAATAGGCTAAGAAAACATCAGAAATCAGTATGGCGATCAGTCGATCCTACCGGAGTAGAACGACTGTTAAACATTCCTAATAGCATTTAAGATGTCATGTTTGAATTTAACAGTGAAATAACTGAGGCCATGATGAAACAAGATCAAGAGAAAGAAATTAATAAAATTCAAGATTTATTTACTTCATTATATTCCAGTTATCATGTGGTTGCTAATTTATCAATTAACCATCAATCTATTAAGATAAATCATGCCAAAACAATTCTGAAGGGTTGGGCGGTTCTATCAGAGCCGCTCATAATCCTCGGCGGTCGCACGACAAGTCGTTAATCCCTTTTAGGTCTGTAGGCATGCTGGGGTTGAGCGGTCTGTAATGTGCCGCTGGGAAACGTTGCACGGTTTGGGCCTAGCCGCTTAAAGAGAAGGGCAGTCGAGGTTCTGTCGTGCATCCCAGAACATTCACAAATCATAAACGCAATGAACGGTCAATACCAAGCCGCCTATCTAAGTTGGGCGGTCTATCGTGAGGCCGCGCAAATCAGAAATAGTCGAACCCCCCTTTTCGCCCTGCTCGCCTCTGACGAGTTGGCTAGGGTTACAATAAATTACTAAATACGCACAGCATGGAGCATAATAATTAGGGCTTTTGGATTCAAAAGAAAGAGCACGAAAAGTTTTACAATATATCATGCTCAATTTAATGTTTAGTGCCTGAAATCCCTACTGAAAACGAGATGAAATAAGTATAACCTAGATGTGACATGCTTCTACTAAACCCTAAAATTCTCGCAAGATACTCAGCAACTTTTAGGACTTTTGCATTCAATAGAAAGAGAACGTTATACTGGTTCTAACCATATATGATAATTAAGATTTGGCTTGTTATAACCTACCTTAAACGGGGGAAGAAGGAAGAAGAAGGGACGACGACGTGCTAAGAACACCCCGCCAGTGATCGCCGGAATTCTCCCTCGTCCACGATCGTCGTCGGCGGCCACTGCACCCAAACGAAACTAGGGTGGACAAGGGTCATTTTTATAGGTCATACGAGGTCTAGAGTCTTCTATTCGCGGAGATAGAGTCCAATCAAGTTGGACGTGCGCGAACCGCGCGGATAGGGTTGGCCGCTGCCTTCTAAACCGAAATTCATTCTTTAGGGTTATAGTTTCGGGGAGATCTAAGAGGGGAAATGATCCTCTCATCGTAGTCTTTCAATTGGATCCGGTCTCAGCCCAGATGATCGGGTATTGGGCTCAAATTTCGCGTTTTAAGGTCCAATTAGATTAAGTGTATATTTGGGCCTTAACCAGTTAATTCAGACTAATTACAGATTTTATTTGGGCCGGTCATAGAAGACACTATTGTTTAACGTTTTATCCTCTACAAGATTCTAAATTTTTCAATTTTTTATAAAATGGTCAAAATTTAACTTAGTTTATTTATTAAGGATTTTCTAATTAATTCTTATAAATTTTCTAGAAATTTTTATTTGTTAATAAATCGGGGTATTACACCATGCCTCCTCTGGGCCCGCCGGTCATTACTACAGCTAGGGTGGACCCGCTTGACTCAGGGCACACCGGCTAGGTGATAGGGTCAGCTGGACCCGTGGATTTTGTTTCGCATATTGAGTGTGTGTACACTCTGAGGGATATCCGGGAGGCGGTTGCGAAAGCTGCCCGTGTGATGGGGTTGAAGCCGGAGCAGCTGGTTCCTCTGCCGTCGACCCCCTTCGTGGCCTCAAGTGAGACTGTAACACCGGAGAATTTTCTAAGAATTTTTTAGATTTAAAATATTTATTATTAAGTATTTTTAAAGGCTAAATGGGTTATGAAGAAGAATTAAGGATTTATTTAATTCATTTAAAGGAACCCTATATCAACTAAAGGGATAAGCCCAACTTAAATAGGCCCAAAGACCCATTTTTAAGACTTATTAGACCCAAGCCCATTAATAGAAACATAAATTAAGTGATTTACGGATTTAAATGGGATATACACTTCAATTAGAGGATAAGTGGAGGGATAATATGAAAATCCAAAAATTTCAGAATTTATGAACCCTAGCGGTCTATCGTGCGACCGCCAGGGCCACCATAGCGGTCCTCCCATGACTGCTACGCCCTCCTAATTCCGTGAATGAGTGAAAATGTGAAAAGCTTAGATCTTTGGCATCCAAATCATCTGGGATCGATGTTATCTATTAATTGGAAGGGTGTAGAAGGTGTAAGGGTCGAGTGCAAGGTCTAATTGGGACTCTAGGTTCGTTCAAATCCTCAAAACCCTAGCTAACCCTATAAATAGATCCCAAGTTTCACATGCGCGACCCTTACTTTTGGCTCGCGTGGAACTAAGGTAAGGAAGCATTATTTGAGGTAAGTTCTTTAGAAGATTTCATTCATTATAGTAAGGTCTAACTTCTCTTAAAATTTCGTTCTAGGAGATCAAGCCTACAAGAAGTTAGAGGCCCGTAAAGACGCTGGTTCAGTGCAAGTAACCCAGGAACTTGTGCGAATGACCCAAGAAGATCAGCAGATTAGAAGTCCTAAACAAGGTAATTAGAAAAGGGTTCTTTAGACTTATTTGTTCACCTTAGTACCCTCTTTCTACCCTCCAATTTTCGTTATCATAAGTGAAGGGAATCTGGAGTTAGAAAGGTAAGAAGTTGCTGGTTTAGTTTAGAACGAGCAGAAAGTAGGGTCGACTTCCAGCCCTAAATTCGAAGTCTAAAGCCAAGACCAGAGGTATGTTATCTCATTAATGGCTTAAATATGATCTTAGGAGTAAAAGCTCTCAAGTTGCAGTCGATTTCATGCATGGTACTCGGAGTATTTACTTTTTTATTGGGACTACGCATCTAGTTGTATTTCCCATGCATGAACTTAGCCCTAATGCAATTAAGATAAAAGATTTTTGTCTATTTCACGTAAACCCATGCATGCTCCTGGTCTATTTCCTTTCTAGCATAATTTTACAGCATGATTCGAGGAATTCCATGCATAACTTGTCTTAAGTTTAACATTCATTCTTTCTTTTATAGCTTCTGCCAGACAGGCAGAAGGCGGCCTAAAAGGGACCGCAAGGGAACCTTTGCGGTCCCGTCTATACCCCTTCATTGCGGTCTATCGCAAGACCGTTCATTTCATTCTAACAGCTAGTCCCTGACCATTTTCTGGTTCTGAGAACTAGTCCGAGCCTAGTTGAACCTTACATATTAGTAACCCTATAAGTATATTATTTTGCACTCAAAATCATGTTTTATTTTTTCTGATTAATACCCAGAATTCAGCATGAGCATGATTAAGACTTTATTTTGACTATTATGTCAATTTCGTGCCAAAACCATATAGTTTTGTATTTATCTTAATTTCATATGGTTCATGGACTTATCTAGTTTGATATGATCGTTGTTTTGCCACGATCCTTTCTTATCTTTGACTCATTTTATTAAGTACATGACATGTATTCCGGTACGATGTCATTAGTTACACTTTACACATTAAGCACATAATTTTGGACTTGTGATCCTCTCCGTTGGATATTCCTTCCACCGGACTAGGTGATCTTATTTCAAAGCCTCCATAAGACTCTGCGAGCCTGGGATTCCCACTAGGACGCCGAGCTGGTTGTACCCTTAAAGCCCAATTGTTAGAAAGCACTTAACCGATGTTTTTAGTGTTCTGGACCTTAGCGGCCTATGGACGACCGCCAGAGGTACTTAGCGGCCCTTTATTTGACCGCCAAAGACTCCTAGTGGCCCTGTCTAGACCGCATGGTTTTGGTTCATTCGTTTCATCGATCTTGTTTCTAAACGGTCCTATCTAGACCGCTTGAGTATGTAAACGGTCCACTAAACGACCACTTTATCCTTAACTCTGTCTAACCCGAGGTTTGACCTTTGGGTTGAGTTTTCCAAGTTCCTAGATGGACTGGTGATTTCTTGGAACTTAACACTTGTCAAATAAGGCATTGATAACTTATGGAAACTAAAGAATGTACCGTTATGCTGCCGATTTTTCTCCATCGCATAACCTAGTTCTAACTCAAATCTTTGAACTCGGATATTCTTAATTGAAGCGTTCTTACTTTGATATTTGTTATCATGGAACCATAGTTTGAACTTGTTATATTATTGGCCATATTTATATTTTTTCGTGGAAGTAGCTTGATTTATAACTTGAAGATGCAAGAGCGGGCACGGACACTGTCCAAGGGCTCCACTCTAGTCCCCTCGACAGACAACCGAAAACATACAATAAACCATGGGTTATGATGAAAACTAGCGTCGCATTGCGCCGAGAGTACTTTTTTTATAAACGGGTGAAATCCACAAATTCTCACGAGGCAATCTTGTAAAATTACATGATTGTTAGTACATTCTTGTTACATTACTTTCTAGTGCATAGCCTTTATGGTTATGAAAAAGTACATTCTTGTTCATGAAAGGCCAAACTTACATTCTTGTTATATACATGTTCAATCTCATATCTCAATCATGATCATACCATGATACTGGTGTAACTTTGGGTTTTCACCGCATGTTCTATCGTCTTATTTCGTTTATCTTTATTCTAGAGCTAAAATGTTAATTACTTAAACACCGCCTTCATGTTGATACGAAGATACCTACTGGGCATGTGTGCTCATTCCCTACTTTTTCAATCTTTTTCAAGAAATTCTAGCGAGTAGGATTCAGATTATTCAAGTGGTGGATCCGAGAGTGATTAAAAGATTGAGAGAAGACTTAGTAGAGTCATAAGTTAAGTAGAGTTTATGTATTTTCCCTTTATTTGAGTCTAGTGAATTGAGTCAAATATCATTGTAACTTGATTATCATTATCAATAAAAGTTAGATTTTTGGTCAATCATTATGTCCATTCATCTTATGTGTGAATGATTTGCGCTCTGATTATATTGCTCGCTTGAGGCGTACTAGCCGACTATTCATGTTCCCGATTATCTTCCGCTGTACAAAAATCTCGGGGCGTGACAAAGACCCATTCTTCGATATGTTGTCTCAGCTTTATTATTTTCTGGGGTGTATGACTGAGACGTTGTGTTACTGTGTTTCTTTGGTAGGCTCTATGGCGGAGGGAGACCATCCCACCACGGAGACATCTTCTGGGAGCAGGGACGGGGGTCTTCAGCCTAGGCGGAAGCGCCCCCGAGTAGATGCTGGGGTAGTGGGGGCTGGCGAGTCCCCTCGAGGATCCGAGGCTGGCGAGTTTGTCGAGGCAGAGCCAGCTCTGATTAATTGCCTTATTCGCCCTCTCTTCTCTTTTTTTTTGCACCTTGCTGGTTTAGTCCTGATGATCGACTAACCATGCACTGCTGGATTTGTTTCTTGTAGCTCTGCTGGGGACCGGGGCGGACATGGCTTTCTCGCCGCCCCAGGAGGTCGACCCATTGGCTGATGACGGGGTCGAGTGTGAGATAGATGTAGAGGGTTTCCTTCATATGATGGACGAGGTTGCCCCCAAGATCAAGACTTTCCCTGACTTTGAGTTATCGAAGGCCTCGGAGGACGCCCGACCAGGTAGGGGCTTCTGGGATTGGGCGTACTTTGGTTATGGCTGTGCACAGTTCTAGAGACTAACATAGTTACTAGTATTATGTAAAAGTGGCTGGGATGTCAGGGACCGCGGCTCCTTCTGAGGCACAGAGTGAGGTGCCCCTGCCAGTTGGAGGGCATGAGCCAGCAACGACCTGAAATGACTCGAGTAAGTGTTGAATTGCTATAGAGGGGATTTCCCTCTCGCTGTCGCGCAGTTGTTGGACCGGAGTTGTTGACTGTGTTCATGTCGTTATTTGCCAGGTGAGGATTCGGTTGCCACTCTGGAGATGATTCAAGAGTTAGTCAGTATCGGCCCGTTAGTGGCCCTCCCCTCTTTCGAGGGAGAGCCAGGAGCGGTGGGCGCCTCGATCCCGTCCGTTACCGGAGGTGTGCATGGCTTGCTACCGTAGCTATTGGCAGAGATGCCTCTCGCTCCTTTACTAGCCGTGGTGTCTGCCTGCACAGTAGGATTGATTGAGTCTTCTAGCATGGGACCCTCAGGTATGTGACTGGGGACTTATCCATTTACGGTACGCTTTTTATGTCATCTATTGACGCTAGGCTCCTTTTGGCATTGGTCACATGTACTTCTTCACCTTTGGAGGAGGGTGAGCTTCCCCGTGACGTGATTGAGGCAGTGGAAAAAGGACTTGCTGCAGCGACTGTGAGCGACGTCACGCGGTTCGGGGTGCGAAGAAGACGCGGAGTGCGCGGGCTCCTCTTTTGTTTGCTACAACACAGACATAAGAGAAGAGAGAAGGGGCCACCACGGGAGATTGTTCCGGCGGGGCGAGCGGGACAAATATAATATAGCAAGATATGGGGGTTAAACGGCCATAGCGGGAAGTGACTCGCCGCGACCTCGGGGGGACGGGAATGGTGCAGAAATTAAATAGCAAGAATTGAAATGGCCATTGGGGAAGTGACTCGCCGCGGCCTCGAGAATATGAGCAGATAAGAATATAACAGAATATAAGGAGAATATAAAGAGTGGGAATTGAAATGGCCATTGGGGAAGTGACTCGCCGCGGCCTCGAGAACATGAATAGATAAGAATATAATATATAAGAACGGAAAGTTAAACGACCATTGGGGAAGTGACTCGCCGCGGCCTCGAGAATATGAATAGATAAGAATATAACATATAAGAACGGGAATTTAAACGGCCATTGGGGAAGTGACTCGCCGCGACCTCGAGAATATGAATAGATAAGAATATAACATATAAGAACGAGAATTTAAACGGCCATTGGGGAAGTGACTCGCCACGGCCTCGAGAATATGAGCAGAATACAACAGAATATAAAGAGAATATAAGAACGGGAATTTAAACGGCCATTGGGGAAGTGACTCGCCGCGGCCTCGAGAACAAGATGTGATCGCCAGGGGCCAAAAAACCCCGAAATAAAGAAAGTGATCGCGCCTATCTCAAGAGCGGGAGATGGCGGGTTTCTTCTTCCTCCCCCTTCGGCCGGCCGACGGAGAGGGCTTTCCTTGGTTACCCTTGCAAAACAGTAGACAATAAACAAACGGAATTAGAAAATGGCAGTGTAGTAACAATTCCTTGCAATAAAAGTAGCGAGATCGTGACCTGACACACACCTGGTTGGTGTGGTTTTAAACCCCTCTCGGACTCGAGTAGGAGGAAAATGCGATGATGAATGCAAGAAGTATGCAAGAGACGGCGCCCTTATGTAGGGAGATGGAGGATGCAGTATGATGAATGTAAAGAACTATGGAGAAAAGGGGAAGAAAAGGCTTATTGGAGGAGCCGAGGGTGAGATCCGGCGGAGCTCCGGCAACGTAGGGACGACGTGGAAGCGCGGTGGACGAAGATAGCCTTCCTCTCGTGAGCCTGGACACCCAAGAAGTCGGCAGAACCTCCACCTACAAAAGACCCCACGGGTTAGAAATGACTCCGTAGCCTCTGGGCTCCGGCAGCCTATCGGATCTCTGCTTGGCTCCCTCAGAACTGAGGGGGTGGGCCTCTATTTATAGGGCTCCGGAGGGTGGAGGCGTCCAGGACCCTGGACACCTCCATCAGGGCCGAACTAATATTTTATTCTATTTTTATTTATTTTTTCGGAATATTTTTGTGGAGGCGTCTAGGGCCCCGGACGCCTCAAACAGGTCCACCGAACCCCACCGACGGCCGCACGCGGTTTGGCACAACGCGTGATTTTGTGAGCGGCGCCTCGTGATTTTGAAATGGGCGCGTCCAGCTGCCTGGACGTCTCCACAATTTGGATTTTTTCGCACGCGACAAACCGTCGTTCGGTGGGCAGCGCCCGTGAGGGAGTTGATGGAGGCGTCCAGGGTCCTGGACGCCTCCAAGAAAATGTATTATATATTTTGTTTTATTTTTATGCCAAAGCTGGCATTTTATATTTTTTATATTTATTTTTATGGAGGCGTCTAGGGGCTTGGACGCCATTAATATATTATTTTTTATTTGGTTCTGGGCTTTGAAAAATAAATTAAAAGAATGGGGGCGTCCAGGGGCCTGGACGCCCCCATAAAGACCCACCCGGCTCCTCAGTTCAGGCGTTGGCGGCCGCCCGGCAGACACCCTTCCTGGTTTCGGAACCTCTGATGCGTCCGACTGGTGTTGATGCCGTCCAAATGCCGTGACGAGACGATTCCGGATGCCGAAAAAGGTAGGAAAAGACCCAAGAAAAGGAAGCACTTAAGAGATTTGAAATGCGTAAGCCGTCGCGGGGCGTCGTATAGTAATATGAGACTTTCGCAGGAGACGTCAGGAATGGCGTGTCTACAGCTGCCTCGCCTTGGCGTCTGCTTTGCAAGGGAGCGACATGTAGTGGAATGGTATCGAAGTGGAGTGAAATGAAGTGGGAGCGGACTGATAAGTTGATGCCAAGGTGTGATGAGACACGCTTTTGACATTACTGTCTGGAATTTTTCCTGGAGTTTCAATGAGGCAACCTTTGAAGAAGGTCTTTCAAATCTTGACGATTGCTTGGATGGAGATCAAATAAGGAAGGGTGAGATGTGCGCTCAGGCACGAAAAAGAGACCAACTTCTCGGTGTGCAAGTACCTCGGTCATAAACCGGAGGTTTCACCTTTGGGGAGCGGTTACCAGCCAATGTGGAAGTGCTGCGGCCAAGGTGGGTCAAACAAGGTAAAAAGTAAAGGAATATCTGAGGGTCTGTCCAAACAAGGGTCTCCTTTGGAAGAGCAGCGTAAGGCCGTTTCAAGGAAATTCAGTATTTTATTCGGAGTGGAATATCTCATATTTGTAAGAATTAAAGCACAGCGGCTTTCGCAATCGAATCACTTGAATGATCTTCCGCAATAAATCAAAGTCCTATATGAATGCATGATGGGCTTAAAGAAAAATTTAAAATAAACTAAAATAGAAAATAGCCAAGGATAATATTGTCAACTTGTTAAGAGCGGGTCAGGATACCGATCCGGTGAGCCGACACTGGGCTGGGGCCCATTTATCCGCGCACCAACTCACTGAATGCAACCGTCGTCCCCATGCTACCACAAGTTAACAGCCTATCCGTACAACCCAAATTCTTCTGGGATCATCACTGTTTTTGTTGAAGGGGAACTCAAATCCCAGATTTGTTCGGGCCGTAAGGTCCTTGACATGTTCTAGTAGCGTAGGTATCATATACTATGATGCATGACATGGTGGGACCAACCAGTGAGAGGTGGGACAGGAAATAGGACAAAGACGTCCATTAGTAAAAACCTGCACAGGCCAGCATGGATTAATAACACCGGAAAGTAACAGAATCGCAACAGAATCGCACCACAATGGAAAGGAGATCTAGCCAAAATCCTGACATTGACCGCTGATGTGACATGTTCCGTCCTGTAGCGCCCTATCCTTCCTATAAGAACTCCCCTTAGGCTAGTTCATTCAAAAGCATCAAGGTGGGTTTTGGAAGCTCAGGAGAGGAAAGAGGGGAGAATCTAGAGATTTCAGGATGGAAGGAGAGTCTTCCCGCGTTATGAAGAGGAGCAGGCCTAGCAGCGAGATCAGGCGACTCTCCGACCTCGAGGGTCATTTGAGTGGGACGATCATGTCGCATATGGTAAGCTGATTCTTTTCAAATTTCTCCACGTAAACCTTCTTCTTACTTCCTTCAATTCTTCTTCTTTCTTTTCTCTTCCAGTCATATCCACTCTTCCCAGGCCCGAGGAAGTTTTCCAAACTACCATGGCTTTCAAAGCTAACTTCCAACATCTCCATCGGCATGAGGGCCATACTCTCGAAGTGGCATCTGCAGGGGCTCCTTATTCACGCCAAACACTATGAGAAGATTCGTATGGACTGGGCGGCTATGGGAGCACTAGTGGAGATCTGGCATCCCCAGACCCACACTTTTATCTTCCCGACCTTCGAGACGACCATCCTCCTCGAGGAGGTGGAACTTCTGCTCGGATTGAAGAAATTCAAGAGTGACGGGAAGGTGAAGGCTATGCGGATGCTGACACGGGGGACTTCCGAAAGCGTCCTTGGAAGCTTCATGCCGCCCGACGCAGCCCGAAAGGTTCGTACTCAAAAGGGAATTGATTTGCAAAAGCTCGCGAAATGGGTCATGGAGGCCCTGAGAGGGTTACCAGACGATGACTATTTGGAGGGAATCATGAAAGGGTTCACCATTTGTCTGGCGGGTGCTCTCTTATTTCCTTATACCGACAACATGGTGGAGGAAGACCAACTGAGTGCTATCTGCGGGATCTGGCGTGGAAAGAGGGTGGGACCCGCTATCCTTGCCTACCTATATAATGGCCTTACTGCCTCGAGCCTGGGTAAGCCTCCTTTTGGTAGCACACTTGTCCTGAATTGCTGGCTAGATTTGCATTTCAAGTTTGATCACCGTGAGGGAATGCCAACCGCTTCGAAGCTCTTCCAACAAAGCCCGCTTCATTACATAGCCGATGTGTTAGGCTTTGGTGGCACTGTAGCGAACCGTGTTCCGTGGCTGAAGAAACGTGAAGACTGGCGGTCCCACTTCCGCATCGTGACACAAAGCTTCTTCACTTGCGCACCGACATGTTTGCTTTCGCTTGATCTCCTCATGAGGCTTTCTCCCGAAGTTGATCTTCAACTGATCGGCGCGACCGAGTTTGTCCTTTATAACGCGCATCGATGCTGCCTCCAGGTCGGCATTCCACGCCATTCGTTCCCACTACCGACTGGCATCGTTCCTTTGAAGAAGAGAGAGTTGGGTACTGAAGCGGATGCAAAGGAAGCGAAGGTCGTCAAAGCACCCTGGAAGACAAGTGTTGCGGGAAAGGCCTTAGCGCATGTGGGGGAAGAATGCGAGCTGTGGAGAGCTTATGTGACCGAACTGGGGAAGTTAAGGCCTAAGGCGCCTAAACCCCTGATGTAGCCTATTCTGCTTCTCTGATGGAATAAAATCTGGCATGGATGCTTTGGACCCCCGTCCCCTTAATTATTATTATCTTTTTTGTGGTGTTTCTTTTTCTTTGTGTTTTTTCTTTTGTTTGGATTATATACATACTATTATCTCTTTTTTTCTTTTATTATATTTTTTTTGAAATTTTTTTTTATTATGGGGGCGTCCAGGGGCCTGTACGCCCCTAATTTTTTATTTATAATTTTTTTAGTTTTTTTTTGTTTTGGGGGGGTCCACGGTCCTAAACGCCCCTACTTTTTTATTTTTTATTTTTTTTTGGTTTTTTGTTTTGGGGGCGTCCAGGCGCCTGGACGCCCCAAATAAAGTGGATTCTATATATATGGTGGGGGGCCTCCCCCCCTTTGCTCATTTACTGTTCATTCAAACGACCCAGTCAATCCAGACGACCCATTCTTAGTCCCAATGGAGCAACGAGGCCCGAGCCAGGGTGGAGAGAAGCGCAAACGACGGGCTCGTCGTCCGAGGAGGCTGAGGGACGATGCCGAGGAGGCTGCTGCGGCGGAGGAGATTGCCGCAGAGGAGGAGGCTCCTCCTTTGGCCGTGGAGGCTGCAATGGATGCTGGCGACGCGGGAGAGGACGATCACGACCCGGTAAGCTCTTCGGAACTTCAATCTGTTGGTTTAATAGGCTGGATAGGCGGACGAGAGGCCATGCGGTGAGGACCGGTGAGTGAGGGATGGAGGCGTCCAGGGGCCTGGATGCCTCCACATTTTCTTTATTCTTTTTATTTATTTATTCATTTACATAAAATAATAAAATAGGATTTAAAAATAAGGAGGCGTCCAGGACGTAGGACGCCTCCAAAATAATATATCTATTTTTTTATTTATTTTTGTTTTTGTTTTTGAAATAAAAATACTTTTTTTAAAAAAATAAAAATAAAATAACTAAGTAGCATATACAATGTTATTGTTTATTACTATCCATGATGCTGATGTGTTCTTTTGTTGGTTTTGTGGTGTGCAGGGCGTGATGAAGGGCCGGATCAGCTGGTCCCTAGTGGTGGTGGCATACCGTGGGCTGCCAGACTTTCAGAGGGCGCGTGTGGACGCTATGGGCTTTGGAGCTTTCCTTAGGATCGAGCCCTTTCGGCTCGACCTTCCTCTTATCCAGGCATTGAGGGAGCGGTGGCACGCGCCGAGCCGGGCGTTTCTGATGCCCTGGGGGCACATGGTGCCGTCACTGGAGGACGTGGCTCGGATCACCGGGCTACGGGTGGACGGAGAGGCGGTGAGTGGGGTCACCTACCCCGACTACCGAGAGAGTGCCCTGGACTTGCTGTGGTTAGAGACGAGCGTGACTGATAGAGACAGCAGGGTAGTTGGCCGAGTGGAGATTATGGAGGCGCTCGGATTCGTCGACCCGCGCCAGCGGGTTAGCGAGATTGGAGCGGAGTTTCTGGCACGACTGGAGGGAGATGCCCGTATAGCTTTCACCCAGGACCCGAGCGAGCGAGAGCTGGTGGACCTAGACCTCCGGAGGTTTCTTTTTTTCTTCTTGGGCCGCCTTCTGCTGGGGACGAAGGAGGATGGCATCCACTGCCATTTCCTCGGGATCCTGGCGGACCTTGACAGAGTGGGGCACTACGCGTGGGGAGCAGCTCTGCTTGCCCATTTGATTGCCGATCTCTCCCAGACTTCAGAGAGGGAGACGACAGTCAGCAGTTTCGCACCTTTTCTCCAGGTACACAATTTATTTATGCATTTTACCGTAGTTAAATATGCAATTACTCGTGCTAATGATGTATGATGGATACAGGTGTGGAGTTATTACTACTTCCCAATGGGGAGGGCCAGGCAGGGGAACAGGAGAGCCGTTCCTCTAGCGCGATAGTGGAGGCCGGTCGTGGTAGCGGCACCAAACAGCTACCAGCTGGCGTCACTTCGTCGGGAGCTGAGCGAGTATCCTGAGGCCATGGTATGATGTGTATGATTTTTTGTGTTTTCTTATGTGACTGAATGGCAACTAATATGATGCATGTATGGTGATGCAGGTGGTGTGGAGACCCTACCTGGGCATGGGCGACGCTGGCCAGCCTTGGGTTGTAGCGGGTCTTCCTCGTTTTAGGCGGGACGTATGGGTCCATTGCCTGAACGAGATCGAGCCGCTTCGGCTGAGGCTGGTTATGAGGACGTTGGGGCTAGCCCAGGAGTGGGTTGATGTAGATGAGCCGGCCCGCATCAGGCGGAAGACCAAGGGGAAGGCGAAGATAGTGGACTGGCGTACGCGCTTCCCAGCATAGTACCAGGACTGGCAGCAGGGCGGGGTCCCAGTGGTGTCCCATGTACAGGACAGTACTGATTACCTGAGACGGTACTGGGCTACGTACGGGGACCGCCTCTTCCTTGGTGGTATGGCAGGGGTAAGTGAAATGAAAATGCTTCACCCTTCTATATGTATATGCATGTGGCACTAACTTATGTGCAATGCAGGATGCTCATGACAACATGATTGCCGACCTGCGGGCCCAGTTGGCGGACGCCAGGCGATAGTTGGTGGCCATCTGACAGGAGTTGGAGATCCTGGTAAGTTTATGGGATGCATTTTTTTGTGACCTGGATTTTTGATACTTGGCCTCTAATTGTCGTTTGCTCTGTGTTTCAGCGGGCCCACTAGACAGCGGCAGCCGGGATGGCCGGTGGAGCGGGTTCCAGTTCGCGGGGTCCTCCCCCGGAGATCTCTGCCCTTCAGGAGCAGCTGGCGTATGCGGTGGCTCGAGCTGAGGAGGCCGAGCGTGACCGCGAGGCTCGAGTGAGTGCCTACTTAGCCCTGACCCTCTTCTAGTCACTCTTTCATCCTTCACCTCTCTCTTACGATGCACGCGTACTTTGACAGGTGGCCGAGATCCGAGAGGCCCTGGCGTGTGCTGTTCGTGTCGAGCAGGAGCGCGACGCTCGGGTGGCGGAGCGTGACGCCCGGATTGTGGAGCTGGAGGAGGAGCGTCGACGGGAGGCTGAGGAGCTCCCTCGTGACGTGCTGGATCTGCGGATCGCCCTCGAGCTGTCGAGGAGGGAGGCGGTGAGAGAGAGAGAGGAGAGGGAGAGAGAGAGGGAGGACAAGAGGGTGGAGCAACTGCGAGACTGGGATGAGAGGAGGGCTCTGGAGGCCCAACTGTTGGAGCTCCGATTGAGTCTCGGCACGGCGGAGGGAAGGCTTCGGGAGAGCGAGGAGCGATACCAGAGGGCGAAGGAACGCGGGGCGCGACTTCGTCAGTCTAGTTCTTTTTCCATGGGCAGCTATCTGGTTTCTTCGGCCGAGGAGCGTCGTCGCGCCTTCGAGGCTGGAGTGCCACCGCAGGGCGAGGCGAGCACGGCTTCTCAGGGTTCGCAGAGGCCCCCTAGAGATCCCCGGCAGAGGAGGGAGGAGAGAAATGACCAGGAGGCTGGCAGCGAGAGTTAGAGAGTTGCTTGTACACGTCACCCTTCTCACTGTATGATGTACTTTGACTATTATTTGAAATGGAATTCGTGTGGCGTGCCCTTTTCTTTCCCGCACTTTCTTTTGCACCATGTTGTTTACGCTTCACGAGACTTTTACCCTGGACAGAAGGGAACTACTTTGCACGGGGGGATTATGTTCCTTTCTCCCTTTTTGGGCGCGTCCAGGCGCGAGGACGCGTCTTAATCCTTGAATTCAAATTTAAAGCGTCGGGTGGCCTTTCTTCTCCCGTGCCTTACCCGCAAACGAGCCCGCCTTCCGCCGAAACTCGCTTGCCCCCTTTTTCATCTTCCTCCTCGTTTGATCGATGGAGTTCGGTGGGCCCGACCATGGTGAAGGTGGAGAGGGACGAGGAACTCCTCACCCGAGGAGGGACACGCAAGAACACGGAACGGCATCCATGGAGGAGGAAGGGCCGCTTCGGGCCCCCGAGGGGCCCGATGTCGCGGAGGGAGGTGAACACGGTCTGGTAGGTCCTCCGATCTCTTCCTCTTTTGATCCATTTTGAGTTTTGAAGCGAGCCGCGCGAGGGGGGAAAGGGTTCGGCGAGTGTTGCACTCAAATGATGGACGCGTCCTAGACAGGGGACGCGTTCTTTGTTATGATGCGAGGCACTTCTTTCTTGGTGCAGGACCTGGCGAGGACCCTGGGCCTGGCCGATGAGTGGGCCAGTGCAGACGAGCCGAGCCGCGTCAGGAAGGAGAGTCGCAGCAAGGCGAAGCTTGAAGACTGGCGCATACGTCTTCCTGGGCAGCAAGGGAGCGTACTGGTGCAGGATAGTGCTGACTTCCTGCGGCGGCAGAGAGAGAGTTATGCGGGGCTTCCCCAAGCCGGGGATAAGCGCGACGTCGACGGGTCGCGTGCCCAATTAGCCGAGGTCAGGTGGCAGCTGGCCGCCACTCAACAGGAACTGTCGCTCTTGGTAAGCTAAGTGCTGCATTTTCTATGTTTTTAAATGTGGAGCTTAGCTGACTATTGTTGTTTGTTCATTCCAGCGTTCCCAGCAGACAGCGATGGTGGGAGTGGCTGGCGGCACATCTTCCAGTTCCTCGGCCCCTTTTCTTGAGATTGCCTCCCTCCGGGAGCAACTTGCCAGTGCGGTGGCTCGGGTTGCCCGGGCGGAAGAGGAGCGTGATGCCTGGGTGGCCACTGTAGCAGAGCTGCGACATCGCGGTGAGGAGAGACCTTCTCCAGACATCCTGGAGTTAAGAGTTCTTCTGCAGATGATGAGGAGAGAGGCAGAGAAAGAGAAAGCCGAGAGAAGGTCCGAGCGACATCGGGATCAGACCGAGAGGAGGGCCTTGGAGGCCTAAGTGAGGGAGCTCCAGCTGGGCCTTCAGGCCATCGTGCAGAGGCTAGGAGGGATGGAGACGCGCTACGAGAGAGCGCGAGAGTTCAGGGAGCGATTGCGCCAGTCTGGCCGCTTTGCCGCTAGTGGCTTCTTTGCCACGCCAGGGGAGGAGCAACGAGTCATTGCTGTGGAGCCGGCGCCACGAGGCGAGGCGGGTGCTACTGCACGGGGATCCCGGAGGCTTCTGAGGGACCCTCACCTCAGGGGAGAGGAGAGGGACGCCTAGAGGGACGAGCATGAAAATAATGGCAAGAGCTGGCGAGCTAGTGGACCCGCCACCTCTCTATGATTGTAGTGTTCATGACAGCTTATGTAGAATTATGAATGGAGTGATTTGATTTTCTGCTGCTTGTTTGTTCTCTTGTGTGTTCCTTCTTCCCTGCACTTCTTCTCCTTTGCATTGTTCCCATGTGATGGGTCTGCCGAGACTCCACCCCAAGCAGAGAATCGCGTCTTGTTGTGACCATTTTTCATGGGAATCTATCGTCGAAGTCAATAATGACTGCCCTAGTTCCTTCTCCCGGATGTTGCGTCAAATTTTGCAGACGTCCTTCAAAACATGATAGGGTATCCCTAGATAACATAGGGTGCTAGTCGTCATATTCTTCATCCAATCAATCACCCTGTGCGAACGGTGAAGTGACACACGGGACCGCATGGCAGGTGCCTCATTGCGAGGGCTATCATTAAAGGTGATGGAGGCAATCTTGGCATGTACTCCTTCCATTTCTATAAATTCTTGTCCCTTTTATCCTCCTAGGTATATCGAGAGCTAACTCGAGGAGAGCAAGTTCTCACGGGAGAGGAGGAGTTCAAAATTCCGAGAGTTGGATGGAGGGCGAATCTTCCCACTCCTCGAAGAGAAGCAGATCCAGTGGTAGTAGTTCCCGGAGGCTTTCAGACCTCGAAGGGCACTTCAGCGAAAAGGCCCAATCACAACTCGTAAGCCAAGTTTTCCTACCCTTTTTTCCATTCTTTTTCTTCCTTTCTTTCTGACCAAACCTCCTCTCCATTCCCTGCATGCGTAGAGTGTGATGAAATCACAGATCTCATGGGAGTTGGTAGTGGCAGCATACCGAGATCTCCCAGATTTTCAGAAGGCCAGGCTAGACGTGATGGGTTTTGGCACCTTTCTTCAGATCGAGCCGATCCAGCTCGACCTGGTCCTGATCCAAGCCTTGTGTGAGAGATGGGACCCAGTGAGTCGGGCATTCCTGATGCCCTGGGGGCACATGGTGCCCAGCTTGGAGGATGTGGTCCGGATCACAAGCCTGAAGGTGGAGGGTGAGGCAGTGACCGGGGTCACTTATGCGGATTACCGAGAAGGTGCTCGGAAGCTACTGGGTTTGGACCTAGATGGTCGAAAAAATAGGTCGGTAGCTAGGGCGTCCCTCATGGATGCATTAGGGCTCACCGACACTTGTCGGCGGGACGATGAATCCTCAGAAGAGTTCATAGAAATGATGGAAATAGGATGCCTTGCCGTGTACTGCACAGATTTCGACAACTGGGAAAGATGCAACATAGATTTGAGAAGATTTCTCCTCTTCTTTTTGGGGAGATTGGTACTGAGCTCGAAAGGGGACGGTATCCAATGTCGCTTCCTGGAGCTGCTGTCAGACCTTGAAAGAGTAGGATATTATGCCTGGGGAGCTGCCATGCTGGCACACTTGTTTGCAGGCCTATTTCAAGAAGCGGATCGTGAGATGGCTGTGAGTGGTTTCACACCATTCATCCATGTATTTTTGGTTTTGCTTGTTTTGTATTTTTTTTCTTGTTTTTGCAAAGTACTGATGACCTGCACCGAGCAGCTGTGGAGCTATTATTACCTCCCCATGGGGAGAGCTCGGCATTGGCGACCCGCGATGGTGCCGCTAGCCAGGCGGTGGGAACCCATCATGAGTGCGGCACCCCTAACTTACCAACTGATGGTGCTAAGGCGGGACCTACAGGAGTTCCCTGTAGCGATGGTAAACTGGAGGCCCTACTCAGACATGGTCGATGCCGACCAGCCGTGGGTTCTAGCAAGTCGTGCCCGGTTCGGACGGGAATTGTGGATGCACTGCCTGAATGAAATCGAGCCGCTTCGGCTACGATTGGTTATGAGGACTTTGGGACTGGCTCAAGAATGGGTGGATTCAGCTGCGCCACCTGGCGTTGGGAGAGAGACGCGAGGATCGGCGACCTGCATTGACTGGCGCGTGCGGTTCCCCGAACAGTATGAAGACTGGCAACGGGGTGGCACGATTGTAGAATCGCAGGCACGGGATAGCGAGGATTATCTGCGTCTATACATGACAAGGTACGCAGAGCGGTTCCAACCCCGGGGACTTGTGGAGGTAGATTTCCCCTTTTCTCTTTTCTTCTTTCTCCTTTTCTTGGTTTTCTGGTAAAAATGCTGACTCGTAAGGCTGCAGGATGTCCGGGATGCCATGATAGCGAATTTACGAACTCGCTTGGCAGAGATGGAGCAACAGTTGGGCGATGCCCGCGGAGCTACGAGTGCCTTGGTAGGTGTACAATGCGTTCCTAATTAAAACCGCAGATTCCAGATGTTGGCTGCTAATTCACACGGTCATAGCATGCCCAGATTGGCGCGGCTTCCCCAGCGATGGGAGTAGGTGGTGCCTCTTCTAGCTTGTGGATTCCCACCTCAGAACTCAACTTGCTTCATGAGCAACTTGCTGCGGAGGCAGAAGGGATGCTCTGTATACAGGTAAAAGTTTTAGTGTTGAGTCCTCTTTGTTTACACCTTATCGCGTATCTGAGATGGTACACTTGGCAGGAAAAGGAGACGGAAGAAGCTCTTGCCCAAGCTGCGTAGAGGGAGGCTAGGATAGCAGAACTGGAGAGGGAACTACGGCGTCATCCTGATGACGACTCCTCTAGGGATGCCGTGGAACTGAGGATCACTCTCCAGTTAGAGAGGGAAGACCGTGAGAGAGAACGGGCAGAGAGAGAAAGAGACGCAGAGAGAGAAAGAGCCAACAGATTGACTGAAAGGGAGGAACGAAGGGCCATGGAGGCCCAACTATTCGAACTCCGAATCAGCCTTGGTCTTGCTGAACAGTGGCTGAGAGATGGTGAGGAGCGCTACCGAAGAGCACGAGAGCCTGGCTTTCGTGTTGGTAGCTTCTCTGCTGCTTCCGTGGATCAATGTCGGGGTGTGGGAATAGGAAGGGGAGTACAGAGCGGTAGGAGTACCACTTTTCATAGTTGGGTAGCGCCTTTGAGAGCGTTTTGCCCGGAGAGTAGTGGGACGAGTAATGCTGGAAAGGGCGGAACTTGATGTAATTTTTTTTACTTTTGGAATAAAATACAAGGTTCGGTTTGTTTGGTTTTTACCTTTGCTTCTGTTGCCTGAATCCCTGCACACATCACTGAAACAAACAAATCAGAATTTCTGTTCTGACTTGGCCCCTTGCTTAATAAGCAAATGGTCACTGTGACTGTCCTTGATAACTGGTCAAGGGGCCAAGCCTTTATTTAACGAAGGCAAGGGAAAGATGCGGTGATGATAAATGCGACAGGCAAGCACACGAATGCAAGCGGTATTAAAAGTGAGATGCTGCACGCAAATGCAATCATGCAAAATTGATTTGTTTTCTTTTTTTTTTATATTTGGCATTTTTTTTATTTTATCATAAAAAAGATTTTTTGTTTGCAAATATGTACATTTTCTTTTTTCTATTTTTTGTTTTTTTTATCATTTTAATTTTTTTTTCTTACTAACGCTTGGCAAGCACCCAAATGGCACCTAACCTACGTGAGACAGGGGTTTCTTACTAACCTCCCAGGTATCCTAAGTGCACATCTAGGTTGATTTGGGCCTCTAGACCCCTCGAATGATGATCCCGCCGGCTAAGACTTACCCTGATGACAATACCGCCATGCCATGCTTAGGCTCCTAGTCGCTTCCGACCACATGGATTCACCCAAAAGGTGTTCGACATAAATGATTTGCCCGACCCGGGTCTGTTTCCTCACAACTCTAGATGGTATATGATGGAACACCCTGGAACCCTAACGACCAACTGCGCGACGCTGACCCGGAATCAGACGCCGTCGCGCCCATAGGTGACGCGCTTGCATTGGCCTAAGCCCAAGGTTAAATAAGAAGACATCAAGGTAGTAAACAGGGGTCTTGACCAGCCAGAAACACGGAGACTCCTTCGCAGCGATAGCTTTTTCTTTTCAAAGTAGGCAATCATATGTGTATATTAAAATAAGGTCGCAGACCCTGGGCAGTTTTCACCCTTCAGAAACTCCATCGAACCTTCATCTTTAGAGGAAGAAGGAAGACCGTGGGGGATAAACCTCCTGAGAGGATCGGCAAAACCGTTAACCCGGTGAGTGAATAAGGGCCCATTAACTCTTTCCTTTCGGACAACTTCGGACCAAATCTCGAGCATTTACATTCCACGGCCCCTTTTGTGGATTCAGACTTTTGCTTTGAGGGGTTCCGTTTATCGCAACAGGCACGGTCACGACCAGGCTTTTCTCTTGATTTTGATTTTGTATTTCTTTTTGTGAGGGAGATATAGTCGTTTGACATTTGTGAACTCCCTTTTCGTATGCCTGCGGGGACACTGCCCTCTTCTCGTGCTCTGATCGATGCTCGAGGAAATGGATCCTACTCTTGCCTTTGGGGTTTGAGTTTCGGTTTCTCATGCTCAGCGTTTTAAGGGCGCCGACTGTCTCATTTGGTCGAAGAGAAAAGAATAAAGATTATAGCTTCCGGAGATCTTCTGGGTGGGGCCCCACCGTAGGTGATGCTACCGACTTTTTTGAATAAAATACATATGTGAGCACATGTTAGCTTCCTCCGAGCGAGCATAGGCGGACGTGGCTTGACAGGGATCTCCACAGTTCTGACAAATCAAGACCCGGTGCCTACCAAGCCTTAATGGGCCCTATCCTAACATGAAGGTTAGATGCAGGGACTTAACTACATGGTGACTGCCAGGCATCGGCATTTTGAATTTTCCATATTTTTAGTGGTTTTCAATATTTCTTTGTTTTTGATGTTTTTATCTTTTCATCATTTTTTTTGTTTTGTGCTAAGGGTAGTATTTCTTAAGATAAAGCCCATTCCAAGGGTGAGATAACTCGGTCCCTTCGGCGTTGATTAGCTTGTAGGCGTTGCCAGGGTACACGGCTTGAATTACAAATGGTCCTTCCCAATTGGGTTGGAGCTTAGAACGCGGCCCTCCAAGTTTAACAAAAATTCTTTTTACGACCATCTCACCGACTTTGAATTTTCTCTCAACGACTTTCTTTTGGTAAAAGCGAGCGAGTCTATTTTGATACACACGCGCGTGTTCGGCAGCGGCCAGCCGCTTCTCATCCAAGAGTTCCAACTGGGCGAGGAGTGAATTACGACGATCGTCGAGGGAAAATTCCTCATCCAATTGTACCCTGAGAGAAGGGATCAGAGTCTCGTACGGGACTACCGCTTCCATACCATAAGTAAGGGCAAATGGAGTCTGCCCGGTGGGGGTACAGATTGAAGTGCGATTGGCCCATAGGGCTTCGATAAGTTTTTCTGGCCAGTCTGAAAACTTACTAGACTCGCAGGTTTTTTTGATGATTTTGAGCAATGTTTTATTGGTGGCCTCCGCTTGGCCATTACCTTGTGGGTAATAAGGCGATGAATGATGCAATGCAATTGCGTACCTTTTGCAGAGGTCCTGAGAAATGAACTGTGGCCCATTGTCGGTGACGATTGTGCTTGGGACGCCGAATCTGGCGAGGATGTTTTTCATGATGAACTTGTAGACTGTTGACGCCTTGATTTCCGCGTAAGCTTTGGCTTCGGCCCATTTGGTGAAGTATTCCGTCGCAGTAAGGATGAAAGATTTCTGCTTGGTGAGGGAATTGGGATCACCTAGGGGACCAATGATGTCGAATGCCCACATGGAGAAAGGCCATGGGGAGGATAATGGATGAAGTGAGGAAGATGGTGAATGGATTTTATCGGCATGAAGTTGACACTTGACACACCTACGGACATAGACAGCACAATCCTCTTCCACAGTGGGCCAATAAAAGCCTTGCCGAATGATCTTCTTGGCGAGCATCTGACTATTCACGTGGCCACCGCACACACTTGAGTGCGTCTCCTCTACACATTTCCAAACCTCATCGTCACCAAGACATCTTAACAGAATACCAGTAAGGCTCCTCCTATAGAGCAGACCTCCAACCAATGTATATTTCTGAGCCACCCTTCTTATGGCTTTCTTGTCCTCTGTGGTGGCCCCTTCAGGATAAGACTGATCTTGGCAGTATTTGACGATTTCATAGAACCATGGTTTCTCTTCATCAGCCAGTTCTTCTTCGGCCTCTGCCAACATGATCTCCCTCTTCTCAAGGATATCTTCCTGCAGGATCTTTCTTGCTATCCTGTCTTTGATATTTACGTAGGAAGTATCATCGATTGCAGGGGCGTGAAGTTTGTAGATGGAAATGGACTTAAACCATCTTCCTAGAGGGAACCTTATGGATGATGCCAACGAGGCGAGGGCATCGGCGAGAATATTCTGATGACGAGGGACATGAACAAAGATCAGTTTTGTGAACAGTTTGGCAAAGGCAGCAGTGAGTTCTTGGTATGGCTTGAGTTTGGGATCGCGAGTGCGATATTTAGTGAGCACCTGGTGAAGGATGAGTTGACTATCACCTACGACTCGCAACTCAGTGATACGAAAAGAATGGGTGAGTTCTAGGCCAGCTAGAAGGGCTTCATATTCGGCTATATTGTTGGTGACTGGAAATTTGAGTTGGTATGCCAATGGGAATGTGAGGCCTTCAGGCGACAGGAGGGTGATGTCGATTCCTCTCCCTTGAGAATTCAGAGCTCCATCAAAATATAGCATCCACATTGGCTCCTCTGATTGGTTGACGGACATTAGTTCCTCATCTGGAAACTCTGATTGGACGGGATCGAACTTGGGAAGAGGATGGTGAGCGAGATGCTCGGTTATGGCATAGCCTTTAATCGCCTTTTGCTGGATGTAGGTGATGTCGAACTGAGAGAGAAAACTTTTCCAGCGTGCTAGCCTATCCGTAAGGACGGATTTCTCCAGAAGGAATTTGATAGGATTCATTCGAGCAATCAAATGGACCTCATGAGCCAAGAAGTAGTGCTTCAATTTCTGCACTACCCAAACGAGGGCAGCACAGGTTTTCTCCATGACGGTGTACTTCTGCTCACAGGGATTGAGAAGTTTGGACAAGTAATAGGTTGCCCGTTCCTTGCCTTCTTCATCAGCTTGTGCGAGGACGGCTCCCACGGAGTCATCCAAGACTGAGACGTAAAGGATCAGAGGTTTTTCTGGTTTAGGTGGAATGAGAACGGGTGGACTAGCCAGATATTCCTTCAACCCTTCAAAAGCTTTCTGACATTTAGAATTCCAGTGGAATTCTACTCCTGGCTTGGTCAACTCGTAGAGAGGTCTACACCTTTGTGAATGTTGGGACACAAACTAACGAATAAACTGCAACCTCCCGATTAAACCTCAGACTTCCCTTAAATTCTTGGGAGATGGCATATCCCTGATAGCCTTGGCTTTGTCGGGATCTATCTCGATCCCTCTTTTACTCACAATGAACCCCAGCAATTTACCCGATGATACACCAAACACACACTTTTTCGGGTTCATTTTCAATTGGAACTCCCTTGACCTCTGCAAGACCTTAGCCAAAACTTCTGGATGTTCCATCCTGGTCCTTGATTTCACCAATAAGTCATCCACATACACTTCTAGGTATATGTGCATCATGTCATGAAATATGGCCATCATAACTATTTGATAAGTAGCTCCAGCATTCTTTAACCCAAACGGCATGACCACGTAACAATATGTTCCCCAAGGGGTAGTGAATGACGTCTTTTCCTGATCCTCTTCTGCCAACCGAATTTGATTGTATCCTGAAAATCCATCCATGAATGAGAGGGTCTCATAACCTGCCGTGTTATCGATCAACACATCAATGTGAGGCAAGGGAAAATCATCCTTTGGACACGCGCGGTTAAGGTCCCGGAAGTCGATGCAAATCCTGACTTTCCCATCTTTCTTCATGACCGGGACAATGTTCGCCACCCATTGAGGATAAAGAACGACTCTAATGAACCTGGCTTTGTGGAGCTTATCGACCTCTTCTTTCATTTTCAAAGCCATTTGAGGGTGGAAATGCCTTAACCTTTGTTTTACCGAGATGGACCCTGGTTTTAGGGTTAAACGGTGTTCGACCAAGGTTGAATCTAGCCCCGACATATCCTCGTAGCTCCATGCAAACGTGTCCTTATATTCTTTGAGAACTTTCATTAATGCCTCTTCTTCAGAGGGTGGTAGGTTGTCACTTATGAGGATGATCCTAGGGTCTTCCTCAGTTCCCAAGTTGACTTCTTTGGTGGATTCTTCTACGGCGGTTGACGGCTCGTCGAATCTCCTCATTCCACTAGCATATGCGCCCGCCGCATCCTCATATTCTTCACCCTCATCTTCAGTGGGTCATTCTTCATCCGTGATCTCGTAGACTCCATACCCTTCATCAAATGCACAGTCGCCCTCACATTCTATTTCCGGTAGCTGGATGGGATTTTCTAACAACTGGGGGATGGCAAGAAGGGCCTGACACCTGGCGGCTAAATCTAGAAGGAATCGACGAGGGATCTGCCTACCCTTGGATTTCTTCCTAGGTACCACCCTTGACCTATCATTCCTAGATTGACTGACAATATTTACAGAAGAAGAGGAAGACGAAGAGGATGGTGTAGAATGTACAGGAGAAGACCCCTTAGAGGAGGGGTAGAAAAGGTCGCTCATCGGACCTTAGACGGGTGGTCCGCAGGGCGGGACGCACCCGTGGGAGATGTAAGAGGTTTCCTCAACGAAGATGTGTTGTTGAGGAGTTTGAAAATTGACGTTTTTTTTTCATTTTCATTTTTAATGACAAAGCAGTGAAAAGAGATTGGAGGAGAGAGAAAAGTGGTTATGTCTAGAGGATTGTGAGGCTCATAGAGCAGATCATGGTTGAAGACCTGGCGCGGGTTGAGAAGCCCACGTAGGTATGTAAGTAAAGAAGGGGACCTGGGAAGATCATCAGACAACTGTCTGGCCCAGGAAGAAGATATTAGCAAAGGCTGAGACGAGTGGATGGAGAAGATGGCGGCTAATGAGCCGTTGATGGCAATGTTGAGGACGGATGAAGGTCCGTTGATGACAGGGTCCTTCTGGCGAGGACGAGGATAGTTTGGAACCTTGGCAAGAGTGGTAATATTCTCTGGTATTCCGGAGATCAATGGTGGTCCTTCAAGCTGCGGAGACGAGAGCATCCTTTCCAGTGCAACGGAAATGTCCCGTATGTCGAACCATTTGTTCCACTCGCATTCCGGATCTTTGATCTTGTCTCTTTTGGTGATCCTCAGACATTTTTCAGCCAAATATATAGCATGTGATCCCCCATATGCTTCTCGTGGGTGATCTCCCATCTGAACAACGGGCCCTCTGTTGAAGTGGTTTGATAGAGTCCATGTGAGGGGCTTCCAATCCGCCTTGAACGGTCCATTGAAGCCTAGGCCGAACCTGCGGTTCGGCCTAATTTCCTTTGGCGGTTTGAGCCTACCCTGTAACTGTGCGCCCAGACCTTTACCCTGTTGGTAGCCAATGTTCCTCATAATCTCCCACCCTTTGGAGTGAAAAGGGAGATATGATGTTGTGGTTGCCCTGACCGGCTTCTTTGGTGCTAGTGGAACGTGAGATAGATCACGCACGTCCAGCAATGACAATATGGGCCGATGAGATGGCCACACAGAGGGCAGAGAGGTGTTGATAGCATCCACTGTGTGAAGGACAGGTGTACTGACCACTTTAATAATCCTCCCATTGTAAGGAAACTTCAGGCACTGATGGTTGGTGGAAGGTACAGCGTCCATGGCTTCGATGTAAGGGCGACCCAGTATAGCCTTGAATGTGGGGTCCATGTCGAGGACATGGAATTCTGTGGGAATTGACATGGGGCCTAGTTCTACCTTCAGAATAATCATCCCCTGCGATGGCCTTTTGCTATTGTCATAAGCAGTGACCGTGATCGAGGAAGGTCTTATTTGTTCCTCGTTGACCCCACACAACTGAAGGGTGTCCATGGAGATCACATTTATGGACGCACCCGTGTCCACAAGACACGGGTTTATGGATACCCCATTAATTTTTATTGAAATGCACAGTGCATATTTTTGAGCTTCCTTGGGAGCGTGCTCGTAGTTGTGGAACATGATGGCCGGTTGTGTATCCGTTGGGGTCAGGACGGTCGAAATCTTCTCCACGGGGAGGTCTTCATTAACCATGACTTTTTGAAGATATTCCATCAAGGCCACCTGGTGGGATGTGGATCTTTGAAGTAGCTCCAGGATGGAGATCCGAGCAGGTGTCTTGTCCAAGTGTTTCAATAGATCATACTGTGTTCCAGGGATAGCTCTTTCTGGTTGTTCTCCATCATCCTTCTCTGGCTTAGATTGCTCAGGATTCTGACTGTTGTGGGGGAAAACCCTGTGGAAAATCCTTCCACTCCGGAGCACCATTGCCTGTGACTTTTGTACCTCTGTGGGGGTAGCAGTGGGTTTTAACAGAGGTTTGAGGGGTAGTGGTGGAGGAATGGTTGATGAAGCAGGGGTGATGACGGGAGCAGGGATTCTGATGAGGGGTTTGTTAGGTGGAGGCATGGTGGAGGTAGAGGGGATATCGCGCAGATTATGAAGGACAAGGGGTCTGGAAGGTGGAGGTGGAGACGAAGTAGATGTGGGTAGGGCTTGAAGCGGGTAATGATTTTGAGGTGGGTGATGGGTAATGAGTGATTTTGAAGGCATTAGTGGTGATATGGTGGAGAAAGACGGGGTTATGTATGGTTGACGGATGATAAGGGGTTTAGGAGGCGTATGGGTAAATGTGGTAGAGGTGGATGGTAAAGTGGGGGAGTGGGAGAAGATGAGAGGGTGTGAAGGCGTAGTGGAGAGTGTCGGTTGATAGGGGATCGGGGTACGGATGAGAGGGCGTAATGGTAGTGGAAATGGTGAAGGCGATACTGACGCGGGTTGATGAGAGAGAGGTGCTACCCGGGCAAGGCAAGGGTGTTACGTGATGATAGGATTGGCGGTAGAAAGAATGGAGGTACTTTCCTGGTGCCACACCTGCTCTCGCCCGACTTCCGGGAAGGAGGAGATGGGGTTAACCTGATGATTGGGCTGTTGGTGCTCCGGTAATGGATTCTGGATTATGCCCATGTCGGGCTGTTGTTGTGGGGCCTGCTGAGGCTGTTGTTGTTGTTTTGGTTGCTGCTGCTGCTGCTGTTATAACTGCTACTGTGACCTATGAGGAGGTCTCCTAGTCTTAAGAGCGGCGACGTATCGTCTCATTTCATCCCAATCTATTTGATGTTCATCATTCATATCGTGGATGTAATCTTTGAAATGGAAGCAGTAATCTACTGTGTGTCCTGGCTACCTGTGGTAGACACAGTATTTGGAGGTATCAACATTTGGGGGCCACACAGGCCTTTCTCTGGGTAGGGCGAGTTGGTTTGATGCCATGAGGGCATTAAAAATGTCTGCTAAGGTTTCTGGCAATGGTGGATAGTAGGCTCTCTTGGGACCGAGCGGCCTCCTTTGTTGCTGTTGGGGACCATAGTTCCCCGGGGGTGGAACTTGGTTGTACTGAAGCGGTGGTTGTTGTTGCTGAGGTTGTGGTTGTTGTTGCTGGGGTTGACGTAATGGAGGCATATTATCCTGGGGTGGATTATTTTGGGGTGGAGGATGAAGAGGGAAAGGACCTGGTTGGAGGGGAAGTCGGGGCATTTGTGGAGGCCTTAGGTTGACTGCATAGTTGGCATTGTTGACCGCACCCACTTGCTCATTTGTCACGACCCCTTCTGTGGCTCCACCCAGGACACCAACGCCTGTCTTTCTGACCACTTTGGGCTTCGGTGACTCAAACATGTTCATAATGGGGGAGTCTTTTAACTGGGTTTGGATGTACTGGGCCCTTTCATAGAGTTCCTCCATTGTAGTAAGTTTATTCATGGCCAGGACGTGTCTGAACTGTGGGGTTACATTAGACACAATCATCTTCACTTGTTCGGGCTCGGAGAGGGTATCCCTTATTCTTTTCGCCAGAGACCTCCATCTATCAGCATAGCGGACAAAATCTTCGTCGGGCTTCATCTTTTCGGCCACTAGGTCGGTAATGGAGAGTGAGGGACCGACCCTATCCCTATATTTCTGCAAGAACCTTCTCTGGACTATTTCAAAATTCCCGGCCTCGCGGGGCTCCAAGGAATAGAACCACTCAAGCGCGGGACCATCCAATGATCTCCGAAAGAGGTATGCCAGGGACCTCTGATCGTTTTCCCAATAGGAGGATTCAAACATGAAATCCTTGAGGTGAATGAAGGGGTTGCCGGTACCATTGTATCTGCGGTACGTGGGCATTTCGGAGGGAGGAAGATGAATGACGGGAAGGATTGGCAAAGTAACCTCCGGGGTGACTTTCACGTCCACCATCCTTCTCAGATTTTGAAACTGCTCGTCCATGCGATTGAACCTATTGAGGAGCGATTGGGAGAGCTCCTCTGGAGGTGAAGGTGGCACTTGCCACTGGGAGAGAAACTATCTCCCGGAGACTTGAGGGGGGAACCCAGAATGAGAGGGAGCTGTCGGACCGCCGACAGTTGGCCCTGGCTGAAGTGGTGTGTGGGGAACAACGGGAGTTTGAGATTGTGACGGCAACTGGAATGAGGGTGGTTGTTGGCTCGCTTGTCCTTGAAGCGAGGGAGACTGGATGGCTTGTGCCAATGAAGGAGATGGAATGGCCTGCACGGACTCTTGGAGAGGTGCGATGGCCGGAGTTGATTCCTGGGGCGTGGGGGAAACAGATTTCCCCTTCAGAATGGACTGGAAGGCCCGGAGCTATTCAGAGGTAAGCTCCGTGTTGGCGAGGACGCCCAGTAAGGAAGAGATATCCTGTGGTGGGGACGTGTCCCCGGCAATAACCTGCACCTCATGCGAGGGCTCATGAGAAGGACCCGAGTCCATAGCATAGACTCGCGGGTCGGCTGACAAACCACGACTAGGGTGGTTCTCCTCAAAAGACTCGTGAGCCATGCTCACAGTTTTCCCAGAACGCAAAAACATACACTAGCAAGCAGGTAGCAGAGATTATCAAACAAGTGGATGCCTTTACGCCTTTTTTTGTGTTTTGATTTTGATGACTTTTTTATGTTTTTAGCGAGATCCGAAGTTCACACAAAATAGGGACCCTAGTTTATTTTTGTTTCACCGCCGTGTCAGCTAGGGTCTCTCGTCTCACCACGAATGAAATGACTAACTCCGGGGAACTTCAATGGTACAACCAGCCCAGTGAACGAAGAGGAGATTCTTCGATGTCGGGGACTTACGGAGGTCCCAGTGTAGGAGATTATAGTCCGTTGAGAGGAATTTCCAAACGGAGAGTCCTTCCTTCACCGGGAAAGGGTGATCCTTAAAAAAATGAAAAAGGATATAAAAGAGGGATGGATGTATGCAATGGAATGCTGACAGAGATATGGAGTGGGAAAATAATAGAAATAACATACATATAATAAACAAACAACCAATCACAACTGACAGTGCTGCCGTGAGCACAACGGGGGCGCGCGCGGGCGCCAAGGTGGAGAGGCACGGATGGTCCCGAACTTGCAAGGGTAGCCGAAAGGAAGCAGTAGAGGTCCCACCGTGATCGCCAATCTGTGAGCGACGTCACGTGGTTCGGGGTGCGAAGAAGATGCGGAGCGCGCGGGCTCCTCTTTTATTTGCTGCAACACAGAAATAAGAGAAGAGAGAAGGGGCCACCACGGGAGATTGCTCCGGCGGGGCGAGCGGGATAAATGTAATATAGCAAGATATGGGGGTTAAACGGCAATAGCGGGAAGTGACTCGCCGCGACCTCGGGGGGACGGGAATGGTGTAGAAATTAAATAGCAAGAATTGAAACGGCCATTGGGGAAGTGACTCGCCGCGGCCTCGAGAATATGAGCAGATAAGAATATAACAGAATATAAGGAGAATATAAAGAGCGGGAATTTAAACGGCCATTGGGGAAGTGACTCGCCGCGGCCTCGAGAACATGAATAGATAAGAATATAATATATAAGAACGAGAATTTAAACGGCCATTGGGGAAGTGACTCGCCGCGGCCTCGAGAACATGAATAGATAAGAATATAATATATAAGAACGGGAATTTAAACGGCCATTGGGGAAGTGACTCGCCGCGGCCTCGAGAATATGAATAGATAAGAATATAACATATAAGAACGAGAATTTAAACGGTCATTGGGGAAGTGACTCGCCGCGACCTCGAGAATATGAATAGATAAGAATATAACATATAAGAACGGGAATTTAAACGGCCATTGGGGAAGAGACTCGCCGCGGCCTCGAGAATATGAGCAGAATACAACAGAATATAAAGAGAATATAAGAACGGGAATTTAAACGGCCATTGGAGAAGTGACTCGCCGCGGCCTCGAGAACAAGATGTGATCGCCAGGGGCCAAAAGACCCCGAAATAAAGAAAGTGATCGCGCCTACTTCAAGAGCGGGAGATGGCGGGTTGCTTCTTCCTCCCCCTTCGGCCGGCCGACGGAGCGGGCTTTCCTTGGTTACCCTTGCAAAACAGTAGACAATAAACAAACGGAATTAGAAAATGGCAGTGTAGTAACAATTCCTTGTAATAAAAGTAGCGAGATCGTGACCTGACACACACCTGGTTGGTGTGGTTTTAAACCCCTCTCGGACTCGAGTAGGAGGAAAATGTGATGATGAATGCAAGAAGTATGCAAGAGACGGCGCCCTTATGTAGGGAGATGGAGGATGCAGTATGATGAATGTAAAGAACTATGGAGAAAAGGGGAAGAAAAGGCTTATTGGAGGAGCCGAGGGTGAGATCCGGCGGAGCTCCGGCAACGTAGGGACGACGTGGAAGCGCGGTGGATGAAGATAGCCTTCCTCTCGCGAGCCTGGACACCCAAGAAGCCGGCAGAACCTCCACCTACAAAAGACCCCACGGGTTAGAAATGACTCCGTAGCCTCTGGGCTCCGGCAGCCTATCGGATCTCTGCTTGGCTCCCTCAGAATTGAGGGGGGTGGGCCTCTATTTATAGGGCTCCGGAGGGTGGAGGCGTCCAGGACCCTGGACACCTCCATCAGGGCCGAACTAATATTTTATTCTATTTTTATTTATTTTTTGGGAATATTTTTGTGGAGGCATCCAGGGCCCCGGACGCCTCAAACAGGTCCACCGAACCCCACCGACGGCCGCACGCGGTTTGGCACAACGCGTGATTTTGTGAGCGGCGCTTCGTGATTTTGAAATGGGCGCGTCCAGCTGCCTGGACGTCTCCACAATTTGGATTTTTTCGCACGTGACAAACCGTCGTTCGGTGGGCGGCGCCCGTGAGGGATTTGATGGAGGCGTCCAGGGTCCTGGACGCCTCCAAGAAAATGTGTTTTATATTTTGTTTTGTTTTTATGCCAAAGCTGGCATTTTATATTTTTTATATTTGTTTTTATGGAGGCGTCAAGGGGCCTGGACGCCTCCATTAATATATTATATTTTATTTGGTTCTGGGCTTTGAAAAATAAATTAAAAGAATGGGGGCGTCCAGGGGCCTGGACGCCCCCATAAAGACCCACCCGGCTCCTCAGTTCAGGCGTTGGCGGCCGCCCGGTAGACACCCTTCCTGGTTTCGGAACCTCTGATGCGTCCGACTGGTGTTGATGCCGTCCGAATGCCGTGACGAGACGATTCCGGATGCCGAAAAAGGCAGGAAAAGTCCCAAGAAAAGGAAGCACTTAAGAGATTTGAAATGCGTAAGCCGTCGCGGGGCGTCGTATAGTAATATGAGACTTTCGCAGGAGACGTCAGGAATGGCGTGTCTACAGCGACTTCAACTGGGGGCGACGAGGAGATCGTCGACATTGAGAGGGTCTCGGAGGGGATTGCCCCGGCTGGTGAGTTTCTTGTTCGAAACCCTTAACTGAAGAGTTATCTTTGTACAAGGTTGGGTTGTGTGGTGACCTCGTTTGCTTTGTTGGCTTGCTGGTGTTGACACCCGTTTTTTGTCGATATGTTGAGTCATTTCTCTTACCACCATTTATCGATGCCTCGAGTTGTCCGTCGCTCATGGGCTATTTACAGGCAGCTTATTGGGCCCATTTTATGGGTGCCTCCCTCCCTGACTCGGTCTGCTTCAATTCAAGGCTTAATGGGCCTTGATTTTGCTTGATTTATCACATTTTATGAATTTTCAAGCATCCAGCCTTTGCGCGGTCTATCGCTTGACCGTTTAGTCAATAAGCGATTTTTACTGAACCGTTTATTTATTTATTGGATATTTACGTGATTTTTTTGAATTTTCACCGACAAGCTTTTGAACGGTCTGACTGTAGCCGTCCAATGTCATTGAACGGTATGCATCTGACCATCCAATTCCCAGAGTCCCAGGCTTCAGATAATTATCTATTTATCTATTTTGTTTGGATTTATCACCGACAGGCTATACACGATTCGTATTGAGCCGCCCCATAAATTGAGTGGTCTGAAGTAGACCGTCCAATCCATGAGACTCCAACAGCGAAATGGTCGGTCAGTTCGATGGATATTTGGATAATATTTCTTATTTATTTAATTTCCACCGATAGGTTTGAACGGTCTGTTAATAGGCCGCTCAATGGACGGGAGGGTCTATCGCATGACCGCGCAATGGTCCGATTGCTGAAAAACTAAGACCTTTTCTCTCTCCATCCGTGGCTTTATCCTTGATTTGTTCCACCCATTTCTCTGTGGATACTCCACCATATGGGGTGCCGTTTGAACTGGTTGGAAGATAATTCTATTATCTATGGATTCTATGTTGATATCTCGAGCTGATTTTCATTGGAGACCCTAATTTCAGGGCTGACTTTTTAGGCTCTATAAATAGACCCTAAAGGCCAAGGGGGGGGGGGGGGAGATTTTAAAGTCACGGTGAAGCTCTGCCAAATTTTCAAGCGACCTACTATCAGGGAGGGAGGCTTTCTATGTCCACATAAGCCTCTGGTTCAGAAAGTATTCGGTGTTTTGAGTCTTTGTTCTAATAGTCCCACCGTCCTTTTGTCATTGCATGCATCATTTCCTTCGTTCTTTGTCCACGTTTTTGTCATCGCATTCCATTACACACACCTTCCTATCTTTTGATGCCCCTAGGGGTTTAAAAACTCCCAGGTATCCTCCATTTCATGTTGGTTAGTTTATTTCTCGTATTCCTTTATAGTTTTTACACCTCACAGTATTGATTTTGGGTTTCTTTGTATGTTCTACACTTCATTTCGCAGGTCAGCAACATCCTAACAAGAGGCCCATCCTTTCTGGCCGGCCGGAAAGGGTGGAGGTTGAGATCCCACGTCTTGGAAGCTGGTGCCATCGAGCGGTCGCGTTCTGTCCGTTTGAGGAATAGGGCGGCTTCATCTGGGCTGTTCATATTCTTCCAACAGCTGATCCTGAACCGTTCGATCGTCCATCGCTCTTCGTCCCGTGTTCGTCCCAGCACTATTGAGCGGTCAGTCGAGAGGCCGCGCAACCTCAGGGCGGTTCTGTTAGAGCCGCGTATCTCTGCAATGCTGATTCAGGCGAGTGTCTCCCTTTTTCCAAGGTATGGTGTACTTGTTTGCACTTGGCACCTTGGTGGCGATCATACACACGTTCGCATCTCTATCCCCTTCTACTTTGCATTCAATTCATTTATCATATTGATATCGTAAGAGGGGTTGGAAGGATACAAAAGGGAGTAAGGAAAAACATGTCAACACCCTCTTTTTTGGCGATCACGGTGGGACACCTAGTGCCCATCGTGTTAGTGTTTTGTTGACCTGTTCTCGTGCTTGGTTAGTTTTCTTATTTGAGTGTTTCAGGTTGCTCTCTGGTCCATCTTGCGTTTCTATCCTCTGGAGATTACGCGGTTCCCTCTGAGCCGCGTATTACCTGAACGGCCGAAGCTTGGCCGTCCTACGCTTATCACAGAGCTGCTGTCGTGCCAGCCTGTTACATCCAGCGGCCCTGCGTAGACCATCCATTTCATTTTATGGTCTTATATAGACCGTTTAGAATTGCTGGCTCAGGTACGTTTCTGTTCTCACACTGGTTGTTTGTGCTGATATTCAGCGGTCTTTTTAGGTCCGTTTCACAGTTTGAGCGGTCTATCTACAGACCGTTCTGTCAGGTACGCTTCTGTCCCCCGCCCTTTCATCCCTTTTAGTTTCTGTCTGATTGTCAGTTTCATTTTATTACTCCCTGCTCCTGCACGGTCCATTCCAGGCCGTCTTCCCCCCTGAACGGTCCAGTCCAGACCGTCTACACACCCTGAGCGGTCTTCCTCAGACCGTGCTTTACTGCTACAGTGCACCCGAGGCCAGCATTTTGGTCATTGTTCCATATCATTGCATAGATATTTGGTGCTATTCTGATCTCCCCTTGCTGTCATTATAGTGTTGCATGATTGTGTGCATTTTTTTCTCATATTTGCTTGGTCATTATTTGGTAGACCTAGGCTAGACTCTTGCATGCACTCCGGTGCACATAGGATCATACACCACTCTTCATCAGTAGTTGCATTCCTGCCGAGGTAGGGTTTCCTCTTGTCTCCATATTCCTTGGAGCCGACTAGGTGACCTTACCGAGGGCCTCCGTAAGTCCACATGAGCCATGGATTCTCACACGGACGCCGGGCAGGTTGTACTATACCCACCCCAGTCTAGGGTTTGCATCTGTGAGATGGAGAGTCCCTTAAAGTCAGCCAGTTCCCCATTTCCTACCCTGGTTAGGCACCTTGTGGTCGAGTGAACTCATACCGTGATTAACCCACCAAGGTCCTAGACAGGAACTTATAAAAAATTTTCGCGCATCATTGAAAAACTTGGTTGCTTAATTGGTTGATTCTTCTCTTATCTCTCCCCTCCATTGTATGCCTTTTGGTTTGAATTGTTTGTTTAGATCTTGGTTAGGTTAGGATTGTTTGCTTCTTCTCCCTAGGTGCTCTAGTGTATGTGGAGTTGTTTCTTCCCCATAGGATCGTCTCCTAGGGGCAACTCTCATTTCATCTCTTACTTCAATCCCCTGTTCGATTCGCCTCCAGCTATGTAGTCTTACAACTTCTCTCATTCTCATGAGGATTCTCTCCCTCGGGGACTTCTGGAGGACCCGCCTAGGGTCGCTCATGTGCAAGGGGGAGAGGGGACTACCTCTCCTCTCCCGACCGTTGTTGTTAAGGGTGCCCAACCCTCTCTCTCTAATTCGTCCACTCACAACTCGGCCAGTCAGGTTCTCCATATGATGGCCCAGTTGGACCCTACTCAACTTCATCTTCTGAAGAAGGCTCTGCAAGGTGCAGATGCCCCGCCTTCAATGCTCCCTTCTGGAGTGACTGCTTCCACCACTTCTACCTCTCTGATTGCTGGATTAGGGGCCACCTCTACAGCCCCCATCGATCTTACTCCTATTCATCCTTAGATTCTTCGATTCTCCACCATGGAAGCGGGCCAGGCTTCTACCTCGGCCCATCAGCCTCTTGACAAGGGGAAGACTCAGATCCTCTCTAGTTCTTATGTTGATCCTTACACCACTGTCTCTCCAGCGCCGCAGGCCCTTGTGGCCCCGACTGATTTCATTCGTCTGCAACCAGAGGCCGCCCAGTTGGCTCATGCGGATATGGGCCCTTCCTTGGCCCATTATCCATCTTATGGGCTGCCCCCTCAGTCAATTTATCCTTCAGCTCCGTACTCTGGTTCCGTTTTTCCTATTGTATCTCCTCCTTCCCGGGAACGGGAACTTCTCGACAAATGGGCTGCCATGCAACAGCAGATTGACCTCCTCCACAAGTGGGTCGGCCCGCAGTCTCTATCCGATGTCCCCATTTCTAATTTCAAGGATATTCGCTTTCCTCCCCAGTCTGAGCTCCCCGTATACCGGAAATATGATGGGAATGGCAACCCGTTTATTCATGTCAGGGAGTTCCTTTATGAATCGGCGCAGTCCCAACACGACGACCGCCTGATGGCGTATTTGTTCTGCCGATCCTTGGACGGGGTCGCCCTTGAATGGTTCTACACCTTGCCTCTGGAGGATGCAGAGAGTTTCAAGACTATGAAGGAGAAGTTTATCCAGAGATTCCAAGATCGGGTTGGTCCCGAGTATTCTTTTACAAACCAAGTTGCAGAAAAGATGAAAGCAGACGAGGACTTCGTTGCATATGCAGATCGATGGAGGCAGATGGCCTCGCGTGTGTAGATTCTAAGAAATCCACTTAGAATAATTAAAAATAAAAGAATTAAGCATACACGAGGTGCTAATAAGGAGAGTGATCGCCAGAGGGGTTACCTCAAAAGAAAAGGAAATTGATCGCGAATACCTGGTGAGAAAAAGGGATGCGGGATGATTGTGGATTTCTTCCTCCTCCTTCTACCGGCCGGCCGATGAAGGGGGTTTCTCTCTTTGATTACCCTTAAACAAATCACAAACAAACAAGATAAAAAGGGATTAGCCAAGTGTGTGTAGTATCAATCCAAAGATAAAATAAGATGATGGAACAAGAGCATGAAGTGTGCACCTTTTGGTTCTTTTAAAACCCCTAAGAGAATTAGGGAGAGGAGACGTGATGCAAAGCTAATGCAAGAAATCACTATAATGAACAGTGGGATGATGATGTGCTAATGTAAAGAACTCCCTGCTGTTCCTGACAACAGTAAAGGGAGAAACCAAATTTGGCTTGCAGCTGATGCAAGAGGAGGAAGCAAACCACTGAAGGATCAAAGGTTGTGCAGGAAAGGGAAGTGGAAACTCCTCTCTGCGTGAAGGAAACCTGCTGCTCTCTGTGTTGCTATTAGCTAAAGCTCCCTCTCTTTTTCGTTGTTCTCTCTGTTTCTTCCTGCTATCTACTAGCTTCGCGCGAGCTCGACGCAGGGATGTATTTATAGGATGCAAAACACAGATGTGGTGGGATAAGAACATGCAAGGCTCATCTACGGTAAGGTCTCTACTTCCCTAATCGAACATGGTGACCAAAACATAGCAGGGAACTCTCCAGGAAAGGTATGTTCAAGCAGGACACGGAAGGGTGAAAGACGACCCACGGAAAGGCGTTATTCGAAATTGATTACCTGGGACAAGGCGTTAATTAAAATCACGACTGGGACAAAGGCGTCAATTCATGGATTTAATTTTAGTAATGAAAACATTCTTTATTTGAAAAATGATGAAGAGACGCCTGATAGAGAGACGTTAATGCAAAACACGACCCATGGAGGGACGTTAATTCTTATTTTCTAATTTTGAGTAGGATTTGTAAAAGTCCAGAAACTGACGCCTTTTGGATCAGTCGTCATTTCTTTGAGAAACGCCCCGGCCCAAGCCGTTATTTAAAACACGCCCTACGTAGAGTCGTGAATTACAAAAACAATTAGAAAATGGCCTAAAAACACACAAAAATAAAAAAAACTTCATATTATGGAAATATTGAAGTTCACTTTGGGGCGTTAATATGGTGACATGAGATTTAATCAACATAGTATCAATTTTGGCGTGTCTACAGCTGCCCCGCCTTGGCGTCTGCTTTGCAAGGGAGTGAGACGAAATGAAGTGAAAGTGCAACAAGCGAAATGAAGTGGAATGAACTGATAAGTAGATGCCAAGGTGTGATGTGACACGTCTCTGACACTAAGCTTTAGAAATCTTTCCAAGATTCTGAGTGAAATAACTCCGGGTGATTCCAAGAAAGCATCGATTGGCTGGATGAAGAAGACTAAACTAAACAAATGAAATGTGCGCGAGGGCACGACAGGGAGGCACCTCTGGAGAGCGGTTACTTGCTAATGTGGATGTGCTACAACCAAGGTGGATTTGCAGAAAATTAAAGTGAATGGAGATGAAGACCCAACGAAGGGACACTTTCAAGGAACTAGCCTGAGCGGCTTTAGAGAGAATAAAGTACTTGATTTGGAGTGGAATATCTCATGTCAACTCAATCAAGAGCGAGCGACCTTCATTATTGCCGTAATATGAAGATTTTCATCATTAAGCTCAAAGTCCTACATGATGCATGCTGGGCTAAAAGAAAAATTAAAACAAACTAAAAATAGAAAATAATCAAGGATAATATTGCCAAGCCATCTAGATTTGGTCAAGAATCCAGATCTCTGAGCTGACAATAAGCCGAAGCCCGTTTGTCCGCGCATCAACCCAGAAAGTGGAACCATCGTCCCAGACCTTGAATGACTCAACGGCCTATCAATGTGATCAAGATTCTCCTGGATTTATCACTGTTTTTGATGAAGGGGAACTCAAATTCTAGGTTCGTCAGAACCACAAGGTCCTTGATATACTATAATAGCGTAGAGTACCATATAGTAACAATGCTTACAGGAAAGAATACAAGAACGGAATGATGTTATTCCCATGCATCTCGAATCCTGCACTCTTCAGCACTTGAAAATTCATTAGTCCTCATGATAGAAAATATCCTCAGTTTAAACATGACATGACCATAAGTGCATAATCACAAATAAATTCCACTTAAAAGACAGCACTTAAGTTCATTAAAAACAGCATAGAGAAGCTGAATATGCGAGCCATAAATTGACGACCGATAGCAGTGGCGTCAAAAGGATAAAAGATGACTAGCATCAAGGCGTTAATAGCTTTGAGATTTCAACAAAAGACGACCCTCATCAAGGCGTGAAATAAAACACGACCTGGATTAAGTCGTTAATTCAATAAATGATGCCCTGAATACCGTCGTTAATTAACCATAAATTCGAAACACACGCTTCTGACTCTGAATCAGAAAGCTTAAACCCAGTTATGCTCGTACTTGATTTTACAGTTTCGAACGGCCAGAAGCTCCTTCAAACTTTTATAAAAGGAGGGATTTCTCTCAACAAATCAATCGAATCCGCCATTCTGTTTCTTCTTCTTCTGCTTTCGCAGGTGTTGTTTGTTCCGTTCGGCTTCTGCAGACAGTTACTCAGAAGATGGAGAGAGCTATCAAGAAATCGAAGATTTCCACTCCTAGGTTCTCGGAAATTAATGGGCACCTTAGCAGCCGAGTGGCCATGAACCAGGTATTTCATAATTTAAGTTGTTTAGTTCTTCTGTTTCTTCTCTTCTACCTTCAACTGCTCATCCCTCTTCTCTGTGCTTTCTTTTCTTTTCTTTTCTCAGGATTATCCAAATATTCCAGGGGCAAGGAGATTCACCAAAAATAAATGGCTTCCCCTCTTGCTCTCCAAATTTAGTTCGGACATGAGAGCTTTCCTATCTAGATGGCACCTCCTAGGTTTAGTTACCCATGCCAAACATTATGACTAAACCCACCTAGATTGGGCAGCTATAGGAGCTCTTGTGGAGATATGGCATCCTTCTACTCACACCTTCCTCTTCTCTACTTTTGAAGCCACCATTCTATTAGAAGAGTTAGAGATGATTTTGGGCTTAAAGAAGATGAAACAAGGGGATGAGGAGAAGATGGCCATCATGCCAAGGCAAATATCTTCTCATGAATTGCTAACAAGCTTGATTCCTAGCCCCAACTTAGTGAGCCAGATCAAAGCCACCAAAGGGATTAGCCTCTTAAAGCTTGCCTCATGGGTCTACAAAAGGTCCGACCAAGCCAAAGAGGATGATGAAATAGAATGGGTAGCAAAAGCCTTTGTTGTGTGCTTGGCGGAAGCAATCTTGTTCCCCTCCACGGAAGATTTCTTGGAAGAGTCCCAATTGAGTGCTATAGCTAGCCTTTGGGAAGGAGAGAGAGTGGGACCGGCGATATTAGCCTTTCTATATAGTGGGCTTACTTCGGCATCAATGGGGAGACCAATTTATGGATGCATGCTTGCACTTTCTAGTTGGGTAGATCTCCACTTCAAGTTCGATCCATGTGAGGAGGCCCAACAACCATCAAGGATATTCTCAAAAAGCCCTCTTTCTTACATGACCGACTCATTGGGGTTGAGCAATAGAGTGGTGAACTGGATTCCTCAAATCAAGAAAAGGGTGGAATGGAGGGAGCATCTCAAAGTAATGCCTAAGAACCTCTTCACATGCACCCCGGGATTACTCAAATTTCAACAACTCCGCGCACGATTATCTCCCGGGACGGATCTTCGTCTAATAGGCACTGCGGAATTCGTGTTATACAACTCTCATAGGTGCCTTCCTCAACTCGGGCTTCCACGGTGACTATTCGAGGATTTGTCTCATCTCCCTCCTATCAAGACAAGGGACATCGGCTGCAATGAAGATGGAGAAGAAAGCACAACAATCCAAGCACTGTGGAAAATCTGCAAAACTCATCAGCCCGTGGATAACTTAGAAGAAGACAGGGATCAGTGGAAATCATATGTAATAGCTTTAAGAAGTTTAAGGCCCAAAATGGCTCATTAGATGCATTGTAATCTTTTCATCAATAATAAACAATGATAACATTCTGATCGAGCCATATTATGCTGTTTCTGATGAATTCTTTCAAAAATCTATGTTTCTGTTCTAAATAACGACTCAGAGAATGACGTTAATTCCACAAATAACGTCTCAGAACTTGTCGTCTCTCATTGATCTTTTTTTGAAAATCAAAACATTAATTCCCATAATTGACGACTTCAGCAATGGCGTTAATAGAATCACGCTTTAGGACAAGGCGTTAATTTGATTCAAATTCCAAAAAGTATTCGTTAAATATCCGAGAATAACGCCTTTAGATAAGCCACTTCTCATATAAATAACGCCTGCATCAAAGTCGTTAATCAAAAAATAGTAATGATTATTCCAATCACGTCAATCAATTCCCATTGAATGCAACTGACGACGGTTGTCATTCCCCATGCGAAAAGAAATCACGCCTCAATGCTCGTCGCCAAATCTGGAAGTAACGCCCTGTTGCCTAGTCGTCCCAAGACACGCCTTCCTCTCAGGCGTTAATTCTTTTCAAATACTAAAACACTTTTCCCCCTTCTTTCTTCTTCTTCCTCCGTCCATTTTTCCCTCTTTCCCTCTTCTGCAACCCTAACCGAACCCATCTCCCACTCTCTATCCCTCTCATTCTCTCATCCCCTAGCCATGGCCGGCGGTGGACTTAAGATGCAGAGGGTTAGCGCCCCAGATGTCGTGGACTTCGGCGAGGACGAACCCACCATGGAGGAAGCTCCTCCCGTGGCGGCCGAGGAGGCTCCGGCGGTGGAGCACGGCGACGAGGGAGAACCCGGCGAGGAAGAACGAGAAGATGAAGGTGATGATGATGTGACACGACCTAGGGGGTTCTTCACATGATCAAATGACCCTTGGACCTAGCAAGCAACCAACGCACGAACCGGTGACTTTACTCGGGCGGACTCACCCGCTAAGCGCACTCTTGTGCCCGTAGGCAAAGCGGTGATAGTGGTGAGGGTCCGGGACGGGCCCTTGCTGCTCCGAGGGTTGGCTAGCTTAGGATTGGACCTCTCAAGGGTCCTAGGATGTCCACTCTCATAGACGGCCAGCACGCCGAGGGCGTGGGTATTAACGGTTCACTCACAACTCACCCGCGGTAATCATTCATTCACAATCAAATTTGAGTTCGGGCACTCCACTTACCACCGACGGCACTAAGATACAATACTACTCAAGCAAGGAAATTTCAGCAAAGAGGAGTGTGCAGTGGCTCACCTAGTCGGTGTGAAGACACCGATCCCGGTCGGAGACGAGGGCGAGCGAGGAAGCGTGGGCTTACCCGCACGCCGCGCCGGAGAAGCTTCAACCTGAAATTGTAAATTACATGCACTACACCCCATGCAAGGGGGGGGGGGTTCTTGGGGTGGGGATTAAGGTGTTACAATCAAAACTACCACCACGCAGGGTGGGGCCTTCAGCCGGCCAAGCGGGGTGGGGAAAATAAGGTAAAGAATGTCGGTTGAGTGTGGATGCCGAATCTGCCGGTTATCTGCGAACAGGGACAGTGGGGCGGTGTAATGACCGTAGATCCTTCTCACGAATTTTGCCGATAGCGAGACTGGTGGCAAAAGCTTCGTAACAGGTACAGGAATGCTTCAGATTTTTGTGAATTTCTTCTGAGCCCGTGGCTGACCGGAGCAGAGGTTGGAACAGGACATGAGGTTTTCTGATCCACAGTTGCAGACTTCTGGCAGCAGGTTGCAGAGGATGCCACGCACTCTCCCGAACTCCGATCAGCACGAAACTGGCGGTGACGTCTTCGTGGTCAAAGTAGCTTTCAGCCGAAGGTAACGGGGCTGCAATCAGAGGTCCAGGGCGGTCGGTGTACCCTGAAGAGTTGGCACTGGTCGGAGTAGACAGCAGGAGACAGAACTGGAGAGCTCGGGGGAGAAAATTCGTAACTCCTTCCTCCGGCAGCCGAATGAGGTTCTGTTTCTTGATCTTGGAAGAAGACTAGCAGAGGAAGAACTTTGATGAAGGGGCTTTAGCCTGAATCCGCTAGGGTTCGTCGTGGCAGAGTGATCTCTCAGGTTCTGATGCTTGGCAGGGAGGGTTCCGCGCAGTCGTGGGAGAACGGAGTTCCTGGACAGCCCCGAGCTCCGATGAAGACGAAACCACTTTGGTGTCGAAGAGAACAGGCAGACGCTTCCACGGATGTATCTTGGGCCTTCAGAATCGCCCGGAGGAAGCCGTGGTCACCTCTGCAAGTCGGTACTCTTCTTCTGATCTGCAACTGAAACTGTAGGTTGAAGATGACGGGGGGGAATGGGGTATGTGGGAGGGGAAATGGGGGTGGATGAGTGTAGGAGTGACCCCTGGTTGTAAGGGGGTCTTGGAGGGGGTGTTCCAAGGTGTGTATGAGGGAGAATGGGGTCTAGAAGGTGGTGTTTGCAGTGGGTGAGAGGGGAGCTACGAATTTGGGATGGGTGGGGAAGAGAGAAGGAGAGATCTTTCTCCAAAATTTGAAAATGGACTAATGTGGTTAGTGGGGCTTTGGGAATGGGAAGAGTTGTGTTGGGGAAGGGAATGGGTGCTTGGGGTAGTGGGAAGGGTGCTTGGGGAAGTGGGTGGGGTAGTTGGGGGTTGGGAGGTGGAGCTAGGATTGGTGGAAGCTCCCTTGGGACTAGGGGGTGGAGTAATGGTGGCTTGGGGAAGTGGAGGGTCTTAAATGAGGTGGGTAGCTAGTGGAGGTGGTTGGGGAAGGGAGGAGAGAGAAGCAAATTCAGAATTGGGTGTTGAGGAGAGAGAAAGTGGAGTGAAAAAGAGAGATTAAGAGAGGGAAGGGTGGGGAATCTCTCCCCTAGGGCATCTCACCCAAGAAATGTTGGAATCACTCCACTAAACTAAGCTTTGGACTCTCAAATGGCATTTTTCATTGATTGATTCATTGATTGATTAAGTTCAAATGGAGGAAATGGGGTCCTATATATAGGAAACCCACATTTCTACAAAAGACCCTGACAAAAGCCTCATTGACAAATAACCGAAGGGGTAGGAGAGCTCATTGGGCCAAGCCCAAAGAAATGGGCCCAATTAGCACATTACACAATCTAATGACACTCAAACATAGGAAAATAAATGCTAGACCTAGGGAAATGACTCAAATAAAATGAAAATTACATCAATGACTCAAATAAAAATTACATAGGACTCAAAATTAAATGACTAGACCATGCCTGATGAAATAGGAGGTGATGTTCTCATCACACTCCTGGGGTGCAAGGAACTCGACTCCGTCGAGTATGAGTCCACCGGGGGGAGAAGAGGTCCTCCGACGCAACTCCGAGCAAGCTTCAACCTCCAAACTCAACCTCACGTTCGCAACCAGGGGACGACGCTTCAACTCCTCAAGGTGGCTTGGACACACCCTCTTGCCGATGATAGTACCTTGCTTGCCCAGTATTGCCTCCGTGTGCACACGTCGGGCTCTCAAGTTGTTATGTGGAAGCTCTCTGAGGGTGTCGCTCACAAAGATGGGGGTAGGCTCAAGGTGCTCACTAGGATCTACCGCGGTGCCCTTAGAGGGTGCTAGATCCGTTACATGAAAAGTGAGGTATATCCCAAAATCCCATGAGTAAATCCAACCCATAAGCCAGGTTGCCAAAGCCACTTGGAACATGGAAGGTCCAAGTCCTCGTGCCCTCGATTTGGAGGTGGCCCTAAGGTAGAGCCATTCCAAAACCACCATCGTGAGGTTGCCTTCTTGGAATTCGAAGTGCCACTCGTGAGTTTTTGCCCGCTTATTACGACCCTCACCGCCCATTGCTAGATGCTTGCTTGAATGAGTATGCCTTGAGCTACGGTGCGGTGTGGGTGGGAAGTGTGTGGTATGCAAAGGGGGACCGGGGCAACCAAAAGTAGACCTATCATGTAATGATGCAGTGTAGACTTCGGTCAACCTAGGTGGGCCGGGGCACCCGTAGGTGGCCCTATCATGCAAAGTGGTGATAAATATCGGGGGACCCGGACATCCGTAGATGCCTTTGACATGTGTATGACTAATGTGAAGTGAGGGAGGGCCGGGGCATCCATATGTGTCCCTTTCATGTATGGGTGTGATGAGTGCCGGGGGACCCGGACATCCGTGAATGCTCCTATCATGTTTAAGACTTATGATGAATGACGGTGGCCCATTACATCCGAATATGGAACTCTCATGCTTAAGACTCATGATGAATGGAGGTGGACCATTACATCCAAAAATGGTCCATTCATGCTTCCTACTTGACATGTGGGTGTTGTGAATGAATGGACCCGTCTTATGAATCATGCCAAGTGATGTGTTATGCCAAGACTTATGCATTCCTTTCCCAAAGATGACTTCCATGTGTATGGGTGTGGGATGGCCTTTGAACTTCCATGTGAAAGGGTCAAAAGGATCTAGGAAGGTGGGCATTATGGAGAGGGGGTCTTCTTTGCTTCCTAGGCATATGTTGTCTATGGTGATGGTTTCCTTTGTGTGGCCCAAGTCTTGGAAGAGGTGTTCTTGGTCCAACATGGTTGGTTGGGGTAGGGAAAGGGGAGTTGTGGGTAAGGTGGGTGTATTACATGGGTACCTAGACTCCCATTGGAAGGGATCAAAGGGGTCATGGACTGGGCTTCCTAGAGGAAGGAACTCTATGTCCACATGGTCCACGCATGGTGGGTCATCCTTCCCCAAGGTAACTGGACCAAGATCTTTAGTGGGCCAGTCGGTCAAGGTACTTGGGATCTTAATGGTAGTGGAGTGGACCATGATGGGTTCTTCATCCATGGGGAGAATGAGAAGGAGGTCACTAGTGTAGCAACCAATGGTGTAGACTGAGGTGATAGAACCAACACATGGGTGGATGAGACTAAGTCTTCTTGGGTGGGCCTCTCCTATGGTCAATAAGCAAGTCAACTTTAGTTGCCATTCTAAACCCTTGATGAGATCATCCCAACTATTTACCTCATAGTAGGATTGGAATGTGGTGTGATAGGAGTTAATGGGTGCTAATTGGAAAGGATGCTCCATGGTTGGGTTTTGAAAGTACAAGGTATGAGGGATGGGATTTTGCTTGAGCCATTTGATGATGAGTTCTCCTAGGGTCACCACCTTTTGCATGAGATTGAGTGGTTTGGGGAGGTATGTGTTTGTTTGGACGGGGATGAGTTGATGTCCTTCTTCCTTATTGATAGGAGTATGAATTTCCTTGATTGTGGGGAAGGGATTTGGATTGGTGTCCAATCTCGGGGATTTGGTCTTGTGGGCTGGGTTTTCCTCATGTTCACTCATGACCTTGTTCATTCTTCGAAGTGGGTTGAGAGGGCATGGTGGCCGGGTATGGGGCCCCGGTGGGTGAGGGAACAAAAGGTTGTTGAAACCATAGGCTCCCGGGAGATGTGGGGGATGAAGTAGGCAAGACCAACGTAATGGGTGGAAGGTGGTATTCCGTTCATCAAGCCATTGTTTCCCTAGGATTATGCAAGGGCCTTCCAAAGTTCCAATTTGACACCAAGCTCCATCAAAGTATTTGGTCTCTCCAAACCTTTTATGGAATTCAATGAAGACTAGGTCTCCATTGTGCACAATTTGTCCGGTCGTAGAGAGGGTGGCTACAATGTCGGGGGATACCCAATTATCTTCTACCATGTAGATGAAGTCAATTTCTGTGGGGCTCCCATTAGGTAGGTATGCTTGGGATATGATGGGAATTGGGGCTTTTTGGTCTGTAGACTCAATGACAATGGGAGGTGGATAATGCATGGAACGATCCGATGAGAACTCTAATGCAAGCGTGCCCATGGACTTGACTTGATAGAGACAAGTCAATGACTTGATCTGATACCACTTGATGTGACACGACCTAGGGGGTTCTTCACATGATCAAATGACCCTTGGACCTAGCAAGCAACCAACGCACGAACCGGTGACTTTACTCGGGCGGACTCACCCGCTAAGCGCACTCTTGTGCCCGTAGGCAAACCGGTGATAGTGGTGAGGGTCCGGGACGGGCCCTTGCTGCTCCGAGGGTTGGCTAGCTTAGGATTGGACCTCTCAAGGGTCCTAGGATGTCCACTCTCATAGACGGCCAGCACGCCGAGGGCGTGGGTATTAACGGTTCACTCACAACTCACCCGCGGTAATCATTCATTCACAATCAAATTTGAGTTCGGGCACTCCACTTACCACCGACGGCACTAAGATACAATACTACTCAAGCAAGGAAATTTCAGCAAAGAGGAGTGTGCAGTGGCTCACCTAGTCGGTGTGAAGACACCGATCCCGGTCGGAGACGAGGGCGAGCGAGGAAGCGTGGGCTTACCCGCACGCCGCGCCGGAGAAGCTTCAACCTGAAATTGTAAATTACATGCACTACACCCCATGCAAGGGGGGGGGGGGGTTCTTGGGGTGGGGATTAAGGTGTTACAATCAAAACTACCACCACGCAGGGTGGGGCCTTCAGCCGGCCAAGCGGGGTGGGGAAAATAAGGTAAAGAATGTCGGTTGAGTGTGGATGCCGAATCTGCCGGTTATCTGCGAACAGGGACAGTGGGGCGGTGTAATGACCGTAGATCCTTCTCACGAATTTTGCCGATAGCGAGACTGGCGGCAAAAGCTTCGTAACAGGTACAGGAATGCTTCAGATTTTTGTGAATTTCTTCTGAGCCCGTGGCTGACCGGAGCAGAGGTTGGAACAGGACATGAGGTTTTCTGATCCACAGTTGCAGACTTCTGGCAGCAGGTTGCAGAGGATGCCACGCACTCTCCCGAACTCCGATCAGCACGAAACTGGCGGTGACGTCTTCGTGGTCAAAGTAGCTTTCAGCCGAAGGTAACGGGGCTGCAATCAGAGGTCCAGGGCAGTCGGTGTACCCTGAAGAGTTGGCACTGGTCGGAGTAGACAGCAGGAGACAGAACTGGAGAGCTCGGGGGAGAAAATTCGTAACTCCTTCCTCTGGCAGCCGAATGAGGTTCTGTTTCTTGATCTTGGAAGAAGACTAGCAGAGGAAGAACTTTGATGAAGGGGTTTTAGCCTGAATCCGCTAGGGTTCATCGTGGCAGAGTGATCTCTCAGGTTCTGATGCTTGGCAGGGAGGGTTCCGCGCAGTCGTGGGAGAACGGAGTTCCTGGACAGCCCCGAGCTCCGATGAAGACGAAACCACTTTGGTGTCGAAGAGGACAGGCAGACGCTTCCACGGATGTATCTTGGGCCTTCAGAATCGCCCGGAGGAAGCCGTGGTCACCTCTGCAAGTCGGTACTCTTCTTCTGATCTGCAACTGAAACTGTAGGTTGAAGATGACGGGGGGGAATGGGGTATGTGGGAGGGGAAATGGGGGTGGATGAGTGTAGGAGTGACCCCTGGTTGTAAGGGGGTCTTGGAGGGGGTGTTCCAAGGTGTGTATGAGGGAGAATGGGGTCTAGAAGGTGGTGTTTGCAGTGGGTGAGAGGGGAGCTACGAATTTGGGATGGGTGGGGAAGAGAGAAGGAGAGATCTTTCTCCAAAATTTGAAAATGGACTAATGTGGTTAGTGGGGCTTTGGGAATGGGAAGAGTTGTGTTGGGGAAGGGAATGGGTGCTTGGGGTAGTGGGAAGGGTGCTTGGGGAAGTGGGTGGGGTAGTTGGGGGTTGGGAGGTGGAGCTAGGATTGGTGGAAGCTCCCTTGGGACTAGGGGGTGGAGTAATGGTGGCTTGGGGAAGTGGAGGGTCTTAAATGAGGTGGGTAGCTAGTGGAGGTGGTTGGGGAAGGGAGGAGAGAGAAGCAAATTCGGAATTGGGTGTTGAGGAGAGAGAAAGTGGAGTGAAAAAGAGAGATTAAGAGAGGGAAGGGTGGGGAATCTCTCCCCTAGGGCATCTCACCCAAGAAATGTTGGAATCACTCCACTAAACTAAGCTTTGGACTCTCAAATGGCATTTTTCATTGATTGATTCATTGATTGATTAAGTTCAAATGGAGGAAATGGGGTCCTATATATAGGAAACCCACATTTCTACAAAAGACCCTGACAAAAGCCTCATTGACAAATAACCGAAGGGGTAGGAGAGCTCATTGGGCCAAGCCCAAAGAAATGGGCCCAATTAGCACATTACACAATCTAATGACACTCAAACATAGGAAAATAAATGCTAGACCTAGGGAAATGACTCAAATAAAATGAAAATTACATCAATGACTCAAATAAAAATTACATAGGACTCAAAATTAAATGACTAGACCATGCCTGATGAAATAGGAGGTGATGTTCTCATCAGATGAAGAAGATGCTGGAGAAGACGAAGAAGGAGAAGACGAAGAAGAAGGAGAAGACGAAGAAGAGGAAGGGGATGAAGAGGGAGAAGAACAAGGAGAAGAAGGAGAAGAACGACCGGCGGCGGACGTTCCTCGCCGCGGACAACTCCGACGGCCACGGCAACCCCGGTCGCCCCGCCGTGGAGGGATGGCTGGACCTAGACAACAAAAGGTAGGCCCCCAAACCTTCATTTCCATTTTTTTTTATTTTCATTTCCATTTTCCATGGCTCTCGGTGGGGAAAAACCAGTGACTCAGAAAAGAGACGCCCCCAGGGGTGTCGTGAATTAAAGAAAAGACGCCCAGACCTGGGGTCATCAATTCATTTTTTTTATATTTTGAAAAATAATTAATCACATGAGAACACGCCCTGTAGCATGTCGTTAATTTGAATTATCATGTTTATAATCATGCTGATAATTTCCATGCTTTTTCATTTTATTTTTCAATATGTCTGCCCTGATTATCTCGCATGCTGTTTCATTCACTTTTTTAAAACCCTGGGAAAACAGTGCCCCCCATCGGGGCGTTAATTCATTAGGTGACGACACATGGGTGGTCGTTAATTAAAACATTCCCAGAACAGGTTCCAAACCAACGCCTCTCATAGGGGCGTCTTCTAGATAATCAACGACCCAGGCTGGGTCGTTAATTCAATAAACATAGAGAACCATTTAGAAATAACGCCACCCTCAGGGGCGTTAATCAAGCAAGCCACGACCCAAGGTTGGTTGTTAATTAAATCAAACAACAAACATTTCAGCAAATGAATTTTCACATGAAATTTAAACAATTAAGCAAAAATTCTTTCTTTATGCATGCAGGGATTGATGAGGACACGCATTTCCTGGGTCCAGGTGCGAGCAACATATTATGGTCTCCTCGAGTTTCAGAGAGCTAGGGTAGATGCTATGGGGTTCGGGGCTTTCCTCAACATAGAGCCAGTTAGGCCAGACCTAGCACTGATCCAGGTTCTGAGAGAGAGATGGGATAGGACTAGCCGGGCATTCTTGATGCCATGGGGTCATATGATCCCCACCCTAGAGGATGTGGCTAGGATTACCGGGCTGAGGGTAGACGGTGAGGCTGTGAGCGGGTTCACCTACCCTGACTACACTGAGCTTACCCAGAGGCTGCTAGGGTTAGAGATGGTTTATAAGACACCTAGCGAGTGCAGGACCATCTTCCGTACCGACCTCACCACAGCTATGGGATTGGGCGATGCGAGGCAGAGACCCCGGGAGTCCTTAGAGCAGTTTTTCCAGAGATTGATGGATGGGGCTAGGGCAGCCTATTGCCAGGATCCCGCTGACAGAGAGAGGGCAGACAGAGATCGGAGGAGGTTCTTATTTCTGATGCTCGGGAGGCTACTGCTCGGCACGAAGGGCGACGTCATCAACTGCCGATTCCTAGGGATACTCGAGGACTTGGAGGGAGTCGGTAGATATGCCTGGGGAGCGGCGCTACTGGCGCACTTGATAGCCGACCTCTCCACGGGGACAGGTCGAGAGACGACTGTCAGTGGCTTCTCACCTTTTCTTCAGGTATGCATTTTTCTCTTTTATGTGTTTTTTTCTTTTATTTAGAATACATATGCGTATGAATGCTTTGCTAATATGATGCATGGATGCAGATTTGGAGCCACTTGTACATGCCCATGGGGCGCGTCGACCCACGGCCTGGAGGTGAGGGATCTTTCCCTCTAGCATGGCGCTGGCTGTCGGTAGTGTTTGGAGCCCCACTCGCCTATGAGTTGTGGGTATTACGCAGGGAGTTCCGAGACTTCCCTCCCTCACTGGTACGCATGATCAATGTTATGCATTTCTTTTTATGTTTATGTTATATGATGGATATGATGGATGTATGTATGCTTGTGAATGCAGGTGCGGTGGAGACCCTACGAGGGGATGACCGACGAGGGCCAACCATGGGTCCTAGCGGGCCGACCTCGCTTTGAGCATGAGCTTTGGGTTCATTGCCTGAGTGAAATTGAGCCGTTACGGCTTAGACTGGTGATGAGGACTCTCGGCCTTCATCAGGAGTGGATAGAGGTTGGAGAGCCGCGAGGGATTGGGAAGAAGACGCGTGGTCGTACCAAGGAGATCGACTGGAGAGTGCGGTTCGCGGACCAGTACGTCGACTGGCAGCGGGGCGGGATCCGAGTCACCTCTCAGGCAGCGGACAGCTCCGAGTACCTCCGGTGCTACTGGGAGTTTTACGCCGGCCGACCCTAGATGAGGGTCCTAGGGGTATGTATGAATGCACTTATTTCTAAATTGAATGCAAATGCTTATGTATCTATCATGTGACTAACATGTAATAGATGCAGGATGCATGGGATATAGCAGCGATGGATGCACAGGCCCACCTACACAGCCTGGAGGCACAGCTGGCCACCACGCGGGTAGACCTTGAGACCTTGGTGAGTGCTTAAATGATTTCTATATGCAAATGAATTTTTGTCCTTGAATTATTGATGATTAGCCACTGACAATCTCAATAAATGTAGCGTGCCCAGCAGGGAGCAGTAGGGAGAGATACGGGAGAGGCCTCCAGCTCGAGAGGGCCTAGTGCAGAGGCTACTGCACTAGCGGAGCAGCTAGCAGGGGCAGTGACACGGGCTGAGGCAGCAGAGCGCGACCTCGCCTCACGGGTAAGTTTCAAAACTTAGACCTCATTCAATTATCTATTATTATGTGCTGATGAAAAAGTGTTTTGCAGACGGAGGAGCTCCGAGCCGCTTTTACTTGCATCGAGGAGGGCCAGCAAGCGATGGCCACACGGGTGAGTTTTACTTTTAACCATGCATTCATTTCATGAATTGTTGAATTATTGCATTAAATGTGGAACTGATGACTTGTTTACCTGTTTGCAGACTACACAGTTACAGGCGGCTCATACCCGGGCTGCCCTAGCCAGGGCGGAGTTAGCGATCCGTGAGCAGCGGGTCACGGAGCTGGAGAGGGCTTTGAGGCGGCGGGAGGAGCTACCTCAGGACGTAGCGGAGTTGCGGGTCGCTCTTGAACTGGAGCGGAGAGAGTGTGCGCGAGAGCGCGAGGAGCGTGCTCGGGAGGGTGAGGAGCACCTGGCGGAGCGTGTCCGGGACCGTGAGCAGTACCAGGCGGAACGTGCCCATGACCGTGAGGAGCGGTCAGCTTGCGATCGAGAGCTTACAGCCATGAGGGCCCAGCTAGCCGTTGCACAGGAGCGGCTACGAGCGACAGAGGAGCGTCTTCAGCGAGGTCGGGAGCGGGCGCGAGCTGCAGGGTACAGCTTCACCAGCTCCACCTTCGTGGCGGGCTCCTCTCTTCGAGAGAGTTAGGGGACCAGGTTCGAGTTCCAGCTTCTTCACGGGGGCCCATTCCCCCTCCACCAGCGCCTCCTCGGGATGGCGAGGATGAGGTAGAGAGTAGGAGAGAGGAGGGTGGAGGCGAGAGCTGAGAGAGACTTACTTGTACTCCTCCACCCTCACACATGTACTCAGATATTTATGATGTATATATATATGAGATTGAAATTTTTGTTACCTGAGCACTTGTGTAGTTGTGTACTTGTGGTTGTGTACTTTGCTCCTTTTCCACGTTCTTTGCTTTTGCTTCACTTTTCCCTGTGCCTGCAGCCGTAGTTCACACTTAAGCAAACAGGTTAATTCATCTGTTCGACTTGGCCCCTTGCTTAATAAGCAAGGGATGTCTTTACTTTGACCTTGACAACGGGTCAAGGGGCCAAGCCTTTAATTAAATAAGGTAAATGAAATAACCAATAAAGGGAGATGCAACACGCAAGCAGTCATATGCAAACTATAATAAAGGATGCCCATACAAGATGCAAGCACACATCATGAACGATAAACCACCACCACTCTTTTATTTTCTTCTTTTCTATTTTTCTTCTTTTCATTCTTTTTTTTCTCTTATTTTCTCAAAAAGACGCCTTAGACTAAGTCATTTTTCAAATAAAAGACGCCCTCAGTGACGATCGTTAATTTTGAAAAAGAATTTGATTTTCGTGGAAATGATAACCTACCTAGGGGCGTTATTTGAGAAAGACGACTTTCACACAGGCATTCATTCTATAAAAGGCGCCTTACTCAGAGGCGTTAATTTTCGTGTCCTCAGAATTAGGTTGACAAAGCTACTAAGGCACTGGGTCCTAGTGGTCATCATTGAGTATTCATTGATCTTTCTTGAATAATCAAAAGGGGGTCGACGTGCTATTGGTTAAACTTATACGCAAGATCTCGCACGGCGCAATCTCCTAGGTCAGTCTCGACCATTCTGCTGGTTTATGACTTACCACAAAGAAAGAGATGGAAGAGGATATAAGGAAGCCCATAAGAGATTCTGAGAAGCTCGAGGCAAAACTACCTCCCCTACCCTATGCCTGTTGGGGTTCAGTCTTCGGCATAAGGAGATTTTGTTGCCTTTTGCCTCTTTTATATTGCATGCATACGCCCAAGGTTTTCCTTGCGGGGACTTTACCCTCTTGACATGCTTTTCTTTTCACGATTTGACTTTCTCTTCGAAACTGATTTGTACTGATGAAAAACCTAATAGTACTTGGGCTTTTGCGGCATTTTTGTTCCCTTTTGGGCCCTGACTTCCACTTACTAAGGCAGCGGGTAGGCTTGGTGGATCTACTCTGAGACCTCCCTTCCTCCCTTATGGGCCGAATAGGAAAAGAATGGGTATTGTCTTCACCTTTAGTCAGGTTTTTGACTTCCCATCGGATTTTGCACCGCTTGAGTTCGAGGTTTAAGTGTGTAGTGTGTGGGGGAGTCAACCCCATTTTAAGTTAACAAGACTGATGAATGAATACTGAATTTTGACCTTTCAGACTTTGCATCCTCGTACGCCATGGCAGCCATTTTGGAAATTGGAAGATTTTTTTTTTTGGATTTTGGAGAATTTCTATTGTTTTTTTTGGGGTTTTGGAAATTTCAATTTTTTTTTTTGGATTTTTGGATTAGAGATAGTATTTCTTAAGGTACAGACCATTCCAAGGATGAGCTAGCTCCTCTCCTTCAGCATTAATCAATTTATAAGCATTGCCAGGATAAACATCTTTTATAACAAAGGGTCATTCCCAGTTTGGTTGGAGTTTTGAACGGGGTCCACCAGGTTTTACGAAGATTCTCTTGACTACCATCTCACCGATTTTGAATTTTCTCTCAATTACTTTCTTTTGATAAAAACGTGAAAGTCTATTTTGATAAACGCGCGCATGCTCAGCGGCGACCAGACGCTTCTCATCTAGGAGTTCCAACTGGGCAAGGAGTGAATCACGACGCTCATCAATAGAGAATTCCTTGTCCAATTGTACTCGCAGAGAGGGAATGAGAATCTCATAAGGAACTACCGCCTCCATTCCATAAGTAAGGGCAAAAGGGGTTTGTCCAGTGGGGGTACGAATGGAAGTGCGATAGGCCCAGAGAGCTTCAACTAGCTTGTCTGGCCAATCCAAAAATTTATTTGCCGCACACGTTTTCTTAACAATTTTGATCAATGTCTTATTAGTTGTCTCTGCTTGACCATTACCCTGCGGATAATAGGGGGAAGAATGATGCAATGCAATGTTATACCTGTTGCAGAGATCCTTGAGCTCTTGAGAGATGAATTGAGGCCCATTGTTGGTGATGATGGTGCTCAGGATGCCGAACCTTGCGATGATGTTCTTCATTATGAACTTGCAGACGGTCGATGCTTTGATCTCCACGTATGCTTCCGCTTCTGCCCACTTGGTGAAGTACTCCGTTGTCGTAAGGATGAATGACTTTTGTTTTGTAAGGAGGTTCGAATCTCCAAGAGGTCCAATGATATCGAAAGCCCACATGGAGAAAGGCCATGGGGAGGACATAGGATGGAGTGAAGAAGCAGGAGAATGAATCTTGTCGGTGTGCAGTTGGCACTTAACACACCTTCGAACATAGATGGAGCAATCCTCTTCTAGAGTTGGCCAATAGAAGCCTAGCCTAAGGATCTTCTTAGCTAGCATCTGGATGTTCACATGACCACCACACACTCCTGAATGCGCCTCTTCCATGACCTTCCAGGATTCATCATCGTCGAGGCATCTTAATAAAACACCCGTGAGCCCTCTTCTATAGAGCACACCTCCAACCAAGACATAACGTTGAGCCACTCTTCTAATTGCTTTCTTCTCTTCTGTAGTGGCTTCTTCGGGATAGGACTGATCATTGCAATATCTGGCAATCTCATAATACCAAGGTTTCTTCTCATCAGCCAATTCTTCTAATAACATGACCTCTTTGCTTTTAAGAGCTTCACTCCGTCTGACCTTCTCGAGCACCTTATCCCTAATGTCGAGGAATGCACGATCCTTAATAACTGGAGTGTCACGCTGATGAATGAGAGGAACATGGAAATCTCGTTCAGGAGGGAAGACTAAAGCAGAGGCCAATGAGGCAAGAGCGTCAGCTAAGATGTTCTGGCTATGAGGGACATGGACGAAGATCAATTTGGTGAAGAGTTTGGCATAAGCTGAAGCAAGTTCTTGGTATGGTTTGAGCTTAGGATTGATAGTGCGGCATTTGACAAGCACCTGGCGTAGAATGAGCTGACTATCACCAACAATTCGTAATTGGGTAACACCATATTTATGAGCAGTTTGAAGGCCGGCCAGGAGAGCTTCATACTCAGCTATATTATTTGTGACAGGGAAAGTAAGCTGAGCGGCGAATGGGATGGTGACCCCTTCTGGTGTTAAAAGAACCATGCCGATCCCTCTTCCTTGGGAATTTAGAGCTCCATCAAAATGTAGTGTCCACATCGGATTGTGGGGTTGATTGATGGACATTAATTCTTCATCTGAAAACTCCGAATTGACAAGATCAAATCGGGGTAGAGGGTGGTGAGCAAGATGTTCGGCAATGGCATAGCCTTTGATAGCTTTCTGTTGAATGTAAGTGATGTCAAACTGTGAAAGAAAACTTTGCCAGTGTGCTAATCGGTCAGTAAGGATAGATTTTTCAAGAAGGAATTTAATCGGATTCATGCGTGCAATGAGATGAACCTCGTGAGCTAAGAAATAATGCCTTAACTTCTGAACTACCCAGACTAAAGCAGCGCAAGTCTTTTCCATAGCTGAGTACGTTTGCTCACAGGGGTTAAGAAGTTTAGACAAGTAGTATGCTGCCCTCTCCTTTCCTTCTTCATCCACTTGAGCTAGGACAGCACCCACAGAGTCATCCAGGACAGAAACATAAAGAACAAGTGGTTTGCCCGGGATTGGCGGCCTCAGGACAGGAGGATTGGCCAAATAATCCTTCAATCCGTCAAAAGCTGCCTGACACTTGTCATCCCAATTAAACTTGACCCCCGACTTAGTAAGCTCGTAAAACGGCCTGCATCTTTGTGAATGCTGGGAGACAAAGCGGCGAATAAATTGCAACCTCCCGATTAATCCTCGAACTTCCTTCAAATTCTTGGGAGGAGGCATATCTCTGATGGCCTTCGCCTTATTGGGATCAAATTCAATTCCCCTTTTGCTGACAATAAATCCAAGCAACTTCCCTGATGAAACACCAAATACGCACTTCTTGGGGTTCATTTTCAACTGATACTCTCGTGATCTTTGCAAGACTTTAGCTAGAACCCCAGGATGCTCAATCCTTGTTCTTGATTTTATCACCAGATCATCCACGTACACCTCAATATAAATGTGGATCATATCATGAAAAATTGCCATCATAACCCTCTGATAGGTGGCTCCAGCATTCTTGAGTCCAAAAGGCATGACCACATAGCAATATGTACCCCACGGTGTCGTAAACGATGTTTTCTCTTGATCTTCCTCGGCCAGGCGAATCTGATTATAACCCAAAAAACCATCCATGAAGGAGAGAGTCTCAAATCCTGTCGTATTATCAATCAAAACATCAATATGAGGGAGGGGGAAGTCATCCTTAGGACACGCACGGTTGAGGTCCCGAAAGTCTATACAAATCCGAACCTTTCCATCTTTCTTCATGACCGGGATGATGTTAGCCACCCAGTTAGGATAGAGGACAACTCTAACAAATCTAGCCTTATGAAGCTTGTCGACCTCTTCTTTCATTTTTAAAGCCATGTTAAGGTTGAAACGTCTCAACCGTTGTTTGACCGGGACAGACCCTGGCTTAAGTGTAAGCCGATGTTCAACGAGCGCAGGGTCTAATCCAGACATATCTTCATAACTCCATGCGAACGTGTCCTTGTATTCTTGGAGTACCAAAGTAAGCGCCTCCTCTTCGGAAGGCGGCAAGTTCTTTGAAATGAGGACGATCCTAGGGTCTTCTTCCGTACCCAGATTTATTTCTTTGGTAGGCTCTTCTACTGAGGCTGATGGTTCATCAAATCTCCTCATGCCACTAGCAAAGGCATCAGCCTCATCCTCATATTCTTCGTAACTTTCATCCCCCTCTTCAATAGGGTCTTCATCGTTCATAATCTCATAGACACCCGAACCCTCATAAGAAACACAAGTACCCTCATATTCTATCTCTGGCAGGATGATCGCATTCTCTAGAAATTCGGGAAGAGTTGAGCATGCCCGGCACCTTCTAGCCAATTCTAACAAGAATCTACGGGGAATCTGCTTACCCTTGGATTTCTTATGTGAAGCTACCCCATGAATTTTATTAGAAGAAGAAGAGGAGCAACTAGCTTGATCATTAGAAGAAGAAAAGGAAGGAGGTGAAAAAGTGGATACAGGAGGGGATACAGATGAAGACCCCTCGTAGGAGGGGTAGAAAAGATTTATTAATGAATCCTGGAAGAGCGGCCCCTGGGTCGGGACACACTCAGAAAGGAGATAAGAGGTCTCCTCAACGGAGATGGAGGATTGAGAAGTTGGAATTTTGGCATTTTTTTTCTTCATTTTTCTCTTCATTTTTATTTTCTTTTTCCAATAGAAAGCAATGTGAAGGGGGAATAGTAGGAAGAGTGGAAATTGAAAGATTGGAGAAGAGTTGAATCAATAACGACCCACGCGGGGGTGTGATGGAGAGTTTGGAGAATTGCTCGAGGAGCAAGAGAGGAATTGGAGGAGAAACTCGAAGTGAACTTGGAGAAAAGATGACCATGATTGGAGGCGGTCTAGGCACCCATGGAAACATTTGGGAATACAGTGAGACAAGAAGAGACGGATGCATGGAAGTGAGAGAGAAAAGGCCGGCCCACAGCCTGTCTGTCGTGAAACCTTCTTCGTATGGCACATCAGGCTCTCCAGTGTCTGTATAATTGCTCAGCAGTTGCCTCTTATCTGTTATCACAGCAGGTTTCTCAATCAACTCATGGATTAGTGGCGGCCATTCTGGGTCGGTCGGCATAAATAGATGACTCAAAGCAATAGCAATATCATTCATGTCATACCATCTATACCAGTCACACTCTGGATCACCCATTTTCCTTCTCTTATCAGGCCTTAGAGACTCGAGGGCTTTATAGGTGGCCAATGGAGCAATATGACGAGCAAACTGTCTAGCATGAACATCTTGACAGTCTAACATGGAAGTGACTATTGTAGTCTGCTCATTATTTTGAACGCCACCTTTAATAAAATGTGTCTGCAATGTCCAAGTAAGCGGTTGGCGATCTGTCTTCAAAGTGGATGTCATAACTGCCCATGGTTCTTCTTCATTCTTGCCCGGCCCTTTATAGCCTAGGCCGCCCCGTGCAATCAATCTTTGTGGCTTGACAGGCTTGGTTCTGCCTTGGAAATTAACACCCAGGCCTTTACCAGCTTGGTACCCCATTTTCATCAGAATATTCCAGCCAGGGGTATTTATTATGCTCTTCTTCTTCTTCCCCTTGGAAGTCAGAGGTGTCATAGCAACCGCTGTGACTATCTCTGAGGGCATCGATCGTGGGTTAATGACATCTAACACTGATAACAACGGTTTGTTGGAAGGCCAAAAAGACGGAACTGATGTTGCTAAGTGTATGTCTTCATCTGGCAAAATCGGCATGCTAGTGACTTTAATAATAGGGCCTTTATGTGGAAACTTGAGGAATTGATGATTTGTAGAAGGCACCGCATCCAGCTGTTGAATATAGGGGCGACCCAGGATGCCATTGAATGTTGGATCCATGTCCAAGATGTGGAAATCTACTGTGATTGTAGCTGGACCCAAACTGACTTTTAATGTTATCATACCCAAGGGAGGCTTCTTGGTGTTATCATATGTTGTGACTGTTATAGTGGATGGGTGAATCTGACTTTCCGGAATGCCGCACATCCTTAAAGTTCTAGGCGGCAATACATTGATGGATGCCCCAGTGTCCACCAAACATTGTTTTACTGCCACCTTGTTAACGTCCACTATGATACACAGAGCATATTTCCGAGCTGGTTGAGGTGCTAGTTCATGTTCATGAAAAATAATTGCTGGTTGACCGCTAGCAGGCGTTAGGACCGTGGTTATATGCTCGGCAGGAATGTCTTCATTAACCATGACCTTCTGCAGATATTCTTTTAAGGCCAATTGATGGGTTGTCGACCTTTTGATCAGCTCTAAAATAGAAATTCTCGCTGTAGTCCTGTCCAGATGCTTTAATAAATCGTATTGAGTGCCCGGGATAGACTCTTGCTCCTGTTCTTGCTCATTGGGCCCCTGTGTGGGCTCCTGCTCCCTCTGAGGAAAAACACGGTGGAATATCCATCCACTGCGGAGTACCATAGTTTGATTTGGCGATGCCTCTGTCGGGGCAAGGGTGGAGGGAGGTTTAGAGGATGAAGAAGGGACATTAGTGTTGGCAAGTGGTGGAGAAGTGTTCAAAGAAGGAGCCCCCGTAGGGGGTGTTGGGGAAGGGTTCAAAAAAGAAGCCCCCTAGGAGGCGTGGGAGTAGAAAGGGGTGCCCGAATGTGGGTGGAGATAGTTGGTTGAATAAGGAGAGACCTGGGTATAAATGGTGGGTGAACTGATGGTGGAGGGGTCCTCGCCGGTGGAGGAGTAATGGTGGTGGATGTAACAGGTGTTGATGATGGGCGGATGAGGAGTGGCCTAGATGGCAAGGGCGAAGGGTTGGTGATGGGTGGTGGAATTTGCTGCGTGGTAGGCTGCGGAGGTGTAGAACGGGTAAGGAGAGACCGGGTTGGCAAGGATGGGGAATTAATTGGAGTAGATGGGGTTTGGTTAACAGGGCACAGAGGGGTGCGGATTAGCTGGGGAGTGTGAAGCGTGCGTAAGAGGTGCGGAGGTTGGTTTGGATTGTGGTTTAGTGCCCCGACATAGGCGTTTTCTTCGTGCCATCCTTGCCCCCTCTCCAACTCATGGAGGGTGGTGACAGGGTTCACATGCTAGTTTAGCGGGTGCTCCGGTAGTGGATTGTGGACAATCCCCATATCTTGCTGTGGTGCTGGAGCTTGCTGTTGTACTTGTGGAGCTGGTTGCTGCGGCTGCTGAGCCTATTGCTGCCGAGGAGGTCTTCTTGTTTTCAGAGAGGCGATAAACTGCCTCATCTCATCCCAATTAATACCGCCTTGGTCATTTAAGTCAAAAATATAGTCTTTGAAATGAAAGCAGTGATCAACATTGTGACCAGGGGAGCGGTGGAAAACACAATAGCGGGACGTGTCAACATTAGCGGGCCACGCCGTCCTTTCCTTTGGTAACATGAGCAAGTTGGCGGCTATAAGGGCATTGAATATATCCGGGAGACTTTCGGGCAATGGTGGATAGTGGGCCCTTTTAGGACCTAGTGGTCTCCTTTGTTGTTGTTGTGGTGGGCCGTAGTTGGCGGGTGGTGGTACTTGGTTGTATTGTTGAGGAGCTGGGGGGTCGAGGCGCGGCGTTTGGTTTTGTGGAGGAGCAAAGGAATGTTGGGGAGCGGATTGGTGTTGTGGGGGTGCATTGAAGAGGGTGCTTTGCTATGGAGGTGGCGAAGGTCGTGGGTTAGATTGGCGAAAGGGTGTGGGGTTGCCAACCACGCCAACTTGCTCGTTAGTAACGGTGCCCTCGGTCGTGGGTCCACTATTGTTGACATTTGTATTCTTCTTAATCAGCCGCAGTTTTGGTTCAAACATGCCCATGATGGGCGAATCTTTCATCTGGGTTTGAATATATCGAGCTCTCTCATAGAGCTCCTCCATGGTAGTCAATCTATTCATGGCCAATATATGCCGGAACTGAGGGGTTGCATTTGAAATGATCATCTTGACCTGTTCCGGTTCTGATAATGTATCTTTCAATTTTTCGGCCATTGATCGCCATCAATCAGCAAATATAATGAAGTCCTCCTCAGGCTTCATCTTTTCTGCAACCAAATCAGTAACTGATAGGGAGGGTCCGACCCGGTCCCTATATTTCTGCAAGAATTTCTTTTGGACCACATCAAAGTCACTAGCATCTGCCGGGTCCAAGGAATAAAACCACTCGAGGGCTAGCCCCTCTAGAGATCTTCTAAACAAATAAGCCAATGAGGCTTTATTGCCCTGCCAAAAGGAAGTTTCATTCATAAAATCTTTCAAGTGAATAAATGGATTGCCAGTTCCATTATATCGTCGAAAGTTCGGCATTTCAGAAGGTGGTAGATGAAATACTGGCAATGTAGGGAGAGAAATCTCCGGAGCATTCTTTGCAGCAGTAACTTTCTTAAGTTGTTCTTCCATGCTAGCCAACTTTTGAAGGAGTAGAGCATTGGTGTCTGACTCGACTGGGGCCGAATTTGGAATGAAAGAATTTGGCATAGGCGTCCTTAGAATTTGGGGAGGTTGAAGGAATTGAGGCCTAGGCGCAGAATAACTTGCCTGTTGGGCCGGCATGGCCACAACGGGCGTTGTTGGACGTGAAGGAGTTTTGTGCAAGACCGCCTGGTCATTAACAACATGATGGCCACTCGTGACCGAAGGGGGGTTGGAAGATGAAGAGGGAACATCTTTCCCTTTCAAAGCGGCCTGAACTGCCTGCCGTTGGGAATCATCCAATTGAGATAAAGCATGAATCAAATCATTGACATTGAATGATGGGGAGGTGTTCCCTGATGCGTTTTGGTTGGAGGGTAAAGCTTGATAAGAGGGTTCAACCTCATGAGTTGTGGTGTCGACCACATGAACTTGGGAATAATGTGCATGAGACGGGGGGTAGTTTCCCTCGTGGTAAATGGAATCCTGGAGGGGAACCTCATAAGATTGACTGAAAATATTCTCATCCATGTCATCATAGGAGTACCCGTAGCTTGCCATGTTGATGATTTTACCTGGGCGAAGTTGCATGTTTAAGAGGAGAGAAAGCTTATCTTGAAGGGATTATAACCACAATAATCACTCAATCTAATCAAGTTTATGCAAACAAGTTGTGATGAGCGCAAGCTTTTAGATTTAAGTTTGAGGTTAGGGTGAATTAAATTGAAGATCAATCCACTCCCTTTTGCAATGTGAACCCTAGTTATGAATTTGAGTGTGATCTCCGGGTTAACTAGGTTCTTTCTCTCTCCTCACCAACGATGGGTTGTCTAAGCTCCGGATACTTCAAGGTACAACCAGCCCGGCGTCCGTGAGGGAATCCACGGGTGCGGGGACTTACGGAGGTCTTGGAAAAGGAATTTCCGGTTCAAAGAGACGGAATGCTCAATGGAGGGTTATTCCAATTCCAAGAAAGGTGTGTGGAATCCTAGTATAGAGAGAGGAGGTCTCTCAACCAAATGCCACAAAATGCAGAATAATATGATCAGATCAAACATGTATAATCATATGATGAACATATAAATCAATCCAGCATGAATAAATAGAACAAACAGGTTTCTGTAAACACACAGGTAAGAAGCGACTTAGCAGCAGTCGCTAAAAGCAGAAGAAACAACAGGGGGGCTGTCACTAATCTGTGAAGTGCTGACCGACAGTGCAGAAGAAGCGCCTCGGTGTGAGGCGCTAATTGTGAAAAGGACGTCTCTGGCAGAGGGCGTCAAAAAAAAAATAGTGCACGAGCTCAAAATAAAAGACGCCTTGATGTCAGGCGCTGCATTAACAAAGGACGCCCAGACCAAAGGGCGTGAATTCTCAGGGAGTGATAAACCAAATCAAGAGATATGATGAATAGCGCCTTTGTAGAAGGCGTTATATAACAGAAAGATGCCTTGGGTAAAGGCGTTAAATTATGAAAAATGCCTTGAGGGAAGGCGTCAAATAAGAAAATAGCAGCGATGCTCACAAACTGGCTAATCCACAGTGGACAATGGAGGGTGCCCATGGGGCACAATGGAGGGGTACCGTGGGTACCAAAGGGAGGGGCACACGTGGGTGCCAATAGGAAAGGGCACACGTGGGTGCCGATAGGAAAGGGCACACGTGGGTGCCGATAGGAAAGGGCACACGTGGGTGCCAATAGGAGGGGGTAATCAAAAGAAAAACAGTGGAAGTCCCACCGTGATCGCCAATTTTTAGATTCTAAGAAATCCACTTAGAACAATTAAAAATAAAAGAATTAAGCATGCACGAGGTGCTAATAAGGAGAGTGATCGCCAGAGGGGTTACCTCATAAGAAAAGGAAATTGATCGCGAATACCTGGTGAGAAAAAGGGATGCGGGATGATTGTGGATTTCTTCCTCCTCCTTCTACCGGCCGGCCGATGAAGGGGGTTTCTCTCTTTGATTACCCTTAAACAAATCACAAACAAACAAGATAAAAAGGGATTAGCCAAGTGTGTGTAGTATCAATCCAAAGATAAAATAAGATGATGGAACAAGAGCATGAAGTGTGCACCTTTTGGTTCTTTTAAAACCCCTAAGAGAATTAGGGAGAGGAGACGTGATGCAAAGCTAATGCAAGAAATCACTATAATGAACAGTGGGATGATGATGTGCTAATGTAAAGAACTCCCTGCTGTTCCTGACAATAGTAAAGGGAGAAACCAAATTTGGCTTGCAGCTGATGCAAGAGGAGGAAGCAAACCACCGAAGGATCAAAGGTTGTGCAGGAAAGGGAAGTGGAAACTCCTCTCCGCGTGAAGGAAACCTACTGCTCTCTGTGTTGCTATTAGCTAAAGCTCCCTCTCTTTTTCGTTGTTCTCTCTGTTTCTTCCTACTATCAGCTAGCTTCGCGCGAGCTCGACGCAGGGATGTATTTATAGGATGCAAAACACAGATGTGGTGGGATAAGAACAGGCAAGACTCATCTACGGTAAGGTCTCTACTTCCCTAATCGAACATGGTGACCAAAACATAGCAGGGAACTCTCCAGGAAAGGTATGTTCAAGCAGGACACGGAAGGGTGAAAGACGACCCACAGAAAGGTGTTATTCAAAATTGACGACCTGGGACAAGGCGTTAATTAAAATCACGACTGGGACAAAGGCGTCAATTCATGGATTTAATTTAGTAATGAAAACATTCTTTATTTGAAAAATGATGAAGAGACGCCTGATAGAGAGACGTTAATGCAAAACACGACCCATGGAGGGACGTTAATTCTTATTTTCTAATTTTGAGTAGGATTTGTAAAAGTCCAGAAACTGACGCCTTTTGGATCAGTCGTCCTTTCTTTGAGAAACGCCCCGGCCCAAGCCGTTATTTAAAACACGCCCTACGTAGAGTCGTGAATTACAAAAACAATTAGAAAATGGCCTAAAAACACACAAAAATAAAAAAAACTTCATATTATGGAAATATTGAAGTTCACTTTGGGGCGTTAATATGGTGACATGAGATTTAATCAACATAGTATCAATTTTGGCGTGTCTACAACGTGTGCCCAGGCAGATCCCGGAAGAAGAAAAGGTGAAACTGTTGATTTGTAAAGCCACTCCAACGTTCCGGAACATATTGGCAATGAACGATATTTCGAACATGCACCAGTTGTACAGCCGGGCCCAGTTCATCCAGACCCAATTCAAAGACTCCCCTATTCATTCCCCTTTCGAGGCCCAGAAATCCAAAACCACAAGAAAGTCCCAGGGCCTAGTTACTGAGGGAGTACAAACCAACGAGCAAGTCCAGGCTGTTCAATTCCCTAACCAGCCCGCTTCACCCCGTTTCCAGCAACCCCCACGCAACCCCCAGTTCCCCGCTCTACAGGCACCTCGACCTTCCTTCCCAGCTCCTCAACACCCACAACAACCACCACCACAACAGCCTCAGCAGCCACCCCAGTACCATAACGTCCCTCCTCCTGCTGGTTATGGGCCTGCTCGACCGGGACCAAAGAGAGTCAACTATCCACCACTTCCTGAAACTTTTCCGGATATATTCTCCACTCTAATGTACACTGGTGACATACAGTTGCCTCCGGAACATTAGAATTGGAACCCGACAGCCGACCAATGAAGGTATTGCATATGCCATCGGCAACCCGGGCACACGATAGAAAGGTGTTATCAGTTCAGGGATCTAGTTTATGATTTGCATGAGGGTCAAAGGTTTGATTGGACCCAAATGCACAAATTGATTGAAGATATAAAAGAAAGAAGAAGACAAGCAAGGCCGCAGTAGGCGGTGCCTCAACAACAGTAGTTCCAGCAACCTCCCCAGCAACAACCTCCACAGCAGTAGCAGCAACAGCAAGACCTCGGGATTCATCAGAATCCCATGCCAGAACATCCGCCCGCTCCTCAGCAGCAACAGCAGCCGCCGGCACCAACACAAGTTAATGCAGTTCACCACCCAGCCCCTAATGCTGGGTGGTCTTTTGGCGATGAGACTCTCGCTCATCTCTTGGCCTTCCACCACACCAACTTCCCCACACCATCTGTTCCTTCCATCTTCCGGCCCACCACTTTCACCACCGTTCCACCCACTATCCTCTCTCGATCACCTATTGCACCCGCCACATTCCCCACCATTCCGCCAATCCTTCCACCATCACCTGCCATACCCTCTATCATCACCCCTCCACTCAACCCTTCACCAATCACCACTCCACTAGGGCCCGTCAGGCCAGCTTTCGCCATCCTCACCCCCATTTCTATCCCTGCCGCCTACCCCACAGGGCCAATCGGGAGTCTATTTTATGCCGTGCCAGCACGACAATGCGCCCTCCGGAGCGGGCGTCTATTCCACAGAAGTTACCCTTTCCATGGTGCATCTGCACCCAACCCTCAAGTTCCTTCCTCAACAGTTGAAGCAGAAGAAGTAGACCTCGTGCCTGGCACGAAGTATGATTTGCTACAGCACCTGGACCGGATGCCGGCCAAGATTTTAGTACTGAAGTTAATAAAAAGGTCCATGCTACACCAGGATGCCCTAAGGGATTTTCTGCAGAAAGTGATGGTTAACGAAGACGTAGCAGTGGATAGTTTGCCGTCAGTGTTGGCCACTATCATGAGGGCGCCTTCCATTTCATTCTCTGAGTCAGAATTGGCACCCCAAGAGGCACGGTAGATGCCACTCTGTATTACTATTTCCTTAAACAAGGTGGCAGTTGAGTCAGCCCTTGTGGACACCGGAGCATCAATAAATGTGTGTCAACTGAGTACACTGCGTGCCTGCAATATCTCAGAAGACATGCTTAGGCCAACACCAACCATAATTGCGGCTTATGATAACTCCAGGCGAGCTTGCCATGGGGTCGTGACAGTTCAGGCCGAGCTAGGGCCTTTGGTAATGGACGTGTAGTTTTACGTGCTGGACATAGACCCGATGTTCAAGGTAATCCTGGGTCGTCTATGGATAGATAGTCTGAATGTTGTGCCCTCAACTGCCCACCAATGCCTTAAGTTCCCATTTCAAGGCCGGGTGGTTAAGGTAAAGAGTATCTCCACAGTCCAATCTGTCGATGCAATTGCAGACAAGATTCTTCCTACTTTGTGGCCGAGCAACACGCCAGTTCTTTCTGTTATGGACTTAAACTATTCATGGGCATATGCATCACGCAAGCCCGCCACGGCACCAACAAATGTTAAAATTAAGTCCAAGATTAGAGATTCAAAAGGGTGGCACATGATTTTGAAGTTAGGCTATCAGTCGGGCTTGGGCCTTGGCGCACAATTGCAGGGGTGGACTAATCCCGTCCCCAGGAGCAGGAAGATGAGCCGAAGGGGCCTTGGTTACCGGGAGTCGGCACTATCTATACTGGGGGACTCCAGGCCACTGACGTGGAATTATCGTCAACACTTCGTGAAAGGTCCGCTGTAGCCTAGCACTCTAAAGAAGCCACCGCCCTGTGTTGATAAGGGGACCGATGCCGCTTATGTTGTTGCTGACCCACCGCCGCCACTAAAGGGGCTAGTGTTAGGGTGCTTGGCCCGGATACAGAGGGGGGGTGAATGAATCCTTTTACGAATAATGGATTAAATTTAAAACCGGATGCTAGATAAGGAAACAGAATGGAACCAATTCTATTCAACTCAAATACAATCACATTGAGCGCACCTATTCAAGCATCTAGCGGAAGCAAACCAGACAATCAAGCCACTGCTCAATAGATTTTTAGGTGGTTCGGTCCTTCAGACCTACATCCACCCCTCACTCCCAACCGGAGTGAGGCTTCACTAGCGAACGCTAGAACCAAGCAGACTCAGTCTGCAAACAGTTGCTGCCACATAGCTTGACTAGGGGAACAACCTCCCCTCTTCCTCCAAACCGGAGGGAACCTCTGGACTTGAATCCACAAGTCCAGAACCGGAGACAAGTCTCCCTTCCTCCAAGCCAGAGGGAACCCACAAGTAGCTCCCAGCTACTTGCTACTGGAGATCAGATCTCCCTTCCTCCAAACCGGAGGGAACACGACCTCAGACCAGAGGATCGGAAAGCACAACAAACCAGAAAACAAAGAAAAAAATATTAAACGAAAATAACTTCAGCAAACAGAAGCTGAAACACGAAATGCACAATTTGGCTCCTAACAGAGCTGACTGGCCTGGATCTGATCCACGGTCCAGTGAAGACAGATCTTTAGGTAAACTTCTTTCTTCTTCTCCACGAGCTCTCTCACTCACTCTCTATCTCTCTTTCTTTCTCTTACACTCTCTTCCTCTTTCACACGAGCACTATCTCTCTCTCTTTTCTTTTTCTTCTTCTGCTGGATCGAGCTCTCTGTAACATTGCCTTTTCTTTCTTAGCTCTGATCACCCTTCATCGGTGGGCGAAAGGTTTTTCTTTATAGCCGCAGCAGATGAATAGGGCACTGAACGTGTGTGCCTCCCACGCTCGATCCTAGAACCTTCCTGCCACGTGCCCTCTTTATATTTGTTCCTTCAGCATCGGATCACGTGCAGCCCAGGTGTCTGAAATGTTCTTCCTCGGACCTGTAATGAGATTAACACCATTAGTCAATCAGAGTTCGCTGCATGCTTATTTAAAGCTAAGGCGCACGAGGTATGTAATGTCAACACAGGGTGACTACTTCACGAGGTTGGAAGTGAACGAACTGTGATACAAAGAACAAGGCTAACACAACAAGGAAGATGACACGAGATGCAACTAGAGGACAGAGAGAAGCGACACGAGGTTCACACAGAAAACGACACGAGGTATACTGTGACAGAACAGACATAATGAAGAGAGTGACACAAGGTGGTGGCACAGAAGCAATACGAGGTGCTGCAATGTTCTGCACGCAGTGGAACAAAAAATGACACGGAATGAAAACAACACAAAAATGAAACAGTAATTGACATGGGTTGAAATCAACATGAAGACAAAAACTGAAATCGACACGGAGTAAAAAACGACACGAAGATGAAAACAACACTAAGATGAAGTTGACACGGAGTGAAAATGACACGAGGTCTAGGAGACACGACACAAGGTCACAAGAACGACAGTAACCAACACGAAGTGTGGTTACGAAACATGAACGACACGAAGTGTGGAAACATGACACGAAAACACAAGAAGAACAGTAACCAACACGAAGTGTGGTTACAGAACAAAAACGACACGAGGTCACAAGACAAACGACACGAAGTCCAAAGGTGACAAAACAGATACTACAAAGAGAACGACACGAGGTAGAAAGAAAACAACACGAAGTAAAACAATAACGACACGAAGTGTTACTGTAACAACAAACACTACGAAGTTACGAATACAAAAAACAACACGGAGACATAGAGGAGTAAAACCGACACGAAGTGAAACGACACTTGAACCTAGACCGACGTAAAGATCCAGCGAAAAAATGACTCGAAGACAGAAATACACAAGCACGACATGAACTAAGGATGACATGGGGACAACACAGTCACATAGGCTGCACGAAGTGAAAGACAACACGGCTATCTCGACACGTGATGAAATGGTGGAAGTAGAAGAACAACTCGAAGACGAAAATGACACGAGCTGAATTTAACACAAAGGCGAAGACAGACACTGACACGAGGTGTGGACACAAAGCAAGAATGACATGAGGTTCAGGGAAACCAACACGAAGACAGTCCTTGTATACCTGAAGTGAAGACATATTTCTGAATACTACTAAGACTTATAGTGTTGTCATCATCAAAACATGTAAAGATTCAACAAGACTCAACAATCTCCCCCTTTTTGATGGATGGCAACACTATGAGTCTTAAGTCTTTGCAGAGAAAGGAAAAACACTAAATAGCCATTCTCAACGAGCTAGCAACGGCCTGATTTCTCCAAGGCGAAATAGCCATTCTCAAAAACACAAACACATTAAACATTCTCAAGAACGAGCTAGCAAAAACCAACGAGCTCAAAAGCCTGATTTCTCCCCCTTTGACATCATCAAAAAGAATGAAACAAGAAGAATGCAACAATGCAAATGATATGAGTTAAATTAATAAGTCCAAGAATCTGAGAGAGAAGGCCTCAAAAGGGCAACAAAATACAGAGCATAGTCTTTTCAGGAAAAATATCTGGCTTGTCTGCTAGAAGGGCCACGTGGCCTGCCATGAGGTGGTCTCCCCCTTGGAGAAGCAGAAGTATGTTCTTGAGGTGGAGTTCTGCTGGAAGAAGCTTGACCAGGTGCTGAACCCAAGATAGACTGAAATTCCTTTAGGTCATTTGACAGTTCAGCTAGCCAATATACCACAGAGCTTCTGACCTGTGCCACTTCAGAAATGATGTCTTCTTGGCGAACATTGACAGTTTCATATCTGTCAGTCAGAAGTGTCATTTCTGTTAAGAAGGTGACCAACTTATCATAGATTTGCTGAATGCCTGGACCTAGGGCACTTGAAGACTTCTTCAACAATTCTAAAGCTGTTCTGATCTCATAGCAATGATCTATTATGGTAGAAGACATTTTGAAGGAGGAAATATTAACATCATGTGACTCTCTCAGAGCTTTTGCAATTTTTGAACAAATCTCCTGTAATCCTTCCATCAAGGATTTGTTTGCATCATCTGAAGCCCTTTTGTTTAGAAGGAATCGTCTCCATTCAGTGAGGAGAGATATCTCAAGCTTCAGTAATCTGGTATGTACCTGATTAATGTTGAGAGTGACAAATGTAAGCAGATCATCTAATTTCTTGTCTTATTTTTGCATCTGCTGAGTCAGGTTTATGAGAAGCTCTTCAATGTTGGGCGCCCGAGTAGATTCAATGTTGGGTGCCTGTGCAGATAAGAGTCTAGGTGGACCTAGAGGTGTACCAAAAAATTCACTGCCAGGTGCAGTTCTCTCAGCTGCTTCCTCTTGTACTGGCATTTGACTGCTCTCAGCTGGGACCTGAACTTCATCTTCAGCTTGAGTTTCTTTCTGAGGGAATATATCTTCAGGTTCCTCTTCTTCACTTGAAGATTCTGTATCTAGTTCTATGACAGGAACCTTTTCTCTATCTTCCATGAGTTCCTGATCTGCAGGGCTGCCAACTAAGGCCTGCTCAAGACTTTCAGATACGACCAAGTTGGTAGCCTCTTCCAAGCTTCGCTCAACAGTTTCTCTTAAAATTTCATTAACAAAAGCAGCAAGATCTTGATCAGTACTGTCTTGCTCTTTAGCTGGCTGTTCTTCAGGCACTATTACCTCTTCAGATGTCTTCCCAAAAGAATCAAATAGCCCAGCAATGGTTGCATCTAGATCTGTTTGAATGCTTTCGTCAGACAATCTGATGTCCTCAGATGCAGCCTCAACTAGCCTCTGAAATGAGAATGGTACTTCGATGGGTGCAGCTGGCAAGGTAGACACTGGTGGTTCAGCTGGTGTTTCCTGTTGAGCAGTCTCAGAAACCAATTGCTCACCAGCTTGGGCTAAGACTTGAAATTCTTCTAAATGCTCCCCCTGAGATTGTGATTCCCTGGCCTTTTGGACCTTAGCTTGTCCCACCATAGAGGAGTCCTCTAACCCCAAGAATACTGAAACAAAGTTCATATTAAAAATGTTTCTGGCCTTCACTTCTGATGCGGCCTCTCCATCCAAGCAAATCTCAGAGTGCTTGAATATCTCAGTCAGATGGGCGGCATAGGGAAGATGTCTCTTGGATCCAATGCATCCCTTCATGACCGAAAAAATAATCTCTGGCAGACAAATCTTTACATTTTGAATCAGACAAAACAGTAGAAATCTCTGTGTGTCTGTAATTCTTCCTCTAGCCCCAGTCTGTGGAGTGATAATGGAAGCGATGACATTCTGAAGGAGCTTGTGAAGAGGAGGAAATGACGATGTCTGATAAGCTTTTAGCTTTAACTGCCCCTTATCATGAATATTACTGGGTTTACCAGTAATGACTGAGAAAGCTTCATGGAGACTATATCGAAAGCTTCCCTCTACCTCCCCTTTATCTGGAACACCGAGGGCTTTATGGAGGGACTCACATGTAACAGTTAACTCGACCCCTTTAACAGATGATAATAAGGCAGATTTGTCTCGGCTCAAAGACAAGTTATTATAAAATTCCATTACCGGCCTAGGGTAATAGACACGGTGATTTTCTAAGAAATCTCTCCACTCCTGAAACTCAAAGATTCTTAACAGTTCTGGGAACTTCGAGATCAAAGTTTCATCTCCGAAATCTATTAATCTAGGAGGGATGATTTTCCCACTTTCTAAGGATACGGTTGACTCAGAAATCCTGGTACCTTGTTCTGAAGAGACTTCTGCAGCAGGTTCTGGCTCAAGACATCTCTGTTGCTTAGATGAAGGCTCTTCAACTATTTTTTTTCCCTTCCTCTTTCTTTCACCCGGAGCTGCTGACCTTTGCTGATCCATCTGCCGGAACTTCCAGAGTATCAACTCTCTCTTGCAGGCTGCTGTTGGACGCGATGCTAGACTGAAGAGAGGAATGGACCTCTGTGGGGGGAAGAAGGTGAGCGGGAAGAGATGGAGATAGGTTTGAAGAAGACGCTCAAGGTGGAGCGGCACGGGGATGAATAGGAATCGACAAGGGGAAATAAGGGTTTGAGGTTGAAGACGTGTGAAAAAAAAAGGTGTTGTCGAGTAGCTTTTTACTCTTATCACACTTATTTCTGTAAATACCCAAAATACCCTTAGTTCTGATGTAACGCAGCTACACCATATTAAGTTAGCCCTTCAATATGTGGACGGGTTATATTCTTCCAAAAACCAAGGTCAGTTAACTCAAGATATTAAATCAGCATAATCACAAAATTAGCTGTTAAAGTTGCTTAACCTAGAGAGAGACACGATTAAATTGCACCTTATGTTTGTCAAGCAACGAAATAACACATTAATGTCAAGCAGAAATCATTTCTTCATTTAATGGACGAGAAGGCATACAGAGTCAACCAATTTGTTGAACACAAGGTAGTATAGTCCCTTTTTGCACAAGGAGACATGTTTATCAGACACCAGAAACCCTGGTTACTCAGGACGAACTACCTTTATGCCAAAGATATTTTTCTTTGAGGACTTTTTCCCTTTCCCTTTTTTTTTTAACATTTCTACACAGAGATAGCTAATTGTATCATGACAGATACTCTGGACTTCATTGATCTAGAGTGTCTATTTCTCCACAAAAGCCATTGCTCTGCCACAAATAATGGCGTATTCCCTGGAAGCACTTCTCATGATTAAAAAAAAATCTTACTTAACATAATTTTTATCTCAGAGCTCTCTTTACATAAGTTTCAGTTAAGTCGAGATCCTCAATAAGTTTTTCTCATTTAACAGGAAGTTTTATAATATGTTGACCAACACTTGAGAAGATAACTTAGAAGGATCAAGGACCAAATATAACCCCCAAACATTGAAATTCTTTATTAACAGGTGTAGATTGTTACACTTGATATAGGGTGGTTTAAGGTATACAGATCTTATCTGATAAGAGCAAGAAGACTGAAACCACAATTTCTTCGAGAGAGAATCTGAACCAATAGTGAGAGGTGAGAGATAATGAGGTGGCTGATTGAATAGAGAAAGATGAAATGAGATGAGCAGCACTCCTATCAGCAAGCCAACAAGTGAGAGATCACTCAAGACATTAAGCACTAAGGACATATCCAAATATAGTATTTGAAGTAGTTCTGTCTCACATCCAGAGCAACTCTTGGACAACAGACTGCAACCTCTTGAGATGACTGATCTTAAAACCACATTAACTGCATCGGCTGACAAAAATCTTCAGAAACCAAATAGCCTGACAAGCTCCTCTTCAGCCCACTCAAGAACATCTCACACACGACTCTTGGAAGTGTTAATTATTTAATGAATGCAGTGTATGCCAAGAAAGAATTATGCAACATATAGTTTTCAACCAGCATTCGCTTTCAGTTAAAGATTTCAGAAATTTCAGAGTGCATGTTTTAGAAAATAATGCAACTTGCAGATGATGAATGAATATGCAAGACCAGATTCAATATGCATGCACTAGATGAAACTAATAGCAGGATATGCAAGAATGCATCAAACCAGATATGCAGTAAGTTTCAAAATGGGACATGTAGAGAGATTACCTGAAAATTGTGAGAATGGGGTTTTCATTCTTGAGTGCCTTGGATCATTACCCCTTTTATTCCAGTCCCAAGGCACACCTGCAAAACAAGGTTCATTTTGCACAAACAGGTACCCAAGAGGTCTTGGGTCCTGACATGACATTATTATGTTTAGCAAGTTTTCTCAGCACATTTCCAGGAGTGGTTTTCTGATCTGATTTATGCACATTTTTATTAGCATGAATTCTATGTGCATACACATGAGATTTTCTGTTAACAGGGTAAAGTTTCTGTTTACCAAAACTGGTTTGGTTTTGATATCCTGCCAGCCAACAGGTTGCAGCCCTGTGACCTGACTTCTCACAGTGATGACATGAAGGTTTTGTTGATTCTTTTACAGGTAATTTGGCATGTTTGAGATTCACATTTCTACCCTGAATATGCCAACAGTCCTTGACTGTGTGGCCATGCTTTCTACAGTAAGAGCAAACGAGAGAATTTCTTCTAAAGGAACCTGACCAGCATTCAGAGGCCTTGTGACCAATTTTGTTGCAATTAAAACATATAATGTGCTGGTTCTTGTTAAAGACATGCTGATTTGCAAAGTGTTTTGTATGATATGAGCATGATTTTTCCTTACTACTTGCAAACCAACAATGAGCAGTAGTGTGTCCTACTTTATCACAATTAGAACATTTGACATTCCTTTTCTGACCAGACACAGATTTTCTAACATGCTTATTGTCATCTTTTTCCATCACAAAACAGTTACTCATAAGATGTCCATACTTACCACAATAATGACATGAGCCACTTGATTTCTTTAAAACATGGCATTTATCTGATGAGTTCTTAGCATGCAGATTGTTCCTTTGAATTTTTGATGTTTTATGATTTTTATTTTGTTTTTCTGTTTTCTTAGCCTTGTACTGAGGTGGAGATGAGATAGAAGGTTTTTCCTGTTCAGAGGATTTGACAAAGATAGTTTTCAGGTTGACTCCATCATCCTTCCGCATGACTGGACTGTAACCCAGTCCTTCCTTGTTAGAGTTAATCTTTGTTCCCAGAATTTTCTGAACAATGGGCTGTTTGTCTTTTGATGTAGTGGCTACATTTGAAGTATTTACAAAGGATGTCATTACTTTGTTCTGCAAGGCCCTCTTATTGAGATTATTGTAGCCCAACCCTTCCTTTTTGACATTGACTTTTACACCTAGCAGCTTGTCTAGGTTTTTCTGCCCATCAACAAATTTAGACAAGGAAGCTTTCAAATCCAGAATTTCATTTTCAAGAGATGCAATGTGTATTTCATAACTAGTGATCTCTTGTTCACTACAATTGACAGCTTCATTCAAAACCTTGTTAGCTGTTTTGTATTCGTCAATTTCCTTTCTTAGCTCATCTACCTCTTCAATCTCGTTTGTACAGATAGCTTTCCCTTTTTCCAATGTGAGAAGTCTTGCAGACATGGCACTGTTTAACAGTTTTAATTTTTCAACTTCTTCTTTAAGCTTACCATTTTGAATTAACTCATTTATTAGAAGCTGATCTTCTGAGTTAACCATGGTTTCTCTCCTAGCTTCAAACTCCCTCAAATCCTTTTGTTATTTTTCAAAATCTTTCTGTAATTCTATGTTCACAGATTTAACATAACTCTTCAAAACAGCGAACCATGCATCAAAATGCGTACCATTGAAGATCGGTGGATGGGCCATGAGAACACACAGATTAACGCACAAGAATATTGAAGCACTAAAAAGAAATAAGCACCTAAGATTGCAAGATCGATCTACAGGTCGCTGGACCTTGTAAGCAGACACCCGCTCTGATACCAACTGTTAGGGTGCTTGGCCCGGATACAGAGGGGGGGTGAGTGGATCCTTTTACGAATAATGGATTAAATTTAAAATCGGATGCTAGATAAGGAAACAGAATGGAACCAATTCTATTCAACTCAAATACAATCACATTGAGCGCACCTATTCAAGCATCTAGCGGAAGCAAACCAGACAATCAAGCCACTGCTCAATAGATTTTTAGGTGGTTCGGTCCTTCAGACCTACATCCACCCCTCACTCCCAACCGGAGTGAGGCTTCACTAGCGAACGCTAGAACCAAGCAGACTCAGTCTGCAAACAGTTGCTGCCACACAGCTTGACCAGGGGAACAACCTCCCCTCTTCCTCCAAACCGGAGGGAACCTCTGGACTTGAATCCACAAGTCCAGAACCGGAGACAAGTCTCCCTTCCTCCAAGCCAGAGGGAACCCACAAGTAGCTCCCAGCTACTTGCTACTGGAGATCAGATCTCCCTTCCTCCAAACCGGAGGGAACACGACCTCAGACCAGAGGATCGGAAAGCACAACAAACCAGAAAACAAAGAAAAATAATAATAAACGAAAATAACTTCAGCAAACAGAAGCTGAAACACGAAATGCACAATTTGGCTCCTAACAGAGCTGACTGGCCTGGATCTGATCCACGGTCCAGTGAAGACAGATCTTCAGGTAAACTTCTTTCTTCTTCTCCACGAGCTCTCTCACTCACTCTCTATCTCTCTTTCTTTCTCTTACACTCTCTTCCTCTTTCACACGAGCACTATCTCTCTCTCTTTTCTTTTTCTTCTTCTGCTGGATCGAGCTCTCTGTAACATTGCCTTTTCTTTCTTAGCTCTGATCACCCTTCATCGGTGGGCGAAAGGTTTTTCTTTATAGCCGCAACAGATGAATAGGGCACTGAACGCGTGTGCCTCCCACGCTCGATCCTAGAACCTTCCTGCCACGTGCCCTCTTTATATTTGTTCCTTTAGCATCGGATCACGTGCAGCCCAGGTGTCTGAAATGTTCTTCCTCGGACCTGTAATGAGATTAACACCATTAGTCAATCAGAGTTCGCTGCATGCTTATTTAAAGCTAAGGCGCACGAGGTATGTAATGTCAACACAGGGTGACTACTTCACGAGGTTGGAAGTGAACGAACTGTGATACAAAGAACAAGGCTAACACAACAAGGAAGATGACACGAGATGCAACTAGAGGACAGAGAGAAGCGACACGAGGTTCACACAGAAAACGACACGAGGTATACTGTGACAGAACAGACATAATGAAGAGAGTGACACAAGGTGGTGGCACAGAAGCAATACGAGGTGCTGCAATGTTCTGCACGCAGTGGAACAAAAAATGACACGGAATGAAAACAACACAAAAATGAAACAGTAATTGACATGGGTTGAAATCAACATGAAGACAAAAACTGAAATCGACACGGAGTAAAAAACGACACGAAGATGAAAACAACACTAAGATGAAGTTGACACGGAGTGAAAATGACACGAGGTCTAGGAGACACGACACAAGGTCACAAGAACGACAGTAACCAACACGAAGTGTGGTTACGAAACATGAACGACACGAAGTGTGGAAACATGACACGAAAACACAAGAAGAACAGTAACCAACACGAAGTGTGGTTACAGAACAAAAACGACACGAGGTCACAAGACAAACGACACGAAGTCCAAAGGTGACAAAACAGATACTACAAAGAGAACGACACGAGGTAGAAAGAAAACAACACGAAGTAAAACAATAACGACACGAAGTGTTACTGTAACAACAAACACTACGAAGTTACGAATACAAAAAACAACACGGAGACATAGAGGAGTAAAACCGACACGAAGTGAAACGACACTTGAACCTAGACCGACGTAAAGATCCAGCGAAAAAATGACTCGAAGACAGAAATACACAAGCACGACATGAACTAAGGATGACATGGGGACAACACAGTCACATAGGCTGCACGAAGTGAAAGACAACACGGCTATCTCGACACGTGATGAAATGGTGGAAGTAGAAGAACAACTCGAAGATGAAAACGACACGAGCTGAATTTAACACAAAGGCGAAGACAGACACTGACACGAGGTGTGGACACGAAGCAAGAATGACATGAGGTTCAGGGAAACCAACACGAAGACAGTCCTTGTATACCTGAAGTGAAGACATATTTCTGAATACTACTAAGACTTATAGTGTTGTCATCATCAAAACATGTAAAGATTCAACAAGACTCAACAGCTAGTAGGTGACATTGATGATTTCTACAATTGTTTTGAAAAGTTGTTCCACGAAGAGGAAGCTTGTCCGAAATAGATGGAGATGCAGTTAGTGAAGCATTCTCCGACTAAGCTAGTTCACCGGAGGCCGCGGGAAGTGGGGAGCTCCATCACTACCTTTTCTTTGTCCTCATCCCGTCTTGCCTCCTTGTTTTAGCAATTGGGGTCCCCATTCCCCTCCGATTATGGTCGACCCGTACTTTACGGAAAGACCACTTGAAATTCTATTTGTTCCTTGTGCATGTGGGCGCTGCCCACCCATTAATTTGTCAACTATGTTTACTCCTCCCTCCCCCACTACCGAACTGCACGAGATGTGATTTTCATCTTCCGACCCATTCTTCGATTGCATCTTCCCCTCTCTGTTTTCCATGCAACTTCCTCCTCCCCCGTCCTCCTCTTCCTGTTGCGTGATCTCCTCCGACTTCCAAAAAAAATGTCAATTTTAAAATGGAGGTTTCAATGGAGGATTATGATGTGTTCTGCCCATCTTCCCAGGGGAATGAGACCCCTGCTCTTTTCCCAGTAGATCTCTTGTCTCCTAGGTTAGATGTACATTCTGCAGAATCTCCTAGGTTAGTTGAGTCAGTTGGGGTAGAGTCTAGCTCTAGTGTTGTCAGCCCATCCACGTCTGCAGCACACCCCGTGATGCGTCATTCTAAATCCATTCCAGATAGGTTTCTACAAGATTTAGCTCAAAGATGTCATGCCCTTCTCAAATGCCCCGAATTTGTAGAGACCGCCATAGTCTTAGAAGGTGATGAGGAAGTAGAAGGGGTGTGGAGCTGTCACGCCCCGACGCGGAATATCGGGACTGGCAGTAGAAACAAGTAATAATAATAATAATATGTTGATTTCTAATGTGCTAAAACATAAGGATTAACCACGCACATAACTTCCGTAATTAATAGCAATTTCATAATCCATGAACCCATTTACATAACCATGATAAACAACCTCAATAAACTTCCATCATAACATCCACCAGACCACATTATATTGACTAACTTCACATTACAACTCTTTGAACCACATTCTAAAATACAACTAAACATAGACGATTATCTCTATCTCCACAGCATCTATTTGGCTCGCTCCATGATCAACACTCTTGCCCGTTCCCATCGGATTGCGAGTCCTCACCCGAGCTACCTAAAAAGGGGGAACAACTAGGTGAGCGAACGCTCAGTAGGTAATAACAGGCAAGTTTAAGTAATTAACCAGTTAATTGCATTAAATGCGCGGAAAGAAATAACGATATAACGAAATGACATAAATAGAAGAGGTACAAGATCATGAATAAAATGAAACTGGGAATTGGCCAACAAGCAAGATTTAACCAAGTCAAGATAATTTCAAGTAAGAGATCACTGTCATAGACATCACGCTAGTCATGCACTCGGTGCATTGCCTCACCATGTCATTCAAACTCCCCGGGGCACAAGTACTTTTCGGGCGCTCCTCCCAGGACCAAACCGGGCCCTTACGATGCGTTGGCATTGATTTGTTGGATCCAAGATCCCAAGTTATGTCTAGACATTAATCAAGTTTATTGGCCAAGATTCAAGATATAGAACTTACCTCAAAATTTCAAGGGTAAGTTGAAGAGATACTTTGATCAGAAAGTTCAAATTATCAAGAACCAACAGTTCCTTGAATTCAACACGAAAAATTACAGAAATCACTTCTGATGATAAGCGGTCAGAATAGCAACGCTCAAGCAATTGTACGGTCATATATGGGCCGCACATCAAGGATCTGGGCTGAGAACCAGCCACCACGAGTTCAAAGAATAAACGGACCATTGTCGGTCGTTTAAAGAAGAATGGTCCTAAATGGGCCTTTTAACTATAATGGACGGTCAAGAATGGGCCGTGCAGGTCCAGAAAGACATGAAGCCTAAGAATAAGATAAACGGGCAGTGTTGGGCCGTTTCAGGGACAAACGTTCCAATAGGGTCCGCTCATCTGGGCTTGATTTAAATAACTAGAACCCACCCAATTTAGGCTCCGGGCTGCCATAGGTGGGACAGAACTGAACCAAGGTCCAGCCCACTCTCCACTGGTCAGCCTAGGGCTTATTGGGCCAATCAAAACAAGTTTTGGTCGAAGATAGAACAAGGTTAATCGACCAACAAAATTGGCACTGGGCCAAGGATGAACGGTTCATACTGGGCCGCCCACTGAGTTGAACGGCTCCTTTCCGGCCGCGCAAGACTCAGTCAATCCAAGTGATCCATGACTCACAACACGATAATCCAAGCGATTTGATCGCATATATAGGTTCAGGTCTTGATGGTACAACCTGCCCGGCGTCCTAGTGGGAATCCCAGGCTCGTGGGGGCTTACGGAGGTCCCGTAATGAAGGTCCTAGTCCGACGGAAGGAATATCCGGCGGAGAGTCCCAACCATTACAAGGAATTGGGGCTAATAAATTAGCGAAAACTAGTAATGCGGTCAGTCAATTCTACCGGAGTAAAATGACTGTCAAACAATCCTAATAAAATTTTCAATTTGATAATGAATCATGATCGATATTAACATTCATTGAAGAAGATGATTTAAGGTCAAGATGAATAAATCAGTAAGAGTTATAATCATTAACTATTATAATTTTCCAGGGGTTTTTTATGCATGTTGCTACTTACATTTAACCACTAACCTACTCTCATAAATCATACGAGAAAGATAACTTCATCAATCTTGTAAAGATGGACGGTCCAATAGGGACCTTTCATCCTCCTCGGCGGTCGCACGACAGGCCGTTTATCCCCTTCAAGTCAGAAGGCCTGCTGGAGATGTGCGGTCTGTAATGAGCCGCTGGAAGAGACGAACGGTCAATAACTGGCCGCCTAATAGAAGGGCAGTCTAGGTCATGCCGCTCTTCCCAGAAACATAATATGAATCACAACACATAAACAATCAGTAATATGCCGCTTAACCAAGTTGGGCGGTCTATCGTGAGGCCGCGCAAGTCATAAACAGTCAAGCCCCCTTTCGCCCTGCCCGCCTCCGGCGAGTTGGCTAGGGTTACAATAAATTAAAAAATACGCATAGCACAGAGCATAATAATTAGGGCCTTTGGATTCAAAAGAAAGAGCACAAGAAGTTTTACAATATAGCATGCTCGATTTAATCTTCAGTGCCTGCAATCCCCACTTAAACGAGATGAAACAAGTATAACCCTAAATATGACATGCTTCTACTAAACCCTAAAATTCTCACAGGGTACTAAATAACTTTTAGGGATTTTACATCTAATAGAAAGAGCACTCGATGCTGGTTCTAACCCTATATGATACTTAAGGCTTGGCTTGTTATAACCTACCTTAATTGGAGGAAGAAGGAAGAAGAAGGGACGACGACGTGCTAAGAACACCCCGCCGGTGATCGCCGGAATCCACCCTCGTCCACGATCCTCGTCGGCCGCCACAGCACCCAAACAAAACTGAGGTTCCTAAGGGTCATTTTTATAGGTCACACAAGGTCTAGAGCCTTCTATTCACAGAGATAGAGTCCAATCAAGTTGGACATGCGCGAACCGCGTTGATAGGGTCAACCGCCGCCTTCTACTCCAAAATTCACTTTCTAGGGTTAGGGTTTCAGGGGAAACTAAGAGGGGAAATGATCCTCTCATCCTAACCTTTCATTTGGATCCGGTCTCAGCCTAAATGATCGGGTATTGGGCTCAAATTTCACGTTTTAAGGTCCAATTAAATTAAGTGTGGATTTTGGAGTAGAAAATAAATGTTGGCAAGAGTAGCATAATTGTTTCAGACAAAGTCCCCCTATCAATAAAGCAATCTATACAACTGCAGACTGGTTTCAGAATTGCTTCTACTAGTTTTAATTACCTTGGTATTCCAGTGAAGAAAGGTAGATACACATGCCAGGATTTTAAGTACATTGTGGATAGAGTTCAGCAGAAGTTAGAGGGATGGCAATCCAAACTACTCTCACAGGCTGGGAGGGCAATTCTCATTAACTCAGTTCTCTGAAGCATTCCAATATACCTGGCATCTGTTTGCTTCTGCCCTAAGTCAATTATCAATGCCATTGACAGACTCTGTGCCAACTTTTATTGGCAGGGTTCTGAAATTCTGAGGCGTCGCCATTGGATCTCCTGGAAAAAAATCCAAATGCCTAAACTGGAAGGGGGCCTTGGTATTAGAGATCTTAATCTCACCCAGTTGTCGCTGGCTACTAAATGTCTGTGGAGAATTATTCAGGGGTCTTCTCTTTGGTCTCAGTATGCCAGACAAAGGTTTGTTAAAACAAATCTTTTCGACTGCACAAGACCTTTTCCAGCTGGGATGTCTCAAGGTATGTTTCAGCAAGCTAAGAAGTTAATCATAAATAATTCTAGATGGATAATTGGGGATGGTAAGGAAACAGATTTTTGGAAGGATAATTGGACTGGCAGAGGGCCGTTAATCAATAATATACCTTCAGGCAATTTCAATAATATACAGAGGCAGCCAAAGCTGACAGTTAGAGATGTTTTTCTTGATCCAAACCATCCAGTTTGGTCCCTACTCAGTAACTCCTCACTGCTACCTAAAGTTCAGTTGAGTAATAGGCCAGATCTTTGCATCTGGACTGGTATAGTAGGTGGTGACTTTAGTGTTCAGTCTGCAAATAATCTGCTGAGACAAAGAGGTATACTAAGGCAGCCTTGGGCCAAGTTATGGCACTCTAGTATTTCTCCAAGGGCAGCTAATTTCTATTGGAAGCTGCTTCATAGAGCAGTTCCAGTTGATGGTAGAATTTCTGAGTGTGGAATTTCCTTAGTCTCAAAGTGCAGTTGTTGCCTACTCCCTTCTCAGGAGGATTTAGATCACCTGTTTGTTAAAGGAGATCTAGCTTCTGCTTTATGGAAATGGGTCTCCCCCTTGATTAGTACTAAAATTAATCTGAGTGAGCACATTACAATTCGTGGCTGGAATATTTTGACAGGCTCCAAGCTGCATTCAGCATTCAGCTATTCTGGTATGCATGCTGTAGTTCTAATTGTATGGGAGATTTGGAAGGCCAGATGTTCTGCCAGGTTTGAAAATGTGACCATCAACATCTCAAGTATCAAGAGGAAAGTGGTGGCAGGCCTCTCTCAAGCCCTTGATAACCATTCCTTTCCAGATAGTAGCTCGACAGATCAAATAAAAATCCTGAATCAGTTCCAACTGTTCCCGAAGATTATTTCTAGGAGGATGCCAATGATTGTTTCATGCAGTCTAGCTCCTCTTCATTTTACTCTTCATGTAGATGGAGCTTCAAAAGGGAACCCGGGAAATTGTGGAGGTGGTGGTTGTGTTAGAGATTCAGCAGGAAACATGATCATCATCTTTGCCTTTTATTATGGCTTTGGGAGTAGTTTCCTTGCAGAAGTAAGGGCTCTCTATGATGGGCTGTCAATAGTTAATAAGGGAGGACTGAAAGTAGCTGCAATTTTTTCAGATTGTGCCTTTCTAGTGGAATCCATCCATAAGAAGAAAGTTCCTAGCTGGACTGTCTATCCTTGGTGGAGTGCAATATTGGAAATAATATCCTCAAGTGGCTGTCCGGTGAGACATGTTTATAGGGAAGGCAACCAGCTGGCTGATGCATTGGCCTCTTATGCTAGCTCTTGTCAGTCAAACTCCATTTTTACCCTTGTAAGTGATCTGCCCAAAAGGGTGAGGGGAGTTTATAGGATGGATAAAGGAGGCTTGCCTTCCTTTCGTTTCTGTAAATAGAGTTTTTGGCATCTCTTTCCAGCTTTGGCAACTTCATACAGACAGGGGAATGACCCAAAGATCATATATCACGCGCATACTAACTGCGTCAACGCCACTTGGGCAGCGTCGACGCGTTTGCCTCCAGAAGCCCAAGACAGAAAACTATCTTCAGATTATCTTCACTCAGCGTCGACGCCACCAGCTACTAGCGTCGACGCAGCGGCTGCCTGAAGCTTAAACTGAAAGAAGCCTAGTAGCAATCTTCACGCAGCGTCGACGCATCCAGATGCTGGCGTCGACGCACCCAGTCCCAGACATCATACAACGTCAACGCATCCAGATGATGGCGTCTACGCACTCAGTCCCAGACAAATACTAGGGCAGATGAACTAGATAAAGGAGGCTTGCCTTCCTTTCGTTTTTGTAAATAAAATTTTTTGATATCTTTTCCAGCTTTGGAAACTTGTACAGACAGGGGAAACCCCCAAGATCATGTACCTCCTTTATTCAGAAAATCTAATAAAATCTTAGGCCACAGTTTCATCCTGGGGGAGTGAGAACATGTTCCCCTGCTGGGGGGATATGCACTCGACTAGTTGATGATTCTGAGGGCCGGTGTTGATTAAAAAAAAATTAAGTGTGGATTTGGGCCTTAATCAGTTAATTCGGCCTAATTACGAGTTTTATTTGAGCTGGTCACAGAAGGCACTATTATTAAACATTTTATCCTCTGCAAGATTCTAAATTTTCCAGATTTTTACAAAATGGTCGAAATTTAACTTATTCTATTTATTAAGGATTTTTATAATTAATCTCTCATAAATTTTCTAGAAATTTTTATTTGTTAATAAATCGGGATATTACAGGAGCAATGACGGATTAAGTGTGTATGAAGTCGTAGATGAGAAGGACCCATCCGAGGATGAGGAAAGCGATGTGGATGACACCGCCGATCTGTACGCACAAGGTCTAAAGAGATTTGACGAACCGTCGACGGTAGTGGATGAACCCACTAAAAAGATCAACCTGGGAACGGAAGAGGACCCCGGGCCCATAATCATTTCTGCTAATCTCCCTCCTCAGGTTGAAGAGGAGCTGATCAAGGTTTTGAGGGAGTACAATGATTCCTTTGCCTGGTCCTATGAGGGCATGCCGGGTCTTGACCCCACTTTGGTTGAACATCGACTTATTCTTAAGCCAGGGGCGACACCCGTTAAACAGAAAGCAAGAAGGTTCCACCCCCAAATGGCCTTGGGGATAAAAGAGGAAGTCGATAAATTGCATAAGGCCAAGTTTATTAGGGTGGTGTTATATCTGCAATGGGTGGCAAACATAGTCCCGATAATGAAAAAGGTTGGAAAAATTAAAATTTGTATCAATTTCAGGGACTTAAATAAGGCATGTCCGAAGGATGATTTCCCGCTTCCTCATATTGATGTGTTGGTGGACAACACGGCTGGGTATGCGGCACTCTCATTTATGGATGGGTATTCTGGTTATAATCAGATCCATCTTGCTCCCGAGGACCAAGAGAAGACCTCTTTCACCACGCCCTGGGACACATACTGCTATGTCGTTATGCTATTTGGATTGAAGAATGCAGCTGCCACGTACCAGCGGGCAATGATGGCCATATTCTATGACATGATGCATGTGTACTTGGAAGCCTACGTGGATGATATCCTGGTGAAGTCGAGGTCTAAAGAAGAGCACCCCGCCATTTTAGCCAAGGTGTTGCAAAGGGCTAGGGAGTATAAGCTGAAGATGAATCCAAAGAAATGTGTATTCGGAGTTGCATCAGGGAAATTGCTTGGGTTTATAGTTAGTAAACGGGGGATTCAGATTGATCTGAATAAGGCAAAGGCAGTTATGGAGATGCCGCCGCCTAAGAACATCACTAAACTCAAAGGTTTGATTGGGTGCTTGCAATTCATTAGAAGATTTATATCTCAACATTCGCAAAGGTGCCGCCCATTCTATGAATTGTTGAAGGCGGGAGCTAAGTTCGAGTGGAATGAACAATGTCAGAAGGCCTATGAGGATCTTAAGGTTTACCTTTTTAATCCCTCGGTTCTGCAACCACCGGTCCCTGGGAAACCCCTGATATTATACATTTCTGTTATTGAGGACTCCCTAGGAGCTGTTCTGGCTCTGGTGAATGATGAAGGAAGGGAAAGGGCAACATACTATCTGTCTAGATTGTTCAATCTAGCTGAATCTAAGTATACTGCCATGGAAAAGACCTGTGCAGCGCTAGTGTGGGTAGCTCAGAAGCTCAAGCACAACTTTCTTACCCACGGGGTTAAGCTGATATCTAGAATGGACCCAATCCGATACCTCTTAGAAAAGCCCGTCCTTTCTAGCCGATTAGCTCACTGGCAGATCTTTCTCTCTCAATTTGATATCACCTTTGTCGTCCAGAAGGCAATCAAGGGATATGCCATTGTCGAACATCTTGCTCATTCTTCTATCCCTCGCACTGATTCAATCCAGGACGAGTTTCATGATGAACACTTGGCTGTAATCACCCATCTTCCTTTTTGGTCTCTTCATTTTGACGGTGCTCTCAATTCTCAGGGCCGCGGAATCGGCGCCGTTCTCCTCACTCCGGAAGGAGTAACCATCCCCATCGCTTATCAACTCTCTTTTCCTGCCATGAATAACATAGTCGAGTATGAGGCTCTCCTTGCTGACATGAAGCACGCCTACCTCATGGGCGCACGATACCTAAACATCATAGGAGATTCTTAATTGGTGCTGCGTCAAGTTCTATCAACTTACCACACCCGTGACCCCAAACTCAAGCCTTATCAAGATTTGGTCACGCTCTTGGCTAGGCAATTCCACAAGCTTGTCTACATTCATACTCCTCGCTCCCAGAATATCCTTGCTGATGCATTGGCATCACTTGCTTCTTCCCTTTCCTTCCCGCTTAGTCGTTCCACTGAGACCATTGTGGTTCAGCGGATGGACGCTCCCTCTCTCCAGGATCCTTGATTCGACAACCTTAGGAAGGCTGTAGAGAAGAAAGATGAGAAGGAAGACTTGAAAGAAGTTTCATTGACTGAGCTTGAGGAGATTATAGAAGAAGAAGAATTGCCGTGGTATCATGAGATAGAGCAGTACTACAGGGATGGTTCCTTTCCCGAGACAGCGAACGCTGAGCAGCGCAAGGCCATTAGAAGAGTCACCGCCAGATACACAATTATTGCTGGAGAATTATATAGGTGGGCTCTCAATGGAGTTTTGATGAGGTGTCTGGATGACGGCGAGGCTTGGAAGGTAGTGGAAGCCGCTCACTCCAGTGACTGTGGAGGGCACGTTAATGGATAGGCATTGGCGAAGAAGATTCTTAGGCAGGGCTATTACTGGCCAACCCTAGAAGAAGACTGTTCCTCCTATGTCCATAGGTGTCTTCAATGCCAGATTCATGTCGACAAAATCCACGTTCCTGCTTCTTCTCTCCATCCTCTTTCTACTCCTTGGCCTTTCTCGATGTGGGCCTTTGATGTCGTTGGACCACTTGGCGACCCTAATGCTCAGGTTAAATATAAATCCTTCATTCTGACGTCTACAGAGTACTTCACCAAGTAGGCGGAAGCTGAAGCTTATGTGGAAATCAAAGCCACCACAGTATGCCGCTTCATCCTCAAGAATATCATCTCGCGGTTTGGAGTGCCAAGTGACATCGTCACAGACAATGGGCCTCAATTTGTTTCTCAAGAACTTCGGGACCTCTGTAAGAAGTTTAATATTTCATTACATCATTCATCACCATACTACCCTCAAGGTAATGGCCAAGCCAAGGCCACGGACAAAACTCTCCTTAAAATAATTAAGAAAACATGCGAGTCGCACAAATTTGCTGATTGGGCCGATAAACTGATAGAAGCTATATGGGCTTATCGCACCTCCGTCCGTACTCCCACGGGGCAAACTCCTTTTGCTCTTACCTATGGGATGGAGGCGGTACTCCCCTATGAGATCTTGATCCCTTCCCTAAGAGTGCAGCTGGATAAAGAACTCAATCTCGACGAACGTCGAGAGGCGTTGCTAGTACAACTGGAACTCTTAGATGAGAAGAGGCTAAATGCGGCCAATCACGTTTCGGTTTATCAAAAACGTGTCTCGCGGTATTTTCAAAACAAGGTTATTGAAAGAAAATTCCAAGTGGGTAACATGGTTTTAAAGCGCAAATTTATCAGATCAGCAGGTCCTAGGTCTAAGCTGCAACCTAATTGGGAAGGGCTGTTTGTAATTAAGGAAGTCTATCCTGGTAACGCGTACTGTCTTGTTAACGCGGAAGGTGAAGAATTACCAAATCCGTGGAATGTGTTGTATTTAAAATATTTTTATCCATAGAGTCAAGCCAGCAACGGCCCGGCGGCGGGGTGTACCTCTACTTGATCATGAAGGGAGATCCCCGGTTCAACATTCACACACTACACGACCCCCTGTGGTTCGGTCTTCCCTTTTTGCGCAACACCGTTTTTTCCCTTGGCCATGCTCAGGGGACGCGAAAATCCTTATTTTTCTCTCCTCTCGGCTGAAGATAGAGACAAGAGATGAATAAGAGGGCGAGAACTGATCTAGACCCCCCGATAAAAGAGGTCTCAAATAGGGGCAATCTGTTATGACCTTATTCCGCAGTTATAAGAAGCAAAAAGAAAGGAAAGAAATAGAGAAAAGGGGTAAAAACCAAAGACAAAGCTAAAAGCTCATCCAAAAGCTCGAAGCTCGAAAGTCTAAAAGGCCCCCAAAACAATGAGACTAGGCATGGCAAGAGTGGTAGTACAGTTTCCCCGCGAGACGTTATGAGCCCGGTCGTATGCATGCCTAGAGCGGATGTAGGTTCGATGACAGACACAAAGCCCCGGCGCAACAGACCAAAAATTCTTTGAAACGGGGTGTCGTGAGAGGAACTCAAGCCCTAAAAGCCTCTATAGCTATTGCCAGCTTTTCTATCAAATTCCCTTTTAATTTCCAAGGAGTGGATCACACCTCGGGTATGGCCTCGGTTGAGGCATCGTTAACCTAAATTGGGCCCCAACTATGGGCGGTCATTTATAACGCACGTTGAACCCAGGAGACCCCTAGTGAGATATAAGGCCCCCCGTCGTCAGGTTTGAGCTGGCTTCAAAAATCCAAAAAAAAAATCAAATACTTCAAAAATCCAAAAAAATCAAATACTCCAAAAATCCAAAAAAATCAAATACTCCAAAAGTTAAAAAAATCAAATATTCTAAAATTCAAAAAAAAAATCCAAAAAAATCAAATATTTCAAAATCCAAAAAATCAAATACTCCAAAAGTCAAAAAAATCTAATATTCCAAAATTTAAAAAATCCAAAAAAGATCAAATATTTCAAAATCCAGAAAATCAAATACTCCAAAAGTCAAAAAAATCAAATATTCCAAAATTTAAAAAAAATCCAAAAAAATCAAATATTTCAAAATCCAAAAAATCAAATACTCCAAAATGCAAAAAATCAAATATTCCAAAATCCAAAAAATCACATATTTCAAAACAAAAAAAACAAATATTTTTAAAATCATAAAAAAGATTTTCATCATTTGCATTTCGTGGCATCCATTGCATTTAGTTTCATTTGTTATTTGCCTATTTAAGAAGACTTACCCCCTTGACCAAAAATCAAGAACTGGTCACTTTCTAACTTGCTACAGGCAAGGGGTTAAGCCTAAAATAGATTTAACCCATTTTCTTTGTTTGTGTGTGCAGGGGCAGGTTGAAGTTAAAAGTTCAGTCAGTAAACGGTCCTATGGCAACCGTCCTATTCCTTTCAATGGCCACGGTCAGATCGTCCAATCATTCACACGGATTCATTCAGACCGTTCTAATCTCAAGCTCCTTCAAAGATCTACGGTCTTCACTAGACCGTTCAAGGATTTGAATGGTAGATTCTTGACCATTTTACCATGATCACGGTCTGTCGCAGGCCGTTCAATTCTCTGTTCTCAACTCTACCGTTGATCTAAAGCACGGCCCTAATAGAGCCGTTCTATTCCTTGCACGGTTAGCGTCTAACCGTTTATTTAACTGAATGGTCTGTGTGTGACCGTGTCCATTTTGAAGTCATATCCCAACTCACTCACTCACATAAGGAAGTCAAACTCAAATCAACCTAGTCATCAGTTTTATTCATCCATCATCCAAACTTTCTAAGCATAAGTCTCTACATCAACATCATGAAAGAAAAGGAAAATCACTCAGTCCTCTGCTGGGCATCCCCGCGGGGACGTATCATTCTCAGCTCTCTAACATAAGCCTGGCGTGTCGCTGGAATCTCTGCAACCTCTGCTAGAAGGGTAAGCACCCTGCTCACCTCCCACATAATCAGGGCACTCCTGACCGCTTGCTCGTCCTCCTCTGTACCGATCCTCCTCGCCTATAGTACGAGAAGGTGGGGTAGTACTGGAAGAACGATCCTAGGTAGTCCAAGCTGTAGGTAGCACCGGTGTGGGCTGTACATCGCCAGTGCAGTGTCACTCACGAGCCTCAGATCAAAGCCTAGCCTCCTAGGTAACCTGATAGTGGTGTCGTGGAGGAAGTCAGGGCGCATCACGAACCAATCCAGGGGCAACCTATTGATGTGCAGTCGCCACTCGTCCCTGGTCTTCTTTTCTGCTATCCTGCACTCTACCTGTGGAGAAAACCTGAAGGCGCCACCTATGAAGAAGAGGGGGTGGCTCCCGAAGATCCGGCTGGCTGAAGCGACATCCTCCTTATGAACGAATTTCATCCTGACACCCATCCAGCACTCTAAAAGTATCATGGAGCCAAAGAGAGGACCTCCTAGAGCTGCTGAGGTAAGGCCCTCATACAAGTAGGCAAGGACGGCCTGGGAGATGGAAAGACCCTGCCATAGACCACTAATGGTGCTAAGGATGGGAGTCTCTAGCACATGGTCGACAGAGGGGAACAATGTGGCCCCGCACAAGCAAATAGACGCGGCCTTGGCTATGGCCTCATCCCACCCACACCTATTCCTGCAATGTTCAACTACCCACTGGCTAAGAGGAAGAAGGTGGATCTGACGTGGGCCTATGAAGGTATGGATGTCCTTGCTATCTGGTATAAATCCTCCCAAGATAAGTCTAGGGTCTATAGGGGCGACGGTGTGACACACTAAGTCCTCCTTTCCCACCTGGGACCTAGGAAGAGAAAAATAGGTCTCTACCTCCTCTAGTAGGATAGTGGCCTCAAAAGATGGAAAAATGAACGTGTTGGTATGAGGGTGTCAGATTTCTACTAGGGCCGAAATGCTATGCCAGTCTAAGGACAACTTCGGGTAGTTCTGGCCTAATACCAAGAGTGGGTGTAGGTGCCAAGATTTCAGGATGGATATCACTCCTAGGGGCAACGCACGGACCATGTGAGCCATCCACTTCAAAATGGAGTATCACCTCGGGCCGGGGAGAAGCTGAAGTAAAGAAAAAAGGAAGATAAAGGAGAGAGAGAACATATAAGTTTTGGAAGAATCGATAAGAAAATGAATGGAATTGAATCAAACTTACCTCTCTCATGGGGCTAGAGCTCAAATGCCCCAGGATGGTGGTCAGCCGTTGTAGCACGCCGTGCTCCTTCCTAGCCGACTTTGGGCCTTGGTAAGCCACCTCTCCCACGGAACTCCCTTCAAGGGCCCTCTTCATAGTGTTTTGAGAAGAATTAAGAAAGATTTCAAGGCTAGAAAGAGGGTTGATGTGTGAAGAACGAATTTGGAATCCCCTCTTACTTATAGAGCTTGGTTAGAGGCCTAAAACCATTAGGATGGAGGTTGGATAAGATTAGAACAGGTTAAGATAAAGTTTAGATTGGCTTGAAGCTCCCTATCCTCGGTTTAGGACTCTTTAGGAGGGTCCCGCACTCAGGGTTTTGGATTGCGCGGTCTATCGATAGACCGTTTCAATGAATGAACGGTCTATTAGGGACCGTCCCGTACCTTCTACATAATTCGAATGCTGGCATTTGGACGACCTTAAATGGACCATTCTCATTAACGGACGGTCAAGGCAGAACCGTTCTACCCTTTGAACGGACAGGAGAGGACCGTTTGACTGCTCATCTAGGCGGTCTAAATGAAGACCGTGTGTTTCTGGGGCGGTCCACTGAGCGACCGCTTAGAGAGCTGAAGCCTTGTTTTTAACCTGTCTGCACTAGTGTCACTCAGTTTGGCGTCACTCTGCCACTCAGTTTGGCGTCTCTCTGTCACTCAGTTTGGCGTCTCTCTCTCACTCAGTTTGGCGTCTCTCTCTCTCACTCGTGATCGTAGTCATCTCTCCCCACTCACTCTGTCGTGTCTCTCTCACCTCCTCTCTCTCGCACTCATAGTCATCTCACTCGTAATCGTAGTCGTCTCTCTCCCTCACTCGGAGTCGTCTCTCGCTCGTGTCGTCTCTCTCACACGTGTCTGTCTCGCTCGTGTCGAGTCAGTAGTCGTAGTTAGTTAGTTAATAACATTTGCATTCATTCATACATTCATACATTTATCCACAGCCAAAAAAAGCATACCATATCACTATCATGTCACGTACAAAAGTCGTGTCCCTAATACCAGAGTCAGGCCTGTCCCGCTCCCTGGCCCCCGTCACTGTCTCCACCTCCCTCATGCGTCTTTGGTGGAGGCATCGCTGAGGTTGCCTCGTCACGACATCGTCGGCGTCCCTCCTCATCCTCATTCCTCCGGTGGCCGGAGGAACCAGTAAAGTTGCTCCTAACGGAACCATGCGTGCCGTGAGTGCTACTGCTCGGGGTCCCGCTCTGCTCTGGCCTACGGGTCATCTTCTCAAATGCCCGGACCTCGCCTCGTAGCTCGGCCGCCTCTAGCCGAGCACGCTCCGCCTCCGCACGGTACAGCTCCGCCTCCGCCGCCCGAGCGCGTAGTAGCTCTGTCTCCGCTATCCCGGCATGGGAGCGCTCCATCACTGCATAGAGGCGTGAAGAATCTACTACATCTGCACCTAGAGCTGCGGCCTCCGCACGGAACCGCTCTGCGTCCTCCCGCAGTCGAGCGGTCTCACCCAGTGACGCGGTCAGCTCAGTCGTCTGCATACACAGTTCATGGTCAGTCAATTGCATTTCATAATCATAAGCATAAGCATTAAAGGAAAAGTGCAGTGGTTGCGTACCCTCTTAGCGAGTGCGGCCTCGGCTGCCTCAGCTCGAGCCACCATCCGTGTAAACTCAGCATCCCGCTCGGCTCGGTCAGCTGGGGTCTGGGAGGAAGAGGAAGGAGTGTCGGCCTCCTGTCGCTGGGCCCCCTCGGCGCGCTGCATCCAGAACACCAGGTCAGTCGCATGCATAATCATTATCATAAGCATTTACATAATTGAAAGTTTAGGGTTAGAAGACTCACCAGTAGGGTCAGGGCCTGGCGGGCCTCATCGCGCACGCGGATCGTCGCGTGGAGGAGCCCCTGCAGCTCCGCGATCCGTCCCTCAGGGTCGATATGCATTTAGAAAGTTTAAACATTAGTGCATATGCATATAGAAAGCATAAAAGAAAGGCATTAAGGTTTAGAAGTCGTACCGGTTGGCGGGAACCACGGAACACCTGGTCCTGGTAGTGCCTGGCATACGCCGTGTAGTACACCGCGTCACTCTCCGCCCGGGCGGTCACCACCCACCCGCGTGCTGCCCAATCGGCGATCTACTTAGCAGCTCGCTCTCTCCAGTCGAGCAAGGTCGCTGCGCCCCGTGGGTGTCGCCCCACGCGCTCCCCTGGCTTCTCTAGCGCTGGGAACTCTATAGCTGGCTGGTGGATGCCAGTTGTCCTCATCACCAGTCTGAAGTAGAGTGGCTCCACTACGTTCATGCAGTGAAGCCACACATCACGTCCCGAGAAGGCAAGGGCCCTCGCTACCCAGGGCTGGCCCTCGTGCCCCTCCTCTGCATAGGGTGTCCACCGTACCTGTCAAGTAAGAAGAGTCACATCAGCATCACAAGCATATAGAACTGCATTTAACTATAGGGTTTAGGTTTAGAGTCGTACCGAGGTGTATGATAGAGTGTCCATGTCGTCATGGAGCTCTCGGACCTGTCTCCGAAGGCCTCCAGTCTCCCGAGGTGCGATCCACCTCCTGGCAATCTGTAGTCGGTCTGGGTGAGTCTCCTCACCTCGCCCAAGCCCACGCAAGTGCACGTAGGCCCACACCTGCATTTACATTACACGTCAGCATATAGGACGCATATGAGTGTTGCATAATCAAATCTAGAGGTCAGAATTGTACTTGGAGAAGAGGTGAGAACCCGCCGAGCATGGTCCGCCTGCTTGTCAAGGTCAGAGTGTCGAAGAGGAAGGCAAGAACCGCAGCCCCCCATGCGTAGTCACCGACGTGTACTAGGTCCTCGAGCAGCGGCAGGAAGCGGCAGCTGATGACGTCCCCTCACGTCGCAAAAAGTAGTCGGCCGAATAGCAGCATCAAGAACCTCTGCAGTACTCGGTCTGCCTTCGGTCCCGCCTCCGCTGCAACTTGTGGTCTGGCTCGGTCCATGAGTCTCTCAAGGTGCTGCTCGGGTAGCTCTCCTGTCGTAATCCCCGCTCGTCGAAGTCCCAGGCTGTCCTGAAGTGCTCCCTGAGTCAGGGTGGTGGACTGCCGCTCAGGGTGCAGCAAGCCCAATCCCAGGAGCTCCTGGGCCATCTCCCGGTAGTCAAGGTATGTGCTCCAGCTGACCGGATACCCATGCACGCGTAGGCCAGTAAGTCGGGCCACGTCCTCGAGCGTGGGGACCAAGTGTCCCCATGGAAAGAGAAACGTGCGACTCACTGGGTTCCAGCGGTCGTGCAGAGCATAGAGTAGCGGTGTGTCAAACCGGCTCACCTTCATGCTCAGGAACTCTGAGAATCCCATGACTCTCAACCTCTCACGCTGGAAGTCGGGCAGTGCGAGGTACACCGCCTGAACCTGCAGCCATGAGATCCGAGTCCTATGCTTCCCCTACATACATTTAGGATAATTGCATTTTAGTTTAGAGTCTTGCATTTTATTCAATAAATTCACTCTCTGCTCACCAAACGGTCACCTCTGCGCCATTCCCCATCCAACGGTTGGATTCCAACCATCTCAATAAGTCCCACGGTTCACCCTGAATGGTTCTGCTATCTGGGCAACCCTTTCAGGACCGTTCCCTTATCTGAGGTTTGCCCTGGAACGGACTATTCCTGGCCGTTCAGTAATCACACGGTCCCTACCTAACTATGTTCTTTCCCTTTCAGGTGCCTAATCATCTGGGTTTGCACGGTCTGTCGATAGACCGTGTTGTTTTCCACGGTCTATTATTAACCGTTCTATCCCTAAGTGTTTCAGTTTCTGAACGGACCAATAAGGGCCGTCCTACATTTCCACGGTCTGATTCAAACCGTTCTAGTCTTGGGTGTTTCATCCTCTAAGCGGACCATGAATGGCCGTCCTAAGTGTTCACAGTCTGGTGGAGACCGTTCCGTTTTGAGCGTTTCACCTTCTAAACGGTCCAATGTGGACCACCCTGATAATGCACGGCCGTTATGAGATCGTGTTATGATGTCAGTTTGGCTTCTTTTGAACGGTCACCCTTGGACCGTGTTTTGTTGAACGGTTCTATGGAAACCATGTGGTTTGTGTACGTGGTCACTGTTAGACCGTGCCATTACCGTCGTTCTCGACGCCGTTAAACTCCTCCCCGCCGGCGGTGAGGGTCGCCATGGCCCCCCAAACCAGCTCCTAAGGGGTCCAATGCCCCTATTCTACCCCCACAACTAGCATGCAGATTCTAAAAATGGAAATATGGGGGGTTTAAGGGGCCTACATCATCAGTCTTCGGGGGTTTGGCCGCCGCGATGGCCATCTCCGGTGCTTCCTCCCCGGTGTCTCCTTCCCCAGTCACGATTGCTCTTGGTGCTTCTCCGGCCTCAGACAGCGTCGGGGGTGCTCCTCCTTCGGTCGTTGGCGGTGCCGTCATCTCCTCTGCTGGGGGTGCTTCTCCCACGGCCGCGGCGATCGTCGACGGCGGCGGCACGTCCTCTCCTTCTCCGTTCATCGGTGGGCAGCGAGCTTGATGCTTGTGGCGCATGAACGAGGGGAATGGGAGAGTGAGGGATAGGGGAAATGGAGAGAATGAGGGAGATTGAGATTGAGGAAGCTTGAGAGAGTGGCGAGTGGGAGTGAGGCGTTTTTCCTTCCCTCCCGCCGTCGATTACGGTGGAGAGGGAGGGAGATGAAAAGTTTTATTTTTTTAAACGCCTCAGGCATTGCGCGGTCTATCGCAAGACCGTCTCTAGTACCAGCGGTCCAAATTGGACTGTTTAGTCACCAACGGTACTTTGCATGGAGCGGCTAGAGTGTGGCCGTTGGTTTCATTAAACAGACTACTTTGGGCCCTGTATGTTCCGTTCATGTTCAAGTCACCTATGATTGAACGATTTTGGGTGAGCCGTTCTATGTTCTGAGCGGTCTACTTTTGACTGTTCATATGCTTGAATGATGTGGTTTGACCCCCTTCTTGGTGTTGCATTATGTGATTCGCTGGTGAATTTGATTTGATGATATATATTGCAAATCCTGCTCATGATTTTCTTTGCAGCATCTCTTTCAAACGCCGTTTCACCTGCACAGGTAAGTCAGGTATGGCTTTCTATCCTTATGTCCCTTATTGTATTACTATATGGTATTATGTTATAATATCTCGAGAACCAGTTGGTTATCTGCGTGTTCCAGGATCTGATGTTCCCCTTTAACAAAAACTATGATGATCCAGGTCCACGTGTTTAATTGGAGGATAGGCCATTAGGTTGGGAAAATCTAGGGAGGATGGTTCTATCCTGCACACCTTGGTTGCGAATAAGTGTCTTGACTCTGATTCTCCCCGTCTAACAATACTATTCTCGGGTATTTTATATTTTATCCTTTCTTTGCATTTGTTTTGATGATTTCCTTTATTTTAGCCCAACATGCATCATCCGCATCTTTTAAGCATTCATGACCCATGGTTCGCTTGCTAATGTCCCGTCATTGATGGTTAGCTATGTGTTCAATATTTTAGTAAGAGGAACAATTCCACTCTGGGTTGGAAGGTTCTCTCTGGTCGATTCACTCGGTTTGGTTGATTAAGAGGTCTCTGTCTGGAGTTTTAGTCCGTTTCTTTACTTTTACTGCTTATCCCGATCTCCTCATTGGTCTGAGGGATTGTGTCCCCCATGAGGATGATCGTGTGTTTTCTTTTATTTAGTTAGTTCCTCCAGATCGGTGTCACTTTTGGTATGATTATTCCTTGTGGTTGATTCAGAGTTTTTCGGAAGATTTCTATCACTCGTTGGCAAAATGGGTGTCATTTTACCTTAACGCCCGCTTTTCAGTCCACTCCGCTTCATTTTCGTTTCATCTCCATGTTCCATTTCACTTTCGCTTCACCTCCGCTCGCTCCCCAGCAAAGAGGACGTTAAGGAGGGGCATCTGTTGACACCCATTTTTTGCCATTATGTTGAGTCATTTCTCTTACCACCATTTATTGATGCCTCGAGTTGTCCGTCGCTCATTGGGCTATTTCCAGGCAGCTTATTGGGCCCATTTTATGGGTGCCTCCCTCCCTGACTCGGTCTGCTTCAATTCAGGGCTTAATGGGCCTTGATTTTACTTGATTTATCACATTTTATGAATTTTTAAGCATCCAGCCTTTGCGCGGTCTATCGCTTGACTGTTCAGTCAATAAGCAGTTTTTACTGAACCGTTTATTTATTTATTAGATATTTAGGTGATTTTTCTGAATTTTCACCGATAAACTTTTGAACGGTCTGACTGTAGCCGTCCAATGTCATTGAACGGTATGCATCTAACCGTCCAATTCCCAGAGTCCCGAGCTTCAGATAATTATCTATTTATGTATTTTGTTTGGATTTATCACCGATAGGCTGTACACGGTTCGTATTGGGCCGCCCCATAAATTGAGTGGTCTAAAGTAGACCGTCCAATCCATGAGAGTCCAACGGCAAAATGGTCGGTCAGTTCGATGGATATTTGGATAATATTTCTTATTTATTTAATTTCCACCGACAGGTTTGAACGGTCTGTTAATAGGCCGCTCAATGGACGGGGCGGTCTATTGCATGACCGCGCAATGGTCCGATTGCTGAAAAGCTAAGGCCTTTTCTCTCTCCATCCGTGGCTTTATCCTTGATTTGTTCCACCCATTTCTCCGCGGATACTCCACCAAATGGGGTGCCGTTTGAACTGGTTGGAAGATAATTCTATTATTTACGGATTCTATGTTGATATCTCGAGCTGATTTTCATTGGAGACCCTAATTTTGGGACTGGCTTTTTAGGCTCTATAAATAGACTCTAAAGGCCAAGCTTTGAAAAGGGGGGGGGGAGATTTTAAGGTCACGGCAAAGCTCTACCGAATTTTCAAGTGACCTATTGTCAGGGAGGGAGGCTTTCTACATCCACATAAGCCTCTGGTTCAGGGAGTATTCGGTGTTTTGAGTCTTTGTTCTAATAGTCCCACCGTCCTTTTATCATTGCATGCATCATTTCCTTCGTTCTTTGTCCATGTTTTTGTCATCGCATTCCATTACACAAACCCTCCTATCTTTTGACGCCCCTAGGGGTTTAAAAACTCCCAGGTATCCCCCATTTCATATTGGTTAGTTTATTTCTCGTATTCCTTTATAGTTTCTACACCTCACAGTATTGATTTTGGGTTTCTTTGTGTGTTCTACACTTCGTTTCGCAGGTCAGCAGCTGATGCACACAAACCCGTCGTTGAAAAGCCGTGCTACAATTTCAAAATATTCGCACTCACTCACTTTTAAAGATTAGAAAATCAAGTATAGTGGTAAGTGGAGTCGATCTCACGAGGAGGAAATAACATTTTAGAACAAGTTGAAAAAATATCATTATGCTTTGAAAAGCCGAGTTTTGAGTGAGATTAATCTAAGGAAAAATAAATTGCATGAAAATAAACTCACTAAAGAAGATGAGAGGGGTAAAGAAAAGAACTTACAAGAGATAGAAAGAGGAACTAAGACAACCACAATTTGTAAAGATGAACTTTTATTAAGATGGAAGTGAAAAGTACACTCTATGAAAATGAAAAATTACAACTCATAAAATAATGAAAATGATGAGAATCAACATCGAGCATGTACATTTTCTTTTTGTATTTGTGTCCTTTTATTTATTTTTATATCTTTGGGAAAGTATATGCGCAATTGTAAGGCTTTATAAGCCAATGTGTCATTCCCTAGGATTGTGTGGGTTTTTATGCAAATGTGTAGTAAATCCAGCTAGGGGGCCCTCCCTCCTTTCCCATTGGTCCACCTAAGCTATGTGGGGCTGATCAACCATCCTAGGTGGCCATCTAGAAGGTTTGAATGTCAAAAGAGCACATGGGAGACAAATGGACTAATAAGTCCATATTCTCCCACCTACCCTCCCCCTTGGTCAAGGGGGCGCCCCCCCCATTAGATTTAATTAGGAATTTCTTTTTTTTTATTTTGTTTGAACCAAATGTGATGTCCCTTATATGCCCCTCCAGATCCTAGATCTGAGGGTATTCTTGGTCTTTTTCCATTTATTATATAAGTCTTGTATTTCTATTATTTGGAAATTAATGAAGAGAAGAAAATCATTTGTGCAAGAAGGAGACCTGCGCCCCTCTCTCTCTCCTCTGGTTCCCTCCTCCTCTTATGCATTTCTAGAGTGTTCATCTCTTCTATCCCCTCCTCTCTACCTCTGGAATTCATCTCTGGTGCCGCCGCCGCCGTTCGTGCCGCCATCGAGCCGCCGCGAAGCCATCTCCGAGGTGATGTCCAAGGTTCTATCTTGCAGGATAGAGGCCCACTACGAAAATTTTAGCTCTCAACTCCGACATCTTCTAGAGCTGACATTTTCAGGGTTGGTTCTTCTCTTGAATCCCCATCTCCACAAAATAATTCACATCCAAAATCTTTCGTTTGCTATTTTTACATTTTCATGTCTTTCTATCTCCCAGATCTGTCCCTTTTCAGATCTGTGTAGCAAAAGCTAAGTCCATCCCCTCTTCGACCCACTTTTCATTTTTGGATCAAACCCAAATTTGGACTGGGTGTTCTACCCATCCAAATACATCTCTAGATTTTTTTTTTTCAAATTTATCAATTATTTTTCTTCATAGGAAAATTAAAACTCAGTCAACCTTCTTCTCTGTCCTGTTCAGTCCTGATCCGACCACAGTCCAGTATAAAATCTCCAGAACATTCAATTCTCCACAAAACCCTTCATAAAAATTACTCATGTATTCCTTGCTTAATTCTCCACAACTTTCATGAAGAGCACGAGGTCTGAATCTGAGATCTACCCCACGGTCAACGGCAGTTCTCAGGAAACTTTCCTGCTGCCCTGAGATTTCGGGCCCTGTCCAATAGCAACTTCAAAAATCGACTAAAGCCATATCCGTGCAGATCCAATTAATCTCTCTGGCCCTAGATCAAAGTACTTTGAAAGAGCTTTCCAACGATACCTTTTGTGCTTCAATCCGACGTCAGGATTGATCGCAACAGCCGATCTCGCCGGATCGCGTGCCTAAAAATAGAAGCAGCAGATCCGTGGGCACTCTTTCCGACCGGTGCCGATCGGAGCCGCCCGGCCTCCGACCGGTGAACCAGCGCATCGCCATCCCAGGAAGCGCCCCTCCAGGCGTCTCCACCACAGTGGTGCCGCCCGGTCCCACACGGCCCCACCAACCAGCATGTGGGCCCCACAACCAGCAGCATACGCCGTCCGAACCATGTCGACGGGGTGATCAAGTACAGCCCGTCAACCCGAGATCGGTCCTCCCGGGCCCACTTGTGTAGCCCTTTACCTCTCTACTTGGAGTGGGTGATATTTCATTTCTGTAATTTAATTCATTACTGTTACCGGGAGGTACCGAATTCGGCCGGGGTCGCCTTCCCCACGCTGAGAGCGTGGAGGTATCGTATTCGCTCCCTTACTCGGCATTTGCTCTATTCGTATATGTTGTATATGCCGCTGCTAGAGAGCATGTGTTAGGGCCGTTAGCTCGTTATATTATTACTCACCACTGCTGCGAGAGAGAGCGAAACCATCTCGTTACCCGATCCGAGCACGAAGTTGAGAGTTGACCACCCTAGCTCTTGCCGGTTTCTCAACCGTGCACGTCCGACGCTTCCCTCGCTAGGGGACAATCGCGAGCTCGTCTAGAGTTCGAGGATCGCATTCCTAATTCGAGTCGAGTCCGTGGTCCGTCCCGCATCAATTTGGTATCAGAGCTAGTTGAGTCTAGGGTAGTCGTTGCATCCGTCATTGCATAATTATTGCACGGTCTAAGTTGAGTCTAGGATCATGATATTTTGAAACAAAAAAAAGGTGTTTTTGGGTCGCATTTACATCCCTTTACTCGGTATATCAACAGGTGTTATCCGAACGTTAGGCTACGCCTATCGAGAAGGCCGCACACTTGCGCGAGTGATCTTCGGATCGATTATCTCCGCCACATACCGAGTTTTGGTTAAGTCTAGGTGCATCATCTTGTAGTGTGCATTTGCATTAGCCGGCGTCTCCTAGTCCGTGTGTTTGCATGCCCACTGGTAGAGGTACACAGTACTCACCGCCACCACCACCTATGGCAGATCCCCGGGTCACTAGTGTTGATGCGTCAGCTGTGGCCGAAATGTTCCACACCCTTATGGGACAAATGCAAGGATTGCATACACGTATCGATGGGTTAGGTACACAAATGGGTGAGTTGAGTACTCGAATGGATAGGATGGAAGGGTTGAGTACATGAGCGAATGGCCTGGGCACCCGCCTAGAAGAGAGGATGAAGACCTTAGAGGATAGGGCCGACGGGTCGAACCAGTCCGTTCAGGGATTGGTAGGGAGAGTTGCCGCACTAGAGAGAGACCCAGCCGAGGCACACCCGAGTGCCCCAGTCCAGGCACCCCTCCCACCTGCACAAGGTCAACCGGAGCCGGTTCATCAACCCGCGATTCCAAGGGTTCAAGGGGTAGATGTTAGGAGGCGTGAAATCCCCGAGGTGCATGACTATGAGTCCGATAACGAGCATCGGGGATATGGTCGAGATCGTCACCCTACACGGCATACCCACGACCAAGATATGGATGAACGGGCCCTTAGGACCGTTCGGGTAGACCCTCCCACCTTTGACAGGTCCTTAGACCCAAAGGTCTATCTTGATTGGGAGGCTGGCATGGACCGTTATTTTGAGTGGTTCGAGATGTCGGACCAACGGAAGGTCAAGTTCGCCAGGATGAAACTCTTAGGCCAAGCACAAACCTATTAGAGGAACATGGAGAACCTATTGTTTCATCGTCATGAGCCTCCGATCGATACTTGGACCGAGATGAGGGAAAAGCTTCGGAAGAAGTACCTCCCTACCTCCTACCGCCAGCGTCTCATAGAAAGGTGGCAAAGTCTCACCAAAGGAGATCGGTCTGTCTCTGACTACATCGCCGAGTTCGATGAATACTACTTGCGATGTGATGCCACGGAGGAAGACTCCCTTACCGTCTCCCGATTTCGGCGTGGTCTACGGGCGCACCTACGGTATGAGCTTCTCCGCCGCAAGGTGGACAAGTTGGAGGATGCATACCATGTTGCTCTCGAGATGGATCAATTCGAGGGAGAGTTTGAGTCTATTCCACAGTGGGGCTCTGCTCCTCCCCGTAGTGCTGATTCACGTGGCTCCTTAGGCTCATACCCGAGGGGACCCATGGCCCGTCCTCATGAGCCCGCCCGTCAGGAGCACTTCGCTCCGAGACCTCGACCTCCCCTACCACGGGATCTACCTCCACCCCAACCACCAGCACTCATAGCCCATCCTCTGGCACCGGCACCCCCACCACTGTTGCCCACGGCACCTACACCTCCACCCTTATTACCCACACCCCCTACCCATCGAGATGATAAGGGTAAGGCCCCTCTTATTGGAGAGAGCAGTAAGTCACGGCTGCAGTGTTTCCACTGTCATGGGTTCAGCCACATCGCCAGCCGATGTCCCACCCGTACCACACTAGCCCTAGCAGTTGGAGAAGCCTCGCCTTCTGGGCTCGAGCTTGTCACCTATGAGGCCGATCCGGCACTAGCCGATGAGTACTATGAAGTGGAAGGTCTAGAGGAGTCTACCGCAGCCCAGGATGCAGCCACTTAGTGGGGTTGATGTTACCGTCTTAAGTCTAGGGTCATGCATGAGTCAGTCTTTTTCTTTGTGTGGTTTGTTTTGTGTGGTGTGTTTTTGAGTGGTTTATTTGTGTGGCTTGTGGTTTGTTAAGAGTCTGCATGTGTCTTGTGCAAGCTCGTCGATGTCAGTCCCTTATGAGTGAGAAGTGAGTGGACTCGCCCGAGGAGCATGGGAATTGGCTCTACATCTATACCCGGATCAAGTCACCTACAGGGCCCAGCGGTGATTCCTAGTGAGTCTTCGAGCCGCCTCCTCCCATTGAGAGTGACCCCACCTCAGAGTGTTCCACAACTAGTCTCGTTCCCCATAGCAGCATGCACATATCGAGTATATACGGAATGAGCAGGTGACGATCACTTGGAATGGAGCGTGCCCGCACTACTTGGTACGGCGACGGATCCGCCGGAGTACTCGAGCCATCGCACCCCTTACTCGACGGGGTCGAGTTCTTCCCACCCGGGGAGAATTGATGGGAATCAACATCGAGCATGTACATTTTCTTTTTGTATTTGTGTCCTTTTATTTATTTTTATATCCTTGGGAAAGTATATGCGCAATTGTAAGGCTTTATAAGCCAATGTGTCATTCCCTAAGATTGTGTGGATTTTTGTGCAAATGTGTAGTAGGTCCAGCTAGGGGGCCCTCCCTCCTTTCCCATTGGTCCACCTAAGTTATGTGGGACTGGTCAACCATCCTAGGTGGCCATCTAGAAGGTTTGAATGTCAAAAGAGCACATGGGAGACAAATGGACTAATAAGTCCATATTCTCCCACCTACCCTCCTCCCCCTTGGTCAAGGGGGCGCCCCCCCCATTAGATTTAATTAGGAATTTCTTTTTTTTATTTTGTTTGAACCAAATGTGATGTCCCTTATATGCCCCTCCAGATCCTAGATATGAGGGTATTCTTGGTCTTTTTCCATTTATTATATAAGTCTTGAATTTCTATTATTTGGAAATTAATGAAGAGAAGAAAATCATTTGTGCAAGAAGAAGACCTGCGCCCCCCTTTCTCTCTCCTCTGGTTCCCTCCTCCTCCTCTGCATTTCTAGAGTGTTCATCCCTTCTATCCCCTCCTCTCTACCTCTGGAATTCATCTATGGTGCCGCCCCCGCCGTTCGTGCCGCCATCGAGCCGCCGCGAAGCCATCTCCGAGATGCTGTCCAAGGTTCTGTCCTGTTGGATAGAGGCCCACTACGAGAATTTTATCTCTCAACTCCGACATCTTCTGGAGCTGAAATTTTTAGGGTTGATTCTTCTCTTGACTCCCCATCTTCACAAAACAATTCACATCCAAAATCTTTCTTTTGCTATTTTTACATTTTCGTGTCTTTCTGTCTCCCAGATCTGTCCCTTTTCAGATCTGTGTAGCAGAAGCTAAGTCCATCCCCTCTTAGACCCACTTTTCATTTTTGGATCAAACCCAAATTTGGACTGGGTGTTTTACCCATCCAAATACATCTCCAAAAATTTTGGTTCGAATTTATCAATTATTTTTCTTCATAGGAAAATTAAAACTCAGTCAACCTTCTTCTCTGTCCTGTTCAGTCCTGATCCGACCACAGTCCAGTATAAAATATCCAAAAATTTCAATTCTCCACATAACCCTTCATAAAAACTACTCCCGTATTCCTTGCTTATTTCTCCACAACTTTCATGAAGAGCACGAGATCTCAATCTGAGATCTACCCCACGGTCAACAGTAGTTCTCAGGAAACTTTCCTGCTGCCCTGAGATTTCGGGCCCTGTCCAACAGCAACTTCAAAAATAGACTAAAGCCAGATCCGTGCAGATCCAATTAATCTCTCTAGCCCTAGATCGAAGTACTTCGAAAGAGCTTTCCAACGATACCTTTTGTGCTTCGATCCGACGTCAAGATTGATCGCAGCAGCCGATCTCGCCGGATCGCGCGCCTGAAAATAGAAGCAGCAGATCCGTGGGCACTCTTTCCGACCGGTGCCGATCGGAGCCGCCCGGCCTCCGACCGGCAAACCAGCGCGTCGCCATCCCAGGAAGCGCCCCTCCAGGCGTCTCCACCACAGTGGTGCCGCCCGGTCCCACACGGCCCCACCGACCAGCACGTGGGCCCCACAACCAGCAGCGTACGCCGTCCGAACCGTGCCGACAGGGTGATCAAGTGCAGCCCGTCAACCCGAGATCGGTCCTCCCGGGCCCACTTGTGTATCCCTTTACCTCCCTGCGTGGAGTGGGTGATATTTCATTGCTGTAATTTAATTCATTACTGTTACCGGGAGGTACCGAATTCGGCCGGGGTCGCCTTCCCCACGCCGAGAGCGTGGAGGTATCGTATTCGCTCCCTTACTCGGCATTTGCTCTATTCATATATGCTTTATATGCCGCTGCTAGAGAGCATGTGTTAGGGCCGTTAGCTCGTTATATTATTACTCACCGCTGCAGCGAGAGAGAGCGAAACCGTCCCGTGACCCGATCCGGGCACGAAGTTGAGAGTTGACCACCCTAGGTCTTGCCGGTTTCTCAACCGTGCACGTCCGACGCTTCCCTCGCTAGGGGACAATTGCGATCTCGTCTAGAGTCCGAGGATCGCATTCCTAATTCGAGTCGAGTCCGTGGTCCGTCCCGCATCAGAAAAGGGGAAAGAATATAGCCAAGATGAAGATGAAGATCGCCGTGGAAAGAGGTGAATGAAGAAGCCATCATTGTCCATGTCACGAGCCTTGGAACGTCGCCCGCCTTGATGTGCACGCCGTCGTACAAGGAGAGTTGTGAAGGACACACTTTGGAGATAAATATAGAGAGGAGTGTGGAAGGGTTTGTGTGGAGATGAAGACAGAAGAAGATGAGAAAGTATGATAGTGGGAAAATAAATATAACTCGTAAACGAAGAAGAATTGGAGTAAGTGATAGAAGAAGAAAATCTAGATATATAATATAAAAAGAAATTTGATGAAAAATTCAGAGAGAAAAGAAGAGTGGAAGGGCTTCAAAATAGAGGAAGAACAAAGACTAGCATCTCGGATGAACAGTACAAACGGGAAGACAGCACCTTGAAAAAGAGAAAATAACTTTAAAACTGGAAGAAATTAGAAGATGATGCAGAAGAATACGTTGTAGAGTATTTAAAAGGTAAGAACTTTTATGAAGACATGAAGAGGAGAAGAGAATCAGAAATGGGGGAAATATGGGGAAGAATTAGAGAGAAACACTAGTTCACAGATGAACATGACAGCACAGTGAAAAATATGAAATAACTTTAAAACAAGAAAGAATTAGAAGATTATGTAGAAGAAGAAGTTGCATGGTATTTACAAATGAAGAATTTACATGAAGAGTGAAAGAGCAGAACATGAACCGAAGGGGGAGAAATCGACGACCTAAGATGTGAGAGGGAGAGGGAGAGTGAAAAATTGCCAAAAGAAGGACTCCCCTTCTCCTCCTTGCCATGGGCTATTTATAGGAAAAATTGGGTCAATGGAGGGTGAAGATTGTATCAAAAGGAGATGAATGGCTGGGATTTAGGTAGAAGTTGATGTATGGGGAAAAGGAAAAGGAGGTGGGCACCTCCTTTCTTGGACTTTGGACACCCCCTTTCCCATGGCTCATCATGTCTCTCCTTTATTTTAAACTTTGAATTTAATTTTCCCTCCAACCAAAATATGTGTTTCTTTTCCTCAATTTTAAACTTTTGAAATTTCTTTTCCCTCCAAGCAAAATATGTGCTTTTGACTTGGTCAAAGTGGTGATGACAGTTTTACCCCAGGCTTTTTTTGCAATTACCTTCGGTGTCCTACACACATATAATTACGATTTAATCTATAAAAATTACCATAATGTGCACATGAATCATAATTACTCGTAATTATACAATGGAGAATTAATGTTCATGACTCTCAAATCTATTTTATTAAATAAAATTGTTAAATTAATTAATTTACGTGAAAGGTCCAATCTACAGGCGAAGTTGAGATTAACGATAGATCATGCATAATTGTCTAATTATATGCACATAAAATGGTGTACATGCGATGAATTACCATAGAGAATGGACACTTATCACACCCCCCAACTTACTCATTACTAGTCCCTTAGCAATGTAAATAAATAAAAATTTAGGACTAACAAGAGTTTGTAAAACTCATACTCTCATATCCAGCTCTCCCTTCATAGAATTAACCAAAGATTTAGAATCTGGAATCATTAATGCACACTAGCCTTATGTAGGAACTTAATAGTACATGGTTAAGAATTCAAATCAAAGTTCAATAGCACTTGTGCATGTGTAACTATAAAATCCACAGCTTAGACAATTGCATCCCCCATTTGCTATTCCAAATAAGTGCCTTTCAACCCTGCACCTCTTAATCATAGTATTAAGCATATTAATTTTTTATCTGCCTTATTGCTTCGTCCTTTAGGGATCTTTTTTTTTATTTTTCTACACACATGATGCTGTACTACCCTTCACTGTTTAACGCAAACCTCGAAGCAAGTCCGATTTCCCAGATCAAGGTTCTCTTATCCTTTTGACGCGAACCTCAACACGTCTTAGGTGAAGCAGGCCTGGTTACTCAGATTCGGAGCATTTTTCATGGTGTTTTCTTTTCTCAATTTTTTTTTCAATTGTGCTTTTGCACTAATTTTTGATAGATAACTTGACAGAAAGCTTATAAAAGATCTCTTCTTTACGAAGTGCAGAATGTCAGGCAACATACCAAAAATAGCAGAAGGCTTCTCCGGTCATGTTTCATTAGCGTGCAAGTGATTTTCATTTTTCTAAAGTGCACATGGACTTTAAAGAGATTCTTAGATCAGTTTTCTATGGCTAGATTAAATAAAATTTTCATCATCCTTCTCCCAGTCTTTTCTATTCCAGAATTACTTTCAATGGAAGCATGGATCATGAAACTCCAAATGAATTTTTTTTTTATTTTGAAAAAATGAGGTTGTATAAATGAATGCAACATGTGCAATGGTATGATTTTCGTCCCTCCAACTTAAATGACATTATTCTCAATGGCATGAACAATATGAAATAATAGAACAATATAGACATGAAATATGTGAAGGAACAGGACAACCTGACGGAAGTGAACGTCGACGGGCATCCTTGCTGGAATGTAAGGTGGTACTTGGCTTTGAAGATTTGGACAACAGAGCAAGCAATCTTCTCTCCCCCAACTTATCCTTTATTCAGACCTGCAAAAAAAAAACACAAGAAACACTTGGGTTGCCTCCCAAGAAGTCATTTATTAGCACACGAAAATCATAAAAATTATGGGTTGCCTCCCAAGAAGCGCTAAGTTTAACGTCTTCAGCCAGACGCAATGTAGCCCAATAACCAACGGGTGACATTCAGAATGAGCCACCAAGTAATCTTGTCCTCTATCAAATTCCAGCCCTTATACCATTGGAGGATAAGAGTAAGTAGGTACGTGCTAAGGCTAGAAATAGGATGGGCTCGCACACTATTGATTTGAACTTTGACCATATGTAGGAGCCAGTTATTTTGTTTGGGGGTCATGAAATGATCAATGGCCAATAATATGTCAAGATAGAGGTAGAACCTTTCCACACCATCTACCCAGTGGTCTTCTTGTCTTGTATCTTCCCTCATGACTATCCCTTTAGTAACGACTTCCTCTATGGTAACTTGGTCAGGCCCTGGTGGCTTAGGAATAGGATTGTCATTCTTAGTCACATTCCTCTCAATAATAGCGCCATGAGCTTGAAGGATATTAATCAACTTGTCTTCCTGATGGGAAGTCAAATCAAAGGTGAATATTGTTGGCACGTCTCCCTCATGTCCTAGAAGTTCATATTGGAGAGGTTGTACTGTCAGAGGAATCATATTAGAAGGAAGCGTGAGCCTAGAATCTAACTCATCAATTGATTTAAATTTCATCGGGTAGGGCTCAAGGGGCATATCAAATGTGAAATTTTCTAATAAAACCCCTTCATCACACTCATCATTCAATTGAAGATTATTAATCAAATTTTTCAACAATGGGGTTGGTAGATGAAATGTAAACTTTTCCAACAAGGCCCCATCATCATGTTCTTCCAAGGGAGGATATTTAGAATTTATTGTCATTAAATCAACAAGATTCTTAATCACAAAGCAATCCTCCTGATCTTGTATATCCTCAATTGAATTGTTTGGGCCATTATCCTTACAGTGGTATTCTCAATCTCAAAACATTCATAGAATGGGATAACGATATCCATATGATCATCATTATCCTTGAAGCCACCCCCTACTTTCTTCCCTTCCTCCATCATGGTATTACTTGTGCATTCCCCCTCACTCTCAGTATTGATATCCTGAGCTAAAATGACAGGCATCAGATCATCATCATCATCATTCACATGTTGAGGGGGTTAGTGTAATATTGAAGGAGGGCCATGGTAAGTAGACTGAGAGTACACGATTTGAGGTTCAAAGTAGTGGCACAGAGAATCAACCTTAATATCGATGTTGATTTTGAAGTTTGGGTGAGATGAGTTGAGTTGGAATTGATTACCCATGGGCTGCTCGTGAATTTCTTGGGGTGAAAGTGTAGACAAGTGGACTGGAATTGTTTGATCTATCCAAGGTAAATTTGAGTGATTGCTCTAGCCAAGATTATAATCATCTGAAAAGATATCACATTGGCGTGGAGAGAACTCTAGGGCATTTTGGACTTGAGCTTGGATGACTGGTGGGAGTCGGGCTACAGTAGGACATTCACTCACATGGTGAGTAAGACTGACACAAAACTCACAGGCCTCCCTGAAAGTTTGGATTGGATTGTCAGCATGTTTGAAAGATCCTACAGATTGTTTATGAGATGAGATTAAGACATGATTCAACGAATTTTCACTCAAAATTTTAAACAGATCATAAGCCTCATCTTCACTTTTATTCATAAATCTCCCTCCGCAACATGTGTCCACCATTTACCTATCATAAGCAGATAACCCGTCATAAAAGGTAAATATAATTTGTCATTTTGGCAACCCATGGTGTGGGCATTGACATAACAAATCTGTCAACCTCTCCCAAGATTCATGAAGTTGCTCTCTTGGAAGTTGAGTAAATCCCATAATCACCCTTCTCATCATGTGGGTCTAGACTATGAGATAAAAATTTTTTCAAAAATTTTAACTGCATAACTTCCCAAGTCCTGATGGTCTTTCCAAAACTCCTTAACCAAAATTTTGCTTTATCTTTCAAGGAGAATGGAAATAAGATCAACCTAAGGGCATCAACACTAAAATTTTAAATTTTGATCAGGGAGCAAACTTCTAGAAAATCATCTAGATGCCTATAAGGATTTTCATTGAGATTCTCATAAAAAGATGGGAGCATCTGGATGAGACTAGGGTCAATCTCATAATGATCTACCAGAATGTCGGGTAGTTTAATACAGGTTGAGGGTTTATAAGTAGAAGGAAAAAAATGTTCCTTCATAGGCATAGATTTTCCTCCAAGATGAATGGCCATGAAAAATAGGTTGAATCCTACAAATATTTTTTTAAATTTTTTTAAATTTTTTTAAATTTTTAAATATTATAATTTTTTAAATTTTATTTTTGCTTTATAGATCTCCATTTTTTGGTTTTATTCTTCTTTATTTTTATTTATTTATTTATTATGTTGTATTAAGATTTTTTGTAATATTAAGATTACAAACCCACATTTTTTAAAAAATAACATTGACTAAGATGAAGAGAGAGAAGATGAGGATTTTTTTTTTATTTTTTTTATTTTTATTCAAACATAAACAAGTTGTCACATAAATTACCTAACGACCTAGATGTGACTTGGACCTACAAATGAGATTTCATAAAATGACTAAAGTACAACTTAAGTTCACCCTCAATATTTTCACCGGCCATGTAAGGGGTGGGGTAGTGGGAGGCTCCCCCTACTTTCGTAGGGACCTAATCAGTAAACCACTAGCCCGCTTAAGACGTTTGTCGTCCGACCGTCTTGCCTTAGGCACCGGTTTCCACAAGAGGGTAAACCCAAATCGTACTAAAATCATAGTGTGATCTTAGGGCCAATGTCTACTGACTTTTATTTAAGACTTAGGTCATGCAAAGATGCAAGGGAAAATGTGGTTTGTGGGCTAAGGAAGGGTGATGAAATCCCCACCTTATGTTATTTAGGGGTGTTACCCTTAGAATATTTTGAAATGAAATGCACACCATAATTTCAAACAAGGGGTTCTTATGCAATATGCATGCTAGAATATGATAAGTATAACGTACCTTGCCCCTTGCAATCTCCAAAATACAATGTAGAAATTAAATAATAAGAAAAAATCCTATGCTAAATGATGCATGGCCTAGAACATGGATGGTGTGATTTCTACTCTTGAATGAAGTCTTTTATTTTTGGTGCAAGTGATTTGTTCTTTTTTTTAATTAATGAAGTTATCTAGTCAACACATTTTTTTTTGAGATTTTTCTAAATATAAAAGCTAACAAAATGTAGAAAATAAATTAAATCACAAGAGGGAAGATTGAGATACTTACTTGGATCGTGATTCCTCGTCTTTCATTTTTTCATTTTATTTTTTTTATTTTTAATTTTTTAAGGAGATGTAAAAAAAAAGACATACTTTATTTTTTTTCACTTTTTCACATTATCTAAAGGCAACAATACATGAAAGAGCTGTAACCAGTTATGATATCATGATGAAAGAAATTTTTTGTTTTATATTTTTTTAATTTTTTCCAGAGATTATTTAATTTTTTTAAAATTTTTAATTGATGCAAATAAATGGAGAAGCAGCTAAAATGCATGAATAATCTGCATCTATAATGAAAACATGATAGCATGAGACCAAAAAGTTTCTATTATTTTCTATTTTCTAATTTTTTTAGAGATTTTTTTATTTTTTTAAATTTTTCACTAAAAGATGAATGCGAGAAGTTAAATAATAAAATAATAAAGACATGTAAATTTATTACAAAATGAAACTTAAAATGATATTTTTGTGTGTTCTGATTCTGTCTGATTTTTAGAGATTTTTTAAAGAATTTTTCAGATTTTTTTGAAAATTTTTTAGAAATTAGAAAAACAGAACATGTACCTACGTTTCAGACCTTTAGCGACGCTTGACTGCTACAGTTCTGGGGTTTCAGCGACACTTCATTTTCTGAGAATTTTTTATCCGATTTTTCTCTTTCTTTGATTTTCTGATTTTTTTCTTTTTCCTGTAAAATAAAAATATACAAATGAAAATATAAATATACACATCAAACATAAGAATATCCAACTATAAAAATGGTTTCCTCCCCGGCAACGGCGCCAAAAATTGATGCACACAAATCCGTCGTTGAAAAGCCGTGCTACAATTTCAAAATATTCGCACTCACTCACTTTTAAAGATTGGAAAATCAAGTATAGTGCTAAGTGGAGTCGATCCCACGAGGAGGAAATAACATTTTGGAACAAGTTGAAAAAATATCCTTATGCTTTGAAAAGTAGAGTTTTGAGTGAGATTAATCTAAAGAAAAATAAATTGCATGAAAATAAACTCACTAAAGAAGATGAGAGGGGTAAAGAAAAGAACTTAGAAGAGATAGAAAGAGGAACTAAGACAACCACAATTTGTAAAGATGAACTTTTATTAAGATGGAAGTGAAAAGTACACTCTATGAAAATAAAAAATTACAACTCATAAAATAAAGAAAATGGGAAAGAATATAGTCAAGATGAAGATGAAGATCGCCGTGGAAAGAGGTGAATGAAGAAGCCGTCGTCGTCCACGTCACGAGCCTTGGAACGCCGCCCTCCTTGAAGTGCACGCCGCCGTACAAGGAGAGTTGTGAAGGACACACTTTGGAGAGAAATATAGAGAGGAGTGTGGAAGGATTTGTGTGGAGATGAAGAAGGAAGAAGATGAGAAAGTAAGATAGTGAGAAAATAAATATAACTCGTAAACGAAGAAGAATTGGAGGAAGTGATAGAAGAAGAAAATCTATATCTATAAGAGAGGAAGAACTTTGATGAAAAATGTAGAGAGAAAAGAAGAGTGGAAGGGCTTCAAAACGGAGGAAGAACAGAGGCTAGCATCTTGGATGAACAGTACAAACGGGAAGATAGCACCTTCAAAAAGAGAAAATAACTTTAAAATTAGAAACAATTAGAAGATGATGCAGAAGAAGAAGTTGTAGAGCATTTAAAAAGGAAGAACTTTTGTGAAGAAATGAAGAGGAGAAGAGAATCAAAAATGGGGGAAATATGGGGAAGAATCAGAGAGAAACATTGGTTCGCAGATGAACAAGACAACACAGTGATAAATACAAAATAACTTTAAAACAAGAAAGAATTAGAAGATGATGTAGAAGAAGAAGTTGCAGAGTATTTAAAAATGAAGAACTTACATGAAGAGTGCAAGAGTAGAACATGAACCGAAGGGGGAGAAATCAACGACCTAAGATGTGAGAGGGAGAGGGAGAGTGAAAAATTACCAAAAGAAGGACTCCCCTTCTCGTCCTTGTCATGGGCTATTTATAAGGAAAGTTGGGTCAATGGAGGGTGGAGATTGTATCAAAAGGAGATGGATGGCTGAGATTTAGGTAGAAGATGATCTATGGGGAAAAGGAAAAGGAGGTGGGCACCCCCTTTCTTGGACTTTGGACACCCCCTTTCCCAAGGCTCATCATGTCTCTCCTTTATTTCAAACTTTAAATTCAATTTTCCCTCCAACCAAAATATGTGTTTCTTTTCCTTAATTTCAAACTTTTGAAATTTCTTTTCCCTCCAACTAAAATATGTGCTTTTGACTTGGTCAAAGCGATGATGACAGTTTTACCCCCGGCTTCTTTTGCAATTACCTTCGATGTCTTGCACACATATAATTACGATTTAATCCATAAAAATTACCATAATGTGTACATGAATCACAATTGCTCGTAATTATACAATGGAGAATTAATGTTCATGACTCTTAACTCTATTATATTAAATAAAATTGTTAAATTAATTAATTTATGTGAAAGGTCCAATCTACATGCAAAGTTGAGATTAACGATAGAGCATGCATAATTGACTAATTATATGCACATAAAATGATGTACATGCAATGAATTGTCATAGAGAATGGACACTTATCAGCAGCATCCTAACACGAAGCCCATCCTTTTTGGCCGGCCGGAAAAGTGGAGGTTGAGATCTCACATCTTGGAAGCTGGTGCCATCGAGTGGTCGCGTTCTGTCCGTTTGAGGAATAGGGCGGCTTCATCTGGGCCGTTCATCTTCTTCCCGTGGCTGATCCTGAACCGTTCGATCGTCCATCGCTCTTCATCCCGCGTTCATCCCAGCACTGTTGAGCGGTCAGTCGAGAGGCCGCGCAACCTCTGGGCGATTCTGCTAGAGCCGCCTATCTCTGCAGTGTTGATTCAGGCGAGTGTCTCCCTTTTTCCAAGGTACGGTGTACTTGTTTGCACTTGGCACCTTGGTGGTGATCACACACACGTTCGCATCTCTATCCCCTTCTACTTTGCATTCAATTCATTTATCATATTGATATCGTAAGAGGGGTTGGAAGGATACAAAAGGGAGTAAGGAAAAACATGTCAACAGCAGGGGCCTCTAGTTCGGCCACCTCCGGGAGCTCGTCGGAGGCTTCGTTAGGCTCTCTAGACAATGACAGCTTGGCCATGGAGATGGAGGAGAGTTCAAGCTCGGGCTCTTCCTCTTATGGGGCCCCTTCTAGTGAGGAGGCTAAGATGGGGACTACTTCCGGAGGTATGTGGGGGTTCTCCCCCTTCCCATTTGGCATTTGTTTATGCTTTATGGCGGGGTGCCGATGCTTTTGGGTTGTATGCAGCGTCGGAGTCAGGAGAGGAGCATGCATCGGCTTTTGATGAGAACGGCTAGGAGGAGCCTCCTATCTCACCTGTGGTTGTTGGAGATGACTGGATCACGGAGGAGTCACTACCCTCTCTGACCCCGGCGGGTGGCGCCGCAGGCGCGGACGGACTTGCTCTAGGTAAGGAATGAAAACTTATCTTTTCTCAGGTTTTCCACCTTATTTATTGTAGGAAGTTTTGCATGTATTGCTCACTCCCTTTGGTGTTTGTTGAGGTTATGCAGGCTCTACTGGGGTGCTAGCCGCGTCAAGTGACTTCTCCATGGTCTTGGGGATCGAGTGGCCTATGTCTTCCTCCCCGCCAGAGCCGTTGTTGGATGTGAGCGCGGGTGCCACCTTGCTCCAATGAGCCCGAGGATACCTACAGGGTGACCCCCTTCCTTCTCCGAAGGGTATGAGATAGCGGCTGAGAGAGTGCACCCAGGGCTACCATGTGCTCGGCTTCCCACGTGAGCTCTGGATGTCCGGGTTAGCTGGGATCTAGGCCGAGTACTTGCGACTCTGCGAGGCTCAAGAGCAGAGGACTCGAAGGCTGGCAGCCATTCGAGAGGCACAGAAGCAGCGGGCCCGGCTTGTGTCGGCCATAGCGGAGCAGAGGGGCCATGCCGAGTCAACTGCGTTGGTGTCTCGGGACCGCGCCGCGCAGCTGGGAGAGGCGGAGAGTCGGGTTGAGGCCTTGAGGAAGGCCTTAGAGGAGCAGTAGTCGGCCATCGAGCGCGCCTGAGCTAAGTGGCAGACGGCCGAGACAACGGCCGAGGCTAGCGCTCAGCTTTTGTTGACCCTGGAGGCGGAGCTTATGGCTACTGACTCTCACCTTGCGGCACTGGAGGGGAGTGAGCATGGGGTCTGATCGTATCTCTTTTCCCCTTTTTGTTTGTGTCATCCAGACTGCATGGATTTTGTCACCCCAAGGGCATGTCTTGGGCCCCTTGTACGGAGTGTTAATGACAACTTGCCGGATTTTTGGTTGTTTACTGGGTTGTTCCCCCTCTTCTTTGGTGGGATAGTGTTGTGTGTATGGACTGGCGACCACTTACTATTAGTCGTGCTTGTTTTTTTCTCTATGTAGTGGTATAAGTGATAGGGGACTGGATGTACCCGCTTTCGGGCGTAGGAGTAAAGGGGTTGAGTATGGAGAATAGTGTAACTGGATGCTGGGTACTGGGTAGTAGGGAAAAATGACTAGGTGTTGGGGCTAATCCTCTTGAAGGATAAAGGCCTGTGTGACATGAAGCTGACATAGACCAATGGGGTGTCATGGTCTATGCGGTCTAGGGCTACTGGGGTGATTCTTCGGTGTATCAGTCACAAATCGAGTGATAGAGTATCAGCTAGCATCATGTTGTTAGTCGAAAATGTAATTCTCATTAGCCTGGGAGACCGGAGCTGAGCTGGCCGGGTGGTCCGGGGAGGCATCGCAGCCAAGACTGGGACTGGGACAGGGGCTGAAGGCCTAAACTGGGATTGTGACTTGAGTTGGGGTCGACCGGCTGGCTTGCAAAGGCATTGTAGACTGTGGCTGGGGCTAGTGGCTGGGCGGTTAGCCTGTGAAGGCGTTGTAGCTGAAAACTGGGACTGGAAATTGGGCATTTGGCCTTTGAAGGTGTTGTAGCCGAAAACTAGGATTAAAAATTGGGCGGCTGGCCTGTGAAGGCGTTGTAGCCGAAAACTAGGACTGGAAATTGGGTGGCTGGCCTTTGAAGGCGTTGTATTCGGAAACTGGGACTGGAGACTGGGCGGCTGGCCTGTGAAGGCGTTATAGCCGAAAACTGGGACTGGAAACTAGGCGGCTGGCCTTTGAAAACATTGTAGCTGGAAATTGGGACTGGAAATTGGGCGGCTGGCTTGTGTAGGCGTTGTAGCCGGAAACTGGAACTGAAAACTGGGTGGTTGACCTTTGAAGGTGTTGTAGCCAAAAACTGGGACTGGAAACTGGGCGGCTTGCCTTTGAAGGCGTTGTAGCCAGAAACTGGGACTGGAGATTGGCGATGGCCGACCCTCGGGGGTGTGTTGGCCACCATCGTTGCGAGGTGATATGGAGGTAGCCGTTAGCGCGGTGTTGCGGTTGACGACTTCCATTAGTGAGGAATGAAGAGGGAGAGTTTTTTTTTCTCTTTACCAACTCTACTGCCCTTGTGGGTTTTCGCCAGAGCTGGCCCCCTTTTACTTTTTTCGGTGCTCCCTTGCGGGTTTTCACACCGAGGGGTTACCCGATTTTACCTGAGGCGCCCTTTCGGGTTTTCACCTCAGTTTTTCTCCCAGTCGCCTATTTATGATGAGGACGACTGGGTCCGCCGGGGTATCTCTATTTTTAACCCCATTATTTTTTTTTTTGGAGATTGCTGTCCTTGGCATGCGGTTATTATGGGACGTATCCTGGAGCTGGAGAATGTGAATGACTGGGTATTGTTCCACCCTTTATAAGGGCTCTCACAAATCATCAAGTTATGGTGCTGGAGGCCACTTTGTCGTGGCAAGATGTGACTAGGGTTATAGCTGGTGGGTCAGGGGTTACAGGGGGGACTGGGATCATAATAGGACTTGGAGGTTCTTGGTTTACAGGAGATGTAGGATGTAGTAGTGTAGAATGATGAGAGTCTGGGAATAGGCTGAGATTGGAGTTGGCCGAGTTGGCGACTAGGATGTCGCGTAGACACTGGGACTTGTCGGCCCGCTGCGACGGAGCGAGGGCCGAAAATAGAATGGGCGAAGTAGGGTGATGTAAGACTGACTAGAGATTACTGGGTTAATGATCTGGCAGCGTGAGTTGATCAGAGGCCAGTATCTGGGGAGGCCTACGACCTATTGAGGAGTGGGTGGAAGGCCACCCTGACCGGTGGGGAGAGGAAGATTTTCTCCTTATCGACTCTACCGCCCTTTCGGGTTTTCGCCAGAGCTGACCCCCTTTAGCTTTTTTCGACATGCCCTTGCTAGTTTTCACGTCGAGGGGTTTCCCAATTTTACATGAGACGCCCTTTCGGGTTTCCACCTCAGCCGGGTTGTTGGCCTTTTTGCCCCCAGTCGCCCCCTTGCGGTGAGGATGACTGGGTCTGTTGGGGCATCTCTATTTTTAACCCCATGTTTTATTTTTTTTTGTTTTTTTGTTTTTGCTTACTTGGGAGCCTGACAGCTGGATTGTTGCTGGCGTAGAGGTGTCCTTGCTCTTGTTGTGGCTAGGATGAAGGCAGGGGGTTGATCCCCGAGAATGCCTGGCAGTGGTTCTGAGAGGGCTTGGCTGGCCCTGTTGCTTGGCTGGGAACAGGAGATTGGAAGGAATGACTGGTTAGACCCTCCACAGGGGGAGGCTGATTTTACTAGTAGTAGCTGGGACGTGCGTCTTAGTCTGGCTGACACGCGAACTCATGTTCTGGTGCATAATATAGCTTCATATGTTTGCCATTGAGAGGTGGGAAGGGTTTGTGACCCTTGTGGTCGACGACCGTGTAAGCCCCACCCTCGTAAACGTTGTGGATGATGTATGGACCTCGCCAATTCGGCTATAGTTTTCCACTGGAGCGCCCTGCCATGACTTCCTTTTCATTGATCACGACGAGGTCGCCTTGCTTGAAGGCTTGCTACTTGACGAGCTTATCATAGGCTCGCGCCATACGGGCCTGGTATACTTGTAGGTGTTTGTAGGCTTCGAGTCGTTTACCTTCTAGATCGGAGAGCTCTTCTAGCCTTCTCTGGTATTCATTTTCGTCAGGGCCAGCAAGGCCGGTGTGGATCGCCACGTAGTAAGAGGGCAACTGGACTTCGATGGGGATAACGGCTTCTGCCCTGTAAGCAAGGGAGAATGGCGAACACCCCATAGGGGTTTTGTAGATCGTCTGGTAGGCCCATAGTGCTTCGAAGACCTTCTCACCCCAATCACGTTTCCGATGGCCAACCATTTTAGCTAGGAGCTTGTAGAGGGTCTTGTTGAAGGCTTCCACCAAGCCGTTGGCCTGGGGGTTGTAGACCGAAGAGGTTCTCCAGTCGATGTGAAACTTGGCCCCTAGTTTGTACACAACCCTATTCTTAAATGGTGTCCCATTATCGAACACTATGCGACTGGGAATACCGAATCGGTAGATGATGTTGTGCGGGATAAATCTGGCGACCACTTCATCGGTGACCTCCCGCAAGGGAAGGGCTTCTGCCCAGCGAGAGAAGTAGTCGGTGGCAGCCAAGATATACTTATGTCCCTTGGAAGATGGCAGGAAAGGCCCCGCGATGTCCATGCCCCACTCGGATAATGGCCAAGTGGGGGCTGTGGGACGCAGCGGATTAGGAGGTCTTCTGGGTATAGGGCCAAAGGCTTGGCATTGATGGCACGTACGGGCATACTGGATGCAATCCGCGTACATGGTTGGCCAGCAGAAGCCCTTGAGCTTAATGTTGTGCTTCATACGATCTCCGGTCTGGTACGCACCGCACAATTCGGAGTGGACTTCCTACATGATGGCTCAAGCCTTAGCTGGGGAGACGCACCTCAAAAGAATCGACTTGTCCTTCTCGTGGACCAGTCGGTATAGGGAGTCACCAATCAACTCATAGGATGTTGCTCGGCGGAGTAGCTAGACTATCTGAGCTCGGTCATAAGGGAGCCATCCTTTCTTGAACATGATGATAGGCTCCCACCAATCTTCATCTTCTGGAGGAGTGGTCTGGTCAAGGTCATGGACCTCGTAGACGGTGAGACCGACATTGCCCTCGAGTGAGCTCGGCATCAGTCTTCTATGCTTGACGATGATGTCGACCTCACCCTCAGGCAGGAGCTTGATAGTCACAGCCAATTTTGCCAGGGCGTCTGCCTGGGCATTACTGCTTCTGGGAATATGATCTATTTCAAATAAATAGAACTTCTGAGCTAGTCTGGTGATGGCGGCGTGGTACGGGACCAACTCTGGCTTATGCAAGTCATAGATGCTGAGGACTTGCCGGACTATTAGCTAAGAGTCTCCGTAGGCTTTGAGGCATTTAATGCCCATGTCGAGAGCCATCTGAAGCCCAATGAGTGGAGCTTCGTATTCGGCCTCATTATTGGTTAGGGACTTCATAAGAGCGCATGAGTTGTACAAAACTTCACCCTAAGGAGTCAGGAAAATGATGCCGACACCCGCCATGATGGCTGGATCTTGGTTATTCCCGGTAATCTCTCGGGAAGCGCCATCGAAGTAGAGCTCCCAGTATGGTACATTGGATGTGAGAGCACTTTGACGCCAGTAATGTAAGACATCTCTGCTCTGTTCAACCGGTTGTTATGATTGGACAGTAAGGGACTCCTCGTTAGGGAGCTCCGTGTTGAGAGGTGAGTCGTCTGGTACTGGATGGGCCGCCAAGAATTCAGCCACGCCATGTCCCTTGATTGCTTTTCTGGGGACATAAGTAATGTCGTACTCTATTAGCAGGAGAGCCCACCTTCCCAGTCGGCCTGAGAGGACGGGCTGTCGGAGGAGATACTTTAGGGGGTCATGCTTGGATATGAGCTCGACTCGATGGGACAGAAGGTAATGCCGTAGCTTCTTGACGGTGAATACCAATGCCAAGCAAACTTTCTCCATGGGGGAGTAGCGGTACTCAGCACCGATCAGTTTCCGGCTGAGGTAGTAGAGCGGCTCCTCTTTACCTTCTTCATTGATTTGCTCCAACAGAGCTCTTAGCAAAGCGTCCATGGCGGCGATATAGAGTATAAGGGGTTTGCCCTTGACTGGTGCCCCCAATACTGGAAGAGTAAGGAGGTACTCCTTGACCTGCTCGAAAGCGGCGTGGCATTCTGAGTCCCATACGAATGGGGCATCTTTCTTCATCAGCTTGTTGAAAGGCGCGCATCGACCGAAGAGGTTTGAAATAAACCTCCGGATGTAGGTCAGTCTTCCTTGGAAGGACCTTAGTTCGGTGAGGTTGCCGAGTGGTGGGAGCTCCCGGATCGCTTTGATCTTGCTTGGGTCCACCTCGATTCCTCGGTATCTGACAACGAAGCTGAGAAACTTGCCGCTGAAGATGCCGAAGGCGCATTTCATGGGGTTCATCTTGAGCCCGTATTGCTGGAGATGATTGAAGACTTGGCGTAGATCGCGCAAATGGTCTTCGCACCTCTTAGTCTTGACGACGAGGTCGTCAACGTAACATTCGACGATATTGTGCAACATCTCATCGAATATTTTTGTCATGGCTCTTTGGTAAGTAGCGTCAACATTCTTCAAACCAAAGGGCATGCGTTTATAGTTGAAAATTTCTTTGGGGGATCTAAAAGCTGTGTGGTTCTTGTCTTTGAGGGACATTCGGATCTGGTTATAATCGAATGACCCATCCATGAAAGACAAGGCTTCATGTCTGGTGGTCATGTCGACCATTGTTTCTGTGATCGGAACTGGAAAGTCATTCTTCGGACAGACTTTGTTGAGGTCTCGAAAGTCGACGCAGATGCGGACTTGACCACTTTTCTTCTTGACTGGGACTATGTTGGCAAGCCAGATCGGGTAGATACACGACTCGATGAAGTCGACCTTCGCCATTTTATTAACTTCGGTCAAAACCTGGAGTTCCAGCTCATGGTGCATGCGCTGCTGTGGTTGTTTGACTGGAGTGACTGAGGGAGAAACAGCTAACTCGTGCTCCACTACGGAGGGGTCTAGCCCTGGCATCTCTTTGTACATCCAGGGGAAGCAGTCTTTGTGTTCGAGTAGGAGTTGCTTGTAATCCCGCATGTCTACCTCGGTGAGGAGAGCACTGACGAATGTGGGCTGGGGGGCTTCATCTTCGCCCAAGTTGATTTCAACGAGTTCATCAACGGTCGCCTGGCCGCCGTCCTCTAGCTTGGGAGGAGCGGGTTGGAAGTCAATGAAATCCTCATCATCGGTGTCGGCTTCGTGTATCTCCCGATTTTCAAAACCATTGGTTGACGCCGATGGGACTGGAGAGTTGTTGTTGCTTGAATCCATCAAGGATTGATCTGGGTCACAAGCTTCTCGCCAGCAGTTGTCAACTGGAGTTGCTGAGGTTTCCCTGGAGTTTCCTGCTAAGGCTGACAATCCTTCATAGCTAGTATCCTGGATCCCCCCCCCTCACCAGGAGAGTTTGTTGAACCGAGTCTTTCGACCGGCTGGGTGGCAAGAGGAGCTTCTTTGGCCCTGATATCTTTACAGGGAGGCGAGGAAGATTCCTCAACTGCTTGGACTGGGTTGCTGGCTTTGACGGGGATCGAGATCAGGATCTCCTCTTCCTCATCCCCGAAGCTATCGAATTTGGCCTCGACTTTAGCCCGGTCGTCAACCGGTTGTGCCAAGCCTATGACATTGACCACGTAGTGGACATGAATGTCCAAGTCTTGGTCGTAGCCAAGTCCCCTGGTATCCTTATGAAAGGACGGGGGTTGCCCCTGAACCTGGGAAGGGGTCCATAGCTGGCGAAAGTATCTCCGCTGTGCGGAAGCTTGCCATTGGGGGATGTGTTGCTTCAGACACATTTCTCGAATGTGTGGTGGCAGGTCGTCCAGTACCTGGACTGATTTAGGGGTATCATCGACTTGTTTGAACCTGCCGAAGACATCATCTGGTGGGGCTTGTGGAACAATGTGTCCCTTATAGAAGACAATGGGTTTATCCCTGTTAGCCTTCTTCTTGTTTCTGCGTTGTCGCTTGAAGGTGACAATAAATGTCATCAGCGACTCAACACTGTGCTCTTCCGATGCACATGGGAACTGGATGCAGTCTAGTGGCAAGCATATACTTTGGTTGATAGCTCGACTAATAAGGTTGGCCAAAAAGTTGATCTTGCGCCTCTCGGGGCGAACTGGGGTTGACTTGGAGCTGAGGCGTAGCCGATGGAGCTTAGCCTTTTCCTCATCAATGGAGAAGAGATCATCACCATCTTCCTTTGAGAGCCAACCATTGCTTTTGCTTTTGATCACGGGGTATGGACTAATCCCCCTAAAGTAGAGCACACCGTCAGCAAGATTGCATTCCGCTGGAGTGAATGGTGACAGGTCTGCGAAGACCGTGTGTTGTTCCCCGCCCTTGGCATACTTGATGCATTGGTGGAGAGTTGATGGGACGACCCAATTTTTATGAAGCTAGGGTCTGCCCAGTAGCACCTTATATGATGTCTTAGCGTCAATGATGTAGAATGTCACCTTGGAGGTGAAATCATCGAGCACCAGATCGACATCCACCCGGCCGAGGACATCCTCAGTGTCTTGGTTGAAGCCGGATATCTTGACCACTTGAACCTTCTGGAGGTATAGGGTCAGATATAAAGTCTTGAATGTTTTGAGCGGCATGATGTTGACAGCGACACTAGCGTCCACCAGGATCCAGTTCACATCATGCCCATTGACCTTCCCCTTCATGTAGAGAGGACGATTGTGGCATAGATGGGATAGTAGCATCTCCTTCTCCGTGAAGGAGACGGTGGCTGTGAAGGCTTCATAGGCAGCCGCCTTCATTTTCGCGACATGTGCTTCATAAGCTTCTGGCTCTTGGAGTATCTTGATGAGAGTTTCTCTTAGCTCTTTACTCCAAGCGATGGCTTCCCAAATTGTAATGCTGGCGGGGAAGCGCTTCATCTGGTGGAGGACTTTTCTGTCATCTTGCGCTCGAGCATCCTCTAAGGAGAGTAGTATGTCAGGCTGAGCTTTCTGCGAGCTGCGGCACTGCTCCCCGTCGGGGAGTTGCACTGCCTTGCATTTACCATTGGGATCAGACTGACTCTGATAGCCCGTGGACCCCTGGAACAAGGGTGCCAATGATGGCTCTTCTGGGAGTTGCTGGCGGGCTGGCTCATCCTTGCCGGACGGTCCTGCTTGTTCTTCAGAAGAAGCCGGAGCTGGTGCAGGGACTGGGATGCCGGCAGCAATCTCTTCAATGCCAGATGGATCGAAGATGCCGGGTCCCTTCCAAATTTCTACCCCCGGAATGGGGGCAGGTTCCTCTCCTTAAAAGAGGATGATTCGCTCCAGGTCGAAGGTGGACGGGTGAAGGGGTAGCTCGGGAATCCTCCCGTGACCTCGACCACGTCCCTGGCCATGACGTTGGCCATGGCCTGTGTGTTCTGGAGCTAGCTGTAGCCCGAGCGGGGCAGTGGTTCTTTGTCTGGTTCGGGAGGCCACTAGCTCACCTCGCCGAGAAGCGTTGATGTTATCAGGAGGTGGGATGGCCACCATGTTGCAGGTGCAGCTCTGAAGCATTTCTTCCAGCTGCTCTATCGTGATCTCCTTATCTTTATAGCACAAGGAGAGCTTGTCTGGAATCAGGAGTCTTTTGCCGTTCTTGAGCTTTTGGATCATCTCTTGGACCCAGTTTCTGAGGCAGGCTCGCTTCTGCATTTCTTCCCACGGGATATAGCTGTCGAGTGGGAGAGCACCGATAGGACGAGGAGGAATGTATTTCTCTAGGTCATCAATGAGTCGCTGGAGCCTCTGGAGAGGTGTTGGCTTGGCTGGTGATTGTAGGGCGGACGCTTGATCAGCTTGTTTCTTGAGCCCTCTTCTTAGGTTCTTCCTCCTATTTTTCTCCTGTTTCTTGGCGACGGCCACCTCCAGGGGAGTAGGAGGGAGAAGTACTGGGGCCGGAGTCGATAAATCCCCGTGATGGTATCTCCCAGCTGGTGCCTTGGCAGAGTGAGGTCGATGACTCTTCTTCGCCCGGATTTCAATCTAGGCGCCTTCCGCTTGTTGTATCTGGAAGGTGGCGTTGATAGCCTGCTCGATTACCTCAAGTGGCAACTCTTGGTATGCCGGGATACTAGAACTGGCGTCTGAAGGTGTGTGCGCGGTTTGATGTCTTAGCCACGGTGGCGATAGGAGTCTACGAGGAACCGGCAGACTGGTGCTGGCGTCCGAAGATGTATGCGCAAATTGATGCCTTAGCCGCGGTGTCGCGGGAGGTGTCTTCTGCTGAGCCGGTACAATGGAACTAGTGTCCGAAGACATATACGCAATTTGGTGCCTTACCCGCGGTGGCGGTGTCTTTTGCTGAGAAGCGGACTGGGAGATGTGCTTGTTGTCTTACTCCTTAATCTTGCCTTTGTGATCATGCTGAGAGGAAGGTCCGGCGATAGCCGAAGGTACCGTAGGATATTGCCGCTCTGGGTAGTTACCCCGACTCTGTGCATTGACTAGGCCTCGTGGCGATGGGCCCGTCGTACGAGTCGAAGTCACTGAAGACTCCGAAGATGTCTTATTTACGATCTGGATTGGGTTAGAGGGTGAGCGGGGAGGACCCGATGGCTCACCGGCTGAGGAGGCATGACACGGCTGGGCCGGGACCTCACCCTGCTTTTGCTTCCCCTTCCTATCCCCAGATGCCAGAGACGGAGGTAGGGCAGGGGGAGAGCAAGAGGGACCTGAGGAGCCCATCGTCGTCTCGCCCACCAGAACATTCTCTTGGCCAAGAAGGACCCGGAGAAGCCAGGCGGTGTCTTCTTCAGAGAAGGGAAAAGATTCCAACTCCCGCCATGGCCGCCATTGCACGGTCGAAGTGGCAGGGGCCGATTGGTTGAATGGTGGTGTCTGGGAGCCCGGAGGGGCTGGAGTAACAGGGGGATGGATGACGTTGACCGAGAAGTAGCTCGGCTCCGTCTCTTGACTGGCATCCTGCTCCCTATGCCTCTACAATCACTCGACCGCTTCTCGATTATCATCCCAAAACTCGAGCCATTCTAGAGTATGCTGGTGAGGTAGCCCGTGCCCATTTTTTTGAGGGGGATCTGGCCGCTCCGGCGCATCCCTGGCAATGCTCAGGGTTTCATCAACAGCTTGCCGAAGTCTTACGAGTGCCATGGAATTTCCCTCAGCATCGATCTGCTCCCAATGGATTTGCTCATGGATGAGGTACTGAACTTCTTTACAGGACTCGATTGTGTGGCAGATTCTGGAGTGGAAAGGGTAGTACTGGGGGTGACTAAAGTCCCAATGAGTGTAGTCTTCCGGTGAATCACGGGGCATGATTTGCCCCCTCTCGACGAGGACATCGAAGAGTCACCGGGTCCTCTTCTTGGGGAAGGAGAGGGGTACGTGATCATGCCAGGGCCTCCACCTCGGATACCAGAGCGAACGCTCACCCTGATTGGTGTTGGGCTACCCTGCTTCGATGTTAGAGAGGGAGAATGCGGCCATCATCTGGATCACGCTGGCCGAGTAGTGGACCACACGCGCTACTTTAGCGGGCCTGGACCACGTATGTGGTTGTGGAAGATCGACGAGACCACTCTTCATTTTAATGAGAACGTCTTGTATCAGCTTCTGCGCCTGAGTCTTGAAGACATAGCAATCTTCAATTGGATGACCCAGCATGCGATGATATGGGCAATAGCCGGGATCATCGGTCTTCAGAGCCTCTTCCGACTTGCGGATTTCTGAAAGCTCGATAATCTTCTAGGCCATGCAGAGGTCGAAGAGCATCTTCGTATGTTCCTTTTTGCAGGAGAAGGGTGTCTTCATACGCTTTGAGAAAGAGGGAGCGGCCGGCTTGTCTGTCGACTTTTGTCAGGGCCACTTGGCTCGGCCTCCTTACTGGCTCTGGCGGCAGGAGTGAACTCGATGATGTTCACCTCCTTACCGGGCTGGCATTCTCGCGTTTGTTTACCCTTTGCTGAAGTATAGCTCTGGTTATCGATGAAGAACATCTCTATTTCGGCGACTGCCGAGTTGAGCTGGTCGAAGCCTTTGATGTTGGTGCCGAGAAGCTTTTCGGTGACCTCGGTCGCCAAGCCTCGATGGCATATGGTGATGGCATCTTCCTTGACTGGCGGGTTGACACAGCTCATGCTAAGGTCTCACCATTTCAGGATAAAGTCGAGGGCGCTCTCGCCCTTCTTCTGCTGGAGAGAACAGAGCTCGGCCAGGGAGATCTTTCGCTCGGCCGTTTGGAAATGGTCGAGGAACTTTTTTTGGCGATCCGCCCAGTCGATGACTAAGTTGGGCTTCAGGTGGGAATACCATTGGAAGGCCATTCCCATAAGTGAAGTAGCGAAGTAGCGGAGGAGATATGATTCATCCAACGCTAACTCGCCCAAGGACGTAACATAGTAGGCCAAGTGTTCATGTGGAGACCCTTGCCCGTCGAACTTCTGTAGCTTCGGGGGCTTGGCGTACTCCGGAGGAAGCTTCTTCAACTGGTGATGGAGCGGGTAGGGCACACTATAGAGATCTATAGTGGCAACCCCTTCACCATACTGGGCGAGCTTTGTCTCGACAATCCGCTCGATCATCTGGCGTTGTGCCATGAGATTTTTCGGCACTGGCGTATTGGATGATCGTGACTGAGCTTTGACCTGGGGCGTGCCGAACCTGGCTACTGTCGGGGTTTGGGCAACTACCGCTGAGGTGTTGGCACCATCGCGCCCAACTGGCAGAGGCGATGCTTCGGCCGGAGGCCTAGCAGGTTGCTGAGAGTGAAGGTCCCGTTCCTAAAGGAGATCTGGCAGGAGGGCCTTCAAATGTTGGTTCTCTTTCACGAGAGTCTCGAGGGTCACCTCTTGAACCTCGTTTGCAGGATGATCATTGTTGACAGGCTCCGCGTTGATAGGTGGGTCACGGTCCTCAGCTGGGACTTCTTCTGCACGTTCCGATGCATGCGGTCTGGCAGAAGTGCCAATGTGACCTATTGGGGCAGGCTGATGGGCCTGATGACGCGGCCTCCTGAAATGGGACAGAGGTTGGTTCAGGTCATCAAACTGGGTGCCGGGTTGGTGTCCAGTGGTATAGCACGTAAACACTTGAACCGCGTCATTGATGAACCGGGCCGTCCGCTTCCTCGGTGGGTGTTCGTCAGGGCAGACGGGTGCCCCCAGTCTGTCAAAGACCGAGGTGCGTTGCAGAGGAGCCTCCATCCCGATGTCGGCCTGAGGAGAACTCAGAATGGGTTATTGGTGGGCCCGAGAATGGGCCCGTCTTTGCCTCCGCTTGCCCGGGCGGGGGACATTGGATGACTAGGCGTCGTCAGACGGCACGGTTGTGGGATCAGACGAATCCTGCCCGATGCCGCGTCTGAGCGCTCGCAGGGGGTTCCTAATACGCGCGCTCTGAACGGCTTGAGCTTCTTCCGAGGTGACTCAGATTCTTCTCAAGTAAGGTTGCCGGTCTCCCTTTTCGTTGTTCCACTGACGAGACCTGGGAGTCTGTTTATCGGGCTAGTGTAGATGCCCCCGGGCTGCTATCGGGGAGCCCGCTCCTCTGAGCTCTGCCTTGTCCTCTCGTGTTTGACGCAGGGGTTGAAAACGGTTGGAGGTAGGAACCATAGGGATGGTTTGTCCCTGAGGTATGATTGGTTCGCCCCCATTGAGGAGAATCCTCAAGTCACCGACAAGGATAGTCTTGCCAGAGTTACTGGTTGTAGCGACGGGTCGCCTGCCTCTACTGCCATGGTGACGCTTCTTCTGGGGAGCCGAGGACGACCCTGCCCCGAGGTGATAGACCGAGAAGACATGGCCTATGGTGACTGGCAGCATGGAGCTGTCAGTTGAAAGTACTGAGATCGGCCCCCAGGGTACGGGACCCGCATCGGGATTCGGTGGCTGGGCGACTAGCACTGATGCAGACTTTGCTGGATGTAGATAGGATAGGAAAAGCACTAGTGGTTGTTGTCAGTATTTGGGAGGATGTCTGGTGTCTTGGGCATCCAAGAAGCAACACTCAGTTGCTCTTTCCACTACTGAGACAGAATATGTCACAGTGGGGAGTTGTGCAGCCCAAGTACTCTAGATAAAACATCAGCTCCAAGACTACCATGTAGATATTGGATGTGTCCCAATACTATGCGATAACACAAGTGCTATCTCCTTTACTAAGAACCCCATTCAGCACTCTAGGACTAAGCACATTGAGATTAGACATCACTTTTTAAAAGATGAGGTCAACAAGAAAGAAATTGAATTGCATTTTATTGAAATAGAAAAACAAATTGCAGATATTTTCACGAAACCTCTTTGTAATAAAAGATTCACATTCTTAAGGAGAGAACTTGGCTTGTGTAGATGTCAGCATGTTAATTGAATTTCTTTTGATTCAAGGTGTGTTATATCTACTCATGTGTCCTTGTTGATAAAAGCATGTGGTTATTTTGATATTGAATGTCAAGCACTCAGAAGGAGTTCATCTTGAAATTGAACATCATATTTTAGGAGGGAGCACTCTCATTATTCACTGATCATTGAGCATTGCATGCATAGTGTGCATTCATGGTATATCAAATGGTGAGTGGTAGAAAGACAGGTTAGGCTTGTCCGAAAACCCTCACAATGCGAGAGGTGGTCTTCGGATCAAAGTACTTTGTCACATACCTATGGTCAACTATGAATAATTGTAAGCTGCATGATATAGTATACATAATTGCATATTTTAAAGGCTTTGGTTCATGCATAGTTTGAGGGGGAGTTTGGAGATGTCAATTTGAATAAGCTGAGATTCAAGCTCTGAGAGTGAAGTGATGATCTTGTCAGTAAAGTCAGTGTTTTCTTGGAATTGAAGAGCGAATGTCGGTGGTTGCAGTGACATAATTCTCTGAATCAGTTTGTCTTTCACAAAGAAACTATTTGGATCGTTTAGATTGGAGAGGTCGACCCCCTGTACAGACAGAGTCGACACTGCAGTTATATTTCCCTGAAAAACCAGTCTCTGTTTGGTGTTAGCAGGTCGATGCATGTAAGATCTGCATCGACTCCTCTGTTAAAAGGCATGAAAACAACAATTTCTGTCTGTCAATGTGAGGTCAACTCATCATTGGTTGTGAGTCAACACAACACTCAAGTAGCTTGTTAATCTGGACTCAAGCTATTCCAATGCTTCGACACAACAACCTTGTGCGTCAATTCATTCACACATGTCTCACCTTCTTCAATTTCTTAAGTTTTTTTCATAACCATGCTTCAATTCCTTCATCTTTAAACAAGTTTCTTGTGTCATCTTCTATCTACACTGTATCATTAAATCTTGATATCTTTTGTGCAAAGGGGGAGCCTATGATTCATTGAGTCTGCTCATTTTTACTGATTCAAGGGAAGCTATAACGGGCACTCTTCCTTCAAGAGATTCCTTGGTCTTATCTGACCAACCACTTATAAAGTAATGGTTCATTATTTATAGTCGTTAAATCTGAGCTTAACTATCCAGAAGCTGACCATTTTTGCATAAATAATAGGTTTAAAACATTCTGAAAAGATTCTGCCTTAAACATCTCTGGATTTCTGAAAATTATGAGTAAAAGGCATCTTTGGTAAAAGAATTTTCTGCACATATTGACTCTAAACATTTCCAAAGAAAAGTCTGAAAGGAGCTAGAGAATACGCCATAATAATTATAAAAAAATGGCAGAGCAATGGAATGACCCTTGGAGAAACTAAATCTCTACATCAATGAAATTGATGCGGGACGGACACGCGACCTGGGACTCTAGCTTGCGATCGTCCCTAAGCGAGGGAAGACGTGGGACCGTGCGCGGTTGAGAAATCGGCCGTGAGTCTCGGGTATCGGCCTTTCCGCGTTAACTCGGGTCGAGTCACGGGACAGGTTACGCTCACTCTCTCGCAGCGGTGAATAAAAGTATAGCAAGCTAGATAATCTATCACTCATGCAGTGGCATATACAAAAATATACGAGTAAAGCAATGCCTACGAGGAGGGTAGCGAGTGTACCTCTACACTCCGGGCGTGGGGAAGACGTTCCCGGCCAAGTACGGTAATTCCCGGTACAACGGTAAAAGTTAATTACAACAGTGAATTTTATTGCCCACTCCACGCAGGGAGGTAAAGGGCTACAAGTGGGGCCCGGGAGGACCGACCCTGGGTTGACGGGTAGCAATCTAGAGGTGCATACGGCACGAACTCGGCCTCCTGGTCTGACTCGGTACTATTCCAACTCGGTGCTGCGCCAACTCGGTTGCTGACTCACCGGATAGCAAGCAACGGTTTCCAAAGGAACGTCACCTTCCTGAGGTCTTCCGGAGGCGCCGCTTGGCTGGGACGATGGCGGGATGTCTCTGATTGACTCCTGGGAGTGGCGGTTCCAGAAGTTGACTTTTGATATATTTGCACTAATTATTCCCGGACTGATTTTTTTGATCTGCACAGGGAACAGATTTGCGCACCTCGGCGGCAAGAATTACGATGCTCAGATCCAGAGGCCGATCGAGGCGTGACTGGTACCGTTGGAAAGAGCACTCATAGAACCATACCATATATTTTTCACAGTTCCATCCACAGAACATATTAAAAATAAAAATGACTGTAAAATTGCTTTTTTTTTTCTGATCCGGACTGACAGACACATTGGGCAGAGATGGATCTACCTGAAACAGACCTTTGAACGAGGGCTAAATGATTTTTTTAGACTCAGCGAAAATTATGGTGGAAGGGGGTATATGTGAGGAACAACTGGTAATGTTTTAGGATTTTCTGAAAATTGATAAGGAGGTGGGGAAAATACAAGAAGATGACCCTGTCCCGTAGATCTGCAAAAGGGCAGATTACTGAGAGGACAAATAAAAATACAGGAAAAATATCAAATGGACTCCAAATGATACGAAATTTTAACTGGAGATCAGGGGCGATGGACAGAACAAAGCCTCAAATTAGGGCTCGATCAGATAACAAGAACCAGAGATACAATTTCGGAGAAGAGGTTCATCCTGATTTGGACAGAACTCCAGCGATGGCGGTGGCGACGCGATGGCGGCACGAACGGAAGGCGGCGGCCGGCAGTCGCATCCAGCAGAGGTTGGAGATCTTGGAGTCACACCAAGATGAGGGCTTCACACCCAAGAATGGGCATCAATCACTGCTGCAAGGAGGAGAGGAGAGACACAAGGGGTGCCCTTGAGCTTGCTCTTGACAAAAATTCTTAATTCTTCATTAATTTCTCTAATGACACTATACATAGGCTTATATAGATAATGGAAAGGGGTGGGGGGCTGGGAATTTCGTGGGAGAGAGGCCATTTTCTTCTCCCATGTGGTCAAAAACTCAAAATAAATAAATTACATATGGAGGGGGCACTCCTTTGAAAGGAAGGAAGGCATCTTGGACTTTTTAGTCCATTTGTCCCCTTTGAATGTCAAACCATCTAGAAACCCACCTTGGATCTTTGACTAGCCCCACATGGACTCCTAGGGCTTAGGTTGACCAATGGGAAAGGGTATGGGGGCCCCTTGATGGTCCTACTGGACCTTTGCACAAAAACCCAAAGAATCATAGGGAATGACAAAGTGGCTTATAAAGCCTTACAATTACACATGTGTTTTCCCAAATATATAAAAGCAAACTAAAGGACACAAATAAAAAAATAAAAGTTAGTGCCCGGTGTTGATTCCCATCAATTCTCCCCGGGTGGGAAGAACTCGACCCCGTCGAGTAGGGGTGCGGCTGCTCGAGTAGCTCCGGCGGATCCGTCATCGAACCTGGAAGCGCGGAGTACTTTCCACTCCAAGTAATCGACACCTGCTCATCCCGTATAGATTCAATATGCACATGCTGCTGGGAGGAGGCTAGAGGTGGACACTCCGGGGTGGGGTCACTCTCAAAGAGAAGGGGGCGGCTCGAAGACTCACTAGGAATCACCGCTGGGTCCCTATAGGTGACTAGATCCGGGTATAGATGTAGAGCTGATCCCATACTCGCCTCTCACTCATACGGGACTGACATCAACAAGCTTGCACAAGACACATGCAGACTCCGACAGACCACAAACCACACAAACAAGAAACTGACTCATGCATGACTCTAGACAAACCTATTGTTAGTCCGACCCGTACATGGGTGACGGCAAGCTAGGACACCCGAATGTGTGCCATGCATACATTTGACGTAACCGGAGGTTGACATCATGGGGAACTTCTAGACATCCTACGATGCACCAATCATGGACATTGGGCTTGGATGTGGGATGTCCGGGAGGTTCAGGTGGTTTAGATGGACCGGGGAAATCAAAGTCTTCATTACCCCCAAATGATGGTTCGGACCTATTACTATGTGGAGGTTGCTTGGCCCGAATGGAAAAGGTGTGATAGTGAACTCCGCGGAGGAAGTGAAGTGATGACGATAGCTCGGGAGGTTCACTAGTGAAGGGGTCAAAAGGGTCAAAGAAGGTATGACCCCATGAAGTGGGTTCCCCCATGACTCGGTCCCAAGTTAAGAACTCATAATCACCGTCATACATTGTGATCAGTGGGACGACGGTCATGTCTAAAAAATAGGATTCCTCCCTTGGGCAAAAAGGAACGAAGTCGGACTCGGCCGGCATTGGGAGGAATAGAAGAATCTCCGTGGTGACACAACCCACGGTGCACATGGAGGTAATGGACCCTATGGCCGGATGGGTGAAGTTACGACTAGCGGGTTGGTCGAAGCCTCGGGTCAATATATGCGTCAACTTCCATTGCCAACCTAAACCCAAAATAAGGTCACCCAATGTATCAACATGGTGACTAGATCGGAATGTGGTATGGAAGGAGTTGGCGGGCACTATTGGTAGTGTGGGGTCCATAGGTGGATAGGAAGGTGGAACCAAGCCATCCTTGAGCCAACTATGTAGTGGCTCGGCAATGAAAAGCGTACCCGTTAGAAACACGGGTGTCTCGGACCTTGGTGGCTCCAAATGGGAGGGCTTCGAAATAAGATCGGAAGATGAGGGTGATGATAATGGAGCTCTCATGGGTGGGGACGGATTCCCCGACTGGGGTGGCACCGGAAAGTACCCTTTCATCCGATCTGCCCGTGTAGTCAACCGATCCAGGCTTGTACTCAACCCCTTCATTGCTCCCATAAGGGCTCGGAACATTTCGGCCACTTCCTCAGGACTATGGACTCGGGGTGCGGCCATGGTTGAAAAGAGGGGGTTGGATCCCCTAGGAATGGATATGCAAGGCCATTTTTTTTATTTTTTTTTTATAAGCAAAATGTTATGCCAACTCATGCAAGCACCTAGACACGACTTAGAATGCGATGCAAATGCAAAGTTGAAATGAGACTCGACTGCACACCTAGACAAAACCAAGATTCGGTACGTGGCGGAGTTAATCGATCCGAAGATCACTCGCGCAAGTGTGCGGCCTTCCCGAGAGGCGTAGCCTAATGTTCGGACAACACCTTTTGATATACCGATTAATGGGATGCAAGTGCAACCTAGACCAACTTAGACAATGACTAGACGTAAATGACACTTTTTTTTTATTTTTAGACACCCTAGACTCAAACTCGCTCTGATACCAAACTGATGCGGGACAGACACGCGACCTGGGACTCTAGCTCGTGATCGTCCCTAAGCGAGGGAAGACGTGGGACCATGCGCGGTTGAGAAACCGACCGTGAGTCTCGGGTATCGGCCTTTCCGCGTTAACTCGGGTCGAGTCACGGGACGGGTTACGCTCACTCTCTCGCAGCGGTGAATAAAAGTATAGCAAGCTAGATAATCTATCACTCATGCAGCGGTATATACAAAAATATACGAGTAAAGTAATACCTACGGGGAGGGTAGCGAGTGTACCTCTATGCTCCGGGCATGGGGAAGATGTTCCCGGCCAAGTACGGTAACTCCCGGTACAACGGTAAAAGTTAATTACAACAGTGAATTTTATTGCCCACTCCACGCAGGGAGGTAAAGGGCTACAAGTGGTGCCCGGGAGGACCGACCCTGGGTTGACGGGCATCAATCTGGAGGTGCGTTCGGCATGAACTCGGCCTGTTGGTCCGACTCGGTACTATTCCAACTCGGTGCTGCGCCAACTCGGTTGCTGACTCACTGGACAGCAAGCAACGGTTTCCAAAGTAACGTCACCTTCCTGAGGTCTTCTGGAGGCGCCGCTTGGCTGGGACGATGGCGGGATGTCATTGATTGACTCCTGGGAGTGGCGGTTCCAGAAGTTGACTTTTGATATATTTGCACTAATTATTCCCGGACTGATTTTTTTGATCTGCACAGGGAACAGATTTGCGCGCCTCGGCGGCAAGAATTACGATGCTCAGATCCGGAGGCCGATCGAGGCGTGGCTGGTACCGTTGGAAATAGCACTCATAGAACCATAACATATATTTTTTACAGCTCCATCCACAGAACGGATTAAAAATAAAAATGACTGCAAAAATACTTTTTTTTTCTGACCTGGACTGACAGACACATAGGGCAGAGATGGATCTGCCTGAAACAGACCTTTGAACGGGGGGCTAAATGATTTTTTTAGACTCAACGAAAATTATGGTGGAAGGGGGTATATGTGAGGAACAACTGATAATGTTTTGGGATTTTCTGAAAATTGATAAGGGGGTGGGGAAAATATAAGAAGACGACCCTGTCCCGTAGATCTACAAAAGGGCAGATTACTGATAGGACAAACAAAAATGTGGGAAAAATATCAAATGGACTCCAAGTGACACGAAATTTTAACTGGAGATTAGAGGAGATGGACAGAACAAACCCTCAAAATTAGGGCTCGATCAGACAACAAGAACTAGAGATACAATTTCGGAGAAGAGGTTCTGTCCTGATTTAGACAGAATTCTGGCGATGGCGGTGGCGGCGCGATGGCGGCACGAACGGAAGGCGGCGGCCGGAAGTCGCATCCAGCAGAGGTTGGAGATCTTAGAGTCACACCAAGATAAGGGCTTCACACCCTAGAATGGGCAACAATCACTGCTGCAAGGGGGAGATGAGAGACACAAGGGGTGCCCTTGGGCTTGCTCTTGGTAAAAATACTTAATTCTTCATTAATTTCTCTAATGACACTATACATAGGCTTATATGGAGAATGGAAAGGGGTGGGGGGCTGGGAATTTCGTGGGAGAGAGGCCATTTTCTTCTCCCATGTGGTCAAAAACCCAAAATAAATAAATTACATATGGAGGGGGCACTCCTTTGAAAGGAAGGAAGGCATCTTGGACTTTTTAGTCCATTTGTCCCCTTTGAATGTCAAACCATCTAGAAACCCACCTTGGACCTTTGACTAGCCCCACATGGACCCCTAGGGCTTAGGTGGACCAATGGGAAAGGGTATGGGGGCCCCTTGATGGTCCTACTGGACCTTTGCACAAAAACCTAAAGAATCCTAGGGAATGACAAAGTGACTTATAAAGCCTTATAATTGCACATGTGTTTTCTCAAGGATATAAAAGCAAACTAAAGGACACAAATACAAAAATAAAAGTTAGTGCCTGGTGTTGATTCCCATCAGAAATGTTACTGATTTTGTCATGATGAAGGCTGCTAACTCTGCTCAAAAAGAAACATAACGGTTAGCCACACTGATTAACCGGAGATTCTGGCATCTAATCAACGTGCTTCTCATGTCAAAAGGTGTAGGTTATACTACATTACTCAAAAATGAAAATAATCAAAGCAAAAGGTTGACTCAATGCTTGTTTCAGATCCTTTAAAATGTTTATTTTCAATATCTGTTAGAATCTCTCCCAGAAATGTGTTATGAAAGTAATGAGTAAGAATACAGAAATGGGTTGGGCATGATGCTTTAAAATGAATGTTTTTCCTCTATTGCATATGCATAACAGGAAAGTTCAAGACTTTTAGGTTTTTTTTATTTAACCTTATAAATTCTGAACTATCACATTTAGTCAGGGTTTGCCGACCCGCCCGACCCGGCTGACCCGGTCTCGGTGCGGGACGGGTTGGGTCGGGCGGGTCGCAAAGCGACCCGGTCCGCCCTTTGGCTCTCCACGCGATTTTTTTGGAATTTTTTTTAAAATTTTTAAGAAATTTATTTTGAAAGATTAAATGGTATATATATATTTAAAAATATTAGAATGTATAATTTATTTATGATAATAGATCCATACTACATTATACATATTAAATTATATAAAAATTACATATTACACTGCTTAATTAAACATCCTATTATATATAATACATAAAAAATTATTTTAATTACTAAATATGTAAAAGTAAACAGTGACATAATAATGACATTCATTCATGAAGTATAAAATACAAAAACTCACTAATCCGTGTCCATCTGTGAAGTCCGAATCCCAAAACTCACTCATCCTCCTCATGTGTGTAATCCGAAACCCAAAACTCACTAATCCTCATCATCAGTGAAGCCCGAATCCCAAAACTCATCATCAGATACATGAGACTGATCACCCGTATAATCTAACTCTATCCTAGTGGGTGGAGGTACATATGGGTGAGACTGAAAATATGTAACCATCTGCACAAATGATGGGTCGTGTGCTGCGGTGGAGGGTACATGAAAATCTGTAAAAAAAGTCCTCACTACATCTATAGCTTCAATTCTATCATGTGCGACTGGTGCTGGTGCTGGTGCTGCTCGAACTCTGGACGTGGAGGAAGATCCTGCTCCGCCATGTGCTCGTGGTGGAGGTACCCGGGACGTAGAAGAAGATGTCCTCGGTGTGCTACGAGAACCGTATCTATCATGTAACTGTGTCCGAAAGGAATGTCGAACATCTCCCGGAACTCGGTCGCATGCACGAACATCGCGTCCCACTCCCGCAAGGTGCTCCGCAAACCTGTGTATGCCGGTGACGCGATGTTTGCAGTATCTACAGTGCACATGTCCATCACCCTCAACAGAATATCCATGCTCCCACGCAGGGTGACGCCGTCCGTCCATGATGACCTGCAAATGATGTAAAAGTTTACATTAGTGATTTCGATGACAAGTACAAAACTCTATATATGAAGAAATGTACAATTAATTATTAGTTAGTTCTAAATGTAACCAAATGATACATACTAATAAAGCCTATGGACCCAAACTGGGCCAGTGCCCATCTCCAAACAATCTGACATTAAATGTGGTCCGCAGATAGGACAGATAGTCTTCATAGCGCATTGAACCTGAATAGTTCTCCCAGTACATGCGTACGTAGTATTCATACTCATGCGAACCTTGTGCGTACACGACCTCTACTGACGTAGCTGCGGCATAAGGATATGGATACGATGGGAAAAATGAACTACTGTTATCTGAGTCGCCATGATACATCGGCTGCTGCGGCCATGACCGTCCATACGAGCTTCCAGATCCCTGGGAGTCATGTGTGCTCATCCTCTCAAAATCAGACAACATGCCTTGATAGCTGGTACTGTCTGCAACCGAACTTCCATAGTAGGGATCCCAATGATCAGCTGCCCGTCTCGTCCCTGGCAGTGGAACACCGTGGTCCTCATCTTGCGTGGCATGTGTGAAGTGCTGCTCCTCTGTCCATGTGCCATGTTGACGGCCCCCACGACCTCTACTATGACCACTGCTGTACTCTCTACCACCAGCACTCGTATTCTCACGAGGACTCCGTTGGTCACCTTGAGAACCACCACCTCCATGGGATGAAGACCCTGTCGGTGTACTCTCAGCATCGGAGTCATGACTCCCACTAATGCGGGGCTCAACAGAAGGCTCGGTAGTGTCGTCATCTGCATTGGGATCTAATGTCTCCATGTCTGCAAAATCTATCGGATTTAATGGTGGTCCCTTGTCCTTCTTGCTGGTGAATAATGTGGTCCATGATGATTTTTTCTTCTGTGGAGCAGGGGGCGGCTTACATGCTGCATGTTGTGTCCCTATAGATGCCTGAGAAGCAGAAGCCTGTTTAGATAATTTTTCAATTTACTTTCTATTGTGTAAGTCTGTACGTATACCTGAGAAGACTGATTGGGTGCCTTAGTCTTAGATGTTGAGCGTCGGGGTGCAGCAGACTGAGATGGTTGTTTCGATGCTCCCGAAGACTACACAATTGAAAGAAGAATATATTCAATTACCAATGAATTATATATTAACAAATGTAGAAATGATAATATAATTTCACCTCTCTAAATGAGGAACTCCCCCTAGCCTCTCTTGAAGTGGATAACCTTCTTGGTTCCGCAGATATTGAATGCCGCGGTACAGCAACTCGAGACCACTGTTCTCCCGCAATGTTGTCATTTGTCGGACCGACCTGCAATATATTGCTATCATACATAAATATATGACTATGCTATCTAATGAAATTTGCGATTCGATTTTCATGTATTAATTCACCTGAGGTGGCTCTTGACGCTCAATTAATGGGGGTTGGATCAATCGCTCCCATGCTGTATCATCATACGCATACGATGTGTCTCCACCCCCAATGACGAGGTCTTCATCTAAATTAATTTCATCATCACGTCCCGTTGCAGAGTCGTCACCACCCAAATGCACATGGGTGTCATCTCCCTCCCCGACTGCCTCTTGTACAGCTGATACGAGAAAAGTATTAGGCCGTGGTGTCTCGCCAGGTTCTTCAGCCTCCTCGTCTAATTCTGCCTCACCACGCTCGGTTGTGGCTCTTGCAACCCATGCTACCATAGGGTCGTCATCGTCTCGCAAGTACACAGCATCCGTTGGGTCGTAATCTCCCTCTCCTCTCCTTGTATCCATTTGTACATGCCGGACCTTTAGCCTCATGTTGTAATGAACATACACCATTTTGTCTAGCCTGCGGTGTGTTAGCCTATTCCTCAGCTTAGTATGCAAGAAGGAGAACGTCGACCAATTCCGCTCACACCCACTCGACGAGGATGTTTGCGATAGAACTCTCATTGCGATCTTCCTTAATACGGGTGCACTTGTGCCGTAATTTAGCCACCACTCAGCTATGTTTAAGACAGATCATGTACAATATAATAATTAGATGTAAAAATTCTTTCTCGAGATATAGAAGGTACATTGTGAAGACACATTACCTGGGTCGAGTCTATCACGACTGGCCACGGCATTAGGTGTCGCAAATGAACCAATTCCCTCTCTAAATATTTTCATCTGCATTATCAAAAAATATGAAGTGTATATTTCATTTAATATTGTCAATGTTAAAATATCCAAGTATACCTCATTCAACGCATCAGCGGCATCTGTTGGGGTGAAAGACAATCGGTCTACCACAATGTTGACCGATTCTATCAACGTATCGTCATAAGCAAGGGCCCGAGCATATTGGAAGGCCGGATGTAGATAGTACGCTGCAATCGTAAGACAATGAATTACATATTAGTATCAACTGAAAATCACAGCTCATTGATTGGACGAGAATGTAAGTGTTTACCTGCCATGTGAAGATCACGGCTCATTTGTCTGTCCCATCTGTCCCCCACAATCTCCAGAATAGTGGGTCCATATTTTTTGGACGTTGTAAGGATCTTCCGCTTGGCTGCTTCTATTTTGCTGTACACCAACCCCATGGTTGGTACTCTATCCCCATCCACGCATCGTAGAACCTCATACAGTGGCTCTATCAATGACACTAATATCTTCACTCTATCCCAAAAATTCGAGGTGTTGACAATCCCCTCGACCTCCGCCCCTTCACGTGAAGCAGCAAAAGAGGAACTCAGCCATGTCTCACCTCTAAACATTTGCTTCAATCCATCCTTGTGCTTCAATAGGCTCTGCAATGCGATGTAGTTGGTGGCAAATCGTGTGATGCCAGGCCTCAACAGTTCGCCGCCACAGTGCTCCCTCATCCATGCCAATACAAGTGTGTGGTTGTAGATATATTTCGTGATTTTTTGTGCCACCTCGACCACAGATTTTACCATACGAAGCTGCCCAATCTCCTTCAGCATCAGATCTACACAATGTGCTGCACAAGGGGTCCAGAAAATGTGCCGTTTTTTCTTCATTAGCTCCTCCCCAGCCTTCTTATAGTTCGACCCATTATCAGTCACCACTTGTACAATGTACTCCTCCCCAATCTCAGTCACCACTTGCTCCATCAATGATAAAATATATTGGTGACTGTGAATTTGACCAGACGCATCCACTGATTTGTGAAAGAATACCTGTCTGTCACAATAAACAAGGAAGTTAATCAGGCTAGATTTTGTGGTACCTGACCATCCATCACACATCAGTGTGACTCCGTACTTTGTCCATTTCTGCTTGAATGAGTCAATGTAACTCTTGATCTCAGCAACTTGTTCATCAAGGTATACGCCAGCCAATTCTCTCGCTGTAGGTGGCTGCACGTGTAGCCCAAGGATCTGTGCTTCCTGAAACATTGGCTTGTAGTAAGGGCTATTGGCTGCATTGAAAGGCAGACCCGCGTGGTGCCACCATTTTGCAACAGCTTGACCAAGTTTCCATTTAGGTCCCTTCTGGCCATACGCATCGTCCATCCTCGTTTGCTTACCATGCTCTCGGGATAGTGCACCGGGCTCCACATCTTCGATGTTGATCGATTGTGTCCTTTTCCTTTGTGTCCCCGAGTCACCAGTCAATAAACTCCTTATGCCTCGTGATTGTCGAGTCGTAGATGAACCACCACTCCCTGATGCTCCGGTCCTCGCGGCCTCGCGACTACGGACTATAGTCTCCTCGGGATGTCTTGACTCTTCCCTGCTCTGACGTACTGCCTCACGAAGCTCTGCTTCGTATGGATCGTTCACAGTGACATACACATTAGCCTGCTCAGTACATGCTTGTTCGTCTTCGTCACTGGGTGTCCATGCACATTCCTCCTCGTTGCTGCCACTTGGGCGCCCGCTCACTGTCGCTTGATCCCTTTTCTTCTTTTTTTCCTTTTCTTTCATCTCAGCTCTCTTCTCACGCAGGTGTCTAGCCATTGCAAGTTTCACATCTCTAGGCACATGGGTACACCCAGCAACCTCAGAGTATCCTGCCCCGGCTCCTCCGGCCAAATGCTTCTTCAACCGAGACACCCCTCCTCCCCGGTGTTCTATTTTACAATAGTTACAACGCCAGCACCTACGGTTGCCATCCAACAAAACTCCGTGTGACCACCCAATATCATTTGTTCGTTCCTTAGGAGCCATATTAAGTACTTAACTGTATCTCCTAAATGTAAAAATTACAAATCATATTAAGTACATTATTTTAAACAGAGACTAACAATGAAAATAATATCATTATTTCTACAATATGCAAGACTAAATTCAATATTTACTACATGTCAATATAATTTAGTTCAAAATAATATCATTATTTCTAAAACATGCATATAATGCTAATTTTTTATTTAATAGACCTACATTTAGTTTAAATTAATTTGTAACATATTTATCACTAATTATATATTTATAATTATAAACATGTCTAATTAAATTATATTAAATTAAATTATTTATCAGTAATTATTTATATTATATTAAATTATTTTACGTCTACAACTAATAATGAAAATAATATCATTAATTCTATAAAATTAAATTTAAATTTTAATACATCTCAATTAAATCTAATATTTAAACATTAATTAAATAATATATCAAACATAAATATATTTCTACAACATGAATTAAACGATCTTTATATTATTTCTACAACCAGAATTAAATAATATATCAATATATTAAATTCTACAAGATGAATTAAATAAAAATTATATTTTTCTTACAACATAAATTCAACCTGACATCAAAAATAATATTAAACAATGACAATCTAACAAATTTTATTCATATATTTTTAAATTAAAAAAAGATATTACATTTTTAAAAAATAAAATTTTTTCCTCCCCCCCCCCCCCACCCCCACGGTCGCACACGCCCCCCCCCCCTCATCCCCCCACCGCCTGCCGGTGGCAGACGCCCAGCACGGCAGCACCCCCCCCGTCCCCCCCTGTCCCCTCCCGTCCCCCCACGGACGCACAGCAACACCCCCCCCCCCCCCCGTCCCCCCACGGCGGCCCCCGTCCCCCCCCTGTCCCCCCCCGTCCCCCCACGGACGCACAGCAACACCCCCCCCCCCCGTCCCCCCACGGCGGCCCCCGTCCCCCCCTGTCCCCCCCCGTCCCCCCACGGACGCACAGCAACACCCCCCCCCCCCGTCCCCCCCTGTCCCCCCCCGTCCCCCCACGGCGGCCCCCGTCCCCCCCTGTCCCCCCCCCCCTCCCCCCACGGACGCACAGCAACCCCCCCCCCCCCCGTCCCCCCACGGCGGCCCCCGCCCCCCACGGACGCACAGCAACCCCCCCCGTCCCCCCACGGCGGCCCCCGTCCCCCCACGGACGCACAACAACCCCCCCGTCCCCCCACGGCGGCCCCCGTCCCCCCACGGCGGCAGACGCCGGCCCCCGTCCCCCCACGGACGCACAGCAACCCCCCCCGTCCCCCCACGGCGGCCCCCGTCTCCCCACGGACGCACAACAACCCCCCCCCCCGTCCCCCCACGGCGGCCCAGACGCCCAGCACCCCCCCCCCCCCGGCGGCAGACGCCCCACCCCCGACCATTTTAAAAAAATTTAACTTACCTACCTCCGATCGCCGCCCAACGCCGCCGTCGGCCGCTCAGATCGCCGTCCGAAGATCCTGCTCGCCGTCCGCCGCCGCTGCACCGCCGTTCGTCGGTGGGAGGGGTGGAGCTCTTCCTCCCCCTTCGGCCCGTTAAATGGGCGAACCGCCCCCGACCCGCCGTACCGAGCCGGGTCCCGCCTCGCACCGGAGCGGGACGTGGCGGGACGCACGGGACCTTGCGGTCCAGTGCGACCCGTCCACGACCCCCAGCCCGCGCGACCCGGTGCCCGCCTGGGTCGGGTCGGGTCGTGCGGGTCGGTGCGGGTCGGGGCGGGACGGCAAACCGTGCATTTAGTATGGGTTTATAAAGTGTCTCTAAAAGGAAGGACAGTTTTATAATAATCCTTGGAAATATGCAATTTTGACAGATTCACTTTTTGTTACTACCCTTTTTATATCCTTCATCGTAGAAACTTTCATCTTTCACCCTATCTTTAACCCCAGAGTCTGCACATCTTTCACATCCCTCTACGCACCGAGGTATTCTTCTCCATCACTCCGACGTCGGCCTCCATACCATAAAACCCTACTCTCTTCACTCCTCTTCAGTCACCCTTTCTTTTTGGATCTATTACTCTTGCTCATCTCGAGCCGTGATGTCCACTCGAAGCAAAGGAAAGCGGACAGCTCCAGAAGAACAGCCACCTGTTGCAGCAAGCTCCACCATGGAGTTTCGAACGAAACACCTGCATGCCAAGGAAGCCTCCGTGAGTCGCTCTCAACAGCCGCAGTCGAAAGTTTCTTCAAAGAGGAAGGATAGAGCGCCTAATCTCCCAGCTAAAAAGAGACGGGTTTCTAAGACAAAGCAGAAGCAAACAGTGTTAGAAGAAAAGCATGTGCTTTCTCCTTCTACTCAAGGAGAAGAACAAGGCGATTCAGTAAAGATTTTTTACCCAAGGTACATTGACATTCATGACCGAGAACTGCTCGATGCATTTCCCGAGTTAATGCAAATAATAAATTTTCAAGGTTGGAAAACGTTTGAGTAAGCACAGAGTATATTATCCAAAATTGGTCACTCAATTCTATGAGAATTTGAAATACGACCCCAGCATCCCAAAGCTCTGGTCATATGTCAAAGGGGTTAAGATTGAGTTGACACATCATTTGCTTCACAAAGCTCTCCGTATTCTAGAGGATGGGGCTGAAGAATCAGATTTTAGCTACGATCAGCATGCTGCCTATACAATCATGACAGAGTTGCCCAAAAATCTGGATGATGTAAAGCAAACATATCTCACCAGCTTTAATACAAACCAGTTCCCACCATTGAAGAGGCTAGTACATCACATTTTCACAACAATAATAACTCCTTAAGGTGGTGGCAGGAGTCGTCTGACAGAGACTCAACGATTCTTGTTTTACTATTTGCTTAACAATATTAAGGTATGCCTACCTGATGTTATGATCCAGACCATTGGGCATTGCAAAGATGTTGGACGAAACCTGCCTTATGCAGCTCATATGACAGCCATCTTCCGAAGGAAAAAGGTTCTGCTGGAAAATTAAAAAAGTAAAGAAATACCAGTTGCCAACGTCTACAGTATGAATTTCCTCAAAAAATTCATGAAGTTCAAAGTTATTGATGGCAGAATTCAAAGACAGCTACATGGTTATCAAGTACAACCGGCAGTGGAACCACAAGTGCAACCAGAGCTGATAGAACAACCTGGAGCCCAGCAGATGGGTCAACAAGATGAACCACCTTCAGCAGCTCCTGCAGCCCCTATACATCAAGAAGAAGCTGATATTCAACATGAACCTATCCATGGTGCACTGCTACCATTAGGGGCTCACACTCCCTCTGCCTCACCTCACTCTACTCATGAGCATCAAGAACATGAGGCTTTCCATGAAGCCCCCGAGGCAGCGGTCCATCCTCAAACATCTCCAGCATCCACTTCCTCTACTCCAGTGTCCCCAATTCTATATCAATTTTTGTCAGCAAAGTTTGGTCTAGTTCACTCTGCAATGAAAGAGATATCAAATTATATAGCAGAAATTTACCCAACATGAATTGATGGTTGACAGTAGACTTACCCAACTTGAATCGAAGGTTGACAGCATATATGCTGATCTTCACAGGGACAAACATTTGTCTGAGAATAGATTCCATAGACTGATTGTAGATATTCAGGGAGTTCTGGCCCTTCCTGGAAATCAGATAGGTAGACTTAGTGACAGATTGAATGGTCATGAAGAAAAACTCTCTGCTGCCGCCAACCAGTTCAGAGAAATTAAATCAGCTCATGAGAGGTTAAACAGATATTACGCTCAAATCATTGACAAGCTACAGATGATGACAGATGACATTGTTGACATGGTCAATATATTCAAAGATCACTATCCTCAGCCTACTCCTCAGGATCAAGAGGATGGATGGTATCTGGTTGCAGATCCAACAACATCATCACAAGTACCCACTCAGCCCTCTGCTGAAGATGCACAACTCACCCATGTGGTCGATATGATACGCACATGCACGAATGTTCTCACTACAAAAATTGATCTCTATCAAGAATTCCTTGTTGAACGAAATTGGGTAATTAATGATAAAATTGCCTCAGTTGCTCAGAGAGTTCACAGGCTTGCTGAAGAACTACGGTCAAACATACAAAGGATTGTAGTTATTCCCCAATCACCTCAATTCAAGGAAGCTGCTACTCAAACTGATGATCTATAGAAGCTCCAACATGCCCCTATTTTTTGTTGATGTCAAAGGGGGAGTAAGAGTTTGAGAAGTTTGAGAGAGAGTCATGTCACGCCCCGACACGAAATATCGAGGCGCGACGAGTCGTAAACATTCATGTCGATCAAGAGCATATATAATAGGGTCCAACCATAATGGGACACAAGAAGAAAATGATACTTTTATTTCATCGAAATAAAGTTTTACAACATTCTTAAGTCTTAAGAGGCATAATACAACTTCCAAGTACATAATTCTAGCAAGAGCACTACTCATAAACCTAGGTAACTTAGATAAACTTGATCCCTCAATTCACTCTTGCCCGTCCCCATGTGTTTGGGGTTCATCGTCGGAACTACCTTCAACGTTAACCGAAAACGTAGGGTGAGTGAAACGCTCAGTAAGATTTATATCTCTATTCCAGACAACTTAAAGTAATTAATAGTTTTGGATAAAGTTATTGTGCTATGTCGAGAAACATAAATAAAATATGAAACATGAATAGGAGAGAAAGTAATGAATGGAATCACAAGTAGACAAGTTATCAAGAGTAAAGTTCAAGTAGAGGACGATCATGTAGAAAGTATTATTATGAAATTGGCCATTTCATGCAAGTATGTACAAGTCAAGTATTTCACATAATTCAATTACTTCAAGTAATTCACAAACTGTAGAATGTCATAAATCAATCTAGCAAGTCAAGCACTTCGGTGCAATGCTACACCAGGTCATTCAACTCCCATGGACACAAGTACTTTCGGGCGCTCCCCCCAGGACCAGATCGGGCCCCATTAACGCCAGGCACTGGCATCCTGACTGTGTCGACTTCAAGGCCCTCTTTAGTCGACTCCCCTTCTTCACAGAAACTTCTTTAATGAGTATTTCACATGCTAAGCTATTTGTTACTAATGTAAAGCTATTTGTCACCCGGGTAAAGCTATTTGTCACCCTTAATAGGGTATTATTCACCCTTAGCTGCAGGGCTCTTCCTGGTGACTCGATTGACAAAATATTTGGGCATTTGAACTACAAGCTTCAACTGGAGTTAGCTTATGCTTCAAGGCTTCAATAGTATCCTCTAACATGATTGAAGAGGGGCTATCTCGCACTGCTCCTGAGCGGGGAAGAGGATGACCACGTACACTTGAAGTGTGAACTGCAAGAAGGGAAACGAGTCAGGGGTGCCAAGTGATAGATCCCCGGGGAAGACCCTCCGATGCTTAAGTCAGCAAAGTAGTAGAGCTCTGATGCAAAGGGAAGGCTACGAGGAAGGTGGGAGCGCAAGATCCCTCTCCACCAAAAGGTGAAGTGGTCCCTGCTCAGGGTTTTTGGCTCTTGCCTGGCTTACCTCTTGTAGTAAGGCTTTTCGAGTTTAAATAGTGGCCCATTGTGCGACTAATCCCTGTAAGCGGAGGAGTCTCAGGGGGGGTTACGTCTTTCATGTGGACTCCTTATAGCACGCGGACTCTTGGTCTCCCCTATCCCCTTAAGCTTCCTGCCATTAAGGGACTCGCAACGTCCATACTAATAAGCTTCCATCAGTGAGCCCGAGCGATAGGTACTTGCCCAGGAGTGGTCTCCCGAGCGATGAGTGCATGGTCGGGACATGGAATAGGGGGCTCCGAGAGAGCTTTCCCGATCGAACTGATGCTCAGACTTTCCAACCCGAAGGCCACCTAGGAAGCACTTGTACCGAGTGAGTTTTTGGGCTTTATACTAAGTGGGCCCGGGGGCTACCACTTCAAGGAGTTGGGCCTCGTTCAGTCTGGTTGGACCTCTTTTGGCCTCTCCGTGCGGGCGACGAGATTTCCCCTCTCCAATGATCTTCCTGCCAAATCAAACGTATTGAATTATCATCATTAAAATTATAAACATAAGCTCATAATTCATGAATCACAAGCATAAAGGACTTCATGGGTGGTCATGTGAGAAGAAGGGCTAATAAGAAGAAAAGCCACTATTACGTTGACACAACCCTCCTATAGCGTTGACGCAGCCAAGCTTGGAAAGCTTTGAAGCTTATACAGAAGACAAGACTGACAAATGAAGGTGCATGTATAAAGATAATAAGAGCACATGAATGACATCTAGTGAAATACACCCTTCACTACTGACTCACAGTTTGACAACATGAATGAATGCTTATGAAAGACTCACAACTGACTCACGGTTTTGACATCATCAAAACATATGGACACAACATTCTCTCCCTTTTTGATGATGGCAACACTGTGAGTCAGTATGATCATTTAATTACATCAAAACAACTCACTAACTCAGACTCATCAATCTCTCTCCCCCTTTGACATCAGCAAAAAACAAAGGAGAGTGATACTATGGGATATCAAATAGACATGGTCAGAATTATTCAAAATGACAATAAGGTGAGATTGAGCAAGTGATAGTACAGATAAGAGCATTAATATGGGTGGCAGCAAATGAAGACATTTCCACAGAAATTGAATAATAAGGAAGGACCAAGTGAATGATTTCCAAAATTATTTTAAGATGAACAAGCACACATCCAATCAGAAGAATCACAATCTGAAACACTAGTCATTAATTTAGCTTTCCATTTTCAGATTCTTCAATTATAAGACATCTTTTGATGTAGCCCTAGTTTTCTGCATGGTTTAAGAATGATAAATTTAGAGTTTATCAATTAAGCTCTTTGAACTATTTTGCACTCATACTTAATAGAAATAAACCAAGGCTACACATTGAAGTCTTGTTTAATCTCCCTTAATCCTACTCATTCCAAATTAATGACGCCCTTAGGAGTGATTAAAGATTAATATTGAGATTAAACATAATCGACATTACTAATTTTTACCTCAGGGATACAACACTTTTCCTGACCTTTTGGTCACATTTTCTGGATTTTTTCTTTTGGCTCATATTGTTTTAGAACATTCAAGTATAGTCCACACCTTTTTATGTAAGGGTGCACGTTGATTAGACGTCAACACCCCTAGTTACTCAGTGAGACTCACTATCCTGTTTCAATTTGAACAGAGATAACAAGGGCACTTCATGACTAAGTCCACTTCATTTCTTTGATGAAGGGCTTAATTTCTGAGTTTATTCTTAGCCATTGCTCTACCTTTTGAGCATTATTTCACATTTTTGATCATGTGCTGCCCTTTGGAATTTTTCAGATTATGTTATGTTTAAGAACAATACATAGTCCACATTTCTCAACCAAGATTGCCATAAACTTTGATTTTTCAGATTCAAGGAGATTTCATGGGACACAACATGTGGGAGTTGGTTGAGATCTATTAAGGGCTGAGTACAATCTTTTTCATTGAAATCAATCTTTAAACTCTTCAATTCATGAGGCTTAAACTAGCAATTTATTCATGGGTCATCATAAATCCTTATAAAAAAGGAGTCCTTAATGCACTTGCTTAGTCTGATGGATTAATAATCATATTGTAATCATTCCAATCACAATGTGAGTCCATATGTTTCAGCACAATGTAGTTCAAAGATTTCAGTAAGATTCAATAATGAATGAAATTCTTTCAGGAATGTTCAAGTTGGAACATGATGAGGCTAGACCAAGGAGACAAAGATGTTCTGAATTATTTGGATAACAAGAAGAAGTCGACTTCTGAAGACTTTAAGTCGACTTGAGTTATTTAACCAGAAGAATTTATTCAAAGTAATTGCAAGGAAGTCGACTTGAATCAAATAAAGTCATATTGATACTAACTCCCCCTGACTAAATGTAATTTATGCATGGAACACTATTGTGCCCCTGTGGTCATTTGAGTTATCCTATGGTCACTGGGGTCATTCGACATCATCCTATGGTCATATGAGTTCTGTGGTATTCTTGATTTTGATAATGGCCAAACACTATTAGTCATTGATGTTTCCACTCTCATATGACTAACATACGTGATGTTCTGTTCATGACAGATATGCCAATGAATGGATAAGACATTCAGTGAGGATGGCAAAAGTGAAAGCTCATTGATCGCGCCCAAGCAAGGATGCGAACACAAGCAAAAGTCGACACGTGATATTCGGCTCGTCACACATCCAAGGTCAATGCACAAAGAAGTACAGCCAAGAGAATCCAAGGCCAGAGACTCAGTTGATACCTTTTAGACTATCAAGGGAGATGCCACAGATATGAACGAGCTGCTAAAGGACTCAAGCGACGGAGCTAAAGCGGTTAACGGAATGACCCGGGATGAATCGGGGTCTGCCCAGCTGGCGGTCGACCGCCAACATAGGGGTGGTCGATCGCCCCAGTCAGTAACCTTCAGTTTGCATCTCTCTCAGTGGCGGTCGACCGCCAGCCCAGTAGGGGTCGATCGAAAATCCCAGTGAACATCCGTCTACAGCGTTTCTCAGTAGAGGTCGACCGCCAGAAGGCACAGGTCGACCGCCAGCCTCGATGCAGCCATGTTTGACTTCGATTTCCACCTCAAGGCCAGCCCCTTTCCTTGGATTTGTTTAATCAAAACTCACCTAATCTCCCATGATTTGTGGATCTGATCTGGGGGATGTCTATGGACCATTCAAAGTCTATAAAACCAACACAAGGAGGGTTAGAAACCCTAATGCTTCAAGGGGATTCAAGGGAGGCTGCAAGGGTGTGTTCAAGGGAGAGGAGTTCGAGTACTGTAGCCGTGAACAGTACTCCGGGAAGAAGTTCTTCATCAAATCCTCAAGTGATTGAAGCTACTTCAAGAGAAGATCAAGCTCAAGCCAGGAGAAGAAAAAGCTGCATACTTCATCCTCCTCATCATCTCAAGGGTGATGTAAACTGTATCCTCAAACCTCTTCATCAACTCAAGAAGATCAAAGGAAGATCCAAGCTACATCTATAGTCTTCCTCATCAACTAGAAGAGATTCAAGGAAGATCATCTCTCAAGGAAGAAGACACCATCGAAGCATCAGATTCAAGCTCTTGCAACTCAGACAAGATCCTTTTACTTTGAGCATATTCTATATCTTGTTTGAGTGATTTCTATTTGTTCTCTTTCCATTTCTTTCAAACAATCAAAACTGAAGATCGTCCCTACCGGTGGTTAGTAGGAAGGCAATCAGAAGTTCTCCGATCTGCGATGATTAACGTCTCTACCGATGGTTAGTAGGAAGGCAATCGGAAGTTTTCCGATCTATGGTGTTGACGTCCCTACCTGTGGTTAGTAGGAAGGCAATCGGAGGTCTTTCCGATTTACGGTTCAGTGCGAGGCACTAGTGGAGCCTCACCGGATTTGGTGAGGGGTGGACGTAGGACTGGGGATTCAGTCCGAACAACCTTAAAATCTTGTGTGTTGTGGTTTGCTTGTGTGATTATTTTATTCTAGATGCATGCTTAGGTTCGAATCAATATATTACTTGCTCGTCTTGTCAAGCGAATCATAGTGTTCTTCGATAAGCTAGTTATATTCCGCTGTAATTTATTTTATCTAGCTATATAGAGGGTTGTATTGCGAAAAGAGGGGCAGATTTATTCACCCCTCCCCTCTAGATCCGCTGACTACTACTCAACAAGTGGTATCAGAGCCTAATCTCTCTTTATGGGGTCCAACGACCTTGAGGGAATTGGTGGATCAGCGTCCAAGGGTTTTCTACCTGAAGGACATTCTGTGAACATGCCTCCTTATTTTACTGGAGATTATTATCCCTATTGGAAACATCGTATGCAGGTTTTCATTCGCGCCCAAGACTACGAACTTTGGCGAGTGATCAGCAAAGGTCCGTATGAGCTGCCGGATGATGAGGACTTGTGGACCAAAGAACAAATAAGACAATCCACTGTCAACTAGAGTGCTAAACACATCATGCAATGCTCACTCCATCTAGTTGAATTCTCAAGAATGACTACCTGCGCATCTGCAAAACTAATGTGGGATAAGTTAGAGGTAATCTACGAAGGAACCTCTCAGGTACGAGAAACAAAAGCCAACATTTTAGTTTCTGAATATGAAATGTTCCGCATGAAGCCTGATGAGTCAATTCAGAATATGTATGCTCGGTTAAATGTGCTTACTAATAGTCTAACTGATTTGGGAAAGAAATACTCAGAACAGGAAATTGTGAGAAAGATTCTCAGATCATTGACTCATGCATGGCACACAAAGGCTACCGTGGTTGAAGAATCGAGAGATCTCGGAACTACCAAGGGAGATGAACTCATTGGGTCATTAATGACCTATGAGATCAACCTTAAGAACAAAGAGGCTGAGGTGCCTAAGAAAAAGCCCCTAGCTCTTAAAGCAGGACCCAGCGGTCAAGGCTCTTCTGATGAAGGTGAGGATTCGACAAGTGAGCGAGATGAGGATGACGTAGCCATGCTCACACGTAAGTTCAGAAAATTCATGAGAAAGGAAGGTAAGAGCTTCATGAGTGGAAGGTCAAATGTAAGAAATAGTTTCAAATCTAATTCTGAAAACTCTAAGAAATCTGATAAAATCATTTGCTATTCTTGCAATAAACCAGGACATTTCAAGAATGATTGTCCCGACAGATTCAGAAAAGTCGACAAATGGAAGGGCAAGAAGAAGGACAAGGCCATGGTGTCCACATGGAGTGATGAAGAGGAAAGTGATGATGGAACTAGCTCCTCGGACAAAGAAAAAGAAGATCTTTGCCTCATGGCCAAAGGTGACGAAGAAACTGAGGTAAATTCTCCATTTGAAGATTATACAATTGATGATTGGGAGGATGCATATATACAACTCATGGAAAAATATGAAATGTACAAAAAAGAGAATAAATCATTGAAAAAGAAAATTAACTCATTTGTGCATGATCATGATATGAATGATAAGAATGCTCTACTTGAAACTGAAATTGAAGATCTTAAGAAAATGATTGAGAACTTGGAGGAAGGAAGAAAAGAAATGGCTGACTTGGAAACTGAAAATGAAGATTTGAGAAATGAGATTGATAGCATGAAGCTAAAAATACAAACCTATGAAAATGATAGCAAATTGAGCAATGAAAAGTATGAAGCTATCAAACAAGTCAACATTCAACTCCTGCAAAACATTGAAAACTTACAAAAAGAATTAAAGGATAAACAACAATCTTTGGAAAAATTTATGGATGGAAGAGAAAACATAGATGCTTTGCTAGGAACCAGAATGAACTTCAACAAGGAAGGGTTGGGTTTTGAACCTACAAACAAAAGGCCAATTGGGCTAAACAGTCACATTTGTTTCCTCTTCTGATGCTTCAACCTCAAAAATAACATCCAAAGGAAAAGAAAAGATTGAAGAGGCAGTAACTGAAATTCCTAAAAAGTTTGTCCAAAAACCTAAGAAAGGTCGACCTTCCCCGCAGCATAGGTCAACACTTCCTTGGCCATTGCATGCTCAATCTTCCAGATATCATCATAACTGGATTGCACATTCATATAGGCCAACATCACCCTACTTTTGGGGAAATTGTGATTCATGTGTTCATCAATCTTATAAGTTTCAATCTCCTAAGTGGCAAAACAATCACTTTCAACCCAAAACCAACCAACGGCCTCAATGGTTTAAGAAGCGAATCTATTCAAACTTCCACAAAATCCAATAAAGAGCTTCTAAACAAAAAGTGAATGTCAAGATTGAAAAGAAAAATCAAATCCCTGCTCTAAGCAAACAAAACATGAATGTTAAGAAGGTTTGGATTCCAAAAGAAATGGTTTCATGTTTTGAAAATTTAAAAAGTTTGATGGGACCCAAATTTGGTTGGGTTCTAAACACCATTGCTTAATTGTTTGTGCAGGAGTGTCTTGCAGCCATGCATAACATGTGGTACCTTGATAGCGGCTGTTCAAGACACATGACTGGAGACAAATCAAAATTTTGTTTCTTGGAGGAAAAGGAAGGAGGATATGCCACATTTGGAGGGAACAGCAAAGGAAAAATTATTGGAATAGGTAATGTAGGTAAGAATCTCTCCAACTCAATTGGAAATGTGTTGTTAGTTGAAGGATTGAAATATAACTTGCTCAGCATAAGTCAATTGTGTGATAAAGGTCACAAAGTGTTGTTTGATTCTCATGATTGTAAAATCTTTGAACCAAAATCTGACAAGGTAAAATTTTCTGGTAAGAGAGTCAACAATATTTACATGATTGACTTAGATGATCCTGCTTATTCAAACCTTTGTCTTACTGCACCAAAATCTGAAATTGCATGGTTATGGCATCGTAGACTAGGACATGCTAGCTACAATGTCTTACATAAATTGTTAAAGCATTCAATGGTGAATGGGTTGTCTGAATTATCATTTAAACAAGAAAACAAATTGTGTGATGCATGTGCCCTAGGTAAACAAACAAGAAAATCTTTCAAGGGAAGATCTGAAAATACTTCATCCAAACCACTCGAGCTAATTCATATGGACCTGTTTGGACCAACCAGAACTGCTAACTTAAGTGGTAGAAAATATGGATATGTCTTGGTGGATGACTTTTCTAGGTTCACATGGGTTTTCTTTCTCACACATAAAAATGATGCTTTTGATGAGTTTCAGGCACTCTACATGAAGATAAAGCAGGACGGTGAGTTTAAAATTTTCAAGATCCAATCTGATCATGGTGGTGAATTTGAAAATGCTAACTTCTATAATCTTTGCAGGGCCGAAGATATTTCACACCGATTTTCCTCACCAAGAACCCCAGAGCGAAACGGTGTAGTTGAAAGGAGAAACCGAACACTTGTAGAGATGGCAAGAACATGCTTGTTGAACGGCAACTTCCAAGGAGGTTTTGGGCTGAAGCGGTAAACTCGGCATGTTACATTATCAACCGCTCTATGGTAAGGCCACACACCAAAAAGACTCCTTATGAGTTGCTGAATGGTAAAAAGCCCTCTCTCTCACATATGAAAGTGTTTGGGTCAAAATGCTTCATCCACAACAATGACAAAACAGATTTAGATAAATTCGAGCCCAAGAGCGATGAAGGTATATTCCTTGGATATTCTGATAGATCTAGGGCTTATAGAATTTACAATATCAAGAGTCAAACTGTGGAAGAATCACCCCATGTTTCCTTTGATGAATGTCATGATGATTCTAACAATGATAACTCTTGCAGAAAAAATGATGAAGATGGGGAATTCCTAAGCATGAAGGACAAGAGTGATTCTCCACAAAAAGAAATACAAGAAGATGTTGACCAAGCTGAATCAAGCAATGCAAGGAATCAAGCTCCAGTAGAAGGTCAACCAAGGATAAGATGGTTGCTTCATAAGCCAAGCCAAATACATCAAGGAGCTGCTGAAAAGATTTGACATGGCAAACAGAAAAATCATTGCAACTCATATAAGCACATCAACTTCACTGGATTCGGATGAAAATGGTAAATTAGTGGATGCAAAGGTCTATAGAGGTATGATTAGTTCTTTGCTTTATTTGACTGCATCCCGACCAGATATCCAGTTTAGTGTATACCTTTGTGCTAGATTTCAAGCTAGTCCTAGAGAATCCCATTTGACTACCGTCAAACGTATCCTTCGATATCTTGTCGGCACTCAAGATTTAGGATTGTGGTATCCGTCATCATGTGATTTATCTCTTATATCATATTCTGATGCAGACTACGCTGGATGCAAGCTGGATCGTAAGAGTACTAGTGGCTATTGCCAGTTTCTAGGCTGGTGTTTAGTTTCTTGGGCTTCCAAGAAACAACACTCGGTTGCCCTCTCAACCGTGGAGGCAGAATATGTTGCTGCGGGGAGCTGTGGCACCCAAGTGTTGTGGATTAAACACCAACTCCAAGACTACCTAGTGGATCTTGGTTGTGTCCCGATTCTGTGTGATAACACTAGTGCTATCAACCTTGCAAAAAATCCAGTCCAGCACTCTAGGACTAAGCATATTAAGATTAGGCATCACTTCATTAGAGATGAGGTCGGTAAGAAAAATTTTGAACTACATTTTGTTGATACTCTAAATCAAATTGCTGATATTTTCACCAAGCCCTTGTGTAATGACAGGTTTTCAACACTCAGAAGGTAGCTTGGTCTTTGCCGAACTCAGGCCAATAAAAATTGAAATGATGATCTTGTTCAATTTAGTGTGTGTTTTTACAGATTGGTGTTCATGCATTGTTTATATGTCAATATGTCATTTTGCATATGTATCGCATTGCATGTAGATGCATAATAATGAATTGAGTTCTTGTTTATAATGCATTGCATGATTTGTGTAGCATCATTCTTGTATGGCCATGGTATATCAAATGTTGATGTATGGAAAGGCAGGTTATGCTTGCCTAGAAGCACTCAATATGCGTGAGGTTTCACCTCCGCCAAGTACCATGTGTCAATGTCGCATATAGGCCATATAGTAAGGGGGAGTTATCGTTGTGCAGCATTCATGCATATGTTTCATCTTCATTCTGTTGCATTTAATAAGTGTACAACCATGTGTTAGGTCATGCATCTCATGTCAGCCAAATTCATGTCAACCCCTGCATGTTTCAGGTCATTCTCCTCTTGACAGTTATCATTACACTTGCTTGCACACATAACTCCTTGAGTGCATTCATTGCATATCCTTAGAGGGAGTCTTGATGCTTTTCTTAATTTCTTGTGCTTTCATGGCTTATAGTCTGAACATGAGATCATGAGACTAACAAACATATGGTGTGAGAGCTTTCTATTATATGAACTGATGATTGTCTATTCAATGAAAATGGTTCAGATTTAATGATTTCCTTGTAGTTCTAATATATTTTGTTTGAAATCATCTATGTTCTGTGGTTTTAATAGACTTTAACTAAAGATTGCATGTTATGTCTTGAATGACTACCCTGAAATCTAAAAATCCAAACCTCATGACAATCTTGGTGATACACTCAGGCTTAGTATTGTTTTTAAACATCTTGATGAGCTGAAATTCTTGAAAATCAATTTGACAGAGCAATGATATTGTTGCACGGAGAAATATGTCACGTCATCAAATCAAGTGACGAATGATATGTCATGATGTGCCCCTGTTATCTCTGTCTTAATACTTTTGGACTCTAGGCAGAGCAATGGCATAATTACTGAGAAATATATCCTCTCATCAAAGAATTGAGACAGGATATGTCATGACGTGACTTTGCTATCTCTGTTCATCCTAAAGCATGACAGTCAGTCTTAACAAATACCTAGGAATACTGGCGTCTAAACAACGTGTATTCTTACGGCTTGAAGGCATGTACTAGACTTGATTACTCGTAAAAAGTGAGTCATGTACCTTTAAATGCAAAAGATACTGCCAATTGAAGTTGCTGCAATCATAAAATTCCATGCTTCAGTCTTACTTGTTTAGCCTCAATACATGCTTTTGTGTTATTCTCTTTGTAGTTATTGAATATGGATATATAAGACAAGGGAAGGTTACACACCGCCATGATATGCATTTTTGGTTCATTTCTATTAAATCTTGGATGTAGCTACTTTTCGAACTCTGTTGATGATCTCAGATTTCATTAGCTTTGAACCATCTATGTTGCTCACGGTATGTTTCAGGTTTGCATATAATGGCTTGCTCTCCACTCTCATTCCGCTCTGGTCTCTCAGACATTAGTCCCCTTCTCTACCTTATCCCTCCCTTTTTGTTGTTGTCAAAGGGGGAGAATTCTTTGTGTGAGTCCTTTGTAAGAGTTTTGTGTTATCGCGTTGTCAAAGGGGAGAGAATATTTTGTTGTGAGTCATCCCTTGCTTTGTGAGTTGTCATTGGGGGATGAGTGAATTGTGTACGGGGGAGAAACCTTTGTGCGCTTATGTGTATGTGATGGGGTTTGCATAATTACATCGCATTCATATCCGCATTCATATTTGCATTCCCATATTCTCATTATCATGGATCTTGAGTTGCATATGTTGCATTTGCTATAACTTTTGCCATTCTTGATATTACTGCCACATAATGACTCACAGTGTTGCCATCATCAAAAAGGGGGAGAATGTTGTGCCCCTGTGGTCATTTGAGTTATCCTATGGTCACTGGGGTCATTCGACATCATCCTATGGTCATATGAGTTCTGTGGTATTCTTGGTTTTGATAATGGCTAAACACTATTAGTCATTGATGTTTCCACTCTCATGTGACTAACATACGTGATGTTCTGTTCATGACAGATATGCCAATGAATGGACAAGGCATTCAGTGAGCATGGCAAAAGTGAAAGCTCATTGATCGCGCCCAAGCAAGGATGCGAACACAAGTAAAAGTCGACACGTGATATTCAGCTCGTCACACATCCAAGGTCAATGTACAGAGAAGTACAGCCAAGAGAATTCAAGGTCAGAGACTCAGTTGATACATTTTAGACTATCAAGGGAGATGCCACAGATATGAACGGGCTGCTAAAGGACTCAAGCGACGGAGCTAAAGCGGTTAACAGACCGACCCGGGATGAATCGGGGTCTGCCCAGCTGGCGGTCTACCGCCAGCACAGGGGCGGTCGACCGCCCCAGTCAGCAACCTTCAGTTTGCATCTCTCTCAGTGGTGGTCGACCACCAGCCCAGTAGCAGTTGACCGGAAATCCCAGGGAACATCTGTCTACAGCGTTTCTCAGTAGAGGTCGACCGCCAGAAGCCACAGGTCGACCGCCAGCCCCGATGCAGCCATGTTTGACTTCGATTTCCACCTCGAAGCCAGCCCCTTTCCTTGGATTTGTTTAATCAAAACTCACCTAATCTCCCATGATTTGTGGATCTAGTCTGGGGGATGTCTATGGACCATTCAAAGTCTATAAAACCAACACAAGGAGGGTTAGAAACCCTAATGCTTCAAGGGGATTCAAGGGAGGCTGCAAGGGTGTGTTCAAGGGAGAGGAGTTCGAGTACTGTAGCCGTGAACAGTACTCCGGGAAGAAGTTCTTCATCAAATCCTCAAGTGATTGAAGCTACTTCAAGAGGAGATCAAGCCCAAGCCAAGAGAAGAAAAAGCTGCATACTTCATCCTCCTCATCATCTCAAGGGTGATCTAAACTGCATCCTCAAACCTCTTCATCAACTCAAGAAGATCAAAGGAAGATCCAAGCTACATCCATAGTCTTTCTCATCAACTAGAAGAGATTCAAGGAAGATCATCTCTCAAGGAGGAAGACACCATCGAAGCATCAGATTCAAACTCCTGCAACTCAGACAAGATCCTTTTACTTTGAGCATATTCTATATCTTGTTTGAGTGATTTCTATTTGTTCTCTTTCCATTTCTTTCAAACAATCAAAACTGAAGATCGTCCCTACCGGTGGTTAGTAGGAAGGCAATCGGAAGTTCTCCGATCTGCGGTGATTGACGTCCCTACCGGTGGTTAGTAGGAAGGTAATCGGAAGTTTTCCGATCTGTGGTGTTGACGTCCCTACCTGTGGTTAGTAGGAAGGCAATCGGAGGTCTTTCCGATTTACGGTTCAGTGCAAGGCACTAGTAGAGCCTCACCGGATTTGGTGAGGGGTGGACGTAGGACTGGGGATTCAGTCCGAACCACCTTAAAATGTTGTGTGTTGTGGTTTACTTGTGTGATTGTTTCATTCTAGATGCATGCTTAGGTTCGAATCAATATATTACTTGCTCGTCTTGTCAAGCGAATCATAGTGTTCTTCGATAAGCTAGTTATATTCCGCTGCAATTTATTTTATCTAGCTATATAGAGGGTTGTATTACAAAAAGAGGGGCAGATCTATTCACCCCTCCCCTCTAGATCCGCTGACCACTACTCAACAAACACAAATGCCAATCGAAGCATGAGACTCTTACTCCCCCTATCTAAATGCAATGAATGACATATTTATGTATGAAAACCATTCAAGAGTCATTAAGAAATGCAACACTTTGAATGCAGAATTGATCCATGGTACTGGATGGAGGAATGTCCTCACGCATGGTAAAAGCGTCTAGACATGCCTAACTTGTCTTTCATCATGTCACCATTTTATATACCAACGGAGTCAATGTTTATTGTATGCAACTCAATACATTTATTGACAACCTCAACCACATGAATTACACTAAAGCTATATAGGCAGAAATTGCACACAATAAGTCTCAAGCAAATCAACTATCATGCTGAGGTCTACACAATCCAAGTTCTCTTCTTAAAAATTTGAATCTTTCTTTGCAAAGAGGTTTTGGGAAAACATCAGCAATCCGTTTTTCTGATTCAATGAAATGTAATTCAATTTCCTTTTTTATTGACCACATCTCTCAAAAAATGGTGTCTAATCTCTATGTGCTTAGTCCTAGAATGCTGAATAGGATTCTTTGTTAATGAAATAGCACTGGTGTTATCGCACAATATTGGGATACATCCAAGATTTACATGATAATCTTGGAGTTGGTGTTTTATCCACAGTACCTGGGTTGCACAACATCCTACTGCAACATATTCTGCTTCAGCAGTGGACAGAGCAACAATGTGTTACTTTTTAGAAGCCCAAGACACCAGACAACCTCCCAAATATTGACAATAACCACTAGTACTTTTTTTATCTAATCTACATCCAACATAGTCTGCATCAGTGTAAGCTACAAGGTTTAACTCACACTGTGCAAGATACCATAACCCCAGATCAAGAGTGCCTGCTAGATATATGAAAATTCTCTTTACTACACTCAAATGGGATTCCCTAGGACTAGCCTGAAATCTAGCACAAAGACACACACTAAAGTGTATATCAGGATGAGAGGCTGTAAGATATAGTAGAGAACCAATCATACCTCGAAAAATTTTAGTATCTACCATTTTATATTCCGGGTCAGCATCTAGACTGTTGTTGTACCCATTAGAGCAGCAATTGCCTTGACATTCTCCATTTTGTATTTCTTCAAAAGATCCTTGAGATACTTTGCTTAAGTTATGAAGCTCCCTTCTGAAGTCTGAGAGATCTGCAATCCAAGAAGGAATTTTAGTTCTCCCATTAGACTCATTTCAAATTCATTGGTCATTAGATTGGAAAACTCCTCACACATAGACGATTTTGTTGAACCAAACACTATATCATCTACATAAATTTGGACTAAAAGAATATCTTTCTTATCAATTTTGGTGAATAGAGTTTGGTTAACCTCACCTCTTGTATACCCTTTACCTGTGAGAAAAGAGCACAATCTGTCATACCAAACCCTTGGAGCTTGCTTCAGCCCATATAATGCCTTATTCCGCTTATATACATGGTTAGGAAAATCAATGCATTCAAATTCAGAAGGTTGTTTAACAAAGACATCTTCTTTTATTAACCCATTCAAAAATGCACTCTTAACATCCATTTGCTGGAGTTTTATTCCTAAGCTATATGCAAATGCAAGTAAGATTCTGATGACTTCTAACCTGGCCACAGGGGCAAATGACTCTTCAAAATCTACACCAAATTCTTGGTTATAACCCTGTGCCACTAGCCTAGCCTTATTCCTTACAATTTTTCCTTCTTCATTTGTTTTATTTCTGAAAATCCATTTTGTGCCTATGACTGAACCATAAGATGGTCTGGGGACAAGGTGCCATACCTGGTTCCTCTCAAATTGATGCAGTTCATCATGCATTGCATTAATCCAATGTTCATCTTTTAAGGCACATTCAACACTTTTTGGTTCAATTTGAGATACAAGAGCTAAGGAATCAAGTTCTTCTAATCTGAAATGTGACCGGGTTCTGGGGGGTTCATGTAGATTACCAATTACATTTTCTAAAGGGTGATCTTTTAGCACTCGAATTTTTGTAAGTTCATTACCTAAATTGGTGATTACCTCCCCTTGAGTGCTTGACCCTTCAGCCTCCTCCCCTCCTCCCCTTCGATCCTTGTTTCTGTACTTTGAGTTCTTTGCTCTTCTTTGTTTTCCAAAAATTTTCCTTCATCTTTGTTCCTGCAAAAATTGTTTTTAGACTTATTAGATGATTCATCAAATGTAATATGTGGAGATTCTTCAACACATTCATTTTTCAAATTAAATACTCTAGGCTCGTGAATATTCAGAATAACCAAGAAAAATTCATGGTTCACTTTTAGCTTCAAATTTATCAAGGTCTCTTTTATCATTAACATGAATGAAACATTTGGTTCTAAAGACCTTAAAATGTACAAGTGAAGGTTTCTTACCTTTCATCATTTCGTATGGAGTCTTTTTACTAGAAGGTCTTACCATAGCTCTATTTATGATGTAGCATGAGGTGTTTACAGCTTCAGCCCAAAACCTTCTAGGTAAATTGCTCTCCACAATCATTGTACGAGCCATCTCCACCAATGTTCTGTTCCTCCTCTCTACCATTCCATTTTGTTCTGAAGTTCTTGGTGATGAATATCTATGATTTATTCCATGTTTCCTACAGAAATCATCAAACTCTGAGTTCTCGAACTCACCACCATGATCAGATAAAATGTTGGAGATTGAAAACTTACCATCCTATTTTACTTTTCTAAAGAAGGCCTGAAATTCACAAAATGTATCATTTTTGTGAGACAAGAAAAATATCCATGTGAATCTAGAAAAGTCATCTACAAGTACATATCCATATCTTCTACCATTCAAACTAGCTGACCTGGTAGGTCCAAACAAATCCATATGAATCAACTCAAGTGGTTTTGAAGATAAGTTTTCAGTTCTGGTTTTAAATAACTTTCTGGTTTATTTTCCTTGGGTACAGGCCTCACAAATTTCATTATTCTTTTTAAATGAAACATCAGGCAATCCTTTTACCATAACAAATTTGACTAGTTTATGCAGCACATGGTAGCTAGCATGACCTAACCTACGATGCCACAACCATGTCAACTCTTCTTTATTTACATTGAGACACAAGCTATTGTGTGTAGCATCATCTAAATCTACCATGTAGATGTTGTTAACCCTCTTTCCAATAAATTTCATAGTTTCAAAATTTGATTCAAATATGGTGCATGCATGAGAGTCAAAAGTAACTTTTTGACCTCTATCACATAACTGACTTATGCTAAGCAGATTATATGCTAGACCTTCTACTAGCAGGACATCTTCAATATAACTAGTCAGAGTTTTGCCTACCTTACCTAATCCAACAATCTTACCTTTTCTGTTTCCTCCAAAAGTTACATGTCCTCCTTCCTTTTCAACCAGCATACAGAATTTATCTTTATCACCAGTCATGTGCCTTGAGCAGCCACTATCAAGATACCATCTGTTATGGGTGACTGCAAGGCATTCCTACACAGATAATCAGGCAAAAGATTTTGGAACCCAAAAATGATTGGGTCCCATCTGACCATTCATATTATTCAACAAAGAAATCAGACATTTCGGTATCCATATAGATCTCATAGAAGTAGATTCTTTTTCAGATCCATTTCTTTTGTTCTTATGATTCACTTTTGTTGCAGCTTTATTTTTCTATGGCTTTGCAGTAGACTTGAGATTATTTGACTTTGAGTTTTTGTTTTGGTTGTTATTCTAGTAGGCTACTGAAGGATGGAACCACCCAGAATAACTAGGATGACTAGCCCTTTGAAAACCTTGATAATACTGTGGTCCATAAATTGGATGTCTAGTTCTATGATTTCCCCATGCATTGCTTTGATAGAAAGGTGTTTGAAAAGAGGTATGCCTAGACTTATAGTAATTGACATACTGACCTCCCCAGATGTTTTTCTGATGGTTTTGTGTTTGAAAGTGGTTGTAAATAGGTCTATATGTGTTATTGAATTTACCTGCCCATGAATTTCTGTTCCACTTTTTAGAATTGTTACTGGGACCCCGTTGACCTTTCCATAAAGATGGATTTCCTTTCATATTCTTCATAGCTTGAGTGTGTATATACCTACCCTGGTTCTTATTCTAGCATGAACGAGTTTTCTCATGAGATTTCTCAGGGGTAGTCTTGCCTTGCTTTCTGGTTTATCCTACCTTTTACTTTCCCTTATTCTTCATGTTGGATTATTCTGTGGATTTTTGAATATTTCCATTTTCTTCACAACATTTCATGTTTATTAAGGGATTGAATTTTGCTTTTCCTTTTTCTGAAACAAATGTGATAGTTTTAACATCAAAAGCCTTTTTGTTGGTAGGATTGTAACCCAGACCTTCTTTTCTGAAATTCATTTTTGTTCCTTGAATGGCATTCAAGTTTTCTTTTCCTTATGTCATGGCCACTAAGGAATTCTGTTTGTCATCAATTTCTTTCTGCTGTTTTTCAATGTTTCTTTTGAGTTCTTTATTAACACTTTTGATAGCATCATATTTCTCAATAGCAATTTTGGTTTCCTCTTCAAATTTTTGCATTCTAAGTTTCAATTCATCAATAACATTTTTCAAAGTTTCATTTTCACATCTCAACTCATTGATTACATCCTTATACTTTTCAGTTTCAGCCATAGAATTTTTTAATTCATAATTTTCAATCTCCAAGCAACCAATCTTTTCATTTAAAGAATTATCATGAACAATGGAGTTTATCTTTTTCTTTAAATGTCTATTTTCTCTACGCACATCATCATACTTATCTAAAATTTCACCATATGCCTTATTCCATTCACTTTGAGAAAAATGTTCAAAGGGGGAAATTACCGCATCATCTTCTCTTTCATCTTCATCTCTTCTGGCCATCAGGCACAGCTTGCCATTACTGTCTTGTTCAGATGTGATGTCCTCATCTTCATCCTCTTCCTCGTCACTCAAGGTACTGACTATAGCTTTAGACTTTTTCTCTTTTGATCTGGAATGCTTTAACTTCTTATCTTCTGGACATTCAGCTCGCATATGTCCAACTTTTCTGCAATTATAACAAACGACTCTGTCAGATTTTCTTACATCATCATATTTACCTTTAGAATTTTTCTTACTAGCAGAATATTTCTTTCTGAAATTCTTTCCCTCTCTTCTTAAATGTTTTTTAAACTTTCTGGTCAGCATAGCGAACTCACCTGAATCTTCCTCTGAGGTACATGAACTATACTCACTAGATGAGCCTTTGCTGCTAAAACTTACTTTTAATCCTAGGGGTTTCTTCTTCTTCCCAAGGTCTTCAGTTCTCTTCAAGTTCAACTCATATGTCATTAACGACCCAATGAGCTCATCAACCTTAGTAGTAGCAAGATTTCTTGATTCCTCCACCACGGTGGCCATGGTATGCCAAATTGGAGTCAATGACCTGAGAATCTTTATGACCAGCTCATATTCACTATACACTTTACCTAAACTCTTTAGACTATTAGTGAGCTGAGTCAACCTAGCATACATCTCCGAAATGCTTTCATCAGATTTCATTTTAAAAGCCTCATATTCAGATATCAACATATTAGCTCTAGTTTCTCTTACCTCCGACGTTCCCTCATAGATTACCTATAGTCGATCCCTCATCTCCTTAGCCGAGGAGCAAGATGAGATCATAGAGAACTCGGTAGGATGCAGAGCACATTGCATAGTGTTCATTGCACTCCAATTGAGATTAGATCTCCTGATCTGCTCTCGAGTCCAATTATCTTCATCTTCAGGGAGCTGGAAGGGACCTCGATTGACTACCTTCCATATCTCATGATCTTAAGCTCGCAAGAATACATGCATTCAATTTTTCCAATAAGCATAGTCAATTCCATTGAAGAATGGAGCCTAATTAACAGAATGTCCCTCAGCTATGTATCCTCTATTATCCATTTCACTCAATCTCTCCGGGATGTTAAGCCCTTATAAGAGAGTTTGGCTCTGATACCATGTGATAGGTTGAGTGAGATGGAAGATCTAGAGGGGGGGTGAATAGATCTATCCCAACTTTCGCTCTACAGTAAAATGAATATGTAGAATTAAGATCTACTGCTATAGAACTAATACAGACAATCACACACGAGAGACAAGGCTTTTAAGGTGGTTCGGTTGCAGGTCAGAGACCTACGTCCACCCCTCACTCAACAGAGTGAGGCTTCCACTGACTATAGCTTAGATCCGCTGAAAACACAGCTTACACCTATTGACAAACAGCTTGAGTACACTCAATTCTAGCACTTCTCACTAGATTGAGATCCGCTGACATATAGCTTGAATCCACTGTCACATAGCTTGATTGAACAGAGTTTCTAAATGAAAACAAAAATGATAAAAACTAAACAAATGCAAATCTAGTTTAGAATTCCCCCAATGAGTATGAAGTCGGTCTGCAGATGAATCTCCCGTTGCTTCAAATTTCCTTGCAGTCTGATGGATCTGAAGCCTTCAGCTTCGTATCTGGAATATGTCAGATTATCACCAATTCATACTTCGATCCTTCTCTGAATTATGTTTCGATCTCAGCTAGCCTCCTTTCTTCTGCTCTCGCTCGAATTCCCTTTCTCTCTATTTCTTCCTGCTCTGTATTTTCGTTATCATTCTGTGGAAGAAGAAGTCCCTTCTTTATAAGACAGATATTTGAATTTTCTGTAAAGTATTCAAATCTTCAGGGCATTTCTGATTGGTCCACGTGTATAGAATAAAGTAGAAGAGCTTTTGGAAGTTGCCACATGACCTGGGGTGGTGTGCCAGTCAACTGCCTTTGAACACATGTGTGAAAACTGCATTTCTCACAAAACTAGATATTTTTCAGCCCTATCAACCTATTACTCACCCTTATCGAGCTATTATTCACCCTTAGCGAGCTATTATTCACCCTTATGCACCTATCTGTCACACTTAACCTTCAATAGCCTTCGCCTTGCTTTGCCACCTATTTTTCACCGATACGCATCTATTTGTCACCGATACGGGACCATTTGTCTAGCGGGTGACTTCAGACTTTTCTGCCTTGCGGGCTGCTCTGGCATCCTGGCTGTGTCGACTTCAAGGCCCTCTTGAGTCAACTCCCCTTCTTCACAGAAACTTCTTTAATGAGTATTTCACATGCTAAGCTATTTGTTACCAATGTAAAGCTATTTGTCACCCAGGTAAAGTTATTTGTCACCCTTAATAGGGTATTATTCACCCTTAGCTGCAGGGCTCTTCCTGGTGACTCGATTGACAAAATCTTTGGGCATTTGAACTATAAGCTTCCACTAGAGTTAGCTTATGCTTCAAGGCTTCAATAGTATCCTTTAACATGATCTTCCTGCCAAATCAAACGTATTGAATTATCATCATTAAAATTATAAACATAATCTCATAATTCATGAATCACAAGCATAAAGGACTTCATGGGTGGTCATGTGAGAAGAAGGGCTAATAAGAAGAAAAGCCACTATTACGTTGACACAACCCTCCTACAGCGTCGACGCAGCCAAGCTTGGAAAGCTTTGAAGCTTATACAGAAGACAAGACTGACAAATGAAGGTGCATGTATAAAGACAATAAGAGCACATGAATGACATCTAGTGAAATACACCCTTCACTATTGACTCACAGTTTGACAACATGAATAAATGCTTATGAAAGACTCACAACTGACTCACGATTTTGACATCATCAAAACCTAGGGACACAACAAGGTTGTGTCCCGTGGCTCTGTGGAGAGAGTAGAGCCAAGATTGGCAGGCGTCCATTTGGAGTAATTTAGATAAGATGGGATTAGATTTTGTAATGGATGATGCCTGGACATGGAGGTCCCTGAAGGGACATTGTCATCAAATGGTGAGCCTTGGTCTTGTGACCAGCATGGGAGGATTTCCCTGTAGGTCTGAGTCGAGTGTTGTGAGGACCGAGGATCATGGAATCTCGTCATGTGATTTCGTCGTGCTCCCCTGAGAGGGTAGAGCTGGCATAAGGATCGAGATCAGATGCGGTGTCCGAATGAGGATCGACTCGAGATGCGGTGATGATCTGTGCGAGAGTCAACGGATGGCCTGTCGAGGTTTGGAATGTGATTATTGGATCTGGTGAAGGACCCGGAAAGAAAGAAGAAGGAAGAAGTTGAGCAAGCGGAGGTTTCCCGTTGATGGATAGCTGGTGACCGGCGAATGGTCCTTCACATACAGAAGATGCTGGATGTAGTGAGCCGAGAATGGCATAAGCCGTGTGCCAGTGAGGCCTTGGGTTGCTGATTATGAGATGTGCCTTTTCCCGGATTGGATCTGGGATCTGATGGAAGTTTGTGTCCTGGCAGAGCTGGTCCTGTGTTGTATTGGCGTTCGGTTTGCCAGGTGTGTGATGGTTCATGACATGGGGCCGACGGATTTGTCGCAGTCAGTTGGAATGACCATGTGAGCTGGCGAAGCATAGTGATGGCCGTCCCTGGTACAAGGCGTAAGATCAGTCAGCTGGCGGTGAAGCTGACATTTGATTGATCCGTCGAGCATGGGATTTGATCGATGGTAAGTTTCTCGTAACGAGGATTACGTCTCCTCGGTGAGCAAGATGGTGGCAGTGATGCCATGGTTGGATTCCCATGGTGGCTGAGGTGATGCCAAGCTTGTATTGTAGTGACCCGAATCCCGGATACCAGATGTACCCGGTAGAACTACCGAATACACGTGATACCACTTGGAACCCGCGAGGCCTCCCAAGAGCGGGAAAGCTCCGAAGGGAAAAAGGCATGTGTAGAGTACATTGAAGCCACATAGATATAACAGAAGTAATTAAATTTCATTAGATCGGTTTGCTAAAGTAGCAGAAATAAAATTACTTTTTAATTAACAGTTCAAATTAACAATTATACACCAGAGTCAAGTCCAAAGCTAAAGACAGCAAGTCTAGCACAGTACAGTCGACAGAAAGGAAAAACGTACCGAGAAGTCGGGGGAAGCCCGACGCAGGTACCAGCTGGCCACAACGACACGCTACGAGCAAGCGCTCCAGGAACCACGCGGAAGCAGAACGAAAGACGTCACCCCACCTGAAAAGTAGGGGTGAGGCTCGTGTCACTGGCTCAGTAGGGGTCACGCGGATCCCCACTGAAAAACATGCAGTAACACGGAACACAAAACAACAGGAAGAACATCAGGTGTAGCAAAGCGGGAAAACTACACTACAAAGCTGTAAAGCTACTCTAGAGGCCGTAGAGAATAGACGGGGAGTAGGAGTAGGGAACAAGTACGAAAGGGGAAGAACCCGCGCCAGACAAGTGGCGACCGAACTAACCTCGGTACCCCAAACTACTCCAAACAGTGATAGAAGGGCGACTCTGATCTAACAAAGTCAGAAGTTACTGATCTGCCAACTCGGCACCAGGCCTAAGACGAAGACCTGCAAGGACCCACAAAAGGTCTAGAAAACACCCACACAGACGACCAATAGACTCGACGACACACCCACGACTAGAAAGTCGTGCACACCACGCTGACCTCGAGTAGGGCCACGAGAGGGCTAACTCGGAAAGGTCACGACGCGCAAGAAACACAAAGAGCAGTGGAGAGCCACGCGTCACAGACGGACGCACCTCCCCACCAGAGCAACGGCCAGCTGCGTCCACAGACATCTTATGTTGCGCCACGAGTGTCTCGCCTATAATACCGCTGAAGCCACGGTAGAGTCGCAGACACGCGCACTGAACCAAACAGGAACAACAACATCAAGTAACCAGTCAGGGTCATGCCCGTCGACGTAAGTCCAAAGCCCCTGACCACGTGTGCACACACTGGCTCTAGCCTAAGCCAGGTATTCCAGCTAGTTTTCTCCCTCGGTAGGAGGCTACCGTTGGCTGGGAGACCATGGAACTAGCTTACAAACCGTATCTCGGGAACACCCCTCTGCCATCCAAGGCGGGTCGGCAACTCAAAGGCCTTAGGGCAACAACAATCGGAGGCGCACAAAACACAAGACTCTGAAACAAGGGTTGTAGTACAAACAGGCAAGGAAGCACTGTCGCACGTACTACGAAGCACCAAGGAAGCAAGACAACTGCCAACAGACTTTGGACTAGGCAACTAGACCTACAACGTAACGATCCTTGAGTCGGATGACTCAAAGGCAAGATCGTCACAGACAGCGGACCAAGCCGCCAATCGGTCTAATCCTAAACCACGGGAAGCAACGCTCCGCAGAAAATGACTCACGGAGACCTGAGGGAACACCGGAGACCCTCAGACACGCCTGGATACGCAAGACAAGGTAAAACGATACCTCGAGGCAACCAGAACTAGTGTCTCAGACTGGACAGAACCGCCAAGACACCCACACAAGGTCGCCTGTCAACCACTGGGTCACCTTGGGTTGACCGGAACCAACAATGACGACTCAACAGTAGGAAGGAGAATCCTACCTCAATCAAGAAGACTCCTGGCCACCTCACAACGTAGTCTTAGCTCTCATAGGATGTCAAGAGACATCGACGGGAAAATGGGCAGACCACAAAGATAAACCAAGACAGTCAGAAACCAAAACGACGGAAATCGGAGCTCAAAGACTGTAACGCACCACCCCTAGACCGTTACACGAACGTGACGGTCTAACGCTGGGCCGTTACACACCCACTGTGGCGGTCTATCACAGACGCGCTATAGAAACGTGACGGTCGCCGGGGGAGCTGTCACACACAACCAACTACCAAAACACACAAGGCACGTAACGGCCTACACCAGGCGCGTTACACCGCTCTGACACGCCCGACCCGGGCCGTCAGGGCCAACAGACCTCAAACTTAAAATGACAACTCGAACCACATAACGCGCTAGACCAGGCGCGTCACACAGCCTAACGCGGCAAAGCAGGCGCGTTAGGGCCAACAGGCTCAAGTCAAGAAAATACTGGCCGAAAGGCACGTAACGGTCCCGATCGGACGCGTTACAGATGCCTAACGCATGGGGGTGTGGCCGTTAGAGCCAACGGCACAACCACCCAACTCGGCCAAAACAGCACGTAACGGCCTGGGGAAGGCGCGTTACAATGCTGTGACGCACGGGGACAACACCGTTACACAAACTGACTCAATGGTAAAACACCAAGTCAAACGCAACGTAACGGCCTATACCAGGCGCGTTACACCCACCTGACGCACTAGGGCAGGCACGTCAGGGGAACCGACTTAACCAAACTACTAAACGATAAAATAAGCGTAACGCATCACACCGGACGCGTCAGGAGGCTGTGACGCGCCACCCTTGGGTCGTCATACTCCCAAAATCACAAAAAGCTTAAAAACGCCCAGACGCTGTGACGGTCTGTCGTAGGGCCGTCAGGGACCTCTGACGGTCACTGAAACGAGCGCTACACCGGTCACGGTGGGAAAACAGTGGATTGGCCAAATCGAGCCATTCCACGCCCCATTCACGTCGAAGCGCAGGGGAAACAAGACTAGACGATGAAAAACAACACTAGGAGGCTAAAAAGCCCACATGCACGCATTAAAACGCTAGATCGGGGCGATTTAGACAAATCGACCCTAAACGAGCCACCGAGGTTCCCGGACTCCTACCGGCCTCGAATGACCACCGATCAACATGAAACTAGCATGGATGGGATCCAGACATCCCAGCGGTCAGTTGGACACTAACCACACCATGAATGGTTTTCATTTTTCGGTGAACCCTGAAAACCCCAAAAACCACGGTTTTCACAAAATCGGCCCGATCTCCCTCGATCGAACACCAAATCATGCACGGAAACAGGGGAAATGCGCAGAACAAGGTGGTGGTCCGTCTCCCTACCTCCACCGAAGAAACCGTGCCCCAAAGGGACTAAACCGCGTCGAAAATCACGCCGCGAGCTCAAACACCGGCTTTGAATCCATTGTTCGGGATCGCGCCAGAACCACTCCATCCTCGCCCTATCGCGCACCTAGTCAGCTCCACAGCATCCCCAACACTCGCTCCTAGGTCCTCCGTCTGCAGCCGGAGTCGAGGAAGCTCGAGAAGAGAAAAAATGGGAGAGAGAGACGGCGGCGGCGAAATGAGAAGGGAGGAGAGAGGAAGGAAAAGAAAAAGGAAAAGAAATTAGGAATTTTCCTAATTTCTGAAAATTCTGATTGCTGGCCCTATCTCCGAAAAATACACAAAAATAGCCGAAACGACTGGCTCGAAGAGTACATCGTCGCTGCAGCATTCACGAGTCGAGAAACTGACAACCAAACTCACCGTAGGGTTCCGTAACTAGTACGAGAGAAAAATCCACACGGATCGTAAAGCTCAATTCGGAAGCCACAAAAGCGAACCGAAACTCACCGAAACAGATCCGAAAGATCCAATAAAGATCTAACGAGACCAACAAAGGATCCAGCAGAGATCCAGGGCATTACATCCTCCCCTCCTTTAAGAAATTTCACCCTCGAAATTTAAGGACTAGCAAAGGAGAAGCAGGGAAGAACAACCCAACCGCACAAGCACGGAAACAACACCAATCTCGAGAAGCACTGCTCAGAGGAACATCGTCAGATCACAATCACGAGCACATGCTCTGGATCGAGCACGACACAAGTGGACACAAGTCCGACACCTCCGAAACAAGGCAACGTTGCTCACGTCTCGCAGGGAAAGAGACACGACTGCCACAACCATAATTATCGAAGAAACGAAACAACAGACACGGCGAGTATCAGCTCAAACAAGGAGACACAATCCTCACCACTGACAGCTCGACCACATCATCGGCTCCAGTGCCAAAGGCAACAGGGAACACCTGGCACACTGGACGCCAATGACAACACTGGACCACAGGCACAACCAAGTCAGTCCTCACTCAGATATTACATCTGATCGAGTCGCAAGCTAACTCTAGGGAAAAAGAGTACAGCAAAGCTAACCGACAAGACCTGGTCCACACAGAAGCACAAAATCATAGAGAAACAACGCCAAAACACCAACAGCAACAGCAACACTTGCAGAATTCTGGCTCCGCACGGAACATAGAACCATGGAACACAACTGCAAGTAGGGTCACATCAAGGCACAGGAACAGCTGAGCACACGACCACAAGGGATGGGTCACGCATCAGACTGCTCACCAAGGAGAGACCCATGACAACGAGAAACGATAGCAATCTTGGGGAACGCAACTCAAGGACTACGAACACGCCTCGAGAGCACAACACCCAAGAGAAGAAAATGCCGAGTAGAGGGTACTCAATCAGTAGGAATGCCGACAAATTCCCCAATACTCGCAAATGCCAATGCCAACAATAGAAAATCACCAACACAGCACAGAAACAACAACGTCAAGGCACAGGAAGTCAAGACGAAGTCACATCGAGAAGAAACAAATCTCTCGACCAGTGAGTAGCCAACTCACGCGCTTCAGCTGCACACTCAACAACGCACACAGGCATCAGAACAACCTCGGTAGTCGCATCTCAGCACACAGCAGGTGCCATCGCAACCAATGAAGATTGCAAATAACACGCCACGAGTACCGATCTCGCGAACAACCGATTACCAAGAACCCAAGTGCAACAGGAAAAGAGTACCAGCTTCAGCACAAAGCACAAGGAAAAGCGTTAATCTCAGCTTACCTTCACGTCCTGAAATGATAAATGAGCCTTCACAATTCATCAGCCGCTGGACACGGCACGACAAATACGGTACACAACAACTCTTAACACCCTTATGGGGTCCAAAGCCAAGCAACCGTATAGCAAAAAGCAGATCAGGCTCAGAACAAAACTGTCCACACTTAAGCAGACACAGGACAAGGGCATCACTAAGATAGCAATTCCAAGGCAAATCTCGAAAAGATTTCACCAGAAGGGACGAGAAGCAAGAAGCTCAACCATGAAAGCTTACCAAGAAAGGGAGATCCTAGCTTGCCTGAGCAACTTCTCAAACACGGAATCTAATCAAGCACTTCAACAGAAGCAAGACACATCAGGAGCTGAACAGACACAAGCCGGGACGACCAAGACAACGTGAGAATGTGTACGGTCATCAGACCAAGGCTAAAGGTCAACAGCAACCTGAACAACATATAAAGAAAACCTCGAACAACGTACTACAGATTCAAGCCTTCCGGCGAACACTGCCAAGTACAACATGACCAAGACAAACATAACGATGAAAAAGAAACACCTCGTCACAACCTGACGAGAGCATATCCATCTCGTACAGTGCCAGGACAGCACGCACAAGACAACATACGAGGAAAACAACGCGATAAATCATCGCAACACCCAAGCCAGATGAAGACTGTACTGGACTCTCACGACTCTGGATACTGTATATCTCGGATTCCCATGTACTTCACACAACAATGCTTCGATAGCTCAGAAAAGATCTCTGAACATCTCAGAACACGGTTCTGATACCAACTGTAGTGACCTGGATCCCGGATACCAGATGTACCCGGTAGAACTATCGAATACACGTGATACCACTTGGAACCCGCGAGGTCTCCCAAGAGCGGGAAAGCTCCGAAGGGAAAAAGGCATGTGTAGAGTACATTGAAGCCACAGAGATATAACAGAACCAATTAAATTTCATTAAATCGGTTTGCTAAAGTAGCAGAAATAAAATTACTTTTTAATTAACAGTTCAAATTAACAATTATACACCAGAGTCAAGTCCAAAGCTAAAGACAGCAAGTCTAGCACAGTACAGTCGACAGAAAGGAAAGACGTACCGAGAAGTCGGGGGAAGCCCGACGCAGGTACCAGCTGGCCACAACGACACGCTACAAGCAAGCGCTCCAGGAACCACGCGGAAGCAGAACGAAAGACGTCACCCCACCTGAAAAGTAGGGGTGAGCCTCGTGTCACTGGCTCAGTAGGGGTCACGCGGATCCCCACTGAAAAACACGCAGTAACACGGAACATAAAACAACAGGAAGAACAACAGGTGTAGCAATGCGAGAAAACTACACTACAAAGCTGTAAAGCTACTCTAGAGGCCGTAGAGAATAGACGGGGAGTAGGAGTAGGGAACAAGTACGAAAGGGGAAGAACCCGTGCCATACAAGTGGCGACCGAACTAACCTCGGCACCCCAAACTACTCCAAACAGTGACAGAAGGGTGACTCTGATCTAACAAAGTCAGAAGTTACCGATCTGCCAACTTGACACCAGGCCTAAGATGAAGACCTGCAAGGACCGACAAAAGGTCTAGAAAAGACCTACGCAGACGGCCGACAGACTCGACGACACACCCACGACTAGAAAGTCATGCACACCACGCTGACCTCGAGTAGGGCCACGAGAGGGCTAACTCGGAAAGGTCACGACGCGCAAGAAACGTAAAGAGCAGTGGAGAGCCACGCGTCACAGACGGACGCACCTCCCCACCAGAGCAACGGCCAGCTGCGTCCACAGATGTCTTATGCTGCGCCACGAGTGCTCGCCTACAATACCGCTGAAGCCATGGTAGAGTCGCAGACACGCGCACTGAACCAAACAGGAACAACAACATCAAGTAACCAGTCAGGGTCACACCCGTCGACGTAAGTCCAAAGCCCCTGACCACGTGTGCACACACTGGCTCTAGCCTAAGCCAGGTACTCCAGCTAGTTTTCTCCCTCGGTAGGACGCTACCGTTGGCTGGGAGCCCACGGAACTAGCTTACAAACCGTATCTCAGGAACACCCCTCCGCCATCCAAGGCGGGTCGGCAACTCAAAGGCCTTAGGGCAACAACAATCGGAGGCGCACAAAACACAAGACTCTAAAACAAGGGCTGTAGTACAAATAGGCAAGGAAGCACTGTCGAACGTACTACGAAGCACCAAGGCAGCAAGACAACTACCAACAGACTCAGGACTAGGCAACTAGACCTACAACGTAACGATCCTTGAGTCGGATGACTCAAAGGCAAGATCGTCACAGACAGCGGACCAAGCCGCCAATCGGTCTAATCCTAAACCACGGGAAGCAACGCTCCGCAGAAAATGACTCACGGAGACCTAAGGGAACACCGGAGACCCTCAGACACGCCTGGATACGCAAGCCAAGGTAAAACGATACCTCGAGACATCCAGAACTAGTGTCTCGAACTGGACAGAACCGCCAAGACACCCACACAAGGTCGCCTGTCAACCACTGGGTCACCCCGGGTTGACCGGAACCAACAATGACGACTCAACAATAGGAAGGAGAATCCTACCTCAAGCAAGAAGACTCCTGGCCACCTCACAACGTAGTATTATCCCTCATAGGATGTCAAGAGACATCCACGGGAAAACGGGCAGACCACAAGGATAAGCCAAGACAGTCAGAAACCAAAACGACGGAAATCAGAGCTCAAAGACTATAACGCACCACCCCTAGACCGTTACACGAACGTGACGATCTAACACTGGGCCGTTACACACCCACTGTGGCGGTCTATCATAGACGCGCTACAGAAACGTGACGGTCACCGGGGGAGCCATCACACACACCGCCCTAACTAACTACCAAAACACACAAGGCACGTAACGGCCTACACCAGGCGCGTTACACCGCTCTGACGTGCCCGACCCGGGCCGTCAGGGCCAACAGACATCAAACATAAAATGACAACTCGAACCACGTAACACGCTAGACCAGGCGCGTCACACAGCCTAACATGGCAAAGCAGGCGCGTTAGGGCCAACAGGCTCAAGTCAAGAAAACACTGGCCGAAAGGCACGTAACGGTCCCGATCGGACGCGTTACAGACGCCTAACGCATGGGGGCGTGGCCGTTAGAGCCAACGGCACAACCACCCAACTCGGCCAAAACAGCACGTAACGGCCTGGGGAAGGCGCGTTACAACGCTGTGACGCACGGGGACACCACCGTTACACAAATTGACTCAACGGTCAAAGACCAAGTCAAACGCAACGTAACGGCCTATACCAGGCGCGTTACACCCACCTGACGCACTAGGGAAGGCGCGTCAGGGGAACCGACTTAACCAAACTACTATACGACAAAATAAGCGTAACGCATCACACCGGACGCGTCAGGAGGCTGTGACGCGCCACCCCTAGGCCGTCACACTCCCAAAACCACAAAAAGCTTAAAAATGCCCAGACGCTGTGACGGTCTGTCGTTGGGCCGTCAGGGACCTCTGATGGTCACTGAAACGACCGCTACACTGGTCACGACGGGAAAACAGTGGATTGGCCAAATCGAGCCGTTCCACGCCCCATTCACGCCGAAGCGCAGGGGAAACGAGACTAGACGATGAAAAACAATACTAGGAGGCTAAAAAGCCCACATGCACTCATTAAAATGCTAGATCGGGGCGATTTAGACAAATCGACCCTAAACGAGTCACCGAGGTTCCCGGACTCCTACCGGCCTCGAATGACCACCGATCAACACGAAACTAGCATGGATGGGATCCAGACATCCCAGCGGTCAGTTGGACACTAACCACACCACGAATGGTTGCCGTTTTCCGGCGAACCCTGAAAACCCCAAAAACCATGGTTTTCACAAAACTGGCCCGATCTCTCTCGATCGAACACCAAATCATGCACGGAAATAGGGGAAACGTGCAAAACAAGGTGGCGGTCCGTCTCCCTACCTCCACCGAAGAAACCGTGCCTCGAAGGGACTAAACCGCGCCGAAACCACGCCGCGAGCTCAAACACCGGCTTTGAATCCACTGTTCGGGATCGCGCCAGAACCACTCCATCCTCACCCTATCGCGCGCCCAGTCAGCTCCACAGCATCCCCAACACTCGCTCCTAGGTCCTCCGTCTGCAGTCGGAGCCGAGGAAGCTCGAGAGGAGAAAAAATGGGAGAGAGAGACGGCGACGGTGAAATGAGAAGGGAGGAGAGAGGAAGGAAAAGAAAAAGGGAAAGAAATTAGGAATTTTCCTAATTTTGGAAAAATCTGATTTCTGGCCCTATCTCCAAAAAATACGCAAAAATAGCCGAAGCGACCGGCTCGAAGAGTACATCATCGCTGCAGCATTCACGAGTCGAGGAACTGACAACCAAACTCACCGTAGGGTTCCGTAACTAGTACTAGAGAAAAACCCACACGGATCGTAAAGCTCAACTCGGAAGCCACAAAAGTGAACTGAAACTCACTGAAACAGATCAGAAAGATCCAATAAAGATCTAACGAGACCAACAAAGGATCCAGCAGAGATCCAGGGCATTACATGTATCCTCTGGTGTGTTATGCCTGCTATGATGATCGATGTGTGTTGTGTGCAGAGTGAGGCATTTTGTTCGTGATCAAGGTCTGGCTGTGTCCCTCAGGATCGATGTTTCTGCGAGTGTCGAGGTTTGGCTGGAGCTCTGGGAGTATTACCAGTTGGGTGTGTGGTTCTTCCCCTTGAGATTGCGGTTGCCTCAAATTTGAGGATGAAGTTTATATAAGGAGGGGAGGACTGTAACACCCCAGATTTTTCGAATCTGAATCCGTGAGGTTTTGGAGCGCCGTGGTGAGTCCAAGGACATGTTTTGCGGTTCACGCGTGTTTTTGTCTGTCGAGCCTTCGGAACCCTGTGCAGGGTGAACTGATGTGTTGTCGAGCTCCAGGACGTTGCAGGTATATTGTGTATTTTTTGAGGATCATGGGGAGTATTTTTCCCTAATTTTGTATTTTTCATATTTTAAAACCCAAAATATTTTCCTATTTAAACACCCCCACCCCCACTCCCTTTCTCTCCCTCTCCCTCTCTTTTCTCTCACGTTCTCTCCTCTCCCCCTCTCCTCTTTGGGCGGCCAACGGAGGTGGATGAGGGTGAGGTGGCGACGTTCGTGGGGCGAGGAGCGGCGTGGACAGGATGAGGATCGAGGTGGTGGAGGCGCGGCGGCATTCATCCGCGAGATCGTGAGCCGCCGTGAGTTTCGTGGGCGTTTCACGTGGAAACGGCATCCACGGCGCGCGTAATCTTTGGTGGAGGTAGGGGGATGGTTCCCTAACTCGCGTAGTTCATTTCCCCCGCATTTTGTAGGATGAGGCAAGCCGAGTGTGGGTTATTTCACGTCCGGGAGTTAAAATGCATGTTTTAGGGCGTGTGACGATTTCGTCGAATCGAGCGGCGTTTTGCCATTTCTTTCCTTCCATTTTTTGGTTTTGGGACCCAGAGAATGATCCCCGTTGTTTTCCCTCTTGATTGGGATCGAGTGGGCGTGGAAATGGGTTCGAGGTTGAGCCTGGATGGGGTTCCTGCCATTTTCAGTCGATCGACTGGTCCAGACCGGTCGACCGAACGCAGGCCACGCAGAACAGGGTAGTTCCCCCGGTTCGATCGACCGAACTGCCCAGTTTGGTCGACCGACCGGGCTAGAATGTCTGCTGTTGTGGGCTGCGTCGACACAGCCCTGTGGCTGCGTCAACCCAGCCCCATTGGTCGATCGACCTTAGGCCATTGGTCAACCAATCTGCCCTGTTTGGCCTATTTTGGGCCCCTGTTGACCCGGTTGTGACCCAATGGTCAACCTTTGGCCCCGTGGATGTCCTGGACACCCCGTGGGTACCGTGACCATATTTTTGGGTGTCCGAAGGTACTATTTTACCTCGATTAGTGTGCCTGTGGGTTTTGAGGGTCTGAGTGACCCCGTGTGTTCCGGGCTTTCGTGCTTTCGCTAGATCGAGTCACCACGGATCGATGCGAGTGCGGAGGGCTATTCCCGCACGTCGTGAGCTTCTCTGGAAAGTGATTTTCGTGTGGGCCCTAGGTATGGCCTATGAACCGTGAGTTCTATGACCCAGCCTGGGGCTGGAGGGTTTCTTAGATTTCCCTTGGAAAGGGATTAAGCCCGGCGGTTATGTGCCGCCTTAAAAGCTATATCCGACCATGGTTTCTGACCTAGGGATAGGCCAGATTGACGGCATGAAGTTGTCCCGTGCAACGGTCTTGACCTGAGTCTTGTGACTCATGGGCTGTTGTGTTTAATAGGACTAGCGGACTGCCTAGAGTCCGGTGGCATCGTGCCACCTGTGTTCTGAGCTACGTACGATGGGCTTGTGTGTAGCCTGTCCGTATTCCGTTAGTTTCTTCCGAGAGTTGTCTACTCAGTGGCCCCCCACTTGTCGTAGCTTGCCTGGGCACACATGTGCTTACCCACCTGGGAGTAGGTTAAGAGCTACACACACCCGAGAGAGAGATGGTTTTTAGGCTGGTTGCCGTAGGGCCTCCCCTGTAGTAGCTCGAGTCTGGGCCGGGAGGAAAACCAACTAGAGGGCCTAACGTTGTGCAGTCAGTCAGTGTGTGCACACATGGTCGGGAACTACGGACACATGTTTACGAGCACGACCCCGACTAGACCCTTGTTTCATGGTTACTAGTACGGTGTCTCAGTTTTGCCTGGGGTGAGGGAGACACCTGAGGCATGGACTAAGTCGTCAGTGGACGCATCTGGCCTTGCTTCTAGTGGTCAGTGGACGCATCTGGCCTTGCTTCTAGTTTCTCTGAGTTTTTGAGTGTTTTTCTGACACCGAGGTATAGGGTTACTAGTAGGGTTACCATGGGTTTTTCGCTAGACGGTACCGGGTTCACGACGGCGAGGTCGTGACCGTGTTTACCAGACCGCGTGGTCTTGGGCTGGCCCTTAGTCAGCGAGGACAGGCCTCCATGACAGTGTTGTCGTGATGTTTCTTCTGGCGGCGTAGCCAGGGTTTCCCTGTTAGTCCGGTGGTCCCCCGATTATGAGATCGGGGAGTGTTTTCGGTACATTAGGAGTAGCTATAGAGTCGAGGTTTTACTGGCCACCGTGTTCGCTGTTCCTGCTGTTGTTGCCGCTTTCTTTAGCGTTGCTTGCTACCACCGTTGTTTTATAGTTGGGGTTCCGCGGGACCCCTACTGCGCCAGTGAGATGAGGCTCACCCCCTGCTTTTTAGGTGTGGCGGTTCCTCCTCGAGGTTTGGAGGTGCGGCGCTGAGGTTCGTAGTTGCCAGCTCACCGGGCAGAGTGTTCACTCGACGTTGGGTATGTACCTCTCCCTATAGACTGTACTTCGGTTGGACTGGACTATGTAGTTTAATTGAAAATGTAATTTTATTTCTGTCATATGAACTATTAATTGTAGAATTGTCCTACTTTATTTCTTATTTCTATGTACTCCACACACACCTTTTAGCCCTTCCGAGCCCTCCGGCTCGTGGGCGGCTGGCCATGATTCGAATGGTATCGGGTTATTCCCAGTATCCATATCTTGGGTCGTTACACAAAGAGACTGGAAGACGCTAGAAGAAAATATGATCCCCACTTTTGCCCGTATCCCCAAATAATCGGGCATTCCATTGAAGATTGTTATCCCTTCAAGGATGCTATTGAAAGGCTGATCAAGAAAGGAGAATTACAAATGGGCGAGCACAAAGCGGATCCTCCACGCCCTCACAAACTCCCTGATCTGAAAAGAGCTATCAACATGATATCTATGCATCGTCAGTCACCCGAAGAGGTCCCCGAAGCTCATGCTACTAAAGATAGAGATGAAGAGATATGCCTCGCGCTGATAAGCACGGATCAAGCTGAAATCGCTACCTCTCATCATCATGCTAATCAGTCCCCAGAGAACTGGGGGCACTTTGCACCGCCTAATGAAGAGGCATGTTGTTATACCCCTCCCCTATCCGAGGGTGTGGGGGTAGAATTTTCAACTGCTGAGGGACCAAACGCGTCCAAAAATGATGATAGGATGCAACTAGTCCCACTCGAAGTCAAGACAGGAAGCAACATTCTCGGCTCTTATCAATCTGATCTTGCCCTAGTGGCAAAGCTATACCAAAACCTCCAAGACGGAGAGGTGCTGAGAAGAGAAGTAAGCAGGATGGGTTTATACCTAGCTACACCCAGGCAAGCAGGACCCTCATCCGAAGCTCTACATGGTAGTATTGAGCCACTTGAAGCCTCACCGACACCGGCAATGCCCCGAATGATGCATGACCAGACAGGGGGCACCCTCCCTCAGCAGCTGCAGCACGCGCCCTCGACGCATCCCTCAACTTCCCAGGCACGCCAGGAGGCAATTACTACACCTCAGGCAATCACACCAATAAACCCGCTTCTACAATCAGCCGGCTTGTGTCCGAGTCTGACAGCTTTGCCAATAATGAACAAGCTAAAAATGTAACAAACCACTGAAACGAAGCCAGCCGAGGGAGAAGTCACTAAGGCACAACTATATATGACCGAGCAGAAGGATGGTGAGCCGCTTCGGTCTACATCCAACGATGGAGAAATCTCAGCGCGAGATGCAGACATCTGCCCGGCTATGGGGATGCTATCCAAATGTGTAAGCGCTAGTTGTTCAAGGATCTATGAAGCTACGTTGACGTAGTAAGCTTAGTGCATCGACGCACAAGAAATCCTCTTAAATAAAATACACTTCGTCAAATCATCACGTCCTCGATCGTCAATGGCAGAAACGTCCAAATCTCATGCTTCAAGGTCTAAAAAGGGGATCCTAGGACTCAGAACTGTCCTCTATCATCATGAGACAGTTTGGACACCTTTTGGGAGAAAGATCTGGCAATACATCATTTGGGAAATGCTTTTTTCTCTGTTGTCCTTTCCCCTAGAGTCAGCTAGTAAGAATTGAATCAAGAAAAATCTTTAGGACAGAAGGACGTCCTTTTTGCAGCCAGCCAATGAGGAAGAAGATGCTACATGGTCTATTATTCAAGAAAACCAATTTTACTCCAGCCAATCAAATGGCAGGATCTTGGAGGGAAACTTTCTTCTACTTGTGTCTTTAAATTGGACGCACCCTGCATGAAGGTCTGCTACTGCTGGAGCCGCTGGGGTTGCAAGAGTCTTGGAGAAGAGCTGAATGTGAGAGAGAAAGAAAAAAGGAAGAAGGAGAGGTGTTTGCTCTGGGTATCTACCAGGAAAATGTGAGAGCAAGAGAGGTGAAGAAGGACCCGCAGCCAATCCAGTAAGCCATGTTCTCTTGAATTTCTGATTCACTACACCGTCTGCTGTGTTCTTCATGCTACAGTAGTTGCACTTGCAGTTTTCTATTTTGCGTTTGTTGTTTCAGCTTTTCTACCACAAAATTTATATAAATAAATTTCTGGATTATTGTAAGATTTTCTAGAATTTATTAGGAATTTATAAAGACCTAAATTAATAAATGGGTTATTTTATTTAATAAGTCCCAATTATTCTAATTAAGTAATCTAGCCCATTTAAACGAAACCCAATAGGCCAAGCCCAATAACTTTGGCCCATATTCTAGAAGGTTATTTAGCATATTCACGAATTTTAAGGATAAATACTCATTTTTAGATAATTATGTGGATAAAATAAATAAAAGAGTTTGAATTTTATTGAATTCTGGACACATGGGATGTAGCGGTCTATCGTACGACCGCCAGAGTCATGTAACGCGCCTACCTTCGACCGTTACGCTCTGTTAGTTCCGTGAAGTGAAGAAAGAGCAAAAAGATTAGATTTTTGCTAGTTTATCCCTTAGGGATCGAGATGCAAAGACTAGTAGAGGTGTTAAGGACTCTTAAAAGTCGATCTAAGCTTTAACAAGGACTCTAGAATCGATCTAATCCTTAAACCATAGCCAAAACCCTATAAATAGGACCTAGTTTTGACCTGCGCGACCCCTACTTTGGCTCGCGTGGAATTAAGGTAAGGAGTCATAATTTCGGGTAAGTTCTTTAGAACTTTTTGTTTATAATAATTTAGACTAATAGCTCTCAAAATTTCGTATTAGGAGATCAACTACACAAGAAGTTAGAAGCTTCCAAAGTTGCTGGTACGACCTTAGCAACCCAGGAATCTGAGCAAAGGTCCACTGAAGATCAGGAAATTAGATCATCAAAACGAGGTATTTAGGGTTTGATTCTTTAGAACTTTTTGTTCTTATTAGTTTCACCTTCTTGCCCTCAAAATTTCATGTCCTTAAGTCAAGAGGTTGAGGAGTTAGAGCGACAAGAAGTTGCTGAGAAACCATAGGAAGAGAAGAACTAGGGTGTGACTTACAGTCCCAAATTCGAAGATTAAAGCCCAAAAAAGAGGTAGGTCATCTCATGAATGGCAAGAACATCATGTTAGAGATAAAAGCCCTCTGATTTTGATTGATTTCATGCATTTTAGACCATGAATTCATGTTTTAGTTTGACCTATGCATACATGCATGTCTTGAGCCTTAATCAAAGATAAAAGATATTATCTTGTTCAAATCACTGCAACCTATGCATCTAGATAGCCTCTATATTTCATTTCTCATCATTGGAATATTCTAAGTATTTTGATTTCCAGCCATGACATATTTTCAGTCTTTTACCTTCTATATCCTGTCAACAGAAGCTCTGACGGATTAAGGTAAGACCGTCACATGATTGTAACGGCCTTACGATCAGCCGTCACACCCTCAGATATATTTAAATTTCTCTATTGTCTCTGACAGACCAACGTCAGTGCATCACAATACTGTAACGGCCCCACGATAAACCGTCACAGATGTGTAACGCGTATGTCTTAGACTGTCAGAGTGTTGTTTTCACTCAACCCAAGACAGGACTGAGGACAGTCAAACTTACTTATAAATAAGCCTAGTTATCTAAGTTTAGACCTGTTTTCATGACCTTGAGTTTACTAATTGACTCTTGATAGGAAATTACATGTTTAAAGCATCTTGAGTTATTTTAAGTTATGCTAATTTCATTGCCTAAACTCTATAGTTTTGAATGTAAACTATGATTTTCAGTATTGTATTGATGAACCTTTATCATGGTTTAACATCGTTACACATTCTTTTCTCTTTTATAGAGTCATTTCTTTAAGTACATGGCATATATTCCGGTATATGGCCATTAGTTCACACCTTGCACTATAGGAACATATTCTTGAACATGAGGACCTCTCTATTAGATATTCCTTCCAATGGACTAAGAAATCTTGTTTCAATGCCTTCATAATTCTCTGCGAGCTTGGGATTCCCACTAGGACGCCGAGTTGGTTGTACCAGGAAAGCCCAATTGTTAGAAAGCACTATCGATGTTTTTAGATTCTAGATATGTAACGGATCTATATTCGACCGTCAGGCACATATAACGGCCTAATATATGACCGTCACATTTACTGAGTCCGTTTTATTGTTTCTGGATTCAGTCATTCTAACGGATCAATGATAGACCATCACGATCATGTAACGGCTCATTGATTGACCGTCACAGTTCTTGAGTGTTTTAACCCGAGGTTTGACCTAAGGGTTGATATTCCAAAGTTCCTAGATGGATTATTGATGATCTAGGATTTGTCATATTATTCAAAGATACTTAATCTTAAATTATGAAAGTTAAGAAATGAACAGTTATGCTGCCGATTTATTTCCATAAGCATATCCTTATTTTAAGTCATTCTTGAATCGCATTTCTTCATTGAAGCGTTCATTCATTGAACTATTATTATCATGAACTTATTTGAACTTGCTATATTATTTGCCATACTTTATTGCTTGAAACGTGGAAGTAGCTTGATTTATACTTGAAGATGCGATCGCGCACTGATTGTGTTCAATGGCTCTATGCTAGTCCCCTCGGCTGATTGCTGGAAACATACTATTATAAACCATGGGGTATGATACTACTGGCGTCATATTGCGTTGGGAGTACTTTATCTATAAATAAGTTAAGATCCACGGGCATCATGAAAATACTTGTACATGACTTTCTTGCTTGTTACATGATATTCCACAGAAATTCACCAAATACTTGCTCATAAGCAAAAGATGTTTGTGTGATGACTATGTGGTATTGCTAGTACATTCTCGTTACATTCTTGTTCATGAAAGGCCATATCATGTTCTTGTTACATTCTTGCTAGTTCATACTTGTTCATTCTATCTTACATGATCATTTTGTTATTTTGGTTACTTGTGATTTATCGCATTCGCATGATTTTACCTTATTCTTCTAGAGCAAAAATATTAATTACTTTAATAGTGCCTTCATGTTGATGCGAAGATACCTACTGGGCAAGTGTTCTCATTACATATTTCTAATCTTTTCAGGAGATGGAAGTGAGTCATGATCGGATTCGGAATATTCAAATAGCGGGTCAGATAGTGAATGAAGAATGAGTGAAGACTTATGAAGTCTACATTGTTTAGATTGAGTCTATGTAATTTTCTTATTTCTTGATTCTAGTATGATGAAGAAAGTTGAATTAGTGATTGTATTTGAATATTTGATTGGTAATGAAATAAAAATTTGGAGTTTGAGTAAATATTATGCAATTGCATTTATGTGTGTGATTGTCTTGCGCTCTGATCGTTCTTACTTGCAAGTGGCTTACTGATGTGAGACAGAAGTGGGGGGTCTTCTTCATTCTGCCCATGGTCGCGCTATACATGCCTAGCACCTTCTTGAAGAACGCGCTATATCGTCCTAGCGCGTTCACAAAAGTTGGCAGAACGATGAACTTCGACATTGGGGCGCCCGTAGAAGACTTCGGGGGAATGAATCACAGGGGAGAAACACATTGGAAGGTGGGTATTACACGAGGGATCCTAAACAGACACATGAGGGACCCTAAGCCGGGATTAAACTAACCTAATACTAGCTAGGATAACTTGGTGAAGGTGGCTACGGGGGTGGGTGATGGGGGATAAAGAGGATGTGATGGAGCGAACTAGGGCCGTTGATGGGGCTTGACTGGGGCCTCTCGCCCAGACCCATCGCAGGACCGGTGCAACCGAGCTCCATCTTGGCCATGGCAGCGTCTTTTGCGGTGGCGGAGGAAGGTGAACGGCGGTGGAGGAAGAACGGAGATCCGAATGGGGCCTCACACCCGACCCCGTCTCAGAGCCGGTGCATCCAGAGCTTCGATCATCCTCCATTGAAGGGGAAAGGGAGAGGATCAGGAGAAGAGAATTGGGTATCGCACCCAGAGAGGGGAGTAGGAGGGGGGGTTTCCAAAGATTGGGGGAGATAGCCATGCTATACTCATAAACTCTCATAGATTCATTGCTTCATTGTCTAATCAAACGAGATGGGATACATATATCGGGGAAGGGGAAGACAAAATAACGCTAGAACATCGATTACAACCATGGAAAACAGCAAACATTGAAGACTTTTATGAGTTTCGGTGCCGGGAAGTTGGACCGTCTGTAGCAGAGTTTCTGTCTGAGATCGCGCTAGGGGAACCTAGCGCCTTCATACAGATCGTGCTACCCAAAGGTAGCGCGTTCATCTTCGGCCCAACAGCTTCCACGATCAGCTTTGGCCTGGCGGCTTGCTTGATTCCCATCAAACCCCTCCACTTTGGCCGCCAGGCCAAAGCTGATCATGGAAGCTGCTAGGCCGAAGATGAATGCGCTACCTTTGGGTAGCGCAATTTGTATGAAGGCGCTAGGTTCCCCTAGCGTGATCTCAGACAGAAACTCTAATGCAGACGGTCCAACTTCTCGGCGCCGAAACTCACAAAAGTCTTCAATGTTTGCTGTTTTCCATGGTTGTAATCGATGTTCTAGCGTTATTTTGTCTTCCCCTTCCCCGATATATGTATCCCATCTCGTTTGATTAGACAATGAAGCAATGAATCTATGAGAGTTTATGAGCATAGCATGGCTATCTCCCCCAATCTTTGGAAACCCCCCCCTTCCTCCTCCCCTCTCTGGGTGCGATGCCCAATTCTCTTCTCCTGATTCTCTCCCTTTCCCCTTCAATGGAGGATGATCGAAGCTCTGGATGCACCGGTTCTGAGACGGGGTCGGGTGTGAGGCCCCATTCGGATCTCCGTTCTTCCTCCACCTTCGTTCACCTTCCTCCACAGCCGCAAAGGACGCTGCCAAGGCCAAGATGGAGCTCGGTTGCACCGATCCTGCGATGGGTCCGGGCGAGAGGCCCCAGTCAAGCCCCATCAACGGCCCTAGTTCGCTCCATCACATCCTCTTTATCCCCCATCACCCACCCCCGTAGCCACCTTCACCAAGTTATCCTAGCTAGTATTAGGTTAGTTTAATCCCTGTTTAGGGTCCCTCATGTGTCTGTTTAGGATCCCTCGTGTAATACCCACCTTCCAATGTGTTTCTCCCCTGTGATTCATTCTCTCGAAGTCTTCTACGGGTGCCCCAATGTCGAAGTTCATCGTTCTGCCAACTTCTGTGAACGTGCTAGGACGATATAGCGCATTCTTCAAGAAGGTGCTTGGCGTGTATAGTGCGACCATGGGTAGAATGAAGAAGACCCCCCACTTCTTCGTCGTTCTGCCAACTTCTGTGAACGCGCTAGGATGATATAGCACGTTCTTCAAGAAGGTGCTAGGCGTGTATAGCGCGACCATGGGCAGAATGAAGAAGACCCCCCACTTCTGTCCCACATCAAATGGTATCAGAGCTTAGGAACCAGGCTGTTCTCAGAGACTGGGATCTTGAGATACGAGGTTCGAGGACGAACCTTCCAAAGTGGAGGGGTTTGATGGGAATCAAGCAAGCCGCCAGGCCAAAGCTGATCGTGGAAGCTACTGGGCCGAAGATGAACGCGCTACCTTTGGGTAGCGCGATCTGTATGAAGGCGCTAGGTTCCCCTAGCGCGATCTCATACAGAAACTCTGCTACAGACGGTCCAACTTCCCGGCGTTGAAACTCACACAAGTCTTCAATGTTTGCTGTTTTCCATGGTTGTAATCGATGTTCTAGCGTCGTTTTGTCTTCCCCTTCCCCTATATATGTATCCCATCTCGTTTGATTAGATAATGAAATAATGAATCTATGAGAGTTTATGAGTATAGCATGGCTATCTCCCCCAATCTTTGGAAACCCCCCCCTTCCTCCTCCCCTCTCCGGGTGCGATGCCCAATTCTCTTCTCCTAATCCTCTCCCTTTCCCCTTCCATGGAGGATGATCGAAGCTCTGGATGCACCGGCTCTGAGACGGGGTCGGGTGTGAGGCCCCATTCGGATCTCCGTTCTTCCTCCACCGCCGTTCACCTTCCTCCACCGCTGCAAAGGACGCTGCCAAGGCCAAGTTGGAGCTCGGTTGCACCGGTCCTGCGATGGGTCCGGGCGAGAGGCCCCAGTCAAGCTCCATCAACGACCCTAGTTTGCTCCATCACATCCTCTTTATCCCCCATCACCCACCCCCGTAGCCACCTTCACCAAGTTATCCTGGCTAGTATTAGGTTAGTTTAATCCCTGTTTAGGGTCCCTCATGTGTCTGTTTAGGATCCCTCGTGTAATACCTACCTTCCAATGTGTTTCTCCCCTGTGATTCATTCCCCCGAAGTCTTCTACGAGCGCCCCAATGTCAAAGTTCATCGTTCTGCCAGCTTCTATGAACGCGCTAGGATGATATAGCGCGTTCTTCAAGAAGGTGCTAGGCGTGTATAGCGCGACCATGGCCAGAATGAAGAAGACCCCCCACTTCTGTCCCACATCACTTACCATGCCGGCTATTCACGTTCCTCGAGCTAGTCTTCCGATGTAATAAAGGCTCGGGGCGTGACAGTTAAGTTGGTATCAGAGCCTAAGTCTCAGGACTTAGGGAAAGGACTCATGTAATAGGATAAGTCCAAGGATATAGGACCCATACCTAAGAACTAAGGAGGAAATTTCTCACCTATGTGAGAATTGGGTAGAACTCGGGATGAGATAGTTATATAGAAATTATCTTAGGGTAAATCTACCTGACTCTAAATAACTAAAATGTCCATGATTCTCAGGTACCTTGATTCTCAATGGCTCATCGTGTGAACTGGGATGAGATGCAGCAAACTGTTGTGGGACTTACCCAAGCCCTACAGACAGTGGCCCAAGCTGGTGGAAGGGCTGGCGCGGGGAACTTACACGGCAATTTCTGAAATTTAAATCCCCCACGATTCTCGGGATCTTCTAACCCAGATGAAGCGAAAAGTTGGATCGACGAGATGAATCGAATATTCGATGTCATGCAATGCACCGACCAGGAGAAAGTTCGAATTGCCACGTTCCAACTCAACAAGGATGCTGGTACTTGGTGGAAATCCATTCCGGCGCCACCTGCAAATGCACCTCATACATGGGAGGGTTTTCTTACAGTTTTCCGAGTCAAGTACTTCTCCGAGCATGTAAAGGAGAGGAAGGCTATGGAATTTGCCTTCTTAAAATAAGGCACGATGTCCGTGGCAGAATATGAATTTTAATTCTCTCGACTAGCACCTTATTCTCCTCACTTGGTAAGCACACATTTATTGAAAGCCAACCGATTTATGGATGGTTTAAGACCCGAATTTATCCAACAACTAGGAACTCAGAATATCCGCACCTATACCGAGATGGTTCAAAGAGCGCATCTATGTGAAAGAACCATGGAGAAGGTGGAAAGGCTCCGAGGAGAAAGGTCAAGCCGAAAACAGGATAGGCAAGAAGAGAAAGAAGTGGATCAGGATGAAAATCGTCACATTAAGAGGTCCCGTAATGGAAACGGAAACGGAAAAAGAAATGGAAATGGAAACGGAAAGAATAAGAAAGTTAAAGAAGAAGAGAAAATGCAAGTCTCCGCGGCTTGCTCATTTTGTGAAAAATTTGGGCACTCGGCAGAAGAATGTTGGAAACGTCTCGGCACTTGTCTCAAATGTGGAAGTCGGGAACATCGCTTGCCCATGTGTCCTCTCATAAATGAACAATCTTCAAGGGATAACAACGGATGCGGAAAATGAGGTCGATTAAATGCCATTCTAGACGAGGAAGCTGAAATGATTAAAGGTACCCTCCTAACCCATTTGCCTTACGTTAATTTTTTTTAAATACATTAAAATACATACACTCTCCGTAAAAATCCATGTATTGAATTTGGCGACCAAATTCTTCTAAGTGGGGGAGGGTGTAGTGCCCCAAAATTTATATAAATAAATTTCTGTATTATTGTAAGATTTTCTGAAAATTATTAGGAATTTATAAAGATCTAAATTAATAAATGGGTTATTTGATTTAATAAGTCCCAATTATTCTAATTAAGTAATCTAGCCCATTTAAACGAAACCCAATAGGTATAAGGACCAAGCCCAATAAGTTTGGCCCATATTCTAGAATGTTATTTAGCCTATTCACGAATTTTAAGGATAAATACTCATTTATTAGATAATTATGTGGATAAAATAAATAAAAGAGTTTGAATTTTATTGAATTCTGTGCACATGGGATGTAGCGGTCTATCGTGCGACCGCCACAGTCATGTAACGCGCCTACCTTCGACCGTTACGCTCTATTAGTTCCGTGAAGTGAAGAAAGAGCAAAAATATTAGATTTTTGCTAGTTTATCCCTTAGGGATCAAGATGCGAAGACTAGTAGAGGTGTTAAGGACTCTTAGAAGTCGATCTAAGCTTTAACAAGGACTCTAGAATCGATCTAATCCTAAAACCCTAGCCAAAACCCTATAAATAGAACCTAGTTTTGACCTGCGCGACCCCTACTTTGGCTCGCGTGGAATCAAGGTAAGGAGTCATAATTTCGGGTAAGTTCTTTCGAACTTTTTGTTTATAATACTTTAGACTAATAGCTCTCAAAATTTCGTGCTAGGAGATCAACTACACAAGAAGTTATAAGCTTCCAAAGTTGCTGGTACGACCTTAGCAACCCAGGAATCTGAGCAAAGGTCCACTGAAGATCCAGGAATTAGATCATCAAAACGAGGTATGTAGGGTTTGATTCTTTAGAACTTTTTGTTCTTCTTAGTTTCACCTTCTTACCCTCAGAATTTCACGTCCTTAGGTCAAGAGGTTGAGGAGTTAGAGCGACGAGAAGTTGCTGAGAAATCACAGGAAGAGAAGAACTAGGGCGTGACTTGCAGTCCCAAATTCGCAGATTAAAGCCCAGAAAAGAGGTAGGTCATCTCATGAATGGCAAGAACATCATGTTAGGGATAAAAGCCCTCTGATTTTGATTGATTTCATGCATTCTAGACCATGATTTTATGTTTTAGTTTGACCTATGCATACATGCATGTCTTGAGCCTTAATCAAAGATAAAAGATATTATCTTGTTCAAATCACTGCAACCTATGCATCTAGATAGCCTCTATATTTTGTTTCTCATGATTAGAATATTCTAAGTATTTTGATTTCCAGCCATGACATATTTTCAGTCTTTTACCTTCTATATCCTGTCAGCAGAAGCTCTGACGGATTATGGTAAGACCGTCACATGATTGTAACGGCCTTACGATCAGCCGTCACACCCTCGGTTAATTTCTCTGTTGTCTCTGACGGACCAACGTCAGTGCGTCACAATACTGTAACGACCCCACGATAAAGCGTCACAGATGTGTAACACGTCTGTCTTAGACCGTCAGAGTGCTATTTTCTCTCAACCCAAGACAGGATTGAGGACAGTCAAACTTACTTATAAATAAGCCTAGTTATCTAAGTTTTGACCTATTTTCATGACCTTGAGTTTACTAATTGATTCTTTACAGGAAATTGCATGTTTAAAGCATCTTGAGTTATTTTAAGTTATGCTAATTTCATTGCCTAAACTCTATAGTTTTGAATGTAAACTATGATTTTCAGTATTGTATTGGCGAAGCTTTATCATGGTTTAACATCGTTACACATTCTTTTCTCTTTTATAGAGTCATTTCTTTAAGTACATGGCATATATTCTGGTATATGGCCATTAGAGTACACTTTGCACTAAAGGAACATATTCTTGAACATGAGGACCTCTCTATTGGATATTCCTTCCAATGGATTAGGAAATCTTGTTTCAAGGCCTCCGTAATTCTTTGCCAGCCTGGGATTCCCACTAGGACGCCGAGTTGGTTGTACCATGAAAGCCCAATTGTTAGAAAGCACTATCGATGTTTTCGGATTCTGGATATGTAACGGATCTATATTCGATCGTCAGGCACATATAACGGCCTAATATATGACCATCACATTTACTGAGTCCGTTTTATTATTTCTGGATTCAGTCATTCTAACGGATCAATGATAGACCGTCATGATCATGTAACGGCCCATTGATTGACCGTCACAGTTCTTGAGTGTTTTAACCCGAGGTTTGACCTAAGGGTTGATATTCTAAAGTTCCTAGATGGATTATTGATGGTCTAGGACTTGTCATATTGTTCAAAGATACTTAATCTTAAATTATGAAAGTTAAGAAATGAACCGTTATGCTGCCAATTTATTTCCATAAGCATAACCTTGTTTTAAGTCATTCTTGAGTCGCATTTCTTCATTGAAGCGTTCATTCATTGAACTATTGTTATCATGAACTTATTTGAACTTGCTATAGCATTGGCTATACTTTATTGCTTAAAACGTGAAAGTAGCTTGATTTGTACTTGAAGATGCGATCGAGCACTGATTGTGTTCAAGGGCTCTATGCTAGTCCCCTCGGCTGATTGTCGGAAACATACTATTATAAACCATAGGGTATGATGCTACTGGCGTCGCATTGCGCTGGGAGTACTTTCTCTATAAATAAGTGAAGATCCACAGACATCATGAAAATACTTGTACATGACTTTCTTGCTTGTTACATGATATTCCACAGAAATTTACCAAATACTTGCTCATAAGCAAAAGATGTTTGTGTGATGACTACGTGGTATTGCTAGTACATTCTCGTTACATTCTTGTTCATGAAAGGCCATATCATATTCTTGTTACATTCTTTCTAGTTCATACTTTTTCATTCTATCCTACATGATCATTTTGTTACTTTGGTTACTTATGATTTATCGCATTCGGATGATTTTACCTTATTCCTCTAGAGCAAAAATGTTAATTACTTTAATAGTGCCTTCATGTTGATGCGAAGGTACCTACTGGGCAAGTGTGCTCATTACCTATTTCCAATCTTTTCAGGAGATGGAAGTGAGTCAGGATCGGAGTCAGAATATTCAAATAGCGGGTCCAAGAGTGAGTGAAGAATGAGTGAAGACTTAGGAAGTCTACATTGTTTAGATTGAGTCTATGTAATTTTCTTATTTCTTGAGTCTAGTATGATGAAGAAAGTTGAATTAGTGATTGTATTTGAATATTTGATTGGTAATGAAATAAAAATTTGGAGTTTGAGTAAATAATATGTAATTACATTTATGTGTGTGATTATCTTGTGCTCCGATCGTTCTTGCTTGCAAGAGGGTTACCATGCCGGCTGTTCACGTTCCTCGAGCTAGTCTTCCGTTGTAATGATGGCTCGGGGCGTGACACATGTTCTCTTGAATTTCTGATTCACTACACTGTCTGCTGTGTTCTTCATGCTACAGTAGTTGCACTTGCAGTTTTCTGTTTTGCATTTGTTGTTTCAGCTTTTCTTCCACAAACCACTCTGTGTGTGGGGGATGTCATCCCTGTGTGAGCTGTGACTACAGCATGTGTGTTTGTTCTTCGTGCTTCTTTTCTTTTCTTTTGGGGCTTGTCCCCGTGTACTGCGTATTGCAGCATGAGGACCTTGTCCTCATGAGGACTTCATCCTCGTGTGTGTGTGTGGGGAGTATCCCCATGTTCTGCTGGGTTCACTAGCATGTATGTGTTCTCTTTTTGCCAAAGAGTGGTAGCATCACCGAGTTGGTGAGGGGTGGACATAGGTGTGCTTGGTAGCAGCCGAACCACCTTAAAATTGTTGGTGTTATGGTTAGATGCTTGATTGATGGGAATCAAGCCAGCTGTCGAGCCGAAGCAAATCGAGCAAGCTGCCAGGCCAAGCATGAAGGCGCTATAGGTCCCTAGCGCGATCTTGAAGAAGGCGCTAGGTCTCCCTAGCGCGATCACAGACAGAAACGGGTTGCAGCCGGTCCAACTTCCCGACGTCGAAACTCCCCAAAGTCTTCAATGTGTGCTGTTTTCCAAGGTTGTAATCAATGTTCTAGTGTCGTTTTGTCTTCCCCTTCCCCTATATATGTATCCCATTTCATTTGATTAAGCAATGAAACAATGAATCTATGAGAGTTTATGAGTATAGCATGGATATCTCCCCCAATCTTTGGAACCCCCTTTCTTCCTCCCCTCTCCGGGTGCGATGCCTAATCTTCTTCTCCTGATACCCTCTCTTTTCCCCTTCAATGGAGGACGATCGAAGCAACGGATGCATCGGCTCTGAGACGGGGTCGAGTGTGAGGCTCCATTCGGAGCTTCGTTCTTCTTCCAACCACGATTCCACTTCCCCACCACCGCCAAAGATGTTGTTAAGGTCAGGATGGAGCTCGGCTGCACCGTACCTGTGATGGGTTCGGGTGAGAGGCCCCAGCAAAGCTTCTTCACGGCCCTAACATCATCGACGTCCACCCTCCTTCTCTTGCCGCTCACCCCCACATCCACCTTCCCAAAAGTTATCCTAGATAGTATTAGGTTGGTTTGATTTCAATTTTAGCATTCCCCATGTGTTCTCCATCGTCCTGTGTGTTTTCCCTTGTGGTTTGAACCCCCAGAGTCGTCCACGGGAGCCCCAACGTCGAGGTTCTTCATTCTGCTACTGTCTGTGAATGCACGTAAACGATATAGCGCGTTCTTCAGAACGCGCGTAAAGGGTATAGCGCGACTATGATCAGAAGGAAGAAGAAGACCTCCACTTTCGTCCTGCATCAAATGGTATCAGAGCTTAGGGAACCAGGCTGTTCTCACAGACTGGGACCTTGAGCTACGAGGTTCGAGGATGAACCTTCCAAAGTGGAGGGGTTTGATGGGAATCAAGCCAGCTGTCGAGCCGAAGCAAATCGAGCAAGCTGCCAGGCCAAGCATGAAGGCGCTAAAGGTCCCTAGCGCGATCTTGAAGAAGGCACTAGGTCTCCCTAGCGCGATCACAGATAGAAACGGGTTGCATCCGGTCCAACTTTCCGGCGTCGAAACTCCCCAAAGTCTTCAATGTGTGCTATTTTCCAAGGTTGTAATCAATGTTCTAGTGTCGTTTTGTCTTCCCCTTCCCCTATATATGTATCCCATTTCATTTGATTAAGCAATGAAATAATGAATCTATGAGAGTTTATGAGTATAGCATGGCTATCTCCCCCAATCTTTGGAACCCCCTTTCTTCCTCTTCTCTCCGGGTGAGATGCCCAATCTTCTTCTCCTGATCCCCTCTCTTTTCCCCTTCAATGGAGGATGATCGAAGCAACGGATGCATCGGCTCTGAGACGGGGTCGAGTGTGAGGCTCCATTCGGAGCTTTGTTCTTCTTCCAACCATGATTCCACTTCCCCACCACCGCCAAAGATGTTGTTAAGGTCAGGATGGAGCTCGGCTACACCGTACCTGCGATGGGTTCGGGTGAGAGGCCCCAGCCAAGCTTCTTCACGGTCCTAACATTATCGACGTCCACCCTCCTTCCCTTGTCGCTCACCCCCACATCCACCTTCCCAAAAGTTATCCTAGATAGTATTAGGTTGGTTTGATTTAAATTTTAGCATTCCCCATGTGTTCTCCGTCGTCCTGTGTGTTTTCCCTTGTGGTTTGAACCCCCAGAGTCATCCACGGGAGCCCCAACGTCGAGGTTCTTCGTTCTGCTGCTGTCTGTGAACGCGCGTAAACGATATAGCGCGTTCTTCAGAACGCGCGTAAAGGGTATAGCGCGACTATGATCAGAAGGAAGAAGAAGACCTTCACTTTCATCCCGCATCATTGATGTCCATTTCTTCTACCCCTTCTTCACAAGTGCTCTAAGTTATCAAGTGCATTACGTTTCATTCTACTGATAGCATTCCACGTTTTAGTTCAGTCATGCGTTTGTTTGGCTCCACTCTCTACAGTCTTGGTAATTTCTTAAAGTGGGTGAAGGATTGAGTGTAGGATCTATTCACCCCCCCTCTTGATCCTCTCATACCATTCAACAGTTGGTATCAGAGTAGGTTCCCTAGAAATGTGGCCCAACGACTTGGGGAGATCCGACGGGAATGTCCATCGCCGCTACATAGCTGAGGGTCATGCCAACAATTGACCTCCATTCTTCGATAGAATAAACTACTTGTACTGGAAAGATAGAATGGAAGTGTTTCATCATGCCCAGGATCATTTGATTGGGCATGTTGTTAGTAGAGGCCCTTCTGTTCTACCAGAGGTGGACGATACCTGGACCCCTGACCAGGTTAAGAAATCCACAGTTAATTAGAGCGCAATGAATATAATGCAGTGCGCTATTATCGCGGGGGTTTTTTTTAGGCCGATGACCAGGGTGATGGCAGGAATACAGCGGGGAAGGAAAATACGGGAGTTTGATATATCTCAGGTATTCTCCTTTACGGTTGCATGCCTCTCATGGCGGTATCGGGCACTCTCCTTTTACGGAAAGTCGAAAAGGGTCGAATGGCACATAAATATCAGAGTGTAGGTTAGCTGGCCAAGGTGCGGGCATGCTAGTCGATTTCTCAACAATCACCTATGGAACCAAGGGTTGCCCGGGGAAGCGTCGCCAGGACGCGGCACCTGGGCTCGAGAGATCGGGCGACACGTGGATAGAAGGGGTTCCACGGGTGCGAGTGCACAGGCGATTGTGGGAATCGTGTACTGGACGTCTTTCCCCATCGACCGCAAGTGATCGGTGTTTATTTACATCGAATTGAATCCGAACACCTTCGTTCTATGCTGAAGAAAAGCTTGTATGTGTCTGAAGCCGTGGGTAGGGGGCCGGGAGCATTCTGCAGCTGTGGGTGTATTTTTGACTGGGAGGTGTTTGCAGGAGTCAGGGGTACTAGGAGTACATGCTGAGTGATGAAGATAGAAGACTGGGGCCTGCATATGGGCGCTTGTGTTTAACTGGTTTGATACTATATAAGAGACACACGGGCTTTACAAATGGGCCGAAGGGGCTGAAATACAATGGGCGCAAGCCGCGGGACAATTCCGACGCGTGAGTCGGCTCTCGAGTCAATGCGTAACAAGGCGGATATCTGCGTATTTTACCGAGGCTCCCCATGAAAAGATTGAGACAACCCAACTACCTAGGTGGCAGGGGCGGTCGTGGGCTGGCGCTTGACGGAGGTTGGATGAGGCTCAAGGTGAGCGGTCGGGTCCGGGCCTCGGAAGGCGAATGTCATCATGTTGGGGAGTCGAGGCTGGCCCTGGGAATATCACTCCCAGATAGGACCTGGCTAACTCGAGTCGTCGATCAGAGCGGTCGGCGGCCAGCTCATGGCGAGCAGTAGGCACGCTGTTCTGTGTCGGGAGGGGGTGCGGCATCATGGCGTATGCGCAGCCGCCATGGGTTGTCATACGCGGGTGGACCCAGAATACGGGTGTGCTTGCCGTTGTCATAACGCCTTATGTGCGACAGGAGTGGACATGTATGCGATGGCTAGACGCCGCGTGAGGGGAGTACCCGTGACATACCCTCTGCGTGTACAAGCCAACCAACAAGCCACCCGCGTGCGTACTTAGCTCCTAGCATCCCCGACCATTGCTGGATGCCTGCGGAGGAACTCCGAGGGTGCAGCAGTTAGGTCACGGGTTGTCTTGTCGCTGTCTGTTCATGCATCTCTCTGCCCCTTGAGCTTCTAAGGGGTGGAATTTATAGGGAATTCGAAGGGGCAGGGAAGGGTTTAGGCGGACCAAGTTGGGGGCCCAACTTGGTCCGGGTAAACCCTAAAAAACACATTTTTTTGTTACGGAGTTTGGGAGGGAGGGTTTAGGCTTTCCAACCCAAGGGGCTGGTTTGGTCGGCCTAAACCCTTCCCCCAGGGGGGTTTAGGCGGACCAGCCCAATCGGATAGCCTGGTCCGCCTAAACCCTCCACAAAGGGTTTTTTTTTTTGCTAAACAATCTTTTTTTTGGAATGGGTTTGGGCAGACCAGCCTGGGGAGCAGGCTGATCCTCCTAAACCCCATGCGGGTTGGCGCGATCGGGGCTCGGGGCTGGGTTTTTTTGTAAAAAAAAAACTTTTTTTACACCAGGGGTTTAGGTGGACCAGCCTTGGGGGTGAGGCTGGTCCGCCTAAACCCCTCCCCCTAGGGGGTTTAGGCGGACTGGTAAGGGGAGTGAGAGAGGGCGGCCCCACCCCTATAAAATCTGGATTTTGTTATTTTTTAGTCCCACTTTGACTCAACTTCAATGCAAGAAGACAAAGGATACGGGCTTGGATTGGTTGGCTGGCCGCTTGCGTGTGTAGACCGAGGGGATTAACTTGTGTGACTTCACGTGATCCTGGGGCTTCGTGTTCGCGAATCCTTTCTCGCACGGGTACGTCGATTGATCCCGGCCGAGACTGGGAGTGACTGGGACTGGGAAAATGGCCGTTGGGGCCACTGGGATCGGAGGAGGGTGTGCTCCCCCAAGGGAGTTTACCCTTACCGGGGAGGGGTAGTCGCGCCCGGGACGAACCCCCCCGGGCTAGTCGCGGCCACGAGGGATGGCCCTCGAGGGTCTTCTTCTATAGTCTGGGGGTTGTCCTTTGAAGGACGAAGGGTCCGGGGATGCTGGGATTAGCCCACGGGGGCTGTTGTTGTGGAGCCATGGTTGCCGCTCGCAAGGTGTTCGGGTAAATACCCGACACACCCCGGGTTGCCGAACGGCCTGGATAACTGGCCGAGGGGCCTTGAAATGGGCCTTGTGCTGAGAACATGAGCTCGCGGGAGCTTATGGGAGGTACTTTGGGCACGTGGGCCTGGTCTCGAGGCGTGTGCCGTGTTGCACATCTAGTTGGCAGGGTAGCCTCGGGTTGGCCCGAGAGCTAATGATAAGCGGCGCGTCGCTGCGTGTCTGAGGGTCGGGGGTGATCCCAACTTGCTGGAGGGTCATTGTAAGACCCGACTGGTGTGCTGGAGTCGTGGGTTGGCCCACGGTTTGTTGTAGAAGGGCTGGGACATACGCACCCATAGGGTGTTCGGGGAAATGCCCGACACCCGTGTGTGAGCCGTATACACGTGTTGCGAGCCTCCGAAGCCTATGGTTGACTTAGTTAAGTCTCCATTTGACCTTGGAGGGTTGCAAGAAGACACCTTGGTGTTGTGTAGTGGACAGCGGATCTAGAGGGGAGGGGTGAATAGATCTGCCCCTCTTTTCGCAATGCAACCCTCTATATAGCTAGGTAATGATAATAGCAGCGGAATATAACTAGCTAAATGAAGAACACAGTGATTTGCTTAACAAGATGATTATGCAATATAGATATTGAACCTAAGCATGCATCTAACAAAAAGCAATCGCACAAGCAAACCACAACACACAAGATTTTAAGGTGGTTCGGACTGAATCTCCAGTTCTACGTCCACCCCTCACCAAATCCGGTGAGGCTCCACTAGTGCCACGCACTGAACCGCAAATCGGAAAGACCACCGATTGCCTTCCTACTAACCGCCGGTAGGGACGTCAACACCGCAGATCAGACAGCTTCCGATTGCCTTCCTACTAACCACCGGTAGGGATGATCTTCAGTTCCAAATGTTTGAATGAAATGGAAAAGAACAAGATATGAAAACACTCAAACAAGATATGAAATATGTTCAAAGAGAAAAGATCTTGTCTGAGTTTGCTGGAGCTTGAATCTGATGATTCACTTGGCTTGGAGTTGATCTCCTCTTGAAGTAGCTTGAATCACTTGGAGATATGATGAAGAGCTTCTTCCCGGAGTACTGTTCACAGCTACAGTAACTCGAACTCCTTTCCCTTGAACACACCCTTGCAGCTTCTATGGATCACCTTGAGATGAGGAAGAGGAAGATGATTGCAGCTTTTTCTTCACTTGGCTTGGAGTTGATTTCCTCTTGAAGTGGCTTCAATCACTTGAAGATTTGATGAAGAACTTCTTCCCGGAGTAGCTTGATTTCCTTCTCGAAACACCCTGCTTGTGGCTTCCTTTGATCACCCTTCTTATCCTTGAGTGCTTCTAGCTTTGGTGGAGGTTGCTTGCTTCAGATCTCACCTTGAAACACCTTGGATGGATGAAGAACTCTAGCCCGAAGTACTGTTCACGGAGGTGCTACAGTACCTCGAAAATGGCCTCCCTTGATCTCTCTTGAAGCCTTGAAGCATTAGAGTTTCTAACCCCTCAAGTGTTGGTTTTATAGACCTTGAATGGTCTATAGACAAGCCTCAGACCAGATCCACAATTTGTGGGTGATTAGGTGACTTTTGGGTTAAAGAAATCCATGTTGAATGGCCCTTTTCGAAGTTGGAAACAAAGTCAACATTGAAGGCTCGGGGCTGGCGGTCGACCGCTACTGAAACACTTGCAAACGGATGGTCCCTAGGAAATCTGGTCGACCGCTACTGGCTGGCGGTCGACCGCTACTGAAACATCTTCGGCCTGGGATTCCCTGGCTGGGGCGGTCGACCGCCCCTGTGCTGGCGGTCGACCGCCAGCTGGGCAGAACCCGGCTTATCTCGGGTCGATCCAATTTCCGTTCTAGCTCCGTCGTTCAACTCCATTAGCAGCCCGTGCATGTTGGTGGCATCACCCTTGACAGTCTTGAAGATTTTATTATTGAGTCTTCAATCAAATTTTTGTTCCGGGGGCTCCGCCCCCAGAAACCTCCACAAGGGGCGCTGCCCCCTTGACGTCCGCGACCTGACCGGGCAGGTCGATCCACGTGCGAGGGCGCAACATTGAGCTTTCACTTGTCCATTCATTTGCATATCTGTCATAAACACAACATCACATATGTCAGTCATATAAGAGTGAAAAATAACAATGACTAATAGTGTTTAGCCATTATCAAAACCAAGAATACCACAGAATGCATATGACCATAGAATGATGTCGAATGACCCAAGTGACCACAGAATGACTCAAATGACTTCAGGGACACAACACTTGGGTGTGGGCCCTGGCCTTGTTGCTGGGTACCACATGGCATGGATTGTAGTCGGGGTGCCCCCGGGTTCCCCCGGGTGGCCGTGTAGAATGTGGGAAAAACCCGTCACCGAGTGACCGGGGGTAATCCCCATCCATTGTTGATGTCGCCATATGTCACGGCTAGCTGGTCGGGGACCCTTGGTTGGGCTGGGCAAGTTGTAGGAGGGGCTGGGTCGTCCATGCCTTAAAGGCGTTCGAGGAAATTCCTGAACACTTATTCTTTAATATTTTGCTGAGAAATTGTCTGGGTACAACAAATGCCCCCCACAGGACATGCGTCGGAGGCGGAGACGAGGGCATACGGCCCGTGAACTCCTCATCCTGGGTTGTTGTAGTTGTATTTTGACACTTCATATGCCTTTGTTTTGTTGCATTGCATATATTGCCTTTCTAGTGTGCTAATTGTTTTTTTTTGTGTGTGCTCCATCTTGCAGTTTTGGCATGATTTGGTAGATACGAACGGGTCTCGAGGCATGCGGCCCAGGAGGAGGACCACTAGGTGAGGAGGACTGAGCAGCCTATGCCTCCCTTGGGCCCACCGGTCATCACTACAGCTGGCGTGGAGCAACTTGACTCGGGGCACATAATGGTAGCTGAGGACCCCGTCGGAGAGCAGACGAGCGGAGTCGGGGCCGTAGAGTTGGGCTGGATCTCAGAGGCGGGCGGATCTTCACCTACGACCGTAACAGAGGCTACCCGGTGGAATTCCCCCTGGACTGCCATTAGTTCGAGTTTATCAAGAGTTTTGTCCCACCAGGCATGGAGGAGGGGGATTCCCGAGTTGCTGGAGCACGTCGCCGACTGGAGCGGGCAATTTTAGTAGGTAGGGACAGCCTGCGCGGGATCATCCTTTGTGGTTTCCCAAGCTTTTCTAGAGACTACTGGAGGCAGTGTCAGTTTTCCAGTGTCAAGTGCCTGGGTTTCTTTAGCATGGCGGACCAGTTTGGGGTCCGCGTTGGGGTGATGGGTCCCGCTTCCTTGGATTTACACGGACACCACTGAGCAGAGATAGAGGGTACTATAGAGTTGGTGTTGGAGCCATCAGGGCTGCAGCATGCTGAGGAGGGCTATGATGACCACAGCCTTCTGTCTGCGATTTTGCGGCATACTGCTATTAGCTGGTACGGTCACTGGGCGGTGATTCCTTCACACAGATATCGCCAGGGAGCTACTGAGTGGCTGATGGGGATTGTGCACCACTACAGAGTGCTACTGGACCAAGCCGATATTAGATATGCTGTGACTGCGGCTTTGTACGGGTACCCCTGCTACATGGGGCTTCTACAGGTGTTGGCAGAGCGCTTCAACCGTCGGTGGAACACAATGGCGATGGCTGAGGGAGAGACGTCACTTGACTTGTGGTCTCTGTTTCGGATTTCGGGCTGTCGATCAGCGGCGAGGGATACGAGGAGGTAGTGCTGGATGACCTCCACCGCAATCACACCGATGGGCATGGACGATACCGGGTTTCTTACAGCTACCGATATTTGCTGAAGACCTGGAGGGATTTAGCCCTAGCAGGGAGAGAGAGAGATACACAGACTCCCAGGGTGCCGCTGAATGTGTGGATCCGCCACTTATACAACAGGCCCTTCTGCTTCTACCAGGAGTTTGCGAGAGATCAGACTCTGTGGGAGGAATACACCGAGGTGGAGTTATGGTTCTAGACGTACACATGGTACATCTACGAACTGCAAGAGGGGTGGAATCCCCACGGGCTACCGGATGTGACGCACCTAGCAGCGTTCTTCGCATATTGGCTGGCAACGTTCGTGGTCCCGCATGGGGAGGATGGCCTACTGAGGGTGGAGCTACTCTGGCCTGCGTGCCTGCTGGCGGAGGGACTGTGGCTGGCTTTAGCTCCGACGGTGCTGGCCAATACCTATCAGGGGCTGGGAGTGCTGGCGGCACATCCGGTGCCACGTGAGAGGAGTCTACTGTTGCCGACCCACTACCTCAGTGTGTGGGCCGGTCTACTGTTTCCAAGGTTGGTGACTCGAGGATCAGTGACAAACCAGGCGGCGCCCCTGTTGTTCTGCTTCACCGGACAGCCTAACGGAGACGCAGTCGCACAGTTGGAGGGGGCCCAGAGAGTCCTGTCCTACCTGCCTGGCAGGGGCGAGGAGGGGCTTCCTTTTGACGGTGCCACGAGGGACTCCCATATGGTCTTAGTGCATTCGAGTAGCGGGGCGGTCTGCGCCCTTCCCTATCAGCGGGAGCCGGATGCGGCATTGTACACAGAGTGGGTGATGTGCACCCGACCGGTGGTACTGGCGCTACACCGGTCCATGACGAGGTTCCTGGAGCCGTACTACTCGCACAGGTTCGCCTGAAACTTTGGGTATGATCAGGGGATCCCGCCGAACTAGGAGTTTCCTTTAGCGAGCCGACAGTACAGAGGCCGGGACACCCACTTGCTGCCTGTAGCATGGTGGGACTTTTACTGTCGTCGGGAGCCGAAGTGACTGCCGACGCCTGGGTTGGGATGCAAGGGACGGTTCGACGTCCCTTACGCCAGGTGGTGGTTTGAGCACAGCCACTTGTATCAGCAGAAGGCCTCGGCGATCTGGAAGGCCGAGGAGGACCGTCTTCTGAGGGAGGATCTCCCCCTATTCTGCTAGATGACGAGTACATGTGGACTCGCTTCTCCCAGATTTGCCAGGAGGTGGAGCGGCTGGCGCAGTAGGCACCCCAGGGGAGCCGGGGCTCATTGTCTGTGGGATGAGGCAGCGGCGGGGCACTGAAGCCCCTTAGGCAGGTGCGGCTAGCGCCTATAGATACTGGAGCTGGGGCGTCCCGACCGAGGGTGCCGAGGACTTGGTGGGCCCAATTCCTGGCCGACTGCGACTTTGGGAAGAAGGGCTTACTAGACCGGGTGCTTCCTGAGGGGAGCTTCGTGGACACGGTGGTCGACGACTAGAGACGCCACATCGCCCATGCGATCGGGTCTTGTTTGCGATGGGAGATTTTGCTCTTATTTTTATTTATTTATTTATTTAGGTTTATTTGGTTTATTTCACGTGTTGATCAACCAATTAACTAACTAGTAGTTTAACTGACTGATTGACTGCGCGGGCGTGCCAGTCACGTGAGTGATGAGTTTATTATGCGCTCATTCTGACCCGTGTCGGGCGAGAGAGAGATTCGGTCGGGACCAGCAGTCCGCCATACCATAAAGGCTATGGCGTTAATTACATCCCCCACGAGGAAGGAAAACCTTTGATTAATTACTGAGATAGTGGGCTATCGAGGCCAGAATAAAGATGCGATGTTATGAACATGACAAGATCACATGAGATGCATCTATCTATCATGCAAGAGAGGCATTGTTTGTCAAATTGGAGACCCTCGGTACAAGGCGGAGGACGTAGGTCCGAAGACCACCATCGCGCATAGCGGAGACTTCCGATCGGGCGTAACCTGGTCTTCCGTTAGTGGCACTTGATATACCCGAGGGCCTAGGCAGGCATGCACGCACGATACTTATGACGACGTTAAGCATGGCAATAGAGTTATGAAAATGAACAATGACCAATCAAGTTTAATAGAATCCGCTAAAGTGACGAAGGTGGCAACATATGCATGATGACGAAAGCAAAATGCTAACACACATGGTATTAAAAGCATGATAATAAGCTCGTCCGGGGCTTGAGGAACTTCTTCCTTACTTGGTTTATTATTGATTAGGGTGGCTGATCTCGACCACGGGAGGCGAGAATGGTAACACAAGCATGATAACGTAAGCGAAGCGCTGACGGACATGGTAGTGAAAACATGATAATAAGATTGTCCGGGGCTTGAGCAACCCCTTCCTTATTCGATTTATTACTAATTAGGGTTTATTAGTCTCGACCACGGGAGATGAGGATTGCTCTGGAGGCGATCAAGTGATCAGAGCAGTGCAACCATTCGAAACCGGCGCGATCGCGCGTAGGGATAGGTTTCCCGGCGCGGCCAAACGTAGGTAGAAGGGCTTAACCTGGCACGCCCGTGGCCATAGTCAAAACGGCGCGGCAGGCATGGGGCGCGCCGGTTTAAGGGCCATTCGATTCATAAAAAACATGAGTCTAATGTTAATACGGCGCGGGGGGGGGGGGGGTATCGCGACGGATTAGGGCGCGCCGGATTAAGACCGCGCCAGTTTAGCTGATTTTCTTGAGAATTTTGAAACCATTTAAACTTATTAAGATGTTTTGAAGGTTTAAAGGTTTAATTGGGTTTATTGCCTATTGAATTGAAGTCTGGGGCTCTCCAGGAGCAGAGTCATGAGCTAGTGCGAGCTTCATACTCGAGCACGGAGGCTCCTTGACTCAGAATGAATGTTTTATTATGGCCAGTCCACAGAAATGACTTGTCTGTCTAAAACCTACCAAAAATTGGGCAGCATCTCCCCTATCCCTGAAAGGTTGCTGGAGAGGAACGGGGTCATACCCACTTGTGGAGTAAGCCCCTAAACTGTCGGTCTGCGTAATAGCTACTAGTAAATTCCCAACGGACAGGATACCCTGAGGATGAGCCTGCGAGGGGCACCAAAGCTCCGTGGGTGAAGATAGAGGGATGAGGCAGGTGATAATGGAAGCAACACCCCGAGGACTAGCCTACGAGGGGCGGGCAACCCACAGCCTGCACTATATCCCTTAGAGAGACCGACCATTAGGGAGAGAAGCTCCGAGGACTAGCCTGCTAGAAGCACGCATCCCTTAGTCGTCGTAGGATCCCAAATTACTGGGTTTAGGATTATTGGGCTGAAGCCCCTATCACTGTTCGCTATGTGGCCTTTGGGGAGCATCTACCACTGAGAGGTAGGCCCCCTCGACCAATTAGCAGCTCTGTGAAACAATGGGGAATGTCCCCCTCCTCGGATGACTGAGATAAAACCGACGGAACTCAAACGGCTCAATGGCTGCAAACCACAAACAAGAGGAATGAGGGCATTCGGTATAGACGGATCACCAGACACAGGGTTGAGGCATCGATGCTCGTGAGATTGGGCTGGCGTTCCCAGAGGAACAGACGATTAGCAGTCACACAGAGGGATAGTTGGTACATAGATGAGATAATCTAACTACATATGCATATGCTCGAATGACTAGAACGCAGTAATCACTAGAAGGGTCTTACCGTTCTGGAGGTGGCTCCGAACTCTCATGAGCAATATAGCAACGCAAAGAGGAGAAGGAATGGAGGTCGGCCCTCATATCAAAGCGGGAAGAGGCGTATGCACTGGTACAACTCTATCCCCCGAGGATGCAAAGACCATCGAATGAGACACAGATGCTGCGTCGATGGGAAGGACCCGGGGAGGGGTCATCTCTATAGCCCATGATATCTCAGGGCATATTCGGAGTCGGAGAAATCAGAATCGGAAACCATACGCAGAAGGACACCGATGTGTACACCGACTGAGATAGAAGTGGGGGAAGGAGACAGGGCGTCAAACATTTAGTCCACCAAAAGATTCATATACGCATACCACTACCCCATAGATGGAAGGGAGCCAATATATTCATTACAAATCCGACGCCGGCGTTGTGGCACAGACGTGGTTCACTGTTTGCAGATAAACATTTACAGAGGGAGAGTGAGGCAAAGAGACGACGAGGAGGGGGGGAGAGAGATTGGCTCATATCATCGCCATCCCCCCCCTTTCTCATTTACATTCGATCAAAGGGAAACAAATAGGCAGACAGCGGGAAGAAAGCAAACGACCCAGCTACCCTCAGAACAGAGTATCGAGATGCCTCTTTCTTCTTCGACTCCAGAGGGCTTCAGACGGGGATGGAAGACGGTGGCCGGAGGAACCCTCGGTGAGACCCTACTTCTTTCTCAAGGAAAGACCCTCTCCTCTTTGAAGGCGATTGACTCTCTCTCTAATTCGCCTCTCTGAACCCTTTCTATTCTGTTATCCCCCTTCTTTCTCCTTCTCTTTTTTTTCCCTCACCACCCTTTTGTTTTCGGGTAGCCACCTATATATAGAAGCAAGCTCAAAGTCTCATCCGGCGTGAGGAATGGCGCGCCGGGAAGGAGCTCCGTTGCCTTTTGCGCGCCGGAATAGCAGGGCGTCGGCTAATAGGGCGCGCCGTATTAGCATCCTTCACACGTCGCAGGTCAGCCGATGAGTCCGGGGATGGTTCTGGGGATCACCATGAACATTTATCTTGCCATCGTTCTTCAAAACCTCGACAAGATGCCTTGTCAAAGCTCTCAGGATGACGTACGGCCATTCTTGGAACTTCAGATGACTTTGGTTTGCACACGCGGGTTTTCCACTGACACGGCTCTCGGCGCTATGGTAAGTGCCGCTGGCTCGGTCTGGCTTGTGCTCAAAGCTTCCTGGAGGGTGGGATAACACCCGGGATAGTTCCACCTAGGCTGGGCGATCATTCGGCCACTAACGGGCCCATCTTGGCGGGAAGCCGTACCCATGCCGGGTGACTGGGATCTTCTACCGACAGAGTTTTCGGTCCTCCGTTCTGAAGAGCCAAGGGTGCTCTTTCATATCAGGAGAGTCTTTAATGAGGTGGGTAGCCACCGGGTAGACCGTCGTCCTTGGTCGGACAATGGGTGTAGTGTATGCGGCATGACGGAGTCGATGCCGGTTCATTGGGCAGGCTTGGTCGCACTACCGGTTGGTTGTGAGTTCATCTCGGTTCTCCCGAGGTGAAGTCCCCATGTTCATACGGGGTGACTCGAGACTCTGGTAGCTTGAGAAGTCTTCAATATGTTGATATTTATCGGCTTCTGTGCTTCAGTGGGCCGTGTCATTCGTCTTCGAGGCTTGGTCGCCACGAGTGATATTTTGAGTGCCAACAAATGCCCCCCAGCCGTGGGTGTTGTGAGCGAGGCGTGAGTGCAGCAAGGCCGACAGATGAGCTTCACCCGGAATGATCTCCTCTTTAGTTGACAGGAGCTTGGGATGGACCTTATTCCGGCACGGATGCTAATCCGGTGCCGTTTGAATGTTAATACGGCACAGGGTTAATCCGTCGCGCCCCTGGGCTTTTACATTTTTAATACGGCGCGACCTTGAGCCTTATATGTTAATCCGGTGCGCCTTCTATGTTTAGAAGAAGTGTTAATTCGGCGCGCTTATAACTGGCGCGCCTTTTGCTTGGGGGAGTGCTAATTCGGAGCGCTAAATAGCGCGCCGGATTAGAAGAGGAACTCTCCCCTATATAAGCCCTCCGCCCTTCATTCTTTTTTTCAAATCCTTTCATTTGCAACAGCACCTTCTCTCTCCTCCCTTCCTTCTTTCCCTGCGGCGTAGAGTGGGCTGAGGGTGAGAGCGGCTTCTTCTTCGGGGTGAGCGGAGTGTTGCTCTTTTGGGTTTCAAACCCATTCTTTGGGCCCCGGGAGGCTTCTAGCAGGGCTTGCCCTCGGAGCTATTCGCCCAGGTGTCCCATTTGGCCTTGGTGTAATGCCGATGGCTACTTTTAGGGGCCATTCCCTTAGTGGACGTGTTCCCGCTTTTCTTTGGCAATCTCCCGTGTTGGGGAGACTCTGCCGAAATTTTGTCAGAAATTTGTTTTGATCAGCTATTTTCTAAGTTTGCTTATTGTTTGATGCGCTTCTTTGCAGCTAACATGGCATCTTGCTCTTCTTCTTCCACCTCCCGCGCCGTGGTGACGTGGGGGAATGTTCATTCCCTTGATCGGGGGCATGACCAACTGGCCGTAGTTGCGGAGTCCTCAGATTCGGAGACCGATACCGTGGACACTGGCCGTCTCCTCATCCTTGGAGGCGATTCTTTTCATTATGACCGGGAAGGTACTGTCAGGCGGGATCACCCCAAGGACAAACATCTGATGTCCTTCCTCCGACACTTCAACCTTCAAGGAAAGAGATACTTGTTCCTTGTCCGCAAAGCCGAGTAAGCCTTGCTAGTGGAGAGGGATAGTCTAACAGACCGTGTGGTGCAGGGAAGGCCAATTTATCTTCCTGGAGAATTCAGGAAATGGAGCGTCGTGCTGGGACTGCAAGATCTGGCTCTAGAAGATGGGCTGCTGACCAGGGCCCCTGAATTCGTACCTGCTCGGTGGAATGATTCCGCAGGCAGGGTGGACCGGGAGAAGCCGATCTTTGGCTTGTTTCTTGCCCCGTTGAAATGGGGGTACAAAGAAGAATCATTTTTGCTGGACTGCCTGGCGGTCCGCTTTAAGCACCAGATATCTATGGGGTGGTTTGCCGAGCTGAGGGCCACCGATGCTCACGCATTCAGACCTGGAGCAGTGGAGTTTCCAGATTATGTGCTGCATCATTACGCTCCCATCCTGACCAGGGCTGGCGTCTATCACAGCGTATACGCCTCAAGATACCACTACACCCTCTCTCGAGGCTTATGCTGCGGCATGATTGAAGTATTCTACCCCGAGTACAACACTTTCTATACCTCGGAAGGAGAGACTTCTCTGGATTTATGAAGCCTCTCACAGCTTAGCGGCCTACCCATCGATGGAGAACCGTACGAGGAAGTCTGCTGGCCCGACTGGCTGAAGGATCAGACCGACGGTGAGGGTCGGTATCTGGCGGGTTACGCCTATCGCTATCTGATGAAGGCGTACCGCACCCTCTATCATTCGTCGCATGACACGAGGGAAGCTCGGAAGCCGGGTGAGAAGCGGAGGGTGCGGATGGGCACCTGGCTCCAATATTTCTTCGGCGGGAAGAAGAAGTATGAAGACTTTCCCCCGATAGCGCCAATGGCTCCGAAGCAGAAGTAGAGAGTCCGACGCCAGGCCGCATCATCATCGTCTTCAAGAGGAGGGCAGAGGGAGGACCCAAACTGATGTGACACGACCTCGGACCTAATGCAAGCAAGCACAATCGCATTCAAAACGGGCCAAATTGGGCCACCGCTCTATCGTCACTCACCCAAGCCCGGGGTGACTTGGCAATGCCAAGGGGAGGATGTGGGGTTGGGCCCTTGCTGGTACAGGGCCAGCAAGGCCAAGACTTGATTCCCAAAGGGTGGGGATGCCCAAATCAAGGGGGCCGACAAAGTGCCAAAGGCACCGGTTGTAATATTTCCACGGTGATCACTCAAGTTTATGGGGCTTGAGGATCGGGCTCTAACTCGCATAACCAGCGGAATTAGAACTAATATTGAAAGACAAGCACTAAGTGGAGTGAAGGTTTGAGCACTTACTCAACCGGATTGAAGAAATCGGTCCCGGTCGGAGACGAGGGCGAGCGGGGAGGCGAGTGGATCCCCACACGCCGCGGCGGTGTCGCTTGACCTGCCCAAACAAGTTACAACACTACACCTCACGTAGGAGGGGGATCTTGGGGTGGGGGTTAATAGAAATTACAATCAATACTACCTTCACACAGGGAGGGACCTTTAGCCGGTCAAGCGGGGTGGGGAAACTAAAGCAAAGAATGAGGAATAAGGGTGGACGCCGAATCTGCTTGCTATCTGCGAGCCGGGACAGAGAGTCGGTGTTGCTGCTGTAGATCTTGATCAGGAATTTTGTTGATGACGAAACCAGAGGGAAAACCTTCGTATCTGGAAGGGGAATGCCTTAGAATTTTCTTAATTTCTTCTGGAGTCGCTGCTGGTCAGGGCAGGAGCTTGAACAGGGCCTCTGTTTCTCGGACTAGCAGGGGCAGGTCACCAACAGTAGGATGCAGAGGCTGTCCTGGCCGCTCCTGAACTCCAAATTTGATGCCGTCAGCGCCGTTAGAACCGTGGGTGAGTCCTCTTTGCAGAAAAAGAAATGGGGACATCAGAAGAGGTCGGAGACAATCTATGGAACCAGAAGAGTGAGGAGAGGTCGGTGCAGACTGTAGAAGGCAGAACCGCGCGTTTGGGGGAGAAAATTGGTAACTTCTGCTCCCGGATGCTGAATGAACTTCCGCTTCTTGAATCGGAAACTAGACAAGCCATAGAGGAACTTTGAAGAAGAACTTGAAGACTGATTCCTTCAGGGTCCGTCGTGGCAGAGCTTCTAAACTGATTCAGGTTCTTAGCCAGGGCAGAACCGCGTAGTTGTGGAATAATGGACCTCTAGGATGGCTCGGAGATCGGAAGAAGATGAAACCACTTCGGTTGAAAAAGCGACTGGCAGACGCTTCCGACGATGGCTCTTGGGTCTTCAAACTCGTCCGGAGGTGATCGTGGTGGCCACTGCAAGCTGCTGCTCTACTGTAGATCTTCAGTTGAGAGCTGTAGGTTGATGATGATGGGGGGGAATGGGGTATATGGGAGGGGAAATGGGGGTGGATGAGTGTGGGGAAAGCTCGGGCTGTGAGGGGGTCTAGGAGGGGGTGTTCTAAGGTGAGGGAAGGGAAGAATGGGGTCTGGAAGGGGGTCTAACAGGTGGTGGGAGGAGGAGCTACGAATTTGGGAAGGTGGGTGAGAGGAGAAAGTGAGGGGGGGGCACAAGTGAGTGGAGGGAAGGGTGGATTTCAAATTTGAAATGGCCTTGGAAGTTGTGGGGTTGTGTGGGGAAGGGGTTGATTGTGTTGGAATGGGGAAAGTGGTGTTGGAATGTGGAAGATGGTGTTGGAATGGTGAGGGATCTTCTTGGGACTAGGGGGGTGGAGTAATGGAGGCCATGGGGAAGTGGAGGGCTTTAATGATGGTAGGTGGGGGTTGAGGTGGTTGGGAAGGGATGAGAGAGAAGAAAATTCGAAATTGGGTGTTGAGGAGAGAGAAAGTGGAGTGAAAAAGAGAGATTAAGATAGGGAAGGGTGGGCAATCTCTCCCCTAGGGTTTCTCACCCAAAAATTGTTGGAATCACTCCACTAAACTAAGCTTTGGACTCTCAAATGACATTTTTTTCATTGATTGATTCATTAAGTTAAAATGGGGGGAATGTGGTCCTATATATAGGAAACCCACATTTCTACAAAAGTCCCTTACAAAAGACTCAATAACAAATAACCGAAGGGGTAGGGGGGGCTCATGGGCCAAGCCCGAAGAATTGGGCCCAATAGCACATTACACAATCTAATGACACTCAAACTTAGGAAAATAAATGCAAGACCTAGGAACATGACTCAAATAAAAGGGAAAATACATCAAATGACTCAAATAAAATTACATAGGACTCAAAATTAAATGACTAAACCATGCCGGATGCAACCGGGGTGAGGAGACGAACGGTAAACGTGGGCATGGGAGGTGATGTCCCCATCATACTCCCGGGGTGCGGAGAACTCGACTCTGTCGAGTAAGTGTCCTTCCCTCCTTGGAGGGTGTAGAAGTGGTACCGCCCTCAAGTCTCCCGAACGGGACTGATCCATCCACCTGCCGAGATAGCGCTCATATACCTTGCTCCGAGTGGTAGTGACTTGTTCATCCAATATTTGTTCAATTTGTTCACGCTGGGCTCTCTTGGCTGGTGGTTTATCATCATGGGTGGGTGCTCTCTCAAGGGAAGAAGTAGGCTCAATCTCCTCACTAGGTACCACCGTGGGTCCCTTATATGGCACTAGGTCGGCAACATTGAATGTGGGACTTATTCCATACTCCTCATGGAGATCTAACTCGTTGGCATTTGCACCTATACGCCTCAAGACCTGGAAGGGACCAGCCCCACATGGCCTCAGTTTAGAGTTGGCTCCCGGGGAGAGCCTCTCCATCCTTACCATCACAAGGTCACCCACTTGGAATTCTTGGTGATGCCGATGAGAGTCGGCCAGCCTTTTATAAGCCTCATTCTTTTTGTTGATGTGCTTGCAAAGGTTTTCATGCAATTTTGTGAATGCTATCCTTTTAGTGGTTATGGGTGGACCTGGACAACCATAGATGGACCTATCCTGCCATGATGCCAGATGGACCATGATGAACCTTGGTGGGCCGGTGCAACCATTTGTGGACTTATCATGCAATGTTGTCATGTAGACTTTGGTGGGCCTAGGTGGGCCGGGGCAACCGTAGGTGAACCTATCATGTAAAGTGGTGATGAATGTAGGGGGGCCCGGACATCCGTAGATGCTTTTGACATGCTTAAGATTCATGATGAATGAAGGAGGACCATGACATCCGAATGTGGCCCACTCATGCTTTCTACTTGACATGTGAGTGATATGAATGAATGGACCCAACATAGTGTTCATGCCAAGGGGTGTGGAAAGCCTAGACACAGGCATGCTTTTCCCAAAAGTGACTTCCATGTGTATAGGTGTGGGACAACCTTTGAACTCCCATTGGAAAGGATCGAATGGATCTAAGAAGGTGGTCATCATGGGGTGGGGCACCACCTTATTCCCTAGGGATATATGGTCCAAGGTTATGGCTCCCAAGGTGCAGCCCGGGTCATGGATGAGGTGGGTTTGGCCCAATATGGTGAGTGAGGGTAGGACAGGGTGGGTGGTTGGTAAGATGGTTGGGTCATATGAGTCCCTTGACTCCCATTGGAAGGGATCACATGGATCGTAAAATAGGTCACTTAGGGGGAGGAACTCCATGTCCTCAAGATCCTTAAAAGGTGTTAAGTCATCCTTCCCTATGATAGTTGGGCCAATGTTCTTGACAAGTGGGTCGGCCATGAGTGGAGGGCTTGGCTTTCTACCCGAGATAAGAAGCTCTAAATCGAGGAGAAGGTTGTGCTCATCCGGTGTAGGGAGGAATAGAAGGAGGTCGCTAGTGTAGCAACCATTGGTGCAAACTGAGGTGATAGACCCAATGCATAGGTGTAGGAGGCTAAGGCTCCTAGGTTGTTCGGCCATAGGAGTCAACATGCTAGTGAACTCAATTTGCCATGCTAAGCCCCTAAGAAAATCCTCTAAGGTCTCCACTTGATAGGATGCTTGGATTGTGGTGTGATAGGAGAAGATGGGCACTAGGGGAAAATTTTGTTCTATGGGAGGGCAAACATGGGTCGAGGTCTCTCTAATTAGGCTCTTCCTTAGCCACCTAACAAGGGACTCTTCTAAGATGAATTCGGCCTTATCTAGAGGGGGTGGTGTAGGGTGAAGATCCTTGTGCGAGGCTTCCTCTTCAATTGGGACATGGGTGCTCTCTATGGAGGGGATAGGTTCCCGAGGGATATTTGTCTTCATGTGGCAAAGCGGGTGGACTACTTCTTCCAAAACTAATGGAGTGGGAAGGTTCTTTGATGGTGGGGTGATGATGGCCGGAGTATGGTGCACCTGGGGTGGTGAACGAGGGTGGGATTCCCGCGGGTGGGAGAATAAAAGGTTGTTGAATTTAAAGGTTCCTGAAAGGTGTTGCGGATGCACAAGGCAAGTCCGACGTGTTGGGTCGATGTTGGCATTCCTTTCATCTAACCATTTCTTACCTAGGATTATACATGGACCTGCCAATGTTCCCTTTTGACACCAAGCCCCATCCAAATACTTAATCTTCCCGAACCATTTATGGAATTCAATAAAGACTTGGTCTCCATTGTGCACAATTTGTCCGGTCCTACTAAGAGAGGTAACGATATCGGGGGACACCCAATTTTCAGATTCTAGGTCAATGAAATCAATTTCTACGTGCTTTCCATTAGGTAAGCATGCATGGGATATGATTGGGAGAGGAGCCATGTGACCCAAGACTCAATGTTAACAATGATGGGTTGACAATGCACGGTTCGGACAAGAATGCAAGCATGCCCTAGGACTTGACTTGTAGAGACAAGTCAAAGACTTGCTCTGATACCACTTGATGTGACACAACCTCGGACTTAATGCAAGCAAGCACAATCGCAATCTAAATGGGCCAATTTGGGCCGCCGCTCTCTCGTCGCTCACCCAAGCCCGGGATAACTTGGCAATGCCAAGGTGAGGTTGAGGGGTTGGGCCCTTACTGGTAGAGGGCCAGCAAGGCCAAGATTTGATTCCCAATGGATTTGGAAGCCCAATTCAACAGGGCCGACGAAGTGCCGAAGGCACCGGTTGCACTCTTCCCACGGTGATCACTCAAGGCAATGGGGCTTGAGGATCGGGCTCTCACTCGCATAACCAGCGGAATTAGAACTAATATTGAAAGACAAGCACTAAGTGGAGTGAAGGTTTGAGCACTTACTCGACCGGTTTGAAGAAACCGGTCCCGGTCGGAGACGAGGGCGAGCGGGGAGGCGAGTGGATCCCCACACGCCGCGGCGGTGTCACTTGACCTGCCCAAACAAATTACACCACTACACCTCTCGCAGGAGGGGGAACTTGGGGTGGGGGTTAATGATATTACATTAATACTACCTCCACGCAGGGTGGGGCCTTCAGCCGGCCAAGCGGGGTGGGGAAACCAAAGCAAAGAACGAGGAACAAGGGTGGACGCCGAATCTGCCTGCTGTCTGCGAACCAGGACAGAGGGTCGGTGTTGCTGTTGTAGATCTTGCTCAAGAATTTCACTGATGGCGAGACTGGCGGCGAAATCTTCGTAACAGGAAGGGGAATGCCTCAGAATTTTTGTAAATTCTTCTGGAGTCACTGCAGGTCGGGGCAGGAGCTTGAACAGGGCCTCTGTTTCTCGGACTAGCAGGGGCAGGTCACCAACAGTAGGATGCAGAGGCTGTCCTGGCCTCTCCCGAACTCCAAATTTGATGCCGTCAGTGCCGTTAGTTTCAGATTCTAGGTCAATGAAATTAATTTTTACGTGCTTTCCATTAGGTAAGCATGCATGGGATATGATTGGAAGAGGAGCCATGTGACCCAAGACTCAATGTTAACAATGATGGGTTGACAATGCACGGTTCGGACAAGAATGCAAGTATGCCCTAGGAATTGACTTGTAGAGACAAGTCAAAGACTTTCTCTGATACCACTTGATGTGACACGACCTCGGACCTAATGCAAGCAAGCACAATCGCATTCAAAACGGGCCAAATTGGGCCACCGCTCTATCGTCACTCACCCAACCCAGGGTGACTTGGCAATGCCAAGGGGAGGATGTGGGGTTGGGCCCTTGCTGGTAGAGGGCCAGCAAGGCCAAGACTTGATTCCCAAAGGGTGGGGATGCCCAAATCAAGGGGGCCGACAAAGTGCCAAAGGCACCGATTGCAATATTTCCACGGTGATCACTCAAGTTTATGGGGCTTGAGGATCGGGCTCTCACTCGCATAACCAGCGGAATTAGAACTAATATTGAAAGACAAGCACTAAGTGGAGTGAAGGTTTGAGCACTTACTCGACCGGATTGAAGAAACCGGTCCCAGTCGGAGACGAGGGCGAGCGGGGAGGCGAGTGGATCCCCACACGCCGCGGCGGTGTCGCTTGACCTGCCCAAACAAGTTACAACACTACACCTCACGTAGGAGGGGGATCTTGGGGTGGGGGTTAATAAAAATTACAATCAATACTACCTCCACAAAGGGAGGGACCTTCAGCCGGTCAAGCGGGGTGAGGAAACTAAAGCAAAGAATGAGGAATAAGGGTGGATGCCGAATCTGCTTGCTGTCTGCGAGCCGGGATAGAGAGTCGGTGTTGCTACTGTAGATCTTGATCAGAATTTTGTTGATGACGAAACCAGAGGGAAAACCTTCGTAGCTGGAAGGGGAATGCCTCAGAATTTTCTTAATTTCTTCTGGAGTCGCTGCTGGTTGGGGCAGGAGCTTGAACAGGGCCTCTGTTTCTCGGACTAGCAGGGGCAGGTCACCAATAGTAGGATGCAGAGGCTGTCCTGGCCGCTCCCGAACTCCAAATTTGATGCCGTCAGCGCCGTTAGAACCGTGGGTGAGTCCTCTTTGCAGAAAAAGAAATGGGGACACCAGAAGAGGTCGGAGACAATCTGTGGAACCAGAAGAGTGAGGAGAGGTCGGTGCAGACTGTAGAAGGCAGAACCGCGCGTTTGGGGGAGAAAATTGGTAACTTCTGCTCCCGGATACTGAATGAACTTCCGCTTCTTGAATCTGAAACTAGACAAGCCAAAGAGGAACTTTGAAGAAGAACTTGAAGACTGATTCCTTCAGCGTCCATCGCGGCAGAGCTTCTAAACTGGTTCAGGTCCTTAGCCAGGGCAGAACCGCGTAGCTGTGGAATAATGGACCTCCAGGATGGCTCGGAGATCAGAAGAAGATGAAACCACTTCGGTTGCGAAGGCGACTGGCAGACGCTTCCGACGATGGCTCTTGGGTCTCTAAACTCGTCCGGAGGTGATCGTGGTGGCCACTGCAAGCTGCTGCTCTGCTGTAGATCTTCAGTTGAGAGCTGTAGGTTGATGATGATGGGGGGGAATGGGGTATATGGGAGGGGAAATGGGGGTGGATGAGTGTGGGGAAAGCCCGGGCTGTGAGGGGGTCTAGGAGGGGGTGTTCTAAGGTGGGGGAAGGGAAGAATGGGGTCTGGAAGGGGGTCTAACAGGTGGTGGGAGGAGGAGCTACGAATTTGGGAAGGTGGGTGAGAGGAGAAAGTGAGGGGGGGGCACAAGTGAGTGGAGGGAAGGTTGGATTTCAAATTTGAAATGGCCTTGGAAGTTGTGGGGTTGTGTGGGGAAGGGGTTGATTGTGTTGGAATGGGGAAAGTGGTGTTGGAATGTGGAAGATGGTGTTGGAATGGTGAGGGATCTTCTTGGGACTAGGGGGGTGGAGTAATGGAGGCCATGGGGAAGTGGAGGGCTTTAATGATGGTAGGTGGGGGTTGAGGTGGTTGGGAAGGGATGAGAGAGAAGAAAATTCGAAATTGGGTGTTGAGGAGAGAGAAAGTGGAGTGAAAAAGAGAGATTAAGAGAGGGAAGGGTGGGGAATCTCTCCCCTAGGGTTTCTCACCCAAAAATTGTTGCAATCACTCCACTAAACTAAGCTTTGAACTCTCAAATGGCATTTTTTTCATTGATTGATTCATTAAGTTGAAATGGGGGGAATGCGGTCCTATATATAGGAAACCCACATTTCTACAAAAGTCCCTTACAAAAGACTCAATAACAAATAACCGAAGGGGTAGGGGGGGCTCATGGGCCAAGCCCGAAGAATTGGGCCCAATATCACATTACACAATCTAATGACACTCAAACTTAGGAAAATAAATGCAAGACCTAGGAACATGACTCAAATAAAAGGGAAAATACATCAAATGACTCAAATAAAATTACATAGGACTCAAAATTAAATGACTAAACCATGCCGGATGCAATCGGGGTGAGGAGACGAACGGTAAACGTGGGCATGGGAGGTGATGTCCCCATCACAAACCCTACTGGTGTCGACGCAGTCACCCACTGTGCTGCGTACCTGGTTTACTGGATCTGTTCTTTCGCTCCCCGTAAGGTGACGAGAGCGTGATTAGGGCAGAGGCCATTTATCTTGCCTGTCTCATGGCTTGGGGTACTAAGCTATCCCTTTACCCGGTGGCTCTGTGTCTTATTTTCAAGATGTTGGGAGACCTGCACAAGACGCGTCTCCCCAGGAATATGCGGACGGTTGGTCCACTACACTTTTTCAATGCCTGGGTCTATACCCTGTTCCCGGAGGCGGCTCCTTAGGTGTTACAGTCGGTTCCTCTTGTTCCGCGGATGATAGAGTTTGCGAGTGCTGAGGCATCCTCGCTAGCGGAGCAGCTCTTTGCCATTCGGGGCAAGTTGGCCCGTATTCCCACAGATTCGCCCGGGGTTCTTCACTTTTGGAGCTTAGCTGCCCACTCCAGCCTGCTGGTGAATAGGACGAGGCAGTGCAAGCTTTTTGAGACCGAGAAGTATATCCATCCGATTTCTGAGGCCAAGTGTACCAGGCCCATTCTTGAGCCAGAGTTGGTTGACTGGGCGCTGGCTATCAGGCCGAGTGTCCTTGTATTCCGCAAGAGCGGCATCTTGTGGTTGGAGCCGTATTACCCATTCCGCTTCAGCCGGAACTTTGGCTATGACCAGCACATTCCACATTCTTCTTCACAATTTGCGTTGCCTAGCAGGCACAGGGCCGGACAAATTTCAAATGATGATGCCCGGATATGGTGGGACTTCTTCCACCGCCGGGAAGATGTTTCTTTCAGGGTGCCAACCCCTGCCCGTTTCCCCCTCGTCACTCCTAAGTATATCAAGTGGTGGAACGCGCGGACGGGGTTCTATCGGAGCTCCCGGCGAGAGTGTTGGGCCGTAGCAGAGCATAGGTTTCTGGACTCCCAGCCAGAGCCAGCCTTTGATATTGAGCGTTCCTATTTGAAGAAGTTGAAATCCTGGACCAATACGGAAGTGAGGGCCTATCTGGAGGCCCGAAAGGCAGTGAAAAGTCACAGGATGAAAGTTGACCCGAAGCTGCCCACAATCAGCAAGGATGACTATGTGAAAACACTTCGGGGTTTATGCCGGGTGAGCAGCGAGAGGGTGGTCCTTCAGCAACTCCCGCTGCCGGTGGAGGAACCCATCTTGGTTGTGGCCGACTGGCGTCCCGAGGTGGATAGGTTGTTGATGCGGGACGGACACGGGAGACGACACTATTAGGAGCCACCCTCGGACTCTAGATGAAGACGCGACCAGCAGCACACACCAGGGAGACACTAAGCCCGACACTACGAGCTCCTAGTGGCAAAACGTCGCTAACAGAAGTGGAAGCTCACTCGTCGTCCCAAGCGAGGGAAAGCGCGGACCGTGCGCGGTTAAGGAACCGGCGGAGGTCAAGGGTAGTCCGACTCAACTTCCGGACTCGGATCGAGTCGCGGGACGGGTCACTCTCACTCTCACAGTAGTGACATGGACACACGGGCTAGTACCTACACTCCCGACAGCGGCCTAAGACCGTATAATAGCTAAGCAATGTAATGCCAAGGAGTTAAGACCTTTACCTCCACGCACCCGGCGTGGCGAAGACAACCCCGGCCGAATCACGGACTCCCGGTTAAACAATATCACAGCAATACAAAGATTTGACCCACTCCACGCAGGGAGGTAAAAGGTCACATGTGGAGCCCGGGAATCACGCAACTCGGGTTGACGGGCAGCGTCCTAATGTCGCCCGGCTGTGCCGAACTCCTCGTTTTCGTGCTTTCCGAACGGCGGGTTCTGCGGGCCTGCGGGCCAGCGGGGCCCACGGATGGCGCTGTCTTCCGGATCTGTGGGGGTGGGACCCACTGTGATGGGGACCCCTGGTGGCGTGCCTCCACGGACGGCGGTTGGCCGGGAACACCGATCGGGGGTCGATCGGTCCCGATTCCCAAGCTTTGAAGTTGCTGCCCACGGATTTTTAGTTGCTGTTTTCAGGCGCGCGCTCCGGCGAAAACGGCCGCTGCGACCAATCCCGACGTCGGATCGGGACGCATGAGCTATCGTTGGAAAGCCCTCTTCAAATGCTTCAATCTAGACCCAGAGAGATCTGCTGGATTTGGTCGGATCAGAACTTTAATAAATTTACAAGTCCCTGTTGTACAGTAACCAAAATCCCAGAGCTGCAGGGCACTTGTCTGAGAACCACCATTGACCGCCTAGTAAACCTTCGATTCAACTCTTGAGCTCTTCTTCAAAGTTGTAGGGGATCAAACCACGGAACTGGGACTATTTTTGGAATTTGATTTGGAGGTGGTGGTGATTTACTATGATGTTTGGGGTGACTGGTGCTCGGATCTAGAAACAGGTGGATAGAACTGTAGATGGGACTAAGAACGATTTTTAGAAAATATGAAATGGGCGAACCAGAAATTTAGAAAAATTGTGGATGAAGGGGTGGATGGGTGGAATCCCAAATAAAATTGGGAGAACCAACATAAATCAAAAAGTGGACCTAAGACTTGAAACTAAGGGCGGATGGGAACCTGGACAGAACTTTGGCAGAACCGAAGTGGAAGAGGGGACGAAAATCTAACATTATGAAACGGGATCTGAATGACAAACCAAAATTTGTGGATAGTTCTTGACACCTCTGGAACATCCAGTAAAATTCTCAGGTCGATCTGAGCTCGTGGTTGATGGCTGAATTTCATGGAAGCTGCTGTGGTACTGCGCAGGCAGAACTTCGTTGATGGCGGTGGCGGTGCGATGGCGGCTCGTGGCGGCGGCGGCGGCGACCGGAACTGATAGGGTGGAGTCTCACCACCAAGAAGCAACCTTCACAGCTGCACGGGGAGAGGGAGGGGCGCACCAAGCTGGAGCTCCAAGATTTTTTTTTCCAAATGAATGCATTAATTCCTGAAAATAGGAAAATACAAGCATATATAGGTCACCCATCTAATCCATCCTCCACCGTTGGATCTAGGGGTTAGGGATGGATGGCTAGGATGAAGTTTGAACAAAATACAACAAAAATATTAAACAAATGGGGAGGGGGGGCGCACCTTGACCAAGGGGGGGACATGGTAGGTGGGTTTGGTTGGAAATGTTGACCATTTTGGTCCCTTGTCCCCCATGTGGACAATTGACTAGTCAAGGCTTCTAGATGTCCACCTTGGATGTTGACCAACCCCACAAGGCTGATATGGACCAATGGGAGGGGGCCTGGGGGTCCCATGGTGCCCAGGGGTCCCATTTTACAAATAAGCCCCTCGTACACTCATAATTGCAAATCGTATAAAATGAAATAAACACACCTTACACACAAATAAAGTCTAATTAAATATGAAAAATGGGGAGGCTCAAGGCGGAGTCTCCAGGCTGTCTCCGAGCCAGATGGACGCTGAGGTGGCTCGAGTCGTGCTCCGTGTGCGGTACCGGTGGCTCGGCGTGTCGCGCCGCTCAACTACTCGGGTGTCCGCACCAGTTGTACCCCTATCGGACTTTCATCCGTAGGGAAGACATGCGAGATGCTTTATATGACAACACCCCCTGGCTATTTGCGCTCCTTCGCTCACATGGTCTTTCAGTGGGTGGTCCCAGCGAAGCCATTCTGGACCGGCCCCTTCATATCTCATTCAAATATGTCGACAGATGGGGGCTGGACCACCTGAGCATATATTATCACCTGTCTTCTCGTGGGCATGAGGACCTGGCGCTGCTGGCCGAGCCGAGTGAAAAGATAGGAGATTTATGTTGGCTTATTCGCAAGGCCGCTTCGAGAGACAAAGTGCCCTCGCTATATTATAGGCCTCTCTTTCCCTTCTACACGGGGCCAGCAAGTATGTTCTATTCCCTCATTTAGGCCCTTCGGCCAGCCTCCTTTCTTCATTGTAGTGTATTATTCTCACCTTCGTGCATGTACAGTCTGACCAACTTCGGAGGAGACCCGGCACTTTAGGGAGCTGATAATAAAAGCCCAGAAGCTGGCATACTTCGAGGTTCCCAAGCCGGCCCCGACCACGATGCCACTGCCTCCTGGCGATTCGAGAAAGCGGACCCAATCCCAGCTGAGGGAGGCCGTCGGGAAGGCCAAAGCGGCGGTGACCCGAGTGACACGGGCGCGCCGAAGGAAGGCCGCAGAAAAGGAATCAGTAACTGTTCTTCCTCCGGTTGTATCCTTCGAAGAGTTCGAGGCTTCCCACACACAAAGGCTAGAAGCTGAAGGTAGGCTCTTCATCTCTCCAGAATTCATTGGCTTACTTTGACTGTCTTGGCTAATCCATGCTGACAGTTGCCGACACAGTAGCTACAGTCGTCGGGCTGGAGGCGACGGTAGGCGCCGTGGCTAGGGAGGGGGCAGAGGAAATCCTTGCTACTCCCGTAGAGAGAGATCTGCCTTCTCCAACGCCTAGGCAGGAAATGGAAGGTAATTTGTAGTTTAGTCGCGATGCCACCGCGAGTCTTCATGCCTTCAGTCGGCTTGACTATTCCTTGCTGTAAACTTCAGTTGATATGCAACCGTCATTACTCCCGAGCACAGAGGGCGCAGAGGAAGCGATTGCCCGGGAGCAGGGTGAGCATGCCCCTGATATCCCGTCAGTTATTGCCCCTAGTGTGGAGTGCATGTAGGAAGTCCCGGCCGCGGGTGATGCTCCTTCTGGCGAGGTCCCTGCTCCGATGGTGGAGCGTCCCGAAAGAGCAGAGGAGTCCTCTTCCTCTGAGCAGGTCGATTACGGTGGCGGCTCCAGTGATGAAGAGTTCCCACATGTCGACACAGAGACTGAGGATGTTGGGGCGTCTTTGGACTATGAAAGTGAGCACCTGACTTTCAGCCCGCCCCGGTTGTCATGGAGTGGTCCTGGGCCGTCCGGCTCACTTGTGAGCGAAGGGGCTGGGGCCGCAGAGGTTGCCCTTGGTAATTTGAGCCTAGTACCGACTGAGGTGAGGATCCTCTCGTGGTCGGCACCTGCTGCCCTTCCTTTCTTTTCTTTTTAGCTTTCTGATGTACATATTTCTGGTGCAGACTGAGGTGGTGCTGCCAACCATGACGGTGCAGATACCCCTCCCGGCTCTAGGAGCGGGTCACACAACTTTCTCGCCTGTCTTGCGGCCTATCGCACTGCGATATCCCAAGGACTATGCAGCAGTAGCGGCTCCAGCGGGACCCGGAGCACTTGTGAGGGTTGATGAGTCGGTAGCAGTCGAGGACTCTCAGCCATTGGAAGTCGCACAACGGTCGGCTTCGGAGAAAGATGGCCCCTTCGAGGTAGAGGCGGGAGAGATCGTCGAAGAGGAAGCCGGGGCTACTAGGGCCTTGGCTCTCACTGCTGAAACTGGCCACATGGGGGTCAGTCGAGTTGGAGGCGAGGAACAGATGTCCTTGGCTCTTGATGTTCCTGTTGCAGCTTCATCCCAAGGGGCTGGTAGGGAAGTCGTGGTCATTAAGACTCCAGCTACCATATCGGCCACCACAGTTATTCCCCACACCAGTGCGCTGTAGATCATGCCGTCGTCATCTTCTGGGATGGGCGATGATATCTGGGCCACTGTGGACAACAGAGTGGAGTTCGAACTACCCGAGACGTCACCGCTCGGTCTCCAGTCGTCGAGTGACCTTGTGTGGCAATTCTTAGGGACCCTTCAGCAGACCATAATGGCCAGCAGAGATTTGACTTATGTTCAGCTGAGGGGCTTGATAGAGCACTTATCCCGCTCGCTGTTGGCTTTTGGTTGCCCCATGGACGACTGGACTCCACGAGTGGTTTTGCTTCTGAAATATGTGAACAGAAGGGAATTCTTAGGCCGGGAGGCAGCTGACCAGCTGGCGGCCATAACACTGGAGCGAGCTGAATGCCGAGCAGCTCTCATCTCTTTGAAAGGGACTACGGCGAGGATGAGGAATGATGCCAATGCCTCTTTGCAGCGCCGAAGCTTCCTCACGGCCCTGATAGCAGAGCTACAGGCTGAACTTTCAAGGGCAGAGGCTGAGCTTCAAGAAGTAGAGCGCTTGGAAGTCCAGAGGATGGAGGAGGCAGAGATGGCCGAGGGACAAGCTGCTTCCCTTGGGGAGAAACTATCTCAGCTGGAGGCCACTGAGTTCAGACTGCAAGAACTAACTCACCATCCTTCCTTGGGCATTCTAGAGTTGGAGGACATCTTCCGACGCCCTCTGCCATAGTCTTTTTTCTATTTGCCCCCTTTTGATGAACTTCATGTATTCCGGGGAATACCCCACGTAACATGTACCTTTTTATTTCATAGGAATGAAAAATCTCCATCTTGCTATTTAAATGAAGACTCCATCCCTTCATTATTCTTTTCTTTCCCCTTTCCATTCGCCAGTTAATTCTAGTCCGAGTGTGTGAGTCACTAGGGTAGGAGAGCGCTCACGCCTTCAGCAAAGGGGTGAGGTGTTCGCTCCACCGCGCCGTGACCACCCTCGAGACCAGGCAATGGCTAGTGCAGGCCAAGAGTTTGAAGGACCAAAAGGGTATAGAGGCCTCTTCAGGGCTTAGGAATTAAGGATAGACGGCTTGTCAGCCGGATTCGTTGGTGCTGACGGGGACTGAAAAAGGTAGCGACCGATCTTGCCGATGGTGGCAAGGGTCGGAGTGGTAGACGGTCTTGCCGATGATGATAGAAACCGAGAAAGGTAGCGACCGATCTTGCCGATGGTGACAAGGGTTAAAAAGGTATCGGCCGATCTTGCCGATGGTGGCAAGGGTCAGAGTGGTAGACGGTCTTGCCGATGATGACAGAAACCGAATAAGGTAGCGACCGATCTTTCCTATGGTGACAAGGGCCGAAAGGGGTAGCGACCGATCTTACCGATGGTGACCAGGGTCGAAATGGGTACCGACCGATCTTGCCGATGGTGGCAAGGGCCGAAGTGGTGGACGGTCTTGCCGATGATGACAGAAACCGAAAAAGAAAGCGACCGATCTTGCCGATGGTGACAAGGGATGAAAGGGGTAGCGACCGATCTTGCCGATGGTGGCAAGGGTCGGAGTGGTAGACGGTCTTGCCGATGATGACAGAAACCAAAAAAGGTAGCGACCGATCTTGCCGATGGTGACTAGGGCCGAAAGGGGTAGCGACCGATCTTGCCGATGGTGACAAGGGTCGGAAGAGGTAGCGACCGATCTTGCCGATGGTGACAAGGGTCGGAATGGTAGACGGTCTTGCCGATGGTGACAAGGTCCGAAAAAGGTAGCGACTGATCTTACCGATGGTGACAAGGGTTGAAAGAGGTAGTGACTGATCTTGCCGATGGTGACAAGGGTCGGAATGGTAGACGGTCTTGCCGATGGTGACAAGGGCCGAAAAAGGTAGCGACCGATCTTGTCGAAGGTGACAAGGGTCGGAAAGGGTAGCGACCGATCTTGTCGATGGTGACAAGGGTCGAAAGAGGTAGCGACCGATCTTGCCGATGGTGACAAGGGTCGAAAAGATGGGCCGATCTTGCCGATGGTGACAAGGGCCGAAAAAGGTAGCAGGAAGTGGAATGGTGAACGAGGCTAACCTCGCTACTACATCATCATCTCATCATTCATTTTTTTCTCTTTTTTTATCACATTACTGACTCAAGCGCCCTTTCTGGTTTTCGCCGAAGCCAGCCCCCTCTTGCTTTTGCCCACGCACCCCTTCGGGTTTTCACGTGGCGGGGTACCTGATTTTACCTGTAACGCCCATTCGGGTTTTCGCTACAGTCGGGTTATGGCTATTTTTGCCCTTGCCCTAATGTAGGAACAAGGCCGGCTGGGTATCTCTATTTTTAACCCCATCTTTTTTCTCTTCTTTTTTTTTAGGAAGAAGCCGGGACATAGGAGAGCCTGCCCGCTAGCGTGCCGATCAGCCTTGTCGATGATGACAGGGGTCGGATCCTGGTTTAATTCGTCGACATTGGTTAAATACCGAAGCAAAGGGTATAGTTCTTAACAGGGACGGAAGGTCCATGTTAAGGGATGGAGGCTGACCGATCCCACCGATAATGACGAGGGTCGAACATAGGTTTATTCATCGGCATATGTCACATGTCGAAGTAAGGATATATTCATTAACAGGGACGGAAGGTCCAAGTTAAGGGTAGAGATCGACCGATCTCGCCGATGATGACGAGGGTCGAACATAGGTTTATTCATCGGCATGGGTCACATGTTGAAGCAAGGATAGACTCATTAACAGGGACGGAAGGTCCAGGTTAAGGGATAGAGGCCGACCGATCTCGCCGATGATGACGAGGGTCGAACATAGGTTTATTCATCGGCATGGGTCACATGTCGAAGCAAGGATAGACTCCTTAATAGGGACGGAAGGTCCAAGTTAAGGGTAGAGATCGACCGATCTCGTCGATGATGACGAGGGTCGAACGTAGGTTTGTTAGGAGATCTCCGATGGGACTCTTGATGATCATCCTTTGGGAGTCTCGTTAGGAGGAGAATAAAGAGGAACCTTTTTGGATTACCACTTTACTGACCTGAGCGCCCTTTTGGGTTTTCATCGAGGCCAGCCCCCTCTTGCTTTTGCCCACGCGCCCTTTCAGGTTTTCACGTGACGGGGTACCCGATTTTGCCCGTAACGCCCTTTCGGGTTTTCGCTACAGCCGGGTTATAGCCATTTTTGCCCTTGTCCCGATTTAGGAACAAGACTGACAGGGTATCTCTATTTTTAACCCCATCTTTTTTTCTTTTTGCTCACGTAACAGAAGGATGTTGAGAGAGCCGGCTAGGACACAAAGTCTTGCACCGAGAAAGAGGGTTTACTCGTTAGCACGAAGGCAATGCTGACGTAAAGGCTAGATTTGGGCTGATCCGAGCGTAAGGCCCGCAATGGCAATGTTGTATAAAGGTCGGCTAGGACATGAAGTCTTGCACCGAGAACAGGGTTCATTCGTCAGCAAGAAGGTAATGCTGACGCAAAGGGGTAGATTTGTGCCGATTCGGGCGTAAGGCCCGCAATGGCAATGCTGTATAAAGGTCGACTAGGACATGAAGTCTTGCGCCGAGAAAAGGGTTTATTCGTCAGCAAGAAGGCAATGCTGACGCAAAGGGGTAGATTTGTGTCGATTCGGGCGTAAGGCCCGTAATGGCAATATCGTAGACACTATGCGAGTCTGGTCGGGGCCGACCATCACTGGACCGAGATGCGGGTAGTTCGGTTAGGGCAGAGCGCCACAGATCCAAGGTGATGGTGGCTCGGTTAGGGAGGAATGCCACTGAACCAAGGTGAGGGTAGCTCGATCAAGGCGGAGTGCCACCAGACCAAGGTGAAGGTAGCTAGGTCAGGGCGGAGTGCCACTAAACCAAGGTGGGGGTAGCTCGGTTAGGGCGGAATGCCACTGAACCAAGGTGAGGGTAGCTCGGTCAAGGCAGAGTGCCACCAGACCAAGGTGAAGGTAGCTCGGTCAGGGCGGAGTGCCACTAAACCAAGGTGAGGGTAGCTCGGTTAGGGCGGAATGCCACTGAACCAAGGTGGGGGTAGCTTGGTTAGGGCGGAATGCCACTGAACCAAGGTGAGGGTAGCTCGGTTAGGGCGGAATACCACTGAACTAAGGTGAGGGTAGCTTGGTTAGGGCGGAGTGCCACTAGACCAAGGTGAAGGTAGCTCAGTCAGGGTGGAATGCCACTGAACCAAGGTGATGGTAGCTCGGTTAGGACGGAATGCCACTGAACCAAGGTAACGGTAGCTCGGTTAGGGTGGAATGCCACTGAACCAAGGTGACGGTAGCTCGGTTAAGGTGGAATGCCACTGAACCAAGGTGAGTGTCACGCCCCGAGCGCGGAAGATACCCGGAGACACATGACGAGTTTATATCGATCATGTCAATCAGAGTATTAGTGTATTCGACACCAAATCAGATATGCGCAAAAGTAAAGATAACCCAATCCTTTTATTCCTTCACAATAGATTTTCTATTACAATCCCTTGAAAATGTTAAACTTAATAAAAAGAAAAGTACAAAATTGACTCAAGAAAATATAGAAAAGACAAGACTAGTTGACGCTTTGAGAAGCTCTAATCTCTTTCACTCTTGACCTTCCCAGTCCGATTGAGTCTCGTCGTCGGACTTACCTGAAAAGTAGGGAAACACTGAGTGAGCGAACGCTCAGTAGGAAATTATATCTCAAGAACTAGCAATGGGTTTAAGTAATTATATTTTTCCGTGAATGCAATAAGCTATGCATGCTCGCGTAAAAGGACAAGATAGAGAGTATATCAACAAGATAATAAGGTGAACTATTCACGAACTTTCAAGTACTAGTATCAAGTAGATGTCCAGATGTTCAAGCAAGTGTATCCATAATGTCATGTCGAAAGTTTTGGCTATCCCATTTCAAGCAAGCAAGTATATAAATACCCTTTTTCGGGTCACGCAAGTCATGTCAAGTACGAATCAAGTACAGGATTTGTGGAATGTCCAATCAAGCTAGTCATGCACTTCCGTACAATGCCATACAGTGATCATTCAACTCCCATGGGTACAAGTACTTTCGGGTGCTCCTCCCAGGATCAGATCGGGCCCTATATGCGCAGGCATTGATCATGTGTTTTGACATCCACTTTTGTGTATAGCCAATATGGAATGAAAAAGTTTATGGATATTCAAGATAGATCTTGAGAGAATAGAGTTCAAAAATATGAACTTGATGTAGAAGAACGATAATAACGGTATAAACACGCGTATCATAAAACTGGGAGGAATTGGTTCCCCAATCGGGTACCATATCAAGTAAGTGCCCATACGTAGATGGTCACCCCTTTTTATATAGAATTGAGGTCCACAAGAATAGCATATTAATGGCATGATATCCTCATCCCATTAAGAATATTTCCATGATATCCACATAGCATATCATGAGGGCCGATATACCATGTTTCTATAGAGTGACACGGCAAAATAGTGTAATAGGTTTCTATGGTACAACCTGCTCAGTCGGCCTTGAGAGAATCCAAGGCTCGAGGAGTCTTACGGAGATCCCAATGACTAACTTGCTAGTCCAAAGGAACGGAATGTCCAATGGAGAGCTTGTATGTCACCGAGAGTTAGTGGGTAATGCGATAAATCATCATGAAACATGGGGCTATATTCACGGACTGGAATATAGTGCCGATATATATATATATATATATATATATATATATACATATGAAACCCTCGGTTAACAGTAACAGTGTAAAATAGTATCACAGGAAAATAGCGACTTAGCCTAAGTCACTACTTAATGAATTAACGACTTTTACTGGGTCGTGTATTCATAATTTGACGGCTTTTCCAGCAGTCGTCCATTCTATATTTCTATTTTTACAGAAATTTTAATATTCTGGAATTTTAACAAAACGCGCCTTGGACAGGGGCGTTAATTTTAAATTAACGCCCTTTGATGGGGCGTCAGTTTCATAAGAGACGACCTTGGGAAGGTCGTTAATTAACTTTGGTTTTCAGGAACATGAACAGTAAAGGTATTTCATGATAATTACTTTGCAAGAAACAGAACTGGACAAGAAAAATAGCAAGATTGAGTAGGTAGAATCATGCATAATATTAGATTCGTGGTTACATAGATATTGAATTTTAAAGATGGGTATTTATTAACTGTATGGAATTGACGACTCCTGGGCAGGGCATCATAACAAGAATTAGCGCCCTAGGTAGGGTCGCTTCTTTTGAAATTTCCCAGAAAACGTTAAAAAACGCAGTAAAACTATAGGCATGGATGACAGATGATAATATTAGGAATCTTAAACTAGTTTGGGCTACAGTTCTTGAGAAAACCTACCTGATGAATGGTCTTGGTGCTGGTACGTGAAGATTTGTGAAGAGAAGAGACAACAGAGCCTCTGAAGAGATGTGGAACGGCAATAATAACCGGGTAATCAGCAGGTACTGGATGATTGTGTGAGCCAGGAAGAAGATATTCACTGCTTGTAGAAAATCAACGGCTTCTTCCTTGGATGAAGAGATCGTTTTGATGAAGAACCCAACATTCTTCACTTTGACAATAGAGTTACTACTTGCTGCAGACTACCTACATAAGGAAAAATTGAAGAACATTAATTTTTTTCATAATCCATGACCGAAGGTGAAGGCAGAGGAAGAAGAACGACATGTTCTTCACGTACAGCAGCAGCAGAACGGTTCGCCAAAAATAGCAAACAAGTTCGATTAGAAAGGTATTTATAGGATTTTTGGAATCCCAATAGAGTTAAAATTCGATTGGAACTCTAGTTTCCTTGATAGAGTCCTTACCATAGTCAATCGAACACGTAGCAATCCTAAAACTTACCCTGGATAGTCTCCTGGTTCGAATGGAACACAATTGCAATTAACGCCTTAGGTTAGGGCGTGTATTTTAATTGACGTCTTGACCAATGCCATTTCTTTTACAATTCGCGCCCAAGAAGAGGGCGTTTCTTTCCCTTTCCTTTTATTCGTTTTGGACGTTTTTGAAATTTTGACGCCCTTTAGTATAGGCGTCACTTTTTGAATTAACGCCTCATGTGAAGGCGTTTCTTATTTAAATCGCGCCTTGTTGAGAGGCGTTACTTACTTTTGACTTATTATTTATTCATTTTGGTTCTTATCATTTACTTACTTAATCTTTCTTGAAATCTTCCTTTTATTTTACCAGGGTTGCTACACCCTCCCCCACTTAAAAGAATTTTGTCCCCAAATTCAATCACATATAAACGTGGAGAGTGTAGAATACATACCCTTTTTAGAATAAGTCTGGGAATCGTTTCCTCATAGACTCCTTGGTCTCCCATGTCGCTTCGTGTTCTGTACCTTTACTCCATTGCACCTTAACCATGGGAATAATTTTGTTCCTTAATGTTCGTACCTTGCGATCGAGGATCTTCATGGGCCTTTGCTCATAAGTGAGATCCCTTTGAATCACCAGGTCTCCATGATCAATGATATGTGACGGATCATGCACATATTTCTTCAACATTGATATGTAGAATACATTATGAACTTCAGAAAATTGAGGAGGTAAAGCGACGCGGTAAGCAACCTCGCCAACTCTTTCTAGTATCTCAAAAGGTCTGATAAACCTTGGTGTAAGCTTGCCCTTAACACCAAATCTCCTTATTCCACGTCTAGGTGATATCTTGAGAAATACGTGATCTCCCACTTGGAATTCGAGATCTCTTCTTCGTATATCAGCATAAGCCTTCTGCCTAGACTGAGCAACTTGAAGTCTTTCTCTAATCAACTGAATCTTTTCAGTGGTATCCCTTACCATGTCTGGACCTAATAGTTATTTTTCGCCAACCTCGTCCCAGCACAAAGGCGATCGGCAACTCCTTCCGTATAAAGCTTCGAAAGGTGCCATTTGTATACTTGCCTGATAGCTGTTATTGTATGCAAATTCAACCAAAGGCAAGTGATCATGCCAGCTTCCACCAAAATCAATGATGCAAGCTCTGAGCATATCTTCAACCACCTGATTAGTTCTCTCGGTCTGACCATCCGTTTGAGGATGAAAAGCTGTACTAAAGTTAAGTCTCGTCCCTAGTGAATGTTGTAAACCCTTCCAAAATTTAGAAGTAAAACGGGGGTCTCTATTAGACACGATTGAGACAGGTACTCCATGTAACCTGACTATCTCTTTAAGGTATAATGCAGCAAGAACATCAACTGACCATCGACTCTTGATTGGCAAAAAGTGTGCCGATTTGGTCAATCGATCGATGATAACCGATATTCCGTCATATGCTCCCTTTGATTTGGACAGACCCATAATGAAGTCCATACCGATATCCTCCCACTTCCACTTGGGAATATCTAGAGGATGTAGCTTACCGGCAGGTTTTTGGTGTTCTGCTTTGACTTGTTGACATGTGAGACAGCGAGACACAAAATCCGCTATTTCTCTTTTCATATTGGGCCACCAAAAGGTTCTTTTCAAATCTTGATACATCTTAGTTGATCCTGGATGAATCGTGTACCTTGATCTGTGAGCTTCATCTAAGATTTTCTTCTTTAGCTCTGAGTAATTCGGTATACATGTTTTATTTCTGAACATCAATCTTCCATCTGGTGCTAATTTGAAATCAGGTTGTTCTTCCATTTTTCCCTTGATTTCCACTAATACGGGGTCACTACCTTGAAGTCCTTGTATTTCGGATAGCAAGTCTGGCTGTATGCTCATATGGGATAAGGTGACACACCTACTGTCCTTGTCCATGCTTATATTAAGTTTAGAGAATTGTTCTAGCAACTTCCACTCTTGAATCATACAATTGGCTAGTAGTGCTCTCGGCTTTCGACTGAGGGCATCGGCTACAGGATTACCCTTTCTAGGATGATATTATATAGTGAAGTCGAAGTCCTTAAGATATTCTAGCCAACGTCTTTGCCTCATATTCAATTCCTTCTAAGAGAAGAGGTACTTAAGACTTTTATGGTCAGAGTATACAATAAACTGCACTCCTTACAGATAATGTCTCCATATTTTCAGTGCAAATACTACCGCAGCCAATTCTAAATCATGAACTGGGTAGTTCTCCTCGTGCTTCTTCAATTGGCGAGAAGAGTAGGCTATAACCTTCCCTTGTTGCATTAAAACACATCCGAGGCCAATGCCAGATGCATCGATGTATATTTCAAATCTCTCGCCTTCAATTGGTAAAGCTAAAACCGGGGCAGTAGTTAGATGATCTTTGAGAGCTTGGAAGCTTCTTTCACATTCCTCACTCCATTCATAACGTATCTCCTTGCGAGTTAGCCTAGTGAGTGGTACGGCTATCTTGGAGAAATCCTTGATGAATCGCCGATAGTAGCCCGCAAGACCCAAGAAACTACGGATCTCGCTAGCATTGGTCGGTCTTTCCCAATTCCTTACAGCTTCAACCTTTGATGGATCTACGGATAAACCGTCTTTTGATATAACATGCCCCAAGAAAACTACTTCTCCTAACCAAAATTCACATTTGCTGAGCTTTGCATATAACTGATTTATCCTCAATATTTGTAATGCTATTCTCAAATGCTCCTCATGCTCTTCCTTGGTCTTTGAATAGATCAGTATATCATTAATGAAAACCACTATGAATTGATCTAGATGAGGCCTGAATATACTATTCATCAACTGCATAAAGGCAGCAGGGGCATTTGTTAGTCCAAAAGGCATAACAACAAATTCATAGTGCCCATACCTGCTTCTGAACGCGGTCTTATAAATGTCCTCATTTTTGATCCTTAGTTGGTGATATCCCGTCCTGAGATCAATCTTTGAAAAATACATGGATCCAGATATTTGATCAAATAACTCATCGATTCTCGGCAGTGGATACTTGTTCTTGATAGTGAGATGATTCAACTGTCGATAGTCAATGCATAACCTCATGGATCCATCTTTCTTCTTTACAAATAGCACAGGTGCTCCCCACGGGGAAGTGCTTGGTCTAATAAATCCCTTCTTGAGAAGTTTCATCAATTGCTCCTTCAGCTCCTTGAGTTCGGCAGGGGACATCCTATATGGTGCCTTAGAAACTCGTCCAGCACCAGGGACCAAGTCGATGGTGAAGGCCACTTCTCTTTGTGGGGGGAATCCAAGCAAATCCTCTGGAAACACGTCCGGAAATTCTTGCACAACTGGGATGTCTTCTAGCTTAGTCTCCTTAGTCTCCTTAATGGTGACAAATGCAAGGAAAGATACACATCCTTTTCTTATTAGCTTGCTAGCTCGGAGAGCCGAAATGAGAGGTGACTTGCTCCGACTCTTAGGGCTAGAATAGACTAGTTCTGGAAAGTCCTTGAAAGTAACTTTGCTGTTACGGCAATCCACAGTTGCCTGATACCTAGATAACCAGTCTGCTCCCAATATGACATCATATTCCTTTAGGTCTAAACATATGAGGTTGATAGGAAGATTTCTTCCTTTTACCAAGACTTCACAGTTTTGATAATGGTGAGTAATATCGGTTTCGTTTCCGAGAGGAGTAGATAAAAATATTTTCATCCATTCCGATTCCATAGGTAGTGGGTCAGCGAACTTCTTGGAAATAAAAGAATGTGATGCACTCGTATCAAATAAGACATGTGCAGACTTGGAACAAACTTTTAGTGTACCTTCTACTAGTCCGCCTTCGACTTGTTCCGCCTCCTTAATAGCTTGGAGACGAGCATTCTTTGTCACCGGGCGCTTTCCGTCACCGGCTTGATCATTGAGTAGGGGACAGTCGGGAATCCGATGATCATGGCTCCCACAATGGAGACACGCTCCAAGTTTCCTCCAACATTCATCGGCCTTGTGCCCGGCCTTATCACAGTGCTTACATACCACCTTAGAAGGTGTAGTGGTGATGGAGAAAGGTTTGGTCTTTTTGAACTTTTGCTCCTGAGAGGGAGTACCTCCATTACTTGGCCTCTTCTTGAAATTGGGTTTGAAGGTGCCGGAGCTAGTAACATTCTCCTTCTTGTCTTTCCCACGGATCCTATCAGATAGTTCCGTGGCATCTTCTAGTAATTGGGCTCGTCGAACCATCTCCGAATAGACTTGTATGTCTATCGGTGCCAGTTGTGTGATATATTGGGGCCTGAGCCCATTAAGGAATTTTCGAGCTTTCACCTTCTCAGTACTAACTAAGTGTTTAGCGTACCGAGACAGCCTTGAGAACTGCGCTTCATATTCAGCCACCGACAAAGATCGTTGCTTAAGTGCGACGAATTCAGCGGCTTTCTTCTCTTGAACTCGATCGGAGAAATATTTATTGTTGAAATGTTCAACAAACTCATCCCAAGTGACTTGTCCTTGATTTAACGTAGCTTCTACCGACTCCCACCAGCATCGGGCGTCTCTTTCTAATTGAAAAGTTGCTAGCAGGACCTTCTCTTGATCCGTGCATTGCATGACTCTAAAAACACGTTCCGTCTCTCGGATCCAGTGCTCGTGATGTGACACAATATGGCAGCGATGGAATGTGATCCCTTGGACTTAATTCACAATAACAATCACAAGAGTCGAGAGCAACTTGAGAGTCGCCGTTACACCGCGCACACCCGCTTCCCGTGGTGACTCGGTGATGCCGAGTCGAGATAGTGGAGAAGGCCCCTGGCTGGTTAGAGGACCAGCACCACTAAGGTTGACCCTCTCGAAGGTATGAAGCCCACAAACAAGGGCGGCCGGGTGCCTTGGGGGCACTAGGTCACTCACTCACTAAGGCCACGGTGACCACACAAGAGTTAGTGGTTCCGGGAACGGGTGCTCTCTCACCGACCAGCGGACAAGTTTGACGGATATGAAATGAACAGAAATAATGGAGCAAGGGCAGGAGCTCACCTGGTTGGTTTGAAGAAACCAACCCCGATCGGAGACGAGGGCAAGCGGGGAAGTGTGGTTCCCCGCACACTGCGCCGGTGAAGCTTCAATCCTGTTTTGAATGATTACAATCACTACTCCTCACGCAGGAGGGTGAACTTGGGGTGAGGATAATTAAATACACTAAAACACTACCTCCACGCAGGGAGGGGCGGTAAGCCGGCCAGGCGGAGGAGGGAGATTCGCCGGAAGGTGCGCCGGTGTAGCCGAAAAGGAAACTCCCTGCTTGCTGTGATGGCTGACTGCCAGTCGCTGTAGAGGCCGTAGATCACGTTCTAGAATTTCTTTGAAGACGAGACCAGCTGGTAAGTCTTCGTATCTTGAACCAGGATGCTTCAGAATTTTCTCAATTTCTTCGGCTGCAGTGGCTGGTCTGGGTCGAGCTTCGAACAAGGTGGCAGTTTCTGGCCGCAACAGGTACCTGACACAAACAGTGACTTGCAGAAGTTGTCCCGGCCGCTCCCGGGCACCAAATCTTGAACCGTCGAAGTTGCTGGAACCGTGGACGGACCCTCTTCACGGAAAAACTGGTGGGGAAGCCGTCTGAGGTCGGGGTGGACTAGGGGATGCCGATGAGTGGCAGCAGGTCGCTGCAGGTTGTGGGAGGCAGACCCGACCAGTCGAGAGAGAAAAACGAAAGCTCTGACCTCCGGAAGCCGAACGCACTTCTGCTTCTTGATCCAGAAAGAGGACAGGTGGAGGAAGATATTTTTAGAAGGACTCGTGACTTGAATCTTCCACCGTCGGCCGTGGTGCAGCTTCGAACCGGGTGGCAGATTCTGGCCGCAGCAGCTACCAGATTCCGACAGTGACTTGCAGAAGCTACCCCGGCCACTCCCGAACTCTGAATCACGAGCCGTTGGAATTTCTGGAATCCTGGTCGAGTCTACTTCACATAAAAATCAACGGGGAAGCCGGATGAGGTCGGAGGAGACCGGGGGACCCAAGAAGGTGCTGACAGGTCGTAGCAGACTTGGGGAAGCAGCTTGGAGCAGTCAGAGGAGAAACTCTTTAACTCTGTCCCACGAAACCCGAACGCAGTTCCGCTTCCTGATCCTGGAAGAGGACATGACGTGGAAGGACTTTGATGAAGAGACCTCGGCTTGGTTCTGCTAGGGTTCGCCGTGGCACAGCTACCCTTCTGGTTCAGGCACTCTGCAGGGGGAGCTCTGCGCAGCCGAGGGAGAATGGGCACCACGAGCTGTAGTGACGTCGGAATGGGATGAGATCACCTCGCCTGCGAAGCCAACTGGTAGACCTTTCCAGCAATGTATGGTACGTCTTCAGAGGTCTCTGTATGACTCCGTGACAGCTTCTGCAAGATGACCCTTCCTCTGCCACCTGCAGACTGATCAAAAGGGGGGAGAGGGGTGGAAGAACTTGGTTGGCCAAAGAAAGAACAATGGGAAGGGGGTTGGGGGGCTGCGACCTAGGGAGGTGAAGGGGCTGGGAATGAATGGGTGCAGTCCCCAAAGGGAGGAAAATTCGAATTTTAGCTTGGGAGGGGTGAAGGGGGTGCTTGGGGAAATGAGGGGGGTGTATGGGGAATACCAAGGGGTGCCTTGGAAGAGGGGAGGATTAAATGGGAGAGTTAATGTGGCCTTGGGAGGTGAAAGGGTGGGTGATGTGGCAAGTGGAGAGTGGGTAGGTGAGGAGAGAGGGGGCTGGTCGGCCTAGAGAGAGGGAGGGGAGAGGAGAGATAAAAGGGTCGCCCCTTCTTGAGAGAGAGAGAGAGAGAGAGAGAGAGAGAGAGAGAGAGAGAGAGAGAGAGAGAGAGAGGGAGAGGGAGAGGTGCACTTATGCTCAAGATATTCAAATTTTTCATTCAGTGCTTAGTTTCAACTGGTGGGATTGGGGTCCTATTTATAGGAATCCCACAATTCAACAAAAGTCCCTGACTCTTAGACTAATGACAACTAACCAAGGGGAAAAGGGGCGCCCCTGGGCCAAGCCCATATAACTGGGCCCATTAACCAATCTAACTGACGTAATGATAATAAACTTAGGTTGAAGACTCATTAACCTAGGGACTTGACTCAAATAAAAGAAAAATTACAATGATATGACTCCAGGAAAATATGAAAATTACATAACTTGACTCAAGAAATCAAGACGAACACATCCCCGATCATCGGGACCCATGGAGGAATGGGAAGTGGTAAGCGATGTCCCCATCATAGTCCCGGGGTGCAGAGAACTCGACTCTGTCGAGTGAGGGTCCTCCCTGCTGCGGTACTGCTCCAATAGGTCAGGATCAAGCTACTGGAGATCCTCCCGACTCACCCAGGCATCGTCCGAAGGTGGCCGTCCCTTCCACCTAACCAGGTATCGCTCATACGCCTTGCTCCGCGTGTTGGTGACCTATTCATCTAATATCCGCTCCACTTGATCACGCTGGTATCTCAGGCTGGATGGAGCTCTCTGAGGTGTGGGGACGCTCTCAAGGGGTGGGGTAGGCTGGATCTCCTCACTGGGTGTCACCGTGGGACCCTTGTAGGGCACCAGGTCAGCCACATAGAAAGTATGGCTTACTCCGTACTCTTTAGGAAGGTCCAACACATAAGTGTTTGTGCTAAGGCGCCTCAACACCTGAAAGGGGCCGGCTCCACGCGACCTCAACTTTGAGACATTCCCAGGGAATAACCTCTCAGTTCTCACCATCACAAAATCACCAACTTGGAATTCTTGGTGGCGGCGGTGGGAATAAGCTGACTTCTTGTAAATCTCATTGCTCTTGTTGATGTTTTTGCGAAAATCCTCATGCAACTCTCTAAGGTGTTGACTCCTAGTGGATAATGGGGGTCCTGGACAACCAAAAGTGGACCTAGCATGCCATGGTGCTACGTAGACTTTGATGGACCTAGGAGGACCGGGACATCCATAGGTGAACCTATTATGCAAAAGGGTGTTTGATGTCGGGGGTCCCGGACATCCATGAATGTTTCCTTCATGCTTAGACTTCACGATGACTGACTTTGGGGGGCCTGGACATCCAGATGTAAACCTATCATGCATCGGTCCTAGTGCGTGAGTGATGCAAATGATGTGACTAGTCTGACCACATGATGCGAAAGGTTGTGATACATGGTTTCCTATCAAGATGGTCCCATTTGTGAGTTTTGGGGGTTTCCACTCATGGGGATCGAAGCGATTCTTGGGATGGGTCACTCCCTTATTTCCAAGGTTGATGTCACCCTTGGTATTGACTCTCATAGTGTGGGCGGAATTTCGGAATGGGTGGGTTAGGACTGACATGGTGGGTGAGGGTAGGAGGGAGTGGGTGGTGAGTGATGGGTACTTGGAAGCCCATAGGGGGTGGCCAAATGGATCAAGATGGGTTAAGGGGTGAGTGACGTGGAGGGGGGTTTCAATCCAAGTGATCGCCCTAGGGTCCCTAGCACACATAGGGAAGTGGAAGTCATGACCCTGGTGGGACCCAATGCAATGCTCCTTGTAGGAGGGTAAGGGGGTGATGTAAGACTCATTAGGCTCGGGTAGAAATAATAGGAGTTTACTCATGCAAGGACCCTTGGTGTAAATGGAGGTGATGGTCCCGAGGGAGGAGTGTGAGAAACTAAGGTACCCCATGTGGCTTGCTTCTAAGGCCCACATGTTTGTCACCTCTATTTGCCAAAGTACACTCTTAATCAAGTCCCTCATGGCTCCCACAAAGGAGAACGATTGGTAGGTTGTGTGGAATGGAGGAGTGGGCAAAATTGGGTAATGATTCTCCATAGAGGGGTGCATGATGTGGAGGAGGAGGTTTTGCTTAAGCCACTCAATGAGAGGTTCCCCTAAAATCACAGTTCTTATGGAAGGGTGGGTGGGGGGACTTAGTTGGTCATCTGGCAACTCAAGGGGGAGGATGTTCCTAGTTAGGCTCGTTGTGGTCTCTTTGGATAAAGAGGAGCCTTCTTGACCCAACCTTTGGCATTGGGCTTCATATTCTTCCTCCCAATCTAGGGAAGCCTCATATTCCTCAATCACGCTCTCATCCTTTTGGGGTGTGGGGGTTTTACTTTCCAAAGGAATGGGAAGGTCTTTTGTGGATGGGGTGATGAAGGTTGGGGTATGGTGCACTCGGGGTGGTGAGGGTGCTTGAACTTGGGTTGGGTTTGGGAGTGGAAGAAGTGGAGACCTAAGTTGGGGTAGGATTGGGGTTGGTAGTGGAAGATGGGTGGGTCGAGGAGGATTGGGTTGATTGATTTTGGGAGGTGTGTCCCTTTTAGGGGAAGATGGAGGGGTAGTGGTGGGGACTGTGGAAGCTTGTGGGGTGTGGGTTTGATGGAGAATTTTAGGTTGGGTGATGGCCGTCATGGGCCTAGGTGGAGTGAGGGTCACTTTGGTTTGAATGGTGGTGGTGATCGGGATAGGAATCATTTGGGGTGGTGGAGTTTGGGTCCTAAGGGAAGTCTTGGGTTGACTAGGAGGAAACGGGGGAGTGGGAGTGCTCTTCGGGTTATGGTCCTCATGGTAGAAGTTGGGGAGGTATTGGAACCTAAGTTCGGTCTTCATGTCTTCCCAGGTATGGATTGGTTCTTCCCTCCTAATCCTCTTCCTAGTTTCCACACTCATCCAATAGGTCTTAGCAAGGTTGGTAAGGTGCATTTTTGCGAGCCTAACTTTCCTATCTTCCGTCATAGGGTACCAACCAAAGTATCGGTCCATAGCACTCTCCCATTTTAGGTAGACATGTGGATTATGTGACCCATCAAAGTTAGGAGCCTCAACCTTAATCATCCTCAAGAGGTAGTCATCCGGGTCCTCCCGTGGTCGCCTTTCAAAATGTCTAGGTTGGCGGGGCCTCACATACTCACGGTGGAAGTCATCCTCAAGGTCCTCCCTATCAAGTTCAACTGGTGGAGGGGGTGCCCTTTGGGCATGGTTCCTAGGTGGGGCCCTAGCTTCATCGAGTCTCTCTAGGCGGGTGGAAATCCCAGTCATTTTCTCTGAGAGGGCTTGAATGGCAGCCTCAAGTCGATCCATTGGAGCTTGGGAAGCCTCCCTAGGGATGTTTAGGTAACCTTGGGGAATGGGATTCATGGGGGAACCGAGGTAGAGGGGTCGGCTCGGTACAAGGCACCACTACGGTGGACATGCATACGGATGATGAAAATGTAAAGACCCTAGGACCTAGGCTTGTAGAGACAAGTCTAGAACTTGCTTTGATACCAAGTTGATGTGACACAATATGGCAGCGATGGAATGTGATCCCTTGGACTTAATTCGCAATAACAATCACAAGAGTCGAGAGCAACTTGAGAGTCGCCGTTACACCGCGCACACCCGCTTCCCGTGGTGACTCGGTGATGCCGAGTCGAGATAGTGGAGAAGGCCCCTGGCTGGTTAGAGGACCAGCACCACTAAGGTTGACCCTCTCGAAGGTATGAAGCCCACAAACAAGGGCGGCCGGGTGCCTTGGGGGCACTAGGTCACTCACTCACTAAGGCCACGGTGACCACACAAGAGTTAGTGGTTCCGGGAACGGGCGCTCTCTCACCGACCAGCGGACAAGTTTGACAGATATGAAATGAACAGAAATAATGGAGCAAGGGTAGGAGCTCACCTGGTTGGTTTGAAGAAACCAACCCCGATCGAAGACGAGGGCGAGCGGGGAAGTGTGGTTCCCCGCACACTGCACCGGTGAAGCTTCAATCCTGTTTTGAATGATTACAATCACTACTCCTCGCGCAGGAGGGTGAACTTGGGGTGGGGACAATTAAATACACTCAAACACTACCTCCACGCAGGGAGGGGCGGTAAGCCGACCAGGCGGAGGAGGGAGATTCGCCGGAAGATGCGCCGGTGTAGCCGAAAAGGAAACTCCCTGCTTGCTGTGATGGCTGACTGCCAGTCGCTGTAGAGGCCGTAGATCACGTTCTAGAATTTCTATGAAGACGGGACCAGATGGGAAGTCTTCGTATCTGGAAGCAGGATGCTTCAGAATTTTCTCAATTTCTTCGGCTGCAGTGGCTGGTCTGGGTCGAGCTTCGAACAAGGTGGCAGTTTCTGGCCGCAACAGCTACCTGACATGAACAGTGACTTGCAGAAGTTGTCCCGGCCGCTCCCGGGCACCAAATCTTGAACCGTCAAAGTTTCTGGAACCGTGGACGGACCCTCTTCGTGGGAAAACTGGTGGGGAAGCCGTCTGAGGTCGGGGTGGACTAGGGGACGCCGATGAGTGGCAGCAGGTCGCTGCAGGTTGTGGGAGGCAGACCCGACCAGTCGAGGGAGAAAAACAAAAGCTCTGACCTCCGGAAGCCGAACGTACTTCTGCTTCTTGATCCAGAAAGAGGACAGGTGGAGGAAGATATTTGTATAAGGAATCGTGACTTGAATCTTCCACCGTCGGCCGTGGTGCAGCTTCGAACCGGGTGGTAGATTCTGGCCGCAGCAGCTACCTGATTCAGACAGCGACTTGCAGAAGCTACCCCGGCCACTCCCGAACTCTGAATCACAAGCCGTCAGAGTTTCTGGAATCGTGGTCAAGTCTACTTCACAGAAAAATCAACGGGGAAGCCGGATGAGGTCAGAGGAGACCGGGAGACCCAAGAAGGTACTGACAGGTCATAGCAGACTTGGGGAAGCAGCTTGGAGCAGTCGGAGGAGAAACTCTTTAACTCTGTCCCACGGAACCCGAACGCAGTTCCGCTTCCTGATCCTGGAAGAGGACAGGACGTGGAAGGACTTTGATGAAGAGACCTCGGCTTGGTTCTGCTAGGGTTCGCCGTGGCACAGCTACCCTTCTGGTTCAGGCACTCTGCAGGGGGAGCTCTACGCAGCCGAGGGAGAATGGGCACCACAAGCTGTAGCGACGTCGGAATGGGATGAGATCACCTCGCATGCGAAGCCAACTGGTCGACCTTTCCATCAATGTATGGTACATCTTCAGAGGTCTCCATATGACTCCGTGACAGCTTCTGCAAGATGACCCTTCCTCTGTCACCTGCAGACTGATCAAAAGGGGGGAGAGGGGTGGAAGAACTTGGTTGGCCAAAGGAAGAACAATGGGAAGGGGGTTGGGGGGCTGCGACCTAGGGAGGTGAAGGGGCTGGGAATGAATGGGTGCAGTCCCCAAAGGGAGGAAAATTCGAATTTTAGCTTGGGAGGGGTGAAGGGGGTGCTTGGGGAAATGAGGGGGGTGTATGGGGAATACCAAGGGGTGCCTTGGAAGAGGGGAGGATTAAATGGGAGAGTTAATGTGGCCTTGGGAGGTGAAAGGGTGGGTGATGTGGCAAGTGGAGAGTGGGTAGGTGAGGAGAGAGGGGGCTGGTCAGCCTAGAGAGAGGGAGGGGAGAGGAGAGAGAAAAGGTCGCCCCTTCTTGAGAGAGAGAGAGAGAGATAGAGAGAGAGGGAGAGGTGCACTTATGCTCAAGATATTCAAATTTTTCATTCAGTCCTTAGTTTCAACTGGTGGGATTGGGGTCCTATTTATAGGAATCCCACAATTCAACAAAAGTCCCTGACTCTTAGACTAATGACAACTAACCAAGGGGAAAAGGGGCGCCCCTGGGCCAAGCCCATATAACTGGGCCCATTAACCAATCTAACTGACGTAATGATAATAAACTTAGGTAGAAGACTCATTAACCTAGGGACTTGACTCAAATAAAAGAAAAATTACAATGATATGACTCCAGAAAAATATGAAAATTACATAACTTGACTCAAGAAATCAAGACGAACACATCCCCGATCATCGGGACCCATGGAGGAATGGGAAGTGGTAAGCGATGGCCCACGGACGTGGAACGAAGCTCTGCTTCTTGATTCTGAACGTCGACTAGACGAGGGAGAACTTTGTAGAAGAGCTCGAGGCCGAATTCTTCCGTGGTCCGTCGTGCTACAGGCTCTAACCTGGTTCAGGTACTCTGCAGGGTTGACTCTGCGCCGTCAGGGGAGATCGGTCCTCCCGGACAACCCCGGACTCAGAATGGGGCGGGATCGCCTCGCCTGCGAAGTTGATTGGACGACCTTTCCAGCAATGTATGGTACGACTTCAGATGTTGCCGTATGACTTCGTGGTTGCTTCTGCAAGTCGACCCTTTGTGCTACACACGAACTGAGAGATGTAATTTGAAGAAGATGGGGGGGGGGGAAAAGGGGGTTTATGGGAGGGGAAGTGAGGTGGATGGGTATGGGGATGACCCTTGGCTGTGATGGGGTCTGGGAGGGGGTGTTCCAAGAAGTGGGAGGGGGAGAATGAGGCCTGGAAGGAGGTGTTTGCAGTGGCTGAGAGGGGAGTTGCGAAATTGGGCTTGGAGGGAAAGGGGGAAGGTGAGGGGGCACAAGTGGGTGGGGGGGGGGAATGGTTTCCCTCCTTTGGATTTGGAATGGGTTTAATGGAAAGAGATTAATGGTAGCCTAGAGAATGGGAAGGGTTGCCTTGGGGAGGGGAAGAGGTGTTTGTGAGAATGGATTCCCCCTTGGGAAGGTGAAAGGGTGAATGGGGAAGGGGAAAGGTGTCTAGGAGAATGGTATTCCACCTAGGAGGTTGGGGGGGAGTAAATGGGAGGTATAGGGAAGGGAGAGGGGTTTAAGGAGGAATACCAAGGGGTGCCTTGGAAGAGGGGAGGATTAAATGGGAGAGTTAATGTGGCCTTGGGAGGTGAAAGGGTGGGTGATGTGGCAAGTGGAGAGTGGGTAGGTGAGGAGAGAGGGGGCTGGTCGGCCTAGAGAGAGGGAGGGGAGAGGAGAGAGAAAAGGGTCGCCCCTTCTTGAGAGAGAGAGAGAGAGAGATAGAGAGAGAGGGAGAGGTGCACTTATGCTCAAGATATTCAAATTTTTCATTCAGTCCTTAGTTTCAACTGGTGGGATTGGGGTCCTATTTATAGGAATCCCACAATTCAACAAAAGTCCCTGACTCTTAGACCAATGACAACTAACCAAGGGGAAAAGGGGCGCCCCTGGGCCAAGCCCATATAACTGGGCCCATTAACCAATCTAACTGACGTAATGATAATAAACTTAGGTAGAAGACTCATTAACCTAGGGACTTGACTCAAATAAAAGAAAAATTACAATGATATGACTCCAGAAAAATATGAAAATTACATAACTTGACTCAAGAAATCAAGACGAACACATCCCCGATCATCGGGACCCATGGAGGAATGGGAAGTGGTAAGCGATGTCCCCATTAGCTCGGCATCATCTGGATCAGTGGATCCCATGAACTTAGGAGGGTTCATGTTCTTGAAACTTTGGTGGAGATTTCCTGCTCCACGATGTGCACCTCCTTGTGCCACTTGTTGAAGTGCCTGGGTCATGCCTTGAAGAGTGGGTTGCATGTTGCGCCATTGAGCACGTTCAGCAGCCATTGTCCTATAATTACAATAGCTATATTAGTATGTGATGGCGTTAAAAGGCTTTTAATTCTATTTTGACTTTAACCCTTGGTTCTACCCAATCTCACTGGTTAGAGGTTAAGACTAATCCTTGGACTTGAGTTTCCTAGGAATTGAATACCCTAGGCTCTGATACCTGAAAAATTGTCACGTCCCGAGCGCGGAAGATACCCGGAGACGCGTGACGAGTTTATATCGATCATGTCAATCAGAGTATTAGTGTATTCAACACCAAATCAGAGATGCGCAAAAGTAAAGATAACTCAATCCTTTTATTCCTTCACAATAGTATTTCTATTACAATCCCTTGAAAATGTTAAACTTAATAAAAAGAAAAGTACAAAATTGACTCAAGAAAATATAGAAAAGACAAGACTAGTTGACGCTTTGAGAAGCTCTAATCTCTTTCACTCTTGACCTTCCCAGTCCGATTGAGTCTCGTCGTCGGACTTACCTGAAAAGTAGGGAAACACTGAGTGAGCGAACGCTCAGTAGGAAATTATATCTCAAGAACTAGCAATGGGTTTAAGTAATTACATTATTCCGTGAATGCAATAAGCTATGCATGCTCGCGTAAAACGACAAGATAGAGAGTATATCAACAAGATAATAAGGTGAACTATTCACGAACTTTCAAGTACTAGTATCAAGTAGATGTCCAGATGTTCAAGCAAGTGTATCCATAATGTCATGTCGAAAGTTTTGGCTATCCCATTCCAAGCAAGCAAGTATATAAATACCCTTTTTCGGGTCACGCAAGTCATGTCAAGTACGAATCAAGTACATGATTTGTGGAATGTCCAATCAAGCTAGTCATGCACTTCCGTACAATGCCATACCGTGATCATTCAACTCCCATGGGCACAAGTACTTTCGGGTGCTCCTCCCAGGACCAGATCGGGCCCTATATGCGCAGGCATTGATCATGTGTTTTGACATCCACTTTTGTGTATAGCCAATATGGAATGAAAAAGTTTATGGATATTCAAGATAGATCTTGAGAGAATAGAGTTCAAAAATATGAACTTGATGTAGAAGAATGATAATAACGGTATAAACACGCGTATCATAAAACTGGGTGGAATTGGTTCCCCAATCGGGTACCATATCAAGTAAGTGCCCATACGTAGATGGTCACCCCTTTTTATATAGAATTGAGGTCCACAAGAACAACATATTAATGGCATGATATCCTCATCCCATTAAGAATATTCCCATGATATCCACATAGCATATCATGAGGGCCAGTATACCATGTTTCTATAGAGTGACACGGTAAAATAGTGTAATAGGTTTTTATGGTACAACTTGCTCAGTCGGCCTTGAGAGAATCCAAGGCTCGAGGAGTCTTACGGAGGTCTCAATGACTAACTTGCTAGTCCAAAGGAACGGAATGTCCAATGGAGAGCTTGTATGTCACCGAGAGTTAGTGGGTAATGCGATAAATCATCAAGAAACATGGGGCTATATTCACGGACTGGAATATAGTGCCGATATATATATATATATATATATATATATATATATATATATATATATATATATATATATATATATATACATATGAAACCCTCGGTTAACAGTAACAGTGTAAAATAGTATCACAGGAAAATAGCGACTTAGCCTAAGTCACTACTTAATGAATTAACGACTTTTACTGGGTCGTGTATTCATAATTTGACGACTTTTCCAACAGTCGTCCATTCTATATTTCTATTTTTGCAGAAATTTTAATATTCTGGAATTTTAACAAAACGCGCCTTGGACATGGGCGTTAATTTTAAATTAGCGCCCTTTGATGGGGCGTCAGTTTCATAAGAGACGACCTTGGGAAGGTCGTTAATTAACTTTGGTTTTCAGGAACATGAACAGTAAAGGTATTTCACGATAATTACTTTGCAAGAAACAGAACTGGACAAGAAAAATAGCAAGATTGAGTAGGTAGAATCATGCATAATATTAGATTCGTGGTTACATAGATATTGAATTTTAAAGATGGGTATTTATTAACTATATGGAATTGACGACTCCTGGGCAGGGCGTCATAACAAGAATTAGCGCCCTAGGTAGGATCGCTTCTTTTGAAATTTCCCAGAAAATGTTGAAAAACGCAGTAAAACTATAGGCATGGATGACAGATGATAATATTAGGAATCTTAAACTAGTTTGGGCTACAGTTCTTGAGAAAACCTACCTGATGAATGGTCTTGGTGCTGGTACGTGAAGATTTGTGAAGAGAAGAGACAACAGAGCCTCTGAAGAGATGTGGAACGGTAATAATAACCGGGTAATCAGCAGGTACTGGATGATTGTGTGAGCCAGGAAGAAGATATTCACTGCTTGTAGAAAATCAACGGCTTCTTCCTTGGATGAAGAGATCATTTTGATGAAGAACCCACGTTCTTCACTTTGACAATAGAGTTACTACTTGCTGCAGACTACCTACATAAGGAAAAGTTGAAGAACATTAATTTTCTTCATAATCCATGACCGAAGGTGAAGGCAGAGGAAGAAGAACGACCTGTTCTTCACGTACAGCAGCAGCAGAACGGTTCGCCAAAAATAGCGAACAGATTCGATTAGAAAGGTATTTATAGGATTTTTGGAATTCCAATAGAGTTAGAATTCGATTGGAACTCTAGTTTCCTTGATAGAGTCCTTACCATAGTCAATCGAACACGTAGCAATCCTAAAACTTACCCTGGATAGTCTCCTGGTTCGAATGGAACACAATTGCAATTAACGCCTTAGGTTAGGGCGTGCATTTTAATTGACGTCTTGACCAATGCCGTTTCTTTTACAATTCGCGCCCAAGAAGAGGGCGTTTCTTTCCCTTTCCTTTTATTCGTTTTGGACGTTTTTGAAATTTTGACGCCCTTTAGTATAGGCGTCACTTTTTGAATTAACGCCTCATGTGAAGGCGTTTCTTATTTAAATCGCGCCTTGTTGAGAGGCGTTACTTACTTTTGACTTATTATTTATTCATTTTGGTTCTTATCATTTACTTACTTAATCTTTCTTGAAATCTTCCTTTTATTTTACCAGGGTTGCTACAGTGAGGGTAGCTTGGTTCGGGCGGAATGCCACTGAACCAAGGTGGGGGTAGCTCGGTCAGGGCGGAGTGCCATTAGACCAAGGAAAGGTATTCCGATCACTCGGGGAATGTGGGTTGTGCCGTATGATATAGCTTCATATGCTTCCCATTGAGTGGGGAGAACTAGATGACTCCTTTGTGGTCCACCAGGATGTAAGCTCCTCCCTCATATACTCGGTGGATGATGTACGGTCCGACCCAATTTTCGACCAACTTCCCTTTGGGATTGGAGGCCATCACTTCTCTTATCTTGACCATCACCAGGTCTCCTTTCTTGAATTCTCGACCTTTGACCAGCTTATCGAAAGCACGGGCCATGCGAGCTTGGTAGAGTTGGATGTTTTGTTGCGCCCGGAGGCGCTTTCCTTCGAGCTCGGCGAGCTCTTCCAATCTTCTTTCTGCATTGGTTTGTTCACTAGTGACTAGTCCATGCTGGATGGTGACTCGCAGCGAAGGAACTTCTAATTCAATCGGCACCACAGCCTCTAACCCATACACGAGGGAGAATGGCGAACAGTCGGTTGGGGTTTTATAGACGGTATGATAGGCCCAGAGCGCCTTGTACATCCTTTCTTCCCAGTCCTTTTTATTAGACTTGACAATCTTTGCCAGCAACGTGCATAGTGTCTTGTTGAAGGCTTCTGCAAGTCCATTGGCTTGAGGGTTGTAGGGGGACGATGTCCTCCAGTCAATCTTGTATTTCTCGGCTAGCCGGTAAACCTTCTGATTTCTGAAATGGCTGCCGTTGTCATAGATAATTCGGCTGGGAATCTCAAATCGGAATATTATGTTCTGCCGGAAGAATCTTGCGACCAGTTCCCCCGTTACATCTCTTAACGCGACCGCTTCTGCCCATCTGGAGAAGTAGTCTGTAGCTGCTAAGATGTATTTGCACCCTGATGAAGACGCTGATAGTGGCCTTACCACGTCCGTGCCCCATTGAGCAAATGGCCAGCTTGGTAAGGGTAGGATGTAGTGGCACTGGAGGCCTTCTTGACACATTGGCGTGTTCTTGACACTTTTGACAAGCCCTGGCGAACTTGCAGCAGTCATCAAACATAGTGGGCCAATAGTAACCCAATTTCTTTATCTCAATTTTCATCTTTGGGCCGGCCTGATGCGCTCCAGTTGATCCTGCATGGATTTCTTGCATCACCTGCCCTGCTTCTGCTGAGGACAAGAAACGAAGTAAGACTTTTCTTCGGGCATCTGCCATTATTCGGAACAAGGTTCCGTTCCTCATCTCGTAAGAGTCTTTGACCCTCAGGAGTTTCATTTTCTGTTCTTTTTCTTTTGGAAGCTGCTGGTGTTGGAACCACCGCAGGAGATGTTCTCGCCAATCGGGCTGCTGAACCTCTGCGACGGCTACCACCTCAACTTCTTGTTCGTCGGCTAAGACCTCTGTTACACCGGGGACTTGCCGGCGGTTGCTCACTGTTATATTCAGGCTCGTGTCTGGCGGGACCGCCAAAGAACTAGCCAGCTTAGCGAGGGCATCTGCCTGAGCATTCTGGCCTCGGTTGATATACTTGATGCTAATGAAGTAGAATCTTGACATCAGGCGGGTTGCCAGCTGATGGTAGGGGAGAAGCTCGTGCTTTCGTACATCGAACTCTCCTTCCAGTTGTTTTATAACTAGCATGGAGTCCCCGAATGCTTCTAGCATCTGAATTCCCATGGATAGAGCAATTTGTAACCCGATTATCAGGGCTTCCTACTCTGCTTCGTTATTTGTGCAATGCTTGTTTATCGAGCAAGATGTGTGCACCACTTCCCCTTCTGGAGATTTTAAGACTAGGCCTGCTCCTGCCCTGACCCTGGCTGATCCAGTGGCAGCGGTGTCAATTCTGGAAGCACCATCGAAATATAGCTGCCATAAGGAGAGCCGCACCTGAGTGGCTTCCAGGGTTTCATCTTCAGGAAGCTCCGGTTCCAGCGGGCAGTCCCCGGGTACTAGGTGCTCAGCGAAGAAGTCTGCAATAGCTTGGCCCTTGACGGCCTTGCGTGGCACATAGGAGATGTCAAACTCCATAAGGATTACTGCCCATTTGCCAAGGCGACCTTTGAGTGCCGGCTGGGACATAATATATTTTAGCGGGTCCTCTTTGGATACCAAGCTGATTTCATGCAACAACATGTAGTGTCGAAGCTTCTTAACTGTGAAGACCAGCGCCAGACAAATTTTATCAATATAGGTATATTTCTCTTCAGTTCTGACCAGTCTCCGACTGAGGTAATAGAGGGCTTGCTCTTTCCCTTCTTCATTATTCTGGGCCAGCATTGCCCCCAGGGAATTATGTGTGGCTGCTATATATAATATCAACGGCCGTCCTTTCACCGGTGCGCCCAGCACTGGAGGAGTCTTCAGATAGTCTTTCAACTTGTCAAAGGCTGTCTGGCAATCTTCATCCCAATAAAAGGGAACATCATTCATCATCAATTTGTGGAAAGGCTGGCATCGCCCTGACAAATTGGAAATGAACCGCCGGATATAGGCCAAGCGGCCCTGTAGTGATCTTAGCTCGGAGAGATTTCTTGGTGCAGGTAACTCCTGAATTGCTTTGATCTTTGCGGGGTCTATCTCGATTCCCCGATATCGGACAATGAAGCCCAAGAACTTTCCGCTCGACACTCCGAACACGCATTTCATAGGGTTCATCTTTAGCTCATGCTGCCTCAGCCTCTGAATGATAATCCGGAGGTCCTGTAGATGGTCTTGTTTTCTTCTGGTCTTGACCACCAGATCATCTATGTAGCACTCGACCTTGTGATAGAGCAACTCATCAAAGATTCTGGTCATTGCGCGCTGATAAGTTGCGCCAGCATTCTTTAGTCCGAACGGCATCCTCTTATAGTGATAGATGCCTTTAGGGGTTCAGAAGGCAGTGTGAACCCGATCATTCTCCGCGATCCAAATATGGTTGTAGCCGGATGGCCCGTCCATGAATGACAGGGCCTCATGATCAGTTATAGCATCAATCATGACTTCCGTTATTGGCACCAAAAAGTCATCCTTGGGACAGGCTTTATTTAGATCTCAGAAGTCAACATATATCCGGATCTGTCCATTTTTCTTTTTCACGGGGATGATATTCGCCAACCATGTGGTGTACTGGTTTTCTTTGACAAATCCCACGGCAAATGTTGTGCCTCTTAGGCACAAGCATGTGCTATGTTGATTTGATGATAGCAATGCTATTTTGTTTTGATGATTGCAACACAGTGAGTGCATTTGATATTGTGTTTTGATGATAGCAACATGACTGTGACTGGTATATTATCTGGAGAATGCATGTGCATAACTGATATATTGTTTGTGCTTGACTTCTGTTCTATACATTGCATTCCTAGCAGATCAGCAAGTCTATACACTGCAGGGTAAAGCTTAGTCTAGACATTGCTGCATTGCTTGCATTTCTGAAGCCTACACATTGTCTTGGGCTAAGTATGTACATCCGATTGTGGGGTGTTCATGAGTAAGTCTGTACAGTCTCTTACATTGGACTTAAAGTCTTTACACTGGGAAGTCTGTACATTGAGCACACATATTGCTCTTCAAGTCCACACACTGCATTGTAGCATGCATCTCATGCAAGTCTGTACATCGCATTTGACGTTGAGCATCAAAGTCTACACATTGGAGTCTTTACCTATGTTCAAGCTTTTCAAGTCTATACTTTGGTCGGTGGCAAGTCTGTACACTGGTCGAGCTTTCAAGTCTGAACATTTGCAAAGTCTATACATCGGCCCTGTAGCTTGTCTAGCCAAAGTCTATACATCGGACTGGTATGCATAGGCGAAGTCTTCACATTGAAGCATGCATTGCGTCCAGTGTCTTACTGTTAAAGTCTGTACATTGCTCACCGTCTCACTGAGCGTCTTAAGTGGACACCAAGCGTGTACACTGCCATCTTGTAGTACAACATATGATCTCCAGTGAATGTTAATGCTCCGATTGGCCAGCGTCTCTCTTGATCAAGTCTATACACTCATTCACTGTTCATGCATTCACAGTGAAGTCTGTACATCACTGTAGCTGCATCGTCTTGGTCATCGTCTCACTCGAGTAAGTCTGTACATTGGCTTCACATTTGCTTCGAAGTCTGTACAGCCCTTTCGCTTGGCAAGTCTATACATTGGCCTCAGCTTTCAAAGTCTGTACAGCCTTTCATGTGAAAGTCCATACATCACCCTTGGAGTCCAAAGTTTATACATCGTGTTTGGACTAAGTCTGTACAGCCATTTACATAGTGAAGTCTGCACATTGGTGAATGCTCTTCAAGTGTGTATGTTGCTTGGTTAAGTCTATACGCTGCTTCATATGCAGTGAAGTCTGCACTTTGCTGAATGCTCTTCAAAGTCTGCATGGTGAAGTCCATACACTGTCACGCTCACATCTTCAAGGGTGATTGAGCATCGTGAAGTCTGATTGAGCATCGTGAAGTCTGATTGAGCACTGTGAAGTCTATTCAGTGGATGAGCATTGTAAAGTCTATACATTGGTAGAGTCTGTACATCAGACGTGCATGCTCGCCTGTCCCCCCGGATGCTCTCCTGGGATCGAGTATGCTCTCCAGTGACTGCTAATGCTTCCCTAACTTTGAGGATGCTCCCATGGAGCAGCGATTGCTTCCCAGAGACAGCATGTGCTCCACATGCTCTCCTGTCGCTGGTGATGCTGTCCAGAGGCCATAGATGCTCCCCTGAGACTTCATATGCTCCCGTGCGAGAACACACTAGTCTCTGGGTATTTAAAAGAATTGTATTACATGCATTCCCTTTCACTAAGTCTGTACAATGCATGCTGCTTATAAAGTCTATACAATGCATTTCATCTTCAAAGTGTGTACAGAGTTTACACTTGAACTGATACGCTTATTTCGACTGACTGACAGGGATTTGGTACTGGGATTGCTGACATGGCTCGTGATCCAAGGAAGGACGAGGCTCCCTGATCGTGACATGTGGAAGCACTGTGCTGAAATGCTGCCACGTGGACTGAGGTTTCTTGGCGGGAGATGTGGAGAGCACACGACCGCCCTAATCTGCTGATGCTATATAAGGGAGTCTCCTTTGTCTGAAGGAGACTGATCGTGATCGATTGAAGCAGAGGCACAGTGAGAGCTTCCACGATCCAGACAGAAAGAAGAACAAAAGAAAAGAGCAGAGTGTGAAGAGAAGAGAGAAAAGAGAGACAGAGAGCTATCGAGAGAAGAAGAAGAGAAAGAAGTAGAGGAGAGATAGTGAGATCGAGAGAGATCTGCATTCATTGGACCGTGGATCAAATCCAGGCCAGCCAGCTCTTAGGAGCCACATTTATGCTTTCACTATTTACAGCTTTCAGTTGCTGTTGCTACTTGTTTTCATTTTTCATTTTATCCTTTCTTCAAGCTGTTAGTCAGCGTTTGCAGAGGTGCTTCCTCTGGACGGGTAAGCTGTAATCCCCAGCGGTTGCAGTGGTGGATTCCACTGGACAGCAAGCTGTGTTGCTCAGCGGGCGAGGAGGATTCCTCGGACGGCAAGCTATGTTGCCCAGCTGATGTATGGCAAGCTGTGATGCCCAGCTGTTCAAGCTGTGAGTCAGCAGGAAGCCACACTCGGGTTGAGTGTGGGGTGGATGTAGGTCTGCTGGACCGAACCACCTAAAAACCCCTTGTGCAGTGGTTTGATGTTTCTATCTGTTTGCTTCTGCTAGATGATTGCATAGGGGCGCTCCATGTGTTTGGCTTCTGGTTGAGCAGAAGAGTTAATTAGTTTTCTTAGAGTGTTTTAATTTGTCAAGAGAGCGAAATTCTAGTTGAGCTTTATCTTGTTAGCATTCTAGTTGTTAATTGGGCAAAATTTTTATAGGCTATATTCATTCACCCCCCCTCTGAATACTGCACCGAACCCAACAATTGGTATCAGAGCGGGTCTCTGACTGAACAGATCTAACAATCTGCAGAGGATCCTGCTAATTGTTGGTGCATTTCAGAGTGGGTCTTTTGGAATCATATTTTGATTTACTGTCTTAGTGCTTTACGTTGATCATCTGGTTTAGTGCATTTCTGTTTGGTGCATTTTATAAGTGTGCTTCTTGTGTTCTGTATTAAGTTTCACTGAGTTAGTTCCTTGCCTTGCTTATCTGGTTGTGGTGCTTTATTGTCGATTGCTTCGTGCCTTGAATCTGCTTGTCATCTATTCTGATGGCTCATCCTCCGATATACAGAGGTGATGACCTTGGCCCATGGCTGGAAAAGTTGCATCGATATGTAAACACAACCGATCCTGATTTGTGGAAGGTAATAACTCATGGTCCATACAAACTGTCGAAGGATAAATCTAAATGGACCAAGAAGGATAAGCTGAAAGACTCTGTCAATAATAGAGCTGTAGTTTTATTAAAAGAATCAATTGACAGATCTCTAATTGAATGCATTTCTTCTTGCAGGTCTGCCAAAGACATTTTGGATCAACTGAAGCTAATCAGGAATCACAGCAAGTGCTTAATGGCTGATCGTAGAAGTGATGATGAGGAAACCTCATCTCAGGTAAGCTCCGAATCAGATGGATACACTTTTGATGAATTGATAGTAATGTATGAAGATCTGTTCAAAGTATCCAAGAAATTAAAATCTGAAAATAGAAGGTTGAAAAAGAGATGTGAACAGATTAACTCTAATGTTTCCTGTGAAAACTGTCAAAGACTAAAAACATCTCATGATATGTGCTTAGTTGATCTGAATGTGAGTAAGGAACAAATCTCTTTATTGGAAAATAAAAATGATGAACTTACTGCCAAGATTTCTGAACTAGAAGATAAGCTGAATTCATTAGGAAATGATCAAATCTTAACTAATGAACTAGTTCAGAATGAACAAATAAGAAAAGAAAATGAAGAATTAAGGTTGCTAAATTCTGCCATGTCTGAGAGACTCTTAATGCTTGAAAAAGGGAAGAATTCAGTTGAAAATGAATGTGAGAGAGTGAGCACATTGATAGAAGAGATTGATAGCTACAAAGCCATTAATGTCTTACTTAATGAAAAGATCACAGATTTTGAAATACTCATTTCTTCTCTCAAAAATGAAATCACTGAACTGAACAATTCTCTGTCTGAGTCTCTTAAGAATAAAGAAAATCTGAAGGATGCTTTTAAGAAGAAAGTATCTGATGGAGGCAGTAAACAGGAAGAGAGAAAAAGACAGTACACAACCTTTGTGCGTAGCTCTGACTTAGCCAGCACTTCAGGCTCTTCTTCAAATATGCATGCTAATCAGGAAAATAAGAAAACAAAGGAGAAAAGAAAAGTTTTGAAAAAGAATGATAACGATCAGCGTGCTAAGAAAGTTCAGGCCAACAAATCTAGTGTTAAAAATGTCAAATACTTTTACTGTGGAAAGTTTGGCCATGAGATGGCTGGTTGTTTTGTGATGAAGAAGGATGAATTGAAGTATGATAGAATTCATGCTAGGAAGCCTACTGTGAAGAAACCTTCTTCTGCTCACACCAAAAGGCATCAATGTTTTTATTGTCATAAAATAGGTCATCTCATGCATGATTGTAGACAAATGAAATTAGATGATCTATCTGCTGTTAGAATGTATGATAAACTGTTCCATGCTAAAAATCATGCATCTCATAAAAAGAACATTCAATGTTTTCATTGTGGAAAATTGGGCCACATGATTGAAAATTACTGGCATGCTCAGGGAAAGAGATTCAATTCTAAACCTGTTAATTTCCATGTCAACAAAAATATTCTTGATAGAAATGACATTGGCTCCAAAGGCAAGCACCCAAGGTGCTTCGAATGTGGGAGGCATAACCATACAGTCAAGGACTGCTGGTATGCTCAGGTAAACCATTTCAATTCCAAATTTGTTGAATTCCCTGCAAATAGAAATTCTCTTGGTAAAAATAAATCTGATTTTAAAGGAAAGACACTTGTATGCCTTGAATGTGGAAAACCTGGCCACCGAGCTTCTGAATGCTGGTGGGCAGGTAATGGTAAGTCAAAATTTCATGCATATAACAGAACATTTCACGCTTATGGTCATAGGTCTCATGCTGCTGTTGACATGCACCATAGGACCAGAAAATCTGTTATATCATGTAGATACTGTGGAAAGTTTGGTCATTCTATGAATAATTGCTATCTGATGAAATTTGATGATCATGTTGCTAAGAAAATATTTAGAACACCTGATAGGGGTAGTGCAGGACCCAAGACTGCTTGGGTCCCTGCAAGATCATATTGATTGATATGTTGCAGGTGTGCCTTGGTGAGAGATATAAAAGGGGTAATTTAGCCAAGGCACTCAAAAAGGAAGCCCCAGGATTCTACATCTCAGGTCAGTTCTGAACTTTGTTTTAAAATTCATCATCTGAATTTGTGAGTATGAAAAAAAAATGTGAATTTCATGTTGATCTGCTTGTATGAATTTTGATGATCTCTTCACTGAATTCAACTCTGAATATATTTGATGCTCTTCTCATGCTGTTGTTTGCACTAAATGAATGAGATGCTAGATGCACTGCATTTTGCACTAGGCTAAACGGTTCTTTAATGTATAGAGTCGATGCATGTGTTTTGTGTCAATGCATTGCATGCTTGTTATTAAATGCATAACTTGCTGATTGTGAATGGTTCAGTTAGTACATACAGCCAATGCATGTGTCTAATGTATGCATACATCATTTGCATGATTGTCAATGAAATTGTTCAATGCATATAGGACAGCTTTGCACTGTATTTCTTTGCATGACCACTTTGGTATATAAATGGTAAGTTACTAAAAGGTAGGGAAATCTGCCCGGAGGTTTCTACCATGTGTGAGATGGTCTTTGAGACCAGGTTCTCCGCCTAGTACCAAGGGTCATGTCTTCATGTAGAAAAGTGCACTGCATCATATTTTTGAAAAATCTGAAAAAGGATAAAAATGTTCATGACTAGGATGCATAAACTTAAATTGATTGCATAATTGCCTCATGTTTTATTGTTGCATAGTTTGCATATAGAACAGTGTGCTGCATAGCATATCTCTTGCATCATGATGTCAGGGGGAGCTGAGAGTTTAGTTCAATTCTTGAATCCTATTTATTCCTCATTGTCCCCATTCAATTGATTCATATCTTTTGACATCAAATGCCATTGGATCATATTGCCAATTGCTATCTTTTCCCCATCTTTTTCACTGAACAACAGCAATTGTTTCTGGTTTAGTATATTGAGCTGTGATTAATGCAATTGTTCACTTATAAGAATCACTCTTACAAATTGAAAGGAACTAAAGGTTTAACCTTTATAAATTGGAGAGTTAAGTGTCTGCACTTCAGAATTTGAGATAAAAGAAAACTTTTATAGCTCTTAATCTTTGTCTCATGGCTAAAATAGAAAAAGTTTTTTTTTGCCTAAATGTGTTGAACTGGATATGTCTAGAACAGGTGAATAAGAGTATGTAATGATTTTTTAAACAATCACTCTAAAAGAAATAAGGGCAGCAGTAAATAAGATCACAAATGTAAAGAACTGAACATTGTGATAGAGCAATGGTTCATTGCACTGAGAAACTGTGAACTCCTCCAAAGAAGCAAGAAAATTCACATGTCATGAAGTGCTTTAGACTATCTCTGTTCATAGGGTCAAATCTATTGGGGGAGTCCTCACCAAGTAACTGAGGGTACTGGCCTCTAATCAAGGTATACCCTTAATGTCAAAAGTGAAGACTATTCCTTGAAGGTCTTGATCTGAAATAGGTCTTGTAGTTTATGCCTAGTAACTAGGGGTACCTGCCTTTGATCAAGGTGTACACCTAATGTCAACAGCATAAATGTCACTGGTCTATTCACTTAGTTCAGGTTCAGAAATTGAAAAATGAAAATCAAACTGTTGTAACCCTTTGAAATCAAAAGTCATTGAGTGAAAATTATTTTTCTCAATACATATTCAAGTTGCCCTTCTTGAACTTCCATGTTTAAACACAAAAGGGTATTATCTCGGACTTATCTATTAATACCATGTGCCCTAGATTCATTGCTATAAATGGAATCTATAAACTCTTTTTCAAGGGTCAGGTGTTTTACTCTAGATTTATCACTGTTAAACCTGAATTTTTGAAAATTGTATGTTGATGATTCTTATACTTTAACCATTGTTTATAATCAGGCTTATTCTCTGAACCTACGATTCAGCTGTTGTCTATTGACCCTCCTACCTTCTCTACCTTTGAATTATCTGTTCATATTCCTTCTCAAAGGGGGAGCTATTATTTAAGGGGAGAAATAATTCAAGGGGAGTCTTACATTCAGGGGGATAATGTTCATAAAGGGGAATTTGCATGCATAATGCACTTTGCACTCTTATTTATACTATTTTTCTCTTTTTGATTATGTCAAAGGGGGAGAAAATTTTGTGTGTGACTCACTGTCACAGTGTGTTGCCATCATCAAAAAGGTGGAGAATGTTGTGCCTCTTAGGCACAAGCATGTGCTATGTTGATTTGATGATAGCAATGCTATTTTGTTTTGATGATTGCAACACAGTGAGTGCATTTGATATTGTGTTTTGATGATAGCAACATGACTGTGACTGGTATATTATCTGGAGAATGCATGTGCATAACTGATATATTGTTTGTGCTTGACTTCTGTTCTATACATTGCATTCCTAGCAGACCAGCAAGTCTATACACTGCAGGGTAAAGCTTAGTCTAGACATTGCTGCATTGCTTGCATTTCTGAAGTCTACACATTGTCTTGGGCTAAATATGTACATCCGATTGTGCGGTGTTCATGAGTAAGTATGTACAGTCTCTTACATTGGACTTAAAGTCTTTACACTGGGAAGTCTATACATTGAGCACGCATATTGCTCTTCAAGTCCACACACTGCACTGTAGCATGCATCTCATGCAAGTCTGTACATCGCATTTGACGTTGAGCATCAAAGTCTGCACATTGGAGTCTTTACCTATGTTCAAGCTTTTCAAGTCTATACTTTGGTCAGTGGCAAGTCTGTACACTGGTTGAGCTTTCAAGTCTGAACATTTGCAAAGTCTGTACATCGGCCATGTAGCTTGTCTAGCCAAAGTCTATACATCGGACTGGTATGCATAGGTGAAGTCTTCACATTGAAGCATGCATTACGTCCAGTGTCTTACTGTTAAAGTCTGTACATTGCTCACCGTCTCACTGAGCGTCTCAAGTGGACACCAAGCGTGTACACTGCCATCTTGTAGTACAGCATATGCTCTCCAGTGACTGTTAATGCTCCAATTGGCCAGCGTCTCTCTTGATCAAGTCTATACACTCATTCACTGTTCATGCATTCACAGTGAAGTCTGTACATCACTGTAGCTGCATCGTCTTGGTCATCGTCTCACTCGAGTAAGTCTGTACATTGGCTTCACATTTGCTTCGAAGCCTGTACAGCCCTTTCGCTTGGCAAGTCTATACATTGGCCTCAGCTTTCAAAGTCTGTACAGCCTTTCATGTGAAAGTCCATACATCGCCCTTGGAGTCCAAAGTCTATACATCGTGTTTGGACTAAGTCTGTACAGCCATTTACATAGTGAAGTCTGCACATTGGTGAATGATCTTCAAGTGTGTATGTTGCTTGGTTAAGTCTATACGCTGCTTCATATGCAGTGAAGTCTGCACTTTGCTGAATGCTCTTCAAAGTCTGCATAGTGAAGTCCATACACTGTCACGCTCACATCTTCAAGGGTGATTGAGGATCATGAAGTCTGATTGAGCATCGTGAAGTATGATTGAGCACTGTGAAGTCTATTCAGTGGATGAGCATTGTAAAGTCTATACATTGGTAGAGTATGTACATCAGACGTGCATGCTCGCCTGTCCCCCCGGATGCTCTCCTGGGATCGAGTATACCCTCCAGTGACTGCTAATGCTTCCCTAACTTTGAGGATGCTCCCTTGGAGCAGCGATTGCTTCCCAGAGACAGCATGTGCTCCACATGCTATCCTGTCGCTGGTGATGCTGTCCAGAGGCCATAGATGCTCCCCTGAGACTTCATATGCTCCCGTGCGAGAACGCACTAGTCTCTGGGTATTTAAAAGAATTGTATTACATGCATTCCCTTTCACTAAGTCTGTACAATGCATGCTGCTTATAAAGTCTATACAATGCATTTCATCTTCAAAGTGTGTACAGAGTTTACACTTGAACTGATACGCTTATTTCGACTGACTGACAGGGATTTGGTACTGGGATTGCTGACATGGCTCGTGATCCAAGGAAGGACGAGGCTCCCTGATCGTGACATGTGGAAGCACTGTGCTGAAATGCTGCCACGTGGACTGAGGTTTCTTGGCGGGAGATGTGAAGAGCACACGACCGCCCTAATCTGCTGATGCTATATAAGGGAGTCTCCTTTGTCTGAAGGAGACTGATCGTGATCGACTGAAGCAGAGGCAGAGTGAGAGCTTCCACGATCCAGATAGAAAGAAGAACAAAAGAAAAGAGCAGAGTGTGAAGAGAAGAGAGAAAAGAGAGACAGAGAGCTATCGAGAGAAGAAGAAGAGAAAGAAGTAGAGGAGAGATAGTGAGATCGAGAGAGATCTGCATTCACTGGACCGTGGATCAAATCCAGGCCAACCAGCTCTTAGGAGCCACATTTGTGCTTTCATTATTTACAGCTTTCAGTTGCTGTTGCTACTTGTTTTTGTTTTCCATTTTATCCTTTCTTCAAGCTGTTAATCAGCGTTTGCAGAGGTGCTGCCTCTGGACGGGTAAGCTGTAATCCCCAGCGGTTGCAGTGGTGGATTCCACTGGACAGCAAGCTGTGTTGCTCAGCGGGCGAGGAGGATTCCTCGGACGGCAAGCTGTGTTGCCCAGCTGATGTATGGCAAGTTGTGATGCCCAGCTGTTCAAGCTGTGAGTCAGCAAGAAGCCACACTCGGGTTGAGTGTGGGGTGGATGTAGGTCTGCTGGACCGAACCACCTAAAAACCCCTTGTGCAGTGGTTTGATGTTTCTATCTGTTTGCTTCCGCTAGATGATTGCATAGGGGCGCTCCATGTGTTTGGCTTCTGGTTGAGCAGAAGAGTTAATTAGTTTTCTTAGAGTGTTTTAATTTATCAAGAGAGCAAAATTCTAGTTGAGCTTTATCTTGTTAGCATTCTAGTTGTTAATTGGGTGAAATTTTTATAGGCTATATTCATTCACCCCCCCTCTGAATACTGCACCGAACCCAACAATAAGCTTGTCGACTTCAGCACAAATTTGAGTGATGAGTTCTAGTCTCATGCGTCGCGACGGTTGCTTCACCGGCTCGGCTTCAGGGCTGATTGCCAACTCATGCTGTGAAACTGCAAGATTCAGACCTGGCATCTCTTTGTAAGTCCAGGCGAAGCAATCGCGGTATTCTTGCAGTAGCTGGGTGTACAGCTCCCGTTCTTTTGGGGACAGTTGGGCAATGAGGAAGGTAGGCCTAGGGTCCTCCTTACTTCCCAAGTTTTCTTCTATCAGTTCATCGATTGTGGCTTGGCCTCCGTCTTCTATCTCCGGAGGTGCCGACTGGAGGTCGACAAGGTCTGGAATACCATCTTGAGGGTCGAGTACTTTGACTCCCTCATCTGACACCATCAGAGGTTCTCGGAAGTCCTCTGTTTCATCTAATAGCGGCCGCACGTATTGTTCTTTCAACAAATCCGCTGCCATTGCAGTCTCCCAGGGTAAGAGAGTAGCTTCAATCCTTACGGATGGGGTCGTAGTCGTGACCGACTGGCGACTGCTTGTTGTTCGGTTGGAACAGCAACCCAGTCTCGTAGCAGAAGGGGAGGAGATCTCGCCTTCTGGGGCAGTTGCATCTTCAATAGGAGTGACAGTCCTATCGTCGACAGCACACACCTCCTGATCGGGGCTAGCCAAGGCTTCCCCGATTGGCACAAGGACCGGAGGTCGTTGTTGGAAGGACTCCACAGGAGGGGGAGGTCTCTACTTCTTCAACACTTTTGGCTTTGCTGCTGCTAGCCGTATCAAATTCGGCTTGCATGGCCGCCTCTTCGGGATAGACCTGCTCCCAACATCGGCAATGAATCACGATCTCCGCTTCTTGATATCCGGGTTGGCCCGGATCAGTATGTTCAGCTTCCGTTGGGTATTCATCGAAGGTTGCTCCCAGCGAGCTGTCTTCAGCAGGGTAGAAGGCGGAGAGGGTGTCCACCTCATATCGGCCACTATGATAATATTCTTCCAGGGTGAAGCCCAACCCCGGGTGCTGAGAGACGCGTCTCATTTCCTTATCCAGATTTGCGGGATACCACATTTTCTGGAAAGCTTCCTTGCGCTTTTGAGACTGATTGGAGGGGATGTGTTGCTTCTGAAACATCCTAGCCATCCGATTAGTTGTGAATGCCAGACCCTTGATGGGAACTGACGGGTTGCTTATGTCTTCGGGGAGGCTGCAGTCTGTGTCTTCCCGAGTATGGTGCTCTTTAGCCGTATAGAACAAGCTGTTAGGTCCATCTTCCTGTGTCACCTCCCAAGTTTTGAAAGGCTCGACAGTAGGGTTATCAAGGCCGGGAGTTGGCTTGGTGAGGCCGTCCGGGATTTCAATATGATTGTGCCGCCAAGCGACCCGCACTTCATTAGCTTCAGGGTATAATGTTGGGGGTGTTATTCTGCCCACGTTCCAGGATGCTGTGATATGGGAGACCACCTTGGGCTTGACATATCCGCGCGGCGGTGGTGGATACCAATTGCCGCCGGATGCGTTTCTCGATGCCCCCGCAGGGGGTTTAGCTTCAGAGGTCTTCTGGGAAGGCCCTGTATATAGGTTGGCGTCTGCCAAATGACATTCAAATACCTCGAACGGGTGGAGGTCTGCAAAGATCCTCTCCTCCTTCCTTTGAAGACTGTATTTGATACATTGGTGGAGCGTAGATGGGACCACCATATTTTCATGCAGCCATGGGAGGCCGAGCAGTGCTTTGTACGAGGTGCGGGAGTCAATGACATGGAACTGCACCGTCGTAGAGAAATCCGCTAGGGTAAGGGTGAACTCTGCCACCCCCATTGACACTTCACATTTTTGATTGAAGTCGACGATACGCATAACCCCGACTTTCTCAAGATGCACGTTGAAGTGGTGCCTCTCGTATATTCTATAAGGCAGGATGTTGACCGCCGCACCGGGATCAACCAGAATCATGTTCAGCTCCCTTCCATTTAGGTGCCCCTTCATATACAGCGGCCTGTTGTGGCTGATGGTAGGCATCAACATATCGTCTGGAGTGAAGGTCATGCTAGCCTCCGGCATTGCTTCAACCAAACATATCTCAAAATGAGCAGGCGTCTGGAGAGCAGTAATGATCACATGACGAGTCTCTTCACTCAAAGAAAGGATCTCCCAGATTGTAAATCGAGCAGGGAGCTTCTTGAGTAGCTTCATTATTCGGCTCCCAGCTCGAACATTGGAGAGCTTCATCTCTTCAGCCCACCTGGGCTTGGGGCAGTCTTGGGTTGCGGGCCCCAACAGACCTGCTTCATCTGCCTCAGATTCGGCGCCCTTCTGGCTGGTACCGAATCCTCTGCGCTCTTCATTAGCTGCTGCAGGGCAGGCTCCAACAGTATTTGGATCTTCGACAGACTGTGCTGGCTGCGGGTGAACATCCCCGAATGCAGGGTCAGCCTCCTGACAAGGCTGCTTTCCTTTAGACATCTTCATAAATTCAAGAAATGAAGGGACTGCCTTGCCCCCACTCTTGTTATATAATCCTGGCGGAGGAGGGATCTGGACTCCCTTGATCTCCGTCGGAGGTGTTTTGTAGGGCTGTTCTCCTCTGAATATGATGTTGTGGTTGGGTGGCGGCTGGCGCCCCCATTTCCGGCCTGACCGGGTGGCATGTGCGGCAGTCGCGGCCTCGGCCTTGCCTCCCCCAACAAGGGGTGTGAAGCAAATTTCCTCTTCTTCCTCTTCTCCGGGCAGGTTGGAGAGCACTGATAGAGTATTGCAGGAGACAACCTGTGCTTTATCGGCCTTAGCGGCCCTTCTCTTCTTCTTTTGTTTCTTCTTCTTCTTTGCTTCAGCAGGTGCCTACCCCCAGAATAGACGGCCCTCCTTATCGGATGCTGCCTAAGCTTCCTCCTTTCACTCGAGTGAGAGCTGCTCCAGTTCTTGCCATGGGACATGGTCCCGCACCAGCAAAGGCTTCAATTCGGGCTGCACGTACTCGTCTAGCCCTTCAATGAGATTTTGTAGTTGGCGGACCCCAGGATTGATTTCCTTGACCACCGGCAGCGGAGTCTGTCTCCTCCGATTGTGTGTAGGTATCCTGATAGTTGTAGGTGGAGTGATCCACATGGGTACTGCCATCGGCGGAGCGGGTCGGGGTGTAACACCACGGATATATGCCCCCACTTTCGGGCAGGGTGGTTTCTTCCTCTTGTGCTTCGCAGGGATCTGCTGCCACCCCTGCTATTCCTTTGCGGGCTCCAAGAAATGAGTATCATAAGTACTCCGCGTACTTGCTTCAGAGATCTCTTCGGGCAGTGCCTGGTATAGGGAGATCATGTTGACCGCTGCCCTCCTCAAAGGGGCTTCATGCGGTTGAGGAGGGTCCACCTTGTACTCTCCCAACTCGATTTCATTTTTCTTCACCATCCCTTCGATGATGTCCTTGAAAACATAGCAGTCTTCGATTGGATGCCCCAACATCTGGTGGTAGGGGCATAATCTTGGGATGTCTTTTCTCTTTAGGTCCTCCGGCCTCTTTGGCTCTGGCAGTGTTGTTGTGCCCCTTAGGCACAAGCATGTGCTATGTTGATTTGATGATAGTAATGCTATTTTATTTTGATGATAGCAACACAATGAGTGCTTTATGACATTGTGTTTTGATGATAGCAACATGACTGTGACTGGTATATCATTTGAAGAATGCATGTGTATGACTGATATATTGTTTGTGTTAGACTTCTGTTATGTGCATAGTCTATACATTGTGCATCTCGTTGACAAGTTTACACATTCATGAAGTCTACACACTGGTCTTGTTCATGCATCTAAAGTCATCTAAAGTCTGTACAGTCCATTGTCTCAGCCACCGTCTCATTTAGCATACGCTCTCAAAGTCTATACATCGCTGTTGGGCATCAAAGTCTGCAAATTAGCATCAGGTACATCGCTGTTGGGCATCAAAGTCTGCACATGAGCATCAGGCAGCAAGTGTGTACAACGCCCTGTGTAGGCACGACAAGTCCATACACTGGTTGCACATTGCACAACATGCGAAGTCACCAAGTGTGTACATTGCATAGCATGCAGGCGTCAAAGTCCATACATCCACAGTGCATTGGCTAAGTCTATACACTGTCCGTCTCACTTAGAGTCTAAGGCGAAGTCTATATAATGAGCGTCTCATGTAAGTCCACACATTGGACTGTAGCATGCATTTGTCAATGGCATCTAAGTCTGTACAATGACCGTCTCATTCAGCGTCTCATTCAGCGTCTCATTGCATGGGCTAAGTCTGTACAGCATTCAGTGTCTAGAGTTTCATGAAGTCTGTACATCAGACTGTTACAGCATAAGTCTGGACATTGGACCGTCTCTACTTGCGTCTTATGCCAAGTCCATACAGTGTCCATCAGCATTTAGAAGTCTATACAGTCCACCGTCTTCATCAGCGTCTCATGCATATAGCAAGTCTAGACATTGCACTGTAGCATGCATTTATTTAAAGTCTATACATTGGGTTTTTACCTACGGTGCTTGAAACGAAGTCTACACACTGGTTGTACTTCATAGTTTATACAGTGTCTCTAGTTGGCTAAGTCTATACACCCAGGACGTTGAAAGTCTTCAAGTGTATACATTGTCCATATTGCATTACATGCTTTATATCAAAGTCTGTACAGCATGCCTTGTCGTTCATAGCCTTCAAAGTCACATTGTATTGCGTCAACGCAGTGCATTGGCATGTAGTGAAGCGTCAATGCATTGCATTGTGCATGCCCTGGCAAAGTCTATACATCGCTTGTCTTCATTTGAGTCTCACTGAAGTCTATATATTGGGGCAAAGTCTGTACACTGCATTCGCCTTCACAAGTATATACATCGCTTTAGCTTCGCAGAGTCTATACAAAGTGTCGACACCAAATTGATGAGTTTCTGTCTGACTGTCTGACAGGTGCCTCTGCTCGTGAAGCTTAAGGAGGGCACATGATCCTAGGGGTGATCAGATGGTGACACGTGGAAGCACCCCATTACAGGATGCTGCCATGTAGATGAAGCTGCCTCGGATCTGGCGAATTCCTTGGGCGGGAAAACGTGGAAGCCACGTGCCCAGGGGCTGCTGCTGCTACTGCTGCTGCTATATATACGAGCCTTCTTCCACAGAAGAAGACTGATCGAGTGTGGCAAGTCTATACAGTGAGACTAAGTCTGAAGCCGCAGCCACCGAGATCCAGAGAAGAAAAGGAGAGAAGAAGATACAGAGAGAAAAGAGAGATGTGTTGAGAGAGTTCGAGAAGAGAGAGATGAGTTGAAAGGAGTCTATTGAGAGGTTGTAAGTCAGTCTCTTGGTTCAGAAACCAGAGCTGACTCTGCTCATACTTGAGCTACATTTGTCTGGTTTTCTTCATTTCTTTTGTTTCTGATTTTATTACTTTCGATATCTTTGTTCAGCAAGCTGTGTATCAGCGAATGCAGTGGAGGTTTCCACTGGACAGGTAAAGCTGTAATCCTTAGCTGGCGAGACTTGGTCTCGGATGGGTTAAGCTGTATTTCCCCAGTGGTTTGCAGAGGTGTATCCTCTGGACAGCAAGCTATGTTGCTCAGCGGGCAGTGGAGGATTCCACTGGACAGCAAGCTGTGTTGCTCAGCGGTTTGTAGGCCAAGCTGTATTGCCCAGCGGATGCAAGCTGTGTTGCGCAGCAGTAAGCCATACTCGGTTGAGTGTGGGGTGGACGTAGGTCATTGACCGAACCACCTAAAATCTTGTGTGCATTGTGTTTGTGAGTTTGCTCTTACTGAATCTCTTGATTATCTTCACAGATCACTTGTGTTTTTGCTAAGTTTAGACACTCGAGTTAGTGTTTTAGTAGATCTGCCTTTATTCCGCATTTGAACCTACAACTGGTTTTAAATTAGGCTGTAGATCTATTCACCCCCCTCTAGATCCACACTTCGTGGAGATAGACTGCGTCCATCTAACTTCAACAAGGGTGACCATGCCATATTCCGTTACCCAGTCGAACAGAACCCGGGTCTTGTCCTTCGGAAATGAATAGGCCTTCTTCATCTTGTCCCTCAACGAGGGACCTTCTTTGCCGTCTGGGGCTTCTGCAGGCTGTGGGGTGACTGCCTTCTTGCCTTCACCCTTCTGTTGTTTGAACGCCTTTATGTCAAGAGCGTTCGCTTCTTTAGGCGACGAGCGCCGCTCCACCGCCTTGCCCTTCTGGGTCGTGCTGGCAGCAGATGTAGGGACAGTTCTGGCCAGAAAAGCTTCCACCTCGGCCATGACATTGTTCAATCGATCAAATGATCGTATTTCCATTCCGATCATCTTTTCCAGAACCTCCCTCCTGAGGTTCTGTTTGCATATTTGTACAGCGTCTTCCTGATGCGGGGGCCACTTGCACCTCATTCCGAGGTTCCTCCACCTCTTGATATAATCGAGGGCTGTCTCATCGGCCCTCTGCTTTGTTGAGTAGAGTTTAGCCACTGTGACCTCCCTCTCTGTAACATGGAATCTTTCTCTGAACTTCCTCTGCATATCTGGCAAGTCGCTAATTGACCCGGCCGGGAGACTAGAGTACCATTCAAATGCGAGCCCCGTCAGCGAGGACCCGAAAAACTTCAACAAGTATGACTCATCGGTGGCCAGGCCACCCATGACAGTCATATAATAGGCAATATGTTCTTTCGGGGATCCCTTCCCATTGAACTTTTCGAACTTGGGCGGCTTGTTGATTCCCGGGGGAAGCCGCTTAGCAGCATGGTGTTGTGGGTATGGCACCCGGTAGGCATCAAACGCGACGTAGTCACCTTCACCCCTTTCTGCGAGCTTCAGCTTGATCATTCTTTCCACCATCATCCGGTTCATGACCGTGGGGTCAACTGGCTCCAGATAGAAGTTTTCCGGCTGTAGGTACGGGGTGACCAGGGTGGTCACCTGTGGAGGATGCAGTAGCGGGGGTGTCTGGTGCTCTTGGGGGAGCACCGGTGGCATCAGCGGCTGCGACTGTGGTGTCCGCTGTTGTGCTATCGCCGCGCTTGGTTCTGACGACTGAGGCAAGGTGTAGAGCGGTGGAGGGTCGACATAACGACCCGCTCCCCGAGATGATTCACCCTGGACTTCGGGCGGTTTGGAAGCTGAAGACTGTTCAACTTTCTCCATCAGCTGCTTCTTCAGCAAGTCTATCTCTTGCCGATATTTTTGAAGTAGCATCAAGACCGACGGGTCCATAGTTGCTGTGGCGGGGATAGCTTCCGTTGTTTCCCCGGACGCACCCTCGGGCAGGATGTCAAGGAGGACGTCATCTTCTTCCTCCGCCGTTACAACATTGGCGGTCAAGACAGGAGCCTTGTCATTCCACTAGTGGTAGGCCCGGGGTTGTTCCCCTTTAGTCTTCGCCAGGAGCTGCCTTACGGCTTCTGCTCTTCGAGTATTCGGCCATGGCCGTGCGGCCAATTTAGCCAACTCGCGGGGATCTTCAGGAAATCCCTCGTATCGGTTAAATATGCCGGCCATGTTGTAAGCGAAGACCTACATCCTTCTTCTCTGTCGATGGACCCTTCTCTTAGCTCGATCTGGGAAAGTCAGCCTCTCGAACACAGAAGTTCTTCTTGTTCCTTCCCGCCTAGGGGCGGCTTCATCGGCTTCGATCTCAAAGCCGTCATCATAGCCGTTGTCGTCAACTGATGACAGCATCATCCCTTCTCTTTCATTTCCTTCAACTGCCATTGATGGGCAGTAGTCTTCATTGGTGGCGGCTGCTTGCATCAACCGCTGCTGCCCAAGCGAAGGGTTGCCTAGCCCTCGAAAATAGTTCCTGACCAAGTTGGTCATCTCTTCTCGACCCCGCTCTTGATGCAGCACGGGGGATAGTTGCCGACCTCCCACAGGAGGGTTATAAGCCAGCCGAGCTCTGTCGGCAGGTTGCTGGAACCTTCGTCCCACAGCTGGGACGTTGGCTTGGCGGGCGCAGGCCCAGAAACTTTCACGGCGCGGAGGGTCCACGACCACTTCTTCTTCTTTCGGGACCAGGCCCCTTTCTCTCCTCCCTTCCGCTCCGTCGTGAGCAGGGCGGCGGCGGACGGGTGCAGCTTGGTGAACAGGTTGGACCCTCTTAGGGACCCATGCCTGTTTAAATTTCCTTGGCCTAGGGGCCAACTTCTCTTGGCCGTAATGGCCGGCTTCTTCTCTTTCTGCCCTCCTTCCAGCGAGGGCTTGATATGAGTTGCGAACGGATGTGGAAGGGACAACCCGATCCGGGACTATCCGCGCATCGCGTCCGTTGAGGAAGACGCGCATGCCACCAACCATCATAGATTTACCGGATTGAGAGAGTGTTCCGATAACCACAGCAGTACTCTTCCGGATTTGCCTGCGCTGACATCCTCTGGAGCTCCTGTTCACATCATCGGGGCGGACCCCATGCACAGCATGGTGCACCAGGCAGCTGGCGACCAAGGTTGGACTCTTGAGCGAGTCATGGCGGCATCGGGCCTTCAGAGGCTCCATGTTCTTTGTAGCTCCCTCAACAGGCTCCGAGGGTTCCACCTCCAGCTTGTCCACGAAGGCTAACCCCAAGAAGTTGGGGAAGCCAACGACGGCAGGGAAGCTGCCGAACATCGTGGGCACCGCCAGGTACCCTTACGCATGATCATCAACAATTGATGGGCCAAAGCCGACGCCAGTCAACCCAGTTGTCGTCATAGTTCACCTGCAAAAATAAACAAACCAATGATCAACAACCTTTGGGAGGGCCTTGAAGCCCTGGTATCTCGGAAAAGAGATGAAAGGTGACGCTGGTACCACCGGGCGTGCCAGACTGTTTGCGATGGGAGATCTTGCTCTTATTTTGTATTTATTTATTTAGGTTTATTTGGTTTATTTCACGTGTCGATCAACTAATTAACTAACTAGTAGTTTAACTGACTGATTGACTGCGCGGGCGTGCCAGTCACATGAGTGACGAGTTTATTATGCGCTCATTCTGACCCGTGTCGGGCGGGAGAGAGATTCGGTCGGGACCAGCAGTCTGCCATACCATAAAGGCTATGGCGTTAATTACATCCCCCACGAGGAAGGAAAACCTTTGATTAATTGCTGAGATAGTGGGCTGTCGAGGCCGGAATAAAGATGCGATGTTATGAACATGACAAGATCACATGAGATGCGTCTATCTATCATGCAAGAGAGGCATGGTTTGTCAAATTGGAGACCCTCGGTACAAGGCGGAGGACGTAGGTCCGAAGACCACCATCGCGCATAGCGGAGACTTCCGATCGGGCGTAACCCGGTCTTCAGTCAGTGGCACTTGATATACCCGAGGGCCTAGGTAGGCATGCACGCACGATACTTATGATGACGTTAAGCATGGCAATAGAGTTATGAAAATGAATAATGACCAATCAAGTTTAATAGACTCCGCTAAAGTGACGAAGGTGGCAACATATGCATGATAACTAAAGCAAAATGCTAACACACATGGTATTAAAAGCATGATAATAAGCTCGTCCGGGGCTTGAGGAACTTCTTCCTTACTTGGTTTATTATTGATTAGGGTGGCTGATCTCGACCACGGGAGGCGAGAATGGTAACACAAGCATGATAACGTAAGCGAAGCGCTGACGGACATGGTAGTGAAAGCATGATAATAAGATTGTCCGGGGCTTGAGCAACCCCTTCCTTATTCGGTTTATTACTAATTAGGGTTTATTAGTCTCGACCACGGGAGACGAGGATTGCTCCGGAGGCGAGCAAGTGATCAGAATAGTGCAACCATTCGAAATTGGCGCGATCGCACGTAGGGATAGGTTTCCCGGCGCGGCCAAACGTAGGTAGAAGGGCTTAACCCGGCGCGCCCGTGGCCATAGTTAAAACGGCGTGGCAGGCATGGGGCGCGCCGGTTTAAGGCGCGCCGGGAAAGAGCCATTCGATTCATAAAAAACATGAGTCTAATGTTAATATGGCGCGGGGGGGTATCGCGCCGGATTAGGGCGCGCCAGATTAAGACCGCGCCGGTTTAGCTGATTTTCTTGAGAATTTTGAAACCATTTAAACTTATTAAGATGTTTTGAAGGTTTAAAGGTTTAATTGGGTTTATTGCCTGTTGAATTGAAGTCTGGGGCTCTCCAGGAGCAGAATCATGAGCCAGTGCGAGGTTCATACTCGAGCACAGAGGCTCTTTGACTCAGAATGAATGTTTTATGATGGCCAGTCCACAGAAATGACTTGTCTGTCTAAAACCTGCCAAAAATTGGGCAACATCTCCCCTGTCCCTGAAAGGTTGCAGGAGAGGAACGGGGTCATACCCACTTGTGGAGTAAGCCCCTAAACTGCCAGTCTGCGTAATAGCAGCCAGCAAATTCCCAACGGACAGGATACCCCGAGGACGAGCCTGCGAGGGGCACCAAAGCTCCGTGGGTGAAGATAGAGGGATGAGGCAAGTGATAATGGAAGCAACACCCCGAGGACTAGCCTACGAGGGGCGGGCAACCCACAGCCTGCACTATATCCCTTAGAGAGACCGACCATTAGGGAGAGAAGCTCCAAGGACTAGCCTGCTAGGAGCACGCATCCCTTAGTCATCGCAGGATCCCAAATTACTGGGTTTAGGATTGTTGGGCTGAAGCCCCTATCACTGTCCACTATGTGGCCTTTGGGGAGCATCTACCACTGAGAGGTAGGGCCCCTCGACCAATTAGCAGCTATGTGAAACAATGGGGAATGTCCCCCTCCCCGGATGACTGAGATAAAACCGACGAAACTCAAACGGCTCAATGGCTGCAAACCACAAATAAGAGGAATCAGGGCATTCGGTATAGACGGATCACCAGAAACAGGGTTGAGGCATCGATGCTCGCGAGATTGGGCTAGCGTTCCCAGAGGAACAGACGATTAACAGTCACACAGATGGATAGTTGGTACATAGATGAGATAATCTAACTACATACGCATATGCTCGAATGACTAGAACGCAGTAATCACCAGAAGGGTCTTGCCGTTCTGGAGGTGGCTCCCAACTCTCCTGAGCAATAGAGCAATGCAATGAGGAGAGGGAATGGAGGTCAGCCCTCATATCAAAGCGGGAAGAGGTGTATGCACAGGCACAGCTCTATGCCCCGAGGATGCAAAGACCATCGAATGAGACACAGACGCTGTGTCGATGGGAAGGACCCGGGGAGGGGTCATCTCTATAGCCCATGATATCTCAGGGCATATTCAGAGTTGGAGAAATCAGAATCGAAAACCATACGCAGAAGGACACCGACGTGTACACCGACTGAGATAGCAATGGGGGAAGGAGATAGGGCGTCAAACATTCAATCCACCAAAAGATTCATATACACATACCACTACCCCATAGATGGGAGGGAGCCAATATATTCATTACAAATCCGACGCCGGCGTTGTGGCACGGACGTCGTTCACTGTTTGCAGATAAACATTTACAGAGGGAGAGCGAGGCGAAGAGACGACAAGGAGGGGGGGAGAGAGATTGGCTCATATCATCGCCATCCCCCCCTTTCTCATTTACATTCGGTCAAAGGGAAACAAATCGGCAGACAGCGGGAAGAAAGCAAACGACCCACCTACCCTCAGAACAGAGTATCGGGATGCCTCTTTCTTCTCCGACTCTGGAGGGCTTCAGACGGGGATGGAAGACGGCGGCCAGAAGAACCCTCGGTGAGACCCTGCTTCTTTCGCAAGGAAAGACCCTCTCCTCTTTGAAGGCGATTGACTCTCTCTCTAATTCGCCTCTCCGAACCCTTTCTATTTTGTTATCCCCCTTCTTTCTCCTTCTCTTTTTTTCTTTTTTTCCCTCACCACCCTTTTGTTTTCGGGCAGCCACCTATATATAGAATCAAGCTCGAAGCCTCATTCGGCGTGAGGAATGGCGCGCCGGGAAGGAGCTCCGTTGCCTTTTGCGCGCCGGAATAGCAGGGCGCCGGCTAATAGGGCGCGTCGGTTTAGGGCACGCCGTATTAGCGTCTTCGCACGTCACAGGTCAGCCGATGAGTCTGGGGATGGTTTCGGGGATCACCGTGAATATTTATCTCACCATCGTTCTTCAAAACCTCGATGAGATGCCTTGTCGAAGCTCTCAGGATGACGTATGGCCATTCTCGGAACTTCAGATGACTTTGGTTTGCACACGCGGGTTTTCCGCTGACACGGCTCTCGGCGCTATGATAAGTGCTGATGTCTCGGTCTGGCTTGTGCTCAAAGCTTCTTGGAGGGTGGGATAACACCTGGGACAGTTCCACCTAGGCTGGACGATCATTCGGCCACTAACGGGCCCATCTTGGCGGGAAGCCGTACCCGTGCCGGGTGACCGGGATCTTCTGCCGATAGAGTTTTCGGTCCTCCGTTCTCAAGAGCCAAGGGTGCTCTTTCATCTCAGGAGAGTCTTTCATGAGGTGGGTAGCCACCGGGTAGACCGTCGTCCTTGGTCGGACAACGGGTGTAGTGTATGCGGCACGACGGAGTCGATGCCGGTTCATTGGGCAGGCTTGGTCGCACTGCCGGTTGGTTGTGAGTTCATCTCGGTTCTCCTGAGGTGAAGTCCCCATGTTCATACAGGGTGACTCGAGGCTTTGGCAGCTTGAGAAGTCTTCAATATGTTGATATTTATCAGCTTCTGTGCTTCAGTGGGCCGTGTCATTCGTCTTCGAGGTTTGGTCGCCGTGAGTGATATTTTGAGTGCCAACAGGTCTGCCGGGCCCGTGGAGCATGTGTCCCACGTCGAGTGTGCTTACACCCTGAGGGACATCAAGGAGGCGATCTCAAAGGCCGCGTGAGCTGTGGGCTTGAAGCCGGAGCAGCTGGTTCCCCTACCGTTGACTCCCTTTGCGGCCTCAAGCGAGACCTCTTCTTCAGCATGCTGCCTCTACCTTATTGTTTCTTGGGATATATGACCGAGACATTTTGTGTGGCTGTGTTTACTAACATGCTCTGTGGCGGACGGGGATCACCCCACCACAGAGACATCTTCTGGGAGTGGGAACGGGTCCTTCAGCCCAGGCGGAAGCGCCCTCGGGTAGAGACAGAAGCAGTGGAAGTTGGCGAGTCCTCTTGGGGACCCGAGGCCGGTGAGCATATCGAGGCAGAGTCGGCTCTGAGTAAGCACTATATTTGCCTACTTGATTCTTATTGGTTTAGCCTTTATGCTTGGCTAATCTTGTGCTGTTGGGTTTGTTTCTTATAGCTCCGCTCGAGGCCGGAGCGGATATGGTCTTCTCGTCGCCTCAGGAGGTCGACCCGTTACCTGACGACGGGGTCGAATGTCAAATAGATATGGAGGGGTTCCTTCGTCTGATGGATGAGGTTGCCCCCAACATCGAGACTTTCCCTGACTTTGAGTCATGGAAGGCTCTGGAAGACGCCCAACCAGGTAGGGACTTCTGGGACTGGGCATACTCTGTTTATGGCTGCGTTTGGTTCTGGAGGCTAACACAGTCGCCGGTGTCGTGTAGAGGTGGCTGAGATATCAGGGGCCGCGGCCCCTTCTGAGGTACAGGGTGTGGTGCCCCTGCCGGCTTGAGGGCAGGAGCCAGCAGTGACCCAGGATGGCCCGGGTAAGCATTGAATTGTTATGAAAGGGATTGCCCTTCCATCGTTGCATAGTAGTTGGGCCGGAGTTGTTGACTGTGCTTGTGTTGTTATTTAACAGGTGAGGATCTGGCTGCTACTCTGGAGATGATCCAGGAGTTAGTCAATGCTGGTCTGTCGGTGGCCCTCCCTTCTTTCAAGGTAGAGCCAGGAACGGTGGATGCCTCGATTCTGCCTGTTACCGGGGCCGCGCCTAGGTTGCTACCGTAGCTACTGGCAGAGACGCCTCTCGCTCCTTTACCGGCCGTGGTGTCTGCCTACACCGTAGTACTGGTCGGGTCTTCCAGTATGGGGCCCTTAGGTATGTGACTGGGGACGTAGCCATTTATGGTAAGATCTTTACGTTGTCTGTTGACACCAGGCTGCTTTTAGTATTGGCCACATGATAGAATCGTCGATTCAAGATTCAAAGTTCGAGGTTGAATTTGAAGGGATTGACAAGCGACTTCAACAAAATGATCAAATATATGTTTTTTTTGGGCCACATGTATGGGCTTAATGGGTCATGTTTTATGTTTGTAGTATTTATGTATACAAAAATCATGTAAGAGTCTTTTTTTTATTTTGTGTCTTTTAGTTTTCCCAAGATAGTTATGATGAGTAGGTGTTAGGTGAGTTATCTTTTGATTATCTTTATAGAGTCTATAAAAAGGGTCATGTAGTCTTTCTTTAAGACAATGAAGTGATTAGAATTTTTGGAAACCATCCACTTGAGGTGTGAAGCCTTGTATCTTGTGTTCTCTTCTCGAGAATGGGGTGAGATGCCCCGGGGTGAGAGGCCCCTTGCTACCCACCGTCCACCCCCTTCCCTCCATCCTCTCTCTCACCACCTCCCACCAATAGCCCAAACCCCACCTGAGAATCCCCATGCACCCCATTCCCGTGAGAACCGAACCCCCCATCGTCATCTATCATGACCACCGTTCCACCCTGCACTACCCTCCATTACCAGGACCGTTCCCCATAGCTCCTGTCCTCCAGAACTGTTTGCTGCTCTCTGCTCTGCAACCTCACCACTCTCCCTTTCTCCACCCTTCGCCTGCCCCTTCCCTTTCTCTTTCTTACAGCCACACCCACAATGGCATCGGAAGTGAGAAGTTCATGGTTGCATCATCTCCGTGAAAGAGACGGGTGAGAAGCCCCAACCACGTCTTCCTACCCCCGGTACCATCGTCGCCCTCCACCTAGCCCACCACCGCCATCCATCCTTGCCCTTCCATCTTAGAACCCAGCTGACTGCCAACTCGCGGACGCCCGTCGTCGATGCCGTGACTGCTCTACCTGGAGGTTCAACAGCAGTGCCCATGTTGCCAACCGCCACCACCACCGGCATCACTGGGCCTCGTCGTCATCCCATCAATCACCCCGGGCTGCCCATGCAGCGCCACCCATCCCACCGGTGTCTAGGTCGCCCACCTGCAACTGAGAGCGCACCCCGGCATCCTACATCAACGGCAGGAAGTGGGACAGAGCTGCCGCAATGAGAAGTGGCTTCACGTCGTCGAGCATACCTAACTCAACCCTATCACCCACCATCTCCACACCCGTTTCCTAACCCACCATACAGAGTAAGAGATGGCCGCGAGTCCGCCGTGGCCAACGTCCACTCCGATAGCAGCCGAGCGGGTAGTCTGCAACGCCGCCATCGCTGTCGGTTCTGCCCAGCAGACCCATCACCTGTCATCGTCTCACCTCCCCAGCGTATGGAGCTGCCGGTGCGTCCCATGTGGCAGCCTGCGTCTGCCACCAACTGGAGGTTCTCCACGCCTCCGCCCTTAAGCCCACCGTTTTGAGCTACCCCCCCCCATTCGCCATTGTAGTTCTCTCTCTCATCACCCCCGTGTTCTCTCTATCCTCTCTCTTCATTTCTCTCTCTCGTTTCCATGACTAGTTACCGTAGTTAAAAAAAATAGAAGCATACGTTTCTCTCTCTTACCGCCCTCTCTCTCTCTCCTTATTTCTCTCACATTACCCCTCTCCCGCATCCTCTAATTCTCTTGCAAATATAGTGAAAAAAAATGAAAATAGAAGAAAAACTTGAGCTTGGAGAACCGTGTCACATCACCACAGGTACTCCTTCACCTTTGGAGGAGGGTGAGCTTCCTCGCGACACGACTGAGGTGGTGGGGGAGAAGCCCACTGTAGTGGCTTCGACTGGGGGCGACGAGGAAATCGTCGACATAGAACGGGTGATGCGGGACGAATGAGGGACTCGATGCTAAATGATGCGAACCTTGGACTCTATGTGACGACGCGACAAATTGGACGACGCGACCAGTGACTACACGACTATTAGAGCTACCTCGGCTCGACACTAAGAGCTCCTACGGGTATATGTCTTAAACAGAAATGCGAGCTCACTCATCGTCCCAAGCAAGGGAAATGCAGATCCGCGCGGTTGAGAAATCGGTAGAGTCAAGGGTGGTCAAACTCACTTCCGTACTCGGATCGAGTCACGGGACGGGTTCGCTCTCTCTCTCACAATGGTGATTAAAAATAATTTAATGAGCTAGAATTCTAACACACTCATGCAGCGGCATATAATCATATACTAAGTAAGCAAATGCCGAGGAGCAGAGATCGTTACCTCCACGCTCCGGGCGTGGGGAAGACAACCCTTGCCAAGATCCGCACTCCCGGTTAGACAATTACCAAATAAATTACAGAATTGAATTTTATTGCCCACTCCATGTAGAGAGGTAAAGGGCTACAATGGGACCCGGGAGTAGCGCTCTTGGGTTGACGGGCAGCGTTTTGAGTCACCCTGTTGGTGCTGGCGCGCTGCTACTTGATGCTGGTCGGACGGCGCGAGTTGACGGTTGTGGGGACCACACTCTTATCAGACGATCGATCTTGGCGGGGTAGGTCCCATTGCGAAGGGGACACCTGGAGGAACGATCCCTGTGAGGCAGTTGCACTGGTTCGCCTTATGGAAGGTGGGCTGGCTCAGCTCGTCAAGTGTTGAAGCTTGCTTCCCCGGGCCAGTTCTGCAGTTTCAGAACTGCGTGATCCGGCGAGAATAAATCCTACGATTAGATCCGATGTCGGATCAACGCGAAACTGGTGCCGTTGTGAAGCCCTCTCAGAGATCTAAGACCATAGGCTGTTACAGGAATTTGTATGGCCATGGATTTTTCGTGGGGTATTTATGAACAGGCTGACTCCTAAACTCAGATCTGACTGGGTAGATTAAGATCTGCCTGATGAAGCACATTGACCGAGGTTGAAACTTTGGATCTGGGAGTTGAGATTTTTATGAAAGATAGAGGGAAAAGTAAGGAACATGAGGATATTTTTTTTGTAATTTTCTGAGGGGGTTTGAGGGGGGAAATGGATTTTGGAACAGGGGTTGGTCGGATCTGGACTGTGGGAAACAGAACAAGGTCCGGTTTTTGCAGTGGTTTTAAGAAAAGGTAAACAGACTCCTAAAATCTTAAAAACAATTATGGGATGAGGGTTGGGTAGACAGAAGTCCCAGTCTAAATTTCAGCTCGATCTGAAATTGGAAAGGGGATCTAATAGGAGAAGTTTTAGGCTGCTGGAACACAAGTCTGCACAGGGGCAGATTGTGTAGGCTGTGGGAATTTAAAGGGAAAGGGGGGCAAACGATGAGGAAATAACTTGAATTTTTTGTGGGAAGTGGGAACTACAAGGGGAACTCACCAAGAAAATTTCAGCCTGGTCAGATCGATGAGTTGAGAGCTAAAATTCGGCCTTTGACTTGCTGTCCTGAGATGGACAGAACTCCGGCGACGAGGCGATGGCGGCTCGATGGCGGCGGCGGCGGCAGTGCTGAGCTTCACACTCTGATAAGGGAGGCTTCACACCTCAGAATAGCAGCCTTCACAGCTGCAAGAGGAGGGAGAGGAGAGAGAGAGGGGGCGGCCTTGGCCTTGGAGCAATATTTGCTGAAATTCTTTGATTAATTGTGTGAAAAATAGAAAATACAAGCATTATATATGAATGGGAAACCCTTGGCTAATGACCAACCTTACCCTCAGATCTAGGGTTAGGGAGGGGTACATTGGGGATGCCAAATTCTATTTTTTTCCCATGTGGTCAAAGCACATAAAAAAAATGCCTAATGGAGACAAAAGAGGGGGCGCCCCCTTTAAAGAAGAGAAATGGAATTTCCCTTCTCTTGGTCCAATGGTCCAAGTCCAAGGTGGACAATGGGCCAACCCCTATGGGTCCCTAGAAGTTAGGTGGCCCAATGGGGAAGAGGGTGAGGAGGGCCCGCTGGGCCTAGGTGTCCCTTTTACAAAGAAACCCATTTATTTATCCTAATTACACTCTCTTAAACCTAAATAAAACCAAATAAGCACACATTACATACCAAATAAAACCTAATAAATACTAAAATACTAGGACTCAAGACGGAGACTCCAGACTGTCTCGAAGCCATAGGGATGCCTGTGTAGCTCGAGTGGTGCTGCGCGTTCGGTACCAACGGCTTGCCGACTCATGCTTCTCGCTCGCTCTGGTGTCCGCACCAACGGGTCTCGGAGGGGAGCACCCCAGCTGGTGAGCTTCTTGTTCGAAACTCTTAACTGGAAGGTTATTTTTGCACGAGGCTAGGTCATGTGGTGACCTCGTTTGCTTTGTTGACTTGCAGGGGCCTCTTGTTCGGCTACTTCCGGGAGTTCATCGGAGGCTTCGTCAGGCTCTCCCAAGAATGGTAGCTTGGCCATGGAGTCGGAGGAGAGTTCGAGCTCTTCCTCTTCTGTGGCCTCTTCTACCGAGGAGGCTGGGATGGAGACTATGTATGGAGGTATGTGGGGGCTCTCTCCCTCCCCCATTCGGCATTTGTCTGTGCTTCATGGTGGAGTGATGACGCTCTTGGGTTGCATGCAGCATCGAGGCAGGAGAGGATCACATGCCCGCTCCTACTGAGAGCGGGTAGGAGGAGCCTCTCGTCTCACCCATGGTTGCTGAAGACGACAGGGTCGTAGGGGAGTCACTGCCCACTCCGACCCCGGTGGGTGATGCCACCGAGACGGAGGAGAGTTTGCCTTCCCCGACCCCGGCAGGAGACGCCACTGGCGCGGAGGGACTTGCCCTGGGTAAAGGATGAAAACTTATCTTTTCTCAGGTTTTACGCCTTATTTATCGTAGGAAGTTTTGTATGTATTGCTCACTCCCTTTCGTGTTTGTTGAGGTTATACAGGCTCTACTGGAGTACTATCCGCGTCAGGCGACTTCTCCCTGGACTTAGGGATCGAGTGGCCTACATCTGCTTCTCCGCTAGAGCCGCTGTTGGATGTGAGTGCGGGTGCCGCCTTACTGCAATGAACTCGAGGCTACCTGCAGAGTGACCCCCTTCCTTCCCCGGAAGTCTAAGGCAGCGGCTGAGAGAGTGCACCCAGGGCTACCACGTGCTCGGCTTCCCACGCGAGCTCTGGATGTCCGGGCTGGCTGAGATCTGGGCAGAGTACCTGCGACTTCGTGAGGCCCAGAAGTAGAGGACTCGGAGACTAGCAACGATTCGGAAGGCACAGGAGTAGCGGGCCCAGCTTGTGTCAGCCGTAGTAGAGCAGAGGGGCCATGCCGAGGTGACCGCATTGGTTTCTCGAGACCGTGCCGCACAGCTGGGAGAGGCAGAGAGCCGGGTTGAGGCCTTGAGGAAGGCCTGGGAGGAGCAGCGGTCAGCCGCCGAGCGTGCCTGAGCTGAGTGGCAGACAACCGAGACGATGACCGAGGCTAGTGCTTAGCTTTTGTTGACCCTGGAGGCGGAGCTTGCAGCTATTGACTCTTGCCTTGCGGCACTAGAGGGGAACGAGTCAGGGGTCTGATTGTATCTCCTTTCCCCTTTGTGTTTTGTGTCGTCCAGACTGTATGGATTTTGTCACCCCAAGGGCATGTCTTGGGCTCCCTTTATAGAGCATTAATGACAAACTTGTCGGAATTTTTTATTGTTTATTGGGTTGTTCCCTCCCTTTTCCAGTTGAACAATGTTGTATGCATCGCCGGGCGGCCACTTGCTGTTAGTCGTGCTTGTTTCTCTTGCTGTGTACTGGTGTAAGCGACAGGGGACTGAATATACCCACCCTCAGGAGCAGGAGTAAAGGGGTTGAGTATGTAGAATGGTGTAACTGGATGGAAGGTACTGGGTCCCTGGGACAGAGTGTAGGGAATTGGCGGCTAAGTACTGGGCAGTAGGGGAGAATGACTGGGTGTTGGGGCAAATTCTCATGAAGGATAAAGGCCGGTGTAACATGGAGCCGACATGGACCCGTGGGGTATGACGGTCTACACAGTTTAGGGCTATTGGGTGGTTTTGGGATGTATCGGTTAGAGACCGAGTGATAGAGTATCGGCTAATATCATGTTGTTAGCCGGAAATGTAGTCCCCATCAGCTAGGGGGGAACCGGAGTCATGCTGGCAGGGTGGCTTGAAGAAGGCGTTTCGGCCAAGAACCGGGATTGGGACATGGACTGGAGGTTGAAACTGGGTTCGAGACTGGAACTTGGACTGAAGCTAGGATTGGGGCTAGGGCCAGTCGGCTGGCCTGTAAAGGCATCATAGCCTATGGCTGAGCCTGGTGGCTGGGCGGCTGACCTGTGAAGGCCTTATAGCTGAAAACTGGGACTAGGAACTGGGCGGCCAGCCTGTGGAGGCGTTGTAGCCGAGAACTGGAATTGGGGACTGGGCGGCTGGCCTGTGAAGGCGTTGTAGCTGAAAACTAGAGCTGAGGACTGGGCGACTGGCCTGTGAAGGCATTATAGCCAGGAACTGGAGCTGGCGATTGGGAGGCTGGCCTGTGAAGGCGTTGTAGCCGAGAATTGGAACTGGGCACTGGGCAGCTCGCCTGTGAAGGTGTTGTAGCCAAAAATTGGAGCTGGCGACTGGGCGGTTGGTCTGTGAAGGCGTTATAGCCGAGAACTGGAACTGGGGACTAGGCGGCTGGCCTGTGAAGGCATTGTAGCCGAAAACTGGAGCTGGCGACTGACCTATGAAAGCATTGTAGCCGAGAACTGGAACTGGCGACTGGGCGGCTGGCCTATCCTCGGGAGGTATGTTTGCCACCGTCGTTGTAAGATAATATTGAGGTAGCCGTCGGCGCAGTATTGTGGTTGATGGCTTTCATCAGTGTGGAGTAGAGAGGGAGAGTTTTTTTTTTCTTTACCACCTCTACCGCCCTTGTGGGTTTTCGTTAGAGCAGGCCCCCTTTTACTTTTTTCGGTGCGCCCTTACGGGTTTTCGCACTGAGGGGTTACCCGATTTTGCCTGAGGCGCCCTTTCGGGTTTTCACCTTAGCGGGGTTGGTGGCAATTTTTGCCCCCAGTCGCCTCCTTGTGATGAGGACGACCGGGTCCTACCGGGGTATCTCTATTTTTAACCCCATTTTTTCTGTTTATTTTTTTTGGAAAGTACCGTCCATAGCATGCCGCTGTCAGGGGACGTAACCTGAAGCTGGAAGATGTGGGTAACTGGGTGTTGTTTTACTCTTAATAAGGGTTAACACATATTATCAGATTACGGTGCTGGGGCCACTTTGTCGTGGCAGAATGTGACTGGAGCTATAGCTGGTGGGTCAGGGATTACAAAGGGGACTGGGTGCATATCGAGGCTCGAGGAGTTCTGGATTTAGAGAGATGTAGGATGCAATAGTGTAGAATGATGAAGGTCTCGGAAGAGGTTGAGACTGGAGTTGACCGGAATGGCGACTAAGATGTCGCATAGACGCTGGAACTTATCGGTCCGCTGCGACGGAGCGAGGGTCGAAACTAGAGTGGGCTAAGTAGGGTGATATAAGGCTGACCGGAGATTGCAAGGTTAATGGTCTGGCACTGTGGATTAACCGAAGGCCGGTATCTGGGGAGGCCTACGACCTATTAAGGAACGGGCGGAAGGCCACCCTGACTGGTGGGAGAGTGGGATTTTCTCATTATCGGCTCTATCACCCTTTCAGGTTTTCGCCAGAGCCGACCCCCTTTAGCTTTTTCCGACGCGCCCTTGCTGGTTTTTACGTCGAGGGGTTTCCCAATTTTTCCTGAGGTGCCCTTTCGGGTTTCCGCCTCAGCCGGGTTTTTTGGCCTTTTTGCCCCCAGCCGCCCACTTGCAGTGGGGATGACTGGGTTTGCCGGGGCATCTCTATTTTTAACCCAATTTTTTGTTATTATTATTATTTTTTTTTGCTTACCTGGGAGCCCGACGGCTGGATTGTTGCTGGCGCAGAGGTGTCCTTGCTCTTGTCGTGGCAAGATCAAAGGCGGGAGGTTGACCCCTGAGAATGCCTGGCGGTGGTTCTGGGAGGACTCGGTTGGCCCTGTTGCTTGGCTGGGAATCAGAAACCGGAGAGAATAACTGGTTAAACCCTTTGCCGGGAAAGGCCGAGTTTATTGGTAGTAGCTGGGACGTGCACCTTAGTCTGGCTGGCACACGAACTCGTGTTCAGGTGCATAGCATAGCTTCATATGTTTGCCATTGAGAGGTGGGAAGGGTTTATGACCCTTATGGTCAAGGACCGTGTAAGCCCCACCCTCATAGACGTTGTGAATGACATATGGGCCTCGCCAATTCGGCTGTAATTTTTTACTGTAGCACCCCGCCATGACTTCTTTTTCCTTGATCATGACGAGGTCGCCTTGCTTGAAGGCTCGCTGTCTGACGAGCTTATCATAGGCTCGCACCATACGGGCCTGGTATACTTGTAGGTGTTTGTAGGCTTCGAGCCGCTTGCCTTCTAAATCGGCCAGCTCCACTAGCCTTCTCTGGTATTCATTTTCGTTAGGGCCGACAAGGCCGATGTGGATCGCCATGTGATAAGAGGCTAACTGGACTTCGATGGGGATAACGGCTTCTACCCCGTAAGCGAGGGAGAACGGTGAACACCCTGTGGGGGTTTTGTAGATCGTCCGGTAGGCCCACAGTGTCTCGAAGACCTTCTTAACCCAATCACGTTTTCGGTGGCTAACCATTTTAGCCAGGAGCTTGCAGAGGGTCTTGTTGAAGGCTTCCGCCAAGCCGTTGGCCTGGGGGTTGTAGACTGAAGAGGTTCTCCAGTCGATATGAAACTTGGCCGCTAGCTGGTATACGGCCCTATTCTTGAATGGTGTGCCATTGTCTGACACTATACAGCTGGGAGTACTGAATCGGTAGATGATGTTATACCGGACAAATCTGGTGACCACTTCGCCGGTGACCTCCCGAAAGGGGAGGGCTTCCGCCCAGCGAGAGACGTAGTCGGTGGCGGCCAAGATGTATTTATGGCCCTTGGAAGATGGTGGGAAAGGCCCCGCGATGTCCATGCCCCACTCTGCGAACGGCCAAGTGGGGGCTATAGGACACAGTGGATTAGGAGGTCTTCTAGGTACTGGGCCAAAGGCTTGGCATTGATGGCATGTACGGGCGTACTGGACGCAATCCGCGTACATGGTTGGCCAATAGAAGCCCTTGAGCTTAATCCGGAGTGGACTTCCCGCATGATGGCTCGAGCCTCGGCTGGGGAGACAGATCTCAAGAGAATCGACATGTCCTTCTTGTGGACCAGTCGGTACAGAGAGTCGCCAATCCACTCATAAGAGGTTGCTCGGCGTAGTAGGTGGACTCTTTGAGCTCGGTCAGAAAGGAGACACCCTTTCAAAAACTTGATGATGGGCTCCCGCTAATCTTCTTTTTCTGGAGGGGTGTTCTGGTCAAGGTTGTGGACCTCGTAGATGGTGAGACCGGCATTGCCCTCTGGTGCGGACACCAGAGCGATCGAGAAGGACGAACCGGCGAGCCGTCGGTACCGTACGCGGAGCACCACTCAAGCTACATCGGCTTCCATCTGGCTCGGAGACAGTCGGGATACTCCCCCTTGAGTCTTAGTATTTATCATATTTACTGGGATTTTATTTGTGTGTAATGTGTGTTTATTTGACTTTATTCGGATTGTAATTCAGATTGTATGTCCCGTCCCACATCAAATTGGTATCAGAGCCAGGTTAGAGTCTAGGGTAATCGGTCCAAGGTTTCATATTGCATCCTTTACCCGATATATTAAAAGGTGCCTCCAGAACGATAGGTTACGCCTATTGGAAAGGTGACACACTTGCGTGAGTGCGATCTTTGGATCAAACCTCCACCACATACCGGATATCGGTTGAGTCTATTCCAAGCTTTGTGTTGTTGCATGCCCACTCGGCGAGGTTCCCAATACCATCGCCCCACGCCTATGGCAAACCCAGGGATACCATCTCTGGAGACCTACACTCCTTGCATGAGGCGATAATGGCCCTCGTAGCCCGGATGGACCAATCCGAGGTGACCTTTAGGAATGTCTCGGACCGTATGGATGGCTGACTCAATGCCATGGCGGAACGGATGGAGTCATCCGATAGATCTATCCATGGTCTGGTCGGACGGTTGGATAGAATGTCACACAGAGACCCTCCTAGAGCGGCCAAGGGCCCACCAGCACCCACTCCAGCGGCTGCCCAAAGCCAAGTCGCTTCGATAGCCCAGGTCCAGCCCTCTCCCGCGGCCTTGGACCCACCCGCACATGCTCCTCAGCCCGCCCCTCACCGGGCCCCCGAACCACAGCTCCGTGACCTTGGTCTTGAGGACTATGGGTCCTATAACACTTATGAGGGGTATGGCCGCCGCCGCCGTGGCTTTCAGCAGCAGAGAGATGGGGAGGACGATAGAGTCCTTAGTACCGTGCGAGCGGACCCTCCCATTTTTGACAGGTCCTTGGACCCGAAAGTCTATTTAGATTGGGAGGCCGGCATGGATCGGTACTTCGATTGGTTTGATATGACGGACCGCCAAAGAGTCCTATTCGCGACCATGAAACTAATGGGACAGGCACAGATGTATTGGAAGAACATAGAGAGCATGTTATTTCATCGGCAAGAGCCCCAGGTTGAGACATGGGGTGAGATGAAAGTCAAACTCCTACTAAAGTACCATCCTGCCACATACCGTCAACGACTCATCGATAGGTGGCAGAGTCTCAGCCACGGAGATCGGTCCGTCTCTGAGTATATCACTGAATTTGATGAGTATTTTTTACGATGTGGCGTATCAGAGGAGAGCACCATGCCCATTTCTCGCTTCCGTCGTGGTCTGCGGCCCCACTATCAGTATGAGCTTTTTCGCCGCAATGTGACCAAGTTGGAAGACACGTATCAGGTTGCTCTCGAGTTGGAGCAGTTTGAGGGAGAGTTCAAGTCTACCCAAGGGTTGGGCCCTGTCCTTCTTCGTAGTGCCGAGCCCCGTTGCTCTTTAGGCACATATCAGAGGGCCCCCATGGCTCGACCTCAGGAGCCCACCCGTCAGGAGCTATTCGCTCCAAGGCCTCGTCCTCCCACGCCAAGGGATCTACCTCCACCCCAACCACCGGCACCCATTGCCCATCCCCCGGGACCTATTGCCCGTCCTTCGGCACCCACACCTCCTCCCCTGTTGCCTACACCCCCTATCCATCGGGAGGATAAGGGTAAGGCACCACTTATCAGAGAGACTAGTAGGTCACGACTGCAGTGTCATCACTGTCAGGGGTTTGGCCACTTTGTTGGCCAATGTCCCGCTCATACATCACTAGCCCTAGGGGACAAAAGGGTTGGAGATGCCTCACCTTTTGGGTTTCTGTCTGTCAACTATGAGGCCGAGCTGGAATTAGCTGACGAATCCTATGAAGAAGATCCAGAAGAACCTATAGACACACAGGATGCAGCACTCGAATGATGACCACCTAGGGGTAATGTCACTGCATTAAGTCTAGGGTCATGCATGAGTCTATTTTTCTTTCTTTGTGTGATTTGTTAGGAGTCTATGCATGCATTTCTCAAGTGCATGGTGAGTCTGCATATGTGATGCGGGACGGGACGCGACTCGAGACAACAAGAGACTCTAGCTCGCGGAAGTCCCTAAACGAGGGAAACACGTGGATCTGGGCGGTTGAGGAACCGGTAATGAGTCTCGGGTATCGGCTTTTCCGCGTGCTCGGATCGAGTAACGGGACGGGTTCCACTCACTCACTCTCGCAGCGGTGATAAAATTATAACGAGCTAGTTATCCTATCACTCTAGCAGTGGCATATGAAGATATACGAAGTAAGCAAAATGCCAAAGTAGGAGGGTGGCGAGTGTACCTCCACGCTCGGGCATGGGGAAGACGATCTGGGCCAAGCTTCGTACTCCCGGTACAAACAATTAACAAAATTTACAGCAAGAGTTTTACTGCCCACTCCATGCAGGGAGGTAAAGAGCTACACGTGGGGCCCGGGAGTATCGCACTTCGGTTGACGGGCGGCTTCTTGGGTAGCTCCGATGGTTCCGACACGTAGCTACAAGGGCGGCAGCTTGCTGTCCCAAACAGGTTCTTCTATTTCAGCACTACGCGACTCGGCGAGAAAAATTCCTGCGATCATCACGGATGTCGAATCGATGTGAAACCAGCGCCGTTGCGAAGCTAACTTGGAGATCTACAACCTCTTGGTGTCACAGGAATTTTCCTATCGCTGGACTTTTCATGGGGAATTTTAGAACAAGAAGGTTTCCTATCTCAGAACAGATCTGGCAGACTAGGATCTGCCTGAAGAAGAGTGTTGACCGTGGCACAAATAGAGGATTTTGGACTTGGAATTTTTATGGAAGATAGTGGGGAAAGTAAGGAACACGAGGATAATTGTTTTGTAATTTTCTGAGGTGGTTTGAGAGGGGAAATGAATTTTATAACAGGGGGTGGTCAGATCTGGACTGTAGGAGACAGAACAGATTTTGGATTTTGCAGTGGTTTTTTGGATGGGTAAACAAATTCATAAAATGATGAAAACATTTATGGAAGAAGGCTTTGGTGGACAGAAAACACAGTCCAAATTTCAGATCGATTTGAAAATAGGAAGGGAAAAGGGCAAAGAGATGGCTTGCTGGAATACAAATCTGCACAGGGACAGATTATGTAGACCAGGGAAGAATATGATAGAACCGGGGGGCAAACGGTGGAGGAATAATCTGGAAAAAAAATTTGGAGAGAGGGGATTTCATGGGAAACTCACTCTCAAATTTTGGGCTCGATCACATCTCCTGATTGGGAGATAAAATTCGGGCAATAGCTTGTTGTCCAAGGGTGGACAGAATTCCGACAGCGAGGCGGTGGTGGTGCGATGGCGGCTCGATGGCGGCGGCGGCGGCGGTGCTGAGCTTCTCACTCAGAGAGGGGTTGATGGGGAGATTTCACACCTCTGAATATCAGCCTTCACAATTGCAAGGGGGTGGAGAGAGGGAGAGGGTTGCGCCCTTGGCCTTCTTGAGCAAAAAATGGGAGTTTTTCTTCATTAATTGATATGAAATTCACAAAATACTAGGTTTTTATATAAATGGATAAAAGACCTAAACTATCCTTAGATCTAGGGTTAGGGAGGGGAAATGGGGGATGAGATATTAATCTCCCATGTGCTCAAAATGACCAAAATCAAAAATTACTAAAGGGGGGGGGGGGCGCCCCTTGGACCAAGGAGGCCAAGTTGGATTTTACTTCTTGGTTAATCTTCCACCTTGGACCAAAGACCAACCTTTTGGGCCATGGACCTAGGTGGACCAATGGGAAAGAGGGTGGGGGACCCCGCTGGACCTACTATCTTTTTATAAAGAAACCCAAAGACTTCTAAGGACTAATACATTGGCTTATACTTGCCATATAATTGCAAACCCAATTACCCAAGGATATAAATGCAAACAAAAGGATACAAATGCAAAAAAAAATGTTAGTGCCCGGTGTTGATTCCCATCAATTCTCCCCGGGTGGGAAGAACTCGACCCCGTTGAGTAAGGGGTGCGGCTGCTTGTGTGGCTCCTGCGGATCTGTCGCCGTACCAAGTAGCGCAGAGTACGCTCCACTCTAAGTAATCGTCATCTATTCATCCCGTATATATTTGATATGCACATGCTGCTGTGGGAATGAGGCTAGTGGTGGACACTCCGGGGTGGGGCCACTCTCAAAGGAAGGAGACGGCTCAATGACTCACTAGGAATCACTGCTGAGTCCATATATATGACTAGATCCGAGATATTGAGGTAGAGCCGATCCCAAATTCTGACAAGTCTACAACGCACGCAGTAGACCCGACTTGCCTCACACTCGAAAGGGACTGACATCGTGAGCTGACATGAGACCGACTATGCGACTCCTAATATGCTTGACACATGTATGTATAGACTCTTGACAAACTGGACAAATAAAGAAAAACACGGACTCATACATGACCCTAAACAAACTTACTATTAGACCGACCCATACATATGCAATAGTGGACCAGGACATCCGAATGTGTGCCATGCATACACAAGATGCAACCGGTGGTTGGTGGAATGGGGGATTCCTAGACATCCTAGAGTGAACCATGCATGCAAGGACTTCCTTTTGGACTGGGAGGGTTTGGGAGGTTTGGGTGGGCCAGGAGAGTTGTATGCACCTTTCTCATCACCCCTATATGCATGTGTATCTCGCCATGGAATGGGCTTGATGGGTGTAGATGGCCCGGCCCGTGGAGAAGGGGTGTGATAGTGGACTCCCTCAAAGAAGTGGAGTAGATATGGTGGGTCAAGGAGTTCACTGGGGAAGGGGTCAAAGGGATCAAAGAAACTGTGACCCCTTGAGACGGGTTCCCTCATGACACGGTCCCAAGTTTGAAATTCTTGAAGGTATAAATAATCACCTTCATGCATTGTGATCGGTGGGACGATGGTCATGTGTAGAAGGTATGGTTCCTCTCTCGGGATAAGTGGAATGAAGCTAGGCTCAGCCGGCATGGGGAGGAATAAGAGAACCTCCGTGGTGGCATAACCCACGGTGCACACGGAGGTAATGGACCCTAAGGCTGGATGTGTGAAGCTACGACTATTGGGTTGGTCGAAGCCTCAGGCCAACATACACGTCAACTTCAATTGCCAGTCTAATCCCTTAATGAGGTCTTCCAATGTATCAACATGGTGACAAGATCGGAATGTGGTATGGAATGAGTTGACTGGCACTATTTGTAGTGTGGGGTCCATGGATGGGTAGAAAAAGACTTTTGGGATTAAGCCTTGCTTGAGCCAGCTAAGAAGTGGCTCTACAATGACAATCTCACCCTTAGTAAGTAGGTATGGCTCCGGCTGAAGTTTGAAGGGTGAAGGTTCTAGCACGACATCTCCCTCGGTTGGGGAAGGGACTTCCTCCATGATGGGGAGAGGACTTGGGGACTCCGTAGACAGCACCGGGTTCAGACTACCGGCTACTACCTCCTTAGGCTCGGGTAGGAGTCGTGCCAACATCCTATCCCTCCTATCCATCCGGTCCATAAACATTTGCATGAGGTCATCTAAGGTGCGGTTTGGACTAGGGGCATCATGGTGGGTTTGCACATGTTCAATTGGCCTAATCTTGGGTCTAGGCTCATCTACATGCGGGGCTCGTTGCCTCCGACTATGACCCACTTGGTTGGAGGTGGCTAGGTGGGGTCGGTTGGAGGTGACTGGGCCGGGTAGGTAGACCCTTCTAAGCTCGCCCTTCATCTCACGCCATGACTCTATAGGCCATTGCCTCTTAACTTCCCTCAAGCATTCTATGTCTCTCCACTTCTCGGAGGCTTTGTAAAAAAGTCACTTTGTGGCAAAATCGACTTCCTTGGCATCAGACATAGTGTAACACTCAAAATACTTATCCATAGCGGCTTCCCACTTTAGGTAGTTGCTCGGGACTTTGGAGCCATAGAAGTCTGGGGCTTCGGGCCTACGGAGGTAGAAGGGTTGGGTTCCCCATCCTTGGGTGTGTCGCCACCAATCATATGACGTGGGCTTTTGGGGATCCATGGGACACGGGGGAGCTATAGGATGGCCATGCCGACACTTGGTGACAAGACAAACCGACTAGACATGACCCTACAACAACAATGTAAAGTTAGAATGCAGACTCGACTACAAACCTAGATGAAGAGGGGCGATCTCGCGTTGGTCCTGAGCTGGGGAGATGATCACCGATCAGTGAACTGCAATGAAGGGAAATGGATCAGGGGGCCCAGGGGTGGTTCCCTGGGGTAAACCCTTCGATGCCTAAGTCAGTAGAGCAGTGGTGGAAGCTATGAAAAGATGAGTGGGGAGATGCACGAGATCCCCTTCCACCAAGGTGGTGAAGTGGTTCCTACTCAGGGAGTTTTAGGCGTGTGTAGGCCTTACCTTTTGCTGGAGGGAGTCCCCAGTTTAAATAGTGTGCTAGCCTCATGAGTCCCGTAAGCTAAGGAGTTTCAGGCGGGTGTTACGTCCTCAACGTGGGCTCTTTACGTTCCCATCATGAGATCTTTATAGCCTTGAGGAGTCGTGGGTCCCTTATCTCTGTGAACTCCTGCTCATAAAGGGCTCTCAACAGCAGCGTGGATAAGCAATCATCGCTCCACCCAAGCATGAAGAGTGCCAACCCTATCCGGGCGATAGGTATAGCTCAGATGAGGCTCAGACGGAGTGGGCACGGAGTGCTAGCCTTTATCCCGGCGAGGGGGATAGGTTGGTCTTGGGTCTTCCTTTGACCGGACCGATGCTCGGGCCTTCCGAGCCTAATGGCCGTCGAAGAAGGGCTTGATCCCGAGTGATTTTATTGGGCTTTGATGCTATGTGGGCCCTGCGGGGCTGTCACTTAGATGAGCTGGGCCTCGTTTGGTCCTGGTGGACCTAGTTTGGCCGCTCTTAGATGGGCTACATAAATCCCCCTCTCCACTTGTCCCTCTACTACTCCCGAGCCTTGGTAAGCTTGGAAGAGTAGCTGTTTGGATTTTGGACCAGCGTGGCTCAGGTGGGTGGAGATCTGGAGGTGTTAAGAAGCCACGTGTCGCGGTCACCTGGGCCCGTAATAATGATAATCCTGACGGATTTGAACTGAAGGGGCCCCCTTTTCTCGGAGGTCGGAACGACGCGCCGCCTTTCGCATGGGAATATAGGCGTTGTGTGCTTGTCGTCGCTCCAGACTCCCTCTGTTTTAGGGTTTGGCTCTCCTTCGTGCTTGCTTTGGGGCTCTTTGATGCGTCGTGAGGACATGACGGAAGAGCAGAGGCTTGCAGCGGCGTTCGCAGAGTTGGCGGAGATAACCGCAGAGGCGGTCCGATAGCTTCCTCTTCCTCCAGAGTCTTTGGAGTCTCGGGAGCATTTCTCTTCAAGTTCCTCTCCAAATTCCATGGCGGATCAGCGTCTGGAGGTTGAAGAGTGCGAGGGTGAGCTTGCGGCGAGGGCGACGGTGATACCGCCGGCTCCAAACTGTAGAGAGCTGGGGGAGGCGGAGGTGAACCGGCTGGAGCACTAGTTTCGCCTGCCCTATAAGTTTTACTTCAGCTACCCCGCATGAGACGAGCTTAGATTCTTGTACGGGCCATATCTGCACCTTCCTTCTGTCATGGAAGGGTGGGTTCCGCCTTCCCTTCGAGCCCTCTGTTCTTAAGCTTCTCGATTTCTTTCGGTTGGTGCCCGTACAGTTGGTAGCCAACTCTTATCTTCTTCTTTCCACCTTTCACATCCTCTGTCGCCAATGCGGGGTCCCTCCTTCCTTGGACCTCTTCCATTATTTTTTCGAGTTGAAGGCGAACCCCTCGGCCGGGAAGGGCTTCTATTTCATCTAGGCGAGGCGGAATAGGAGCTGTGTCTCCTTGGCCGTGAAGGATTCTTCACACAAGGGATGGAAAACTCAGTTCTTCTGTGTGGGGATTTCTTCGGTGGAGGAGACTTGGAGGTGTCCTATAATCCCCAATTTTCATCCGAACATCCCTCCAAGATAGGACGAGTTTTCTTCGGATGTGGAGAACTATGCGGCCATTTTGCTGAAGCATCGCCAGTCCACGGAGGAGCTGATTACCCCGGAGAACATCGAGCAGTGCCTTCTCACGCGGATACAGCCGACAGGTTAGGATGCTATGGATCAGCTTCTTCATCGGATGATGAGACCATTTTCTTTTCCTGACCATATCTTCTTCTACTCAGACGCCAGGCGACCGGCTGTGGAGGAGGAGCCTACAGCCGAGCTGGCGGTGATCGATCTCGGTGATGATTCGGCTGTCAACGAGCCATGAGCTCCCGAGGGGTGCTCCCGAGCCCGAGACAAGGGCAAGGGAATGGCCCAGGAGGGGACTTCCAGGCTGCGGGGGTCCAAGCACAAAGATCCCATAGAGGGCATGATACGGGACGCCGTGAAGGCCAAGAAGTGGACCAAGAAGGCCAGGTTCGACCTTGTTGTCGAAGGGGACTCTGGCTCGGCGGCTCTCCCATCTTCCGAGCGAGATAGAGCCGACCCTATTGGGTCGGCTCCCCTATCCGCCGAGCAAGAGGGGGCCGAGGAAGCTAGGACCGCTTCTGGGGGCGGCGGCATCGCTGGATCGGCTCTCCCCTCAATGAGAACTGAGGGGGCCAGGGTTGAAGCAGGCGATGCTGGGACCACGGCTGAGACCGGGGCGTCGATTGAGGTGGGCGACGCTCCGGGTGGCGGTGCAGGTGCCGAGCCGGTCGAGGCCGGGGGGTCGTGAGGAGCGGCGACACAGCCCCAACTGACCAAGGCAAGAGGGGCGGATGAAGCAGCGGCTCGATCCGGGCCAGCCGGTGGGGCTCCCGAGGAGATGCCGTTCGGAGGTGGGGCCCTTATTTCGGCGGCTCTGGAGAGGTTGGGCATTTAGGGCCCTCTGTATCAGGTATGTCGCAGCATAGCTGCGAAGGTGGTGAAGGGGGGAGATAGGCAGCGCTCCCCGCCCGTGGCTCTCGAGCTGGTTATGGAGGGCGGCTTGGTCTTGGCCCAGATGGGGGCCACTCTGGCTGAAGCCTACGCTCTGTCAGAGTTGGAGCGGTCGACCCTTGCCTGGACCTTTGGTGGGTTGGATAGGAAGGTGGCTAAGCTCATCGAGGAGCGTGACGAGCTTCGACGGGAGCTCTCCTCAATTAAAGAGCTGGCGCGGGCGAGCCAGGTGGAGGCCCGGACGATGTCCGAACAACTGGCTCGGGCCCGCGAGTTGCTTGAGAGGAAGAGCAAGCTTCTGGAGGAGGAGCGTTTGGCCCGCGTCGAGCTAGATGGCCGGTGGGAGGCTGAGCGCGCCGAGCTGGTGGACCGAGCCGAGGAAGCCGTGCGTCTTCGAATTGAGGCCGAGGCTGATTGGGCCGAGGTGGAGAAGCAGATGGTCAAAGTCGAGCAGAGGTTATCCGAGGCGGAGCGGGAGAAGGCCGAACTCGCCGGTAGGTTGGAATCAGCCGGGGCGGAGGCACTCAAGCAATACAGACGCTCGGAGGCCTACCGGGTCGATCTTAAGGAGGCTGCCCTCCCCTACTATGAGTCAACACTTCACCGGGGCATCCGCAAGGGATTCAAGCAAGGCTATGACCAGGCCATCTCTTACGCGGAGGAGCAGGCGTCCGAGATAATTAATTTCCCACCGGGCAATGCTATGACTCAGATTTATCATCCTACGGTTCTTCTTGTTCGGCATCGGAGGAAAGAGACCAGGGGGACTCTTCGTCCGAGGGGTCGCCAACTCTGGATGCCTCGGGAGGGCGCGCAACCGAGGCAGTTTCCACACTGGTGGGGTCAGTGCCAGGGTCGGCCGTCACCGAGGGTGCCGGGGGCAGACCGTCTAAAGCATGTATCTGTTTTGCTTTTTCTCCTTTTATGTTTTCCTTTTTTCGAAGAAAAGCATCTTTTTTTGTGTAGAGAACGTAAGGCAGTAGCGTTATGATGAAGACTTAACTCTTTTGTACCGCCATTGCCGTAGTTTGACCAGCGTATCTGTAGTAGTTGGAAAGTGTCGATACTTTCTGCGCGGATATCACATGATGGCTGGGCGATCGTCTGACAGGGTGTCTTTTCGTTTTCTCATGCTTTAACTGCCCGGCCACTTCGTGTGTCCCATTAGGATGGAACCGAGGAGTCTGAGGTGACCGTCCGTAAGGAGAAGTCCCTTTAGCATGTTTTCGAGGGGAGAATCATTTAAGGCAAGTAACCTCCCTTCGCCTATAAAAGGTCTGAAGGGAGTCTCTCCCTCTTCATCGCTTAGGATTTTTTCTGACAATCTTCGCTCTCTCCTTCTTCAAGAAGCATTGTGCCGTTGAATTTGAAGCATGGAAGACGCTCTAGAAGACGAAGCTGCCGATGATGGAGTGCAGAGAGTCCTTGCTGCTTCAGATTTGAAGGGAGTTTGATAGCCGGCGGGTGGATTTGAAGGGGGCTCGACGTGCGGAAGCACGTCGCCCTCTTTTATCAGTTCTGGCGGCGCTGGCGGGGAGATTACTCGGGAAGGAGGTTCGACATGCTGGGGCATGTCGAACTGTTGTCCCTGACCTGTCGACTCCATCCTGAGGGGAGGGGAAAACGATTAAGCTCCCTCCTTTCCGGGCTTTCTCCTGCCTCCTCATCCAGCTCTGCTGGTTTCTTTTTCTCTCCCCCTTTTCACTCTTTGGAGGGTGCCTACACTCTCTTCCTTCCAAAGAGTTGGCAGAGAGGAGGCCTTCATTCATATTCCCTCTTCCCCTTCCTCTATCTCTGTCAACTTGGAAGGTAGCCTTCTTTTTCCTAATCCCTCTGTAACCTTTGTTCCGAGTTACCCGAGCCAACGGAGTCGACTACCCTTAATCCGAGCCAGTTTCTGCACGAAGCAGAGTCAGTGGCTGGACGCGAGAAGGCTAACCGAGTCAGCCGAGCGATGGGCTCGTATGGCGGCGCCAGATAGATTTTTGCTTTTTTGACATGTATTGTCTTGGCTTCGTCCTTTCTGATGTGCAAGCAAGTTGTTTGAATAAAAGGGGAAAGGAAACTTTTGTTTTAGTTCATACTGCTTACACAATGCTCGGTGTTCAGAAGTAGAACTTGCGTAGTGTAGTCACGTTCCACGTTCGAGGGATGGGTTCTCCTTCCATAGTAGATAGTCGGTACGCTCCTTTCCCGAGCATCTCGACCACTCGGTAGGGGCCTTCCCAATTAGGGGATAACTTGCCCGCCGCCTCAAGTGGTCGAGAGGCTTTGGCTTTTCTGAGAACGAAGTCTCCCAGCTGGAAGTGTTTATCTTGGACTTTGGCGTTGTAGTATTGAGTGAGGCGGTGTTGATATTCCGTTGCTCAGATGTTGGCAATCTCTCGGAGTTCATCCGCTAGGTCGAGGTTTTCGAGTAGTTTCTGGTCGTTTGCCTCGGGTGAGAAATAGATGACTCGGAGGGGGGGATTGGCAATCTCCAACGGGATCACGGCCTCGGTGCCGTACACCAGCTGAAAGGAACTTTCACCAGTTGCCGTTCTGGGAGTCGTTCTGTGTGACCAAAGTATGTTCGGTAATTCCTCAAGCCAGTTGCCCTTGGCTTTACCGAGCCTGGTCTTGATACCTTTTAAGATAGTCTTATTGGCATTTTCGACCAGCCCGTTAGCTTGAGGGTGGGCGACCGAGGTGAAGTGATTGCGAATGTTTAGGTCGGCGCATCTATCTCGAAAATAACGAGAATCAAATTACCGACCGTTATCGCTCACTATCACCCGGGGGATGCTGTAGCGACAGATGATCGACTTCCAGACGAAACTCCAGATGACTATCTCGGTGATCCTAGCTGTGGCTTCGGCCTCGATCCACTTGGTGAAGTAATCGATGGCGACAATGATGAACTTCTTCTGGGCCTGAGCTGTAGGGAACGGCCTGAGGATGTCGATTCCCCACCGAGTGAAAGGATAAGGCTCGGCTAGGGTGACGAGCTCCGTTGCCGGCTGATGGACCAAGTGGTCAAATCACTGGCATCGGTCACAGTGTTGTACAAAGGTCGAGCAGTCGTGTTGCAGAGTGGGCCACCAGTAACCTTGCCATAGCAAGATCCTGGCGAGCGACCTCCCTCATAAATGTGCTCCGCATAGGCCTTCGTGAACCTCTTGAATCGCTCGGTTGGCTTCATCAGTACTGAGGCACTTCAGGAGAGGACTGAAGAAGGATCTTCGGTATAAAGTGCCGTCAAGAATGACGAATCGCCGAGCTTGGTACTTCAATCTCCGGGCTTCCCGGGGGTCGGGAGGTTCTTGAGAGTCTTGGAGCCACGACAGGTAGGGGGTACGCCAGTCACTTGGGGAGGCCGAGTCAACAGCCAGGAGCTCCGAATCAATGCTCGGTCGCTCTAGCTCTTCGAGAAGGACCAATCGAGTACCCTCGGGGTCAAGAGAGGAGGCCAGCAGAGAGAGGGCGTCCGCTCGGGAGTTTTCTTCCCGAGCTATTCGGAATACCTCAAAACTCTCAAACTGTTGTGCCACGGCTCTGACCAGCTGGAGGTATTTAACCATCGGTGCTTCTCGAGCTTCGTAATTACCGTTGACCTGGCTAGCGACCAGTTGGGAGTCAGTGTGAATTCTGACTCGCTCAGCCCCCAGCCGTCGGGCCATGCGGGATCCCGAGATAAGGGCTTCGTACTCGGAGGCATTATTGGACGCCTGGAAGTTGAACTTCAAGGCGTATTGTAGCTCTGCTACTTCGGGGGACTTCAGGAGGATGCCGGCGCTACTCCCCGCCGAGTTGGAGGATCCGTCGACGAACAATTCCAAGGTTGGCCCGGGCGCGGACGGAGATTTTTCTTCGGTCGGGATGGTGCTCTCGGCGATGAAGCCAGTGAGTGCCTGTCCTTTGATAGTCGAGCGAGGTTGATACGATATATCGTTGGCCCCGAGCATGATGGCCCACTTGACGAGGCATCCCGAGGCTTCAGGGTGAGCGAGGATCCTCTTCAGTGGTTCACCGGTCAGCACGATGATGGAGTGCCCTTGGAAATAGGGTTGGAGGCGCTTGGCTGAGGTAACCAATGCTAGCACGAGTTTCTCGGTTGCGGGGTACCTTCTTTCAGCCTCGTTGAGTACCTTGCTGGTGTAGTAGACCGGTCTCTCGACTCCCGAGTCATTTCTGACCAGGACCGAGCTAACTGTGGATGGAGTTGCCAAGAGACAGAGATGCAAGGCTTCACCTGGGACAGGCTTGGAAAGCACCAGGGGTGAAGCCAGAAACTCTTTAAGCTTGGTGAAAGCTCTTTGGCATTCCTCATCCCATGCAAACGTAGCAGATGCCATTTTGGGCCCCCTCAACAGTTTGAAGAAGGGTAGGCATCGTTCGGCCGTACGGGACAGGAATCTGCTGAGCGCGGCAATGCGCCCGGTAAGGCGTTGAACATCCTTGATGCAGGTGGGTGGGCACATGTCCATGATGGCCTGGACTTTGTCGGGGTTGGCCTCGATCCCACGCTGGGTCACCAAGAAGCCCAGAAATTTCTAGGATCTTACTCCAAAGGCACACTTGGTGGGGTTGAGCTTCATATTGGACCTCAGGAGAGTGTCGAAGGTCTCTACTAGGTCGACGAAGTGGTCCTCGGCCTTGGGGGTCTTGACGAGCATGTCATCGATATAGGCCTCGATGTTCCGGTCAAGCTGTCCCTCGAACATATGATTGACCAGCCTCTGGTACGTGGCCCCAGCGTTCTTCAACCCGAAAGGCATCCGGGTGTAGCAGTATACGCCGAAGTCGGTGATGAAGGCATTCTTCTCGATGTCTTCTAGATCCATTCTGATTTGGTGGTAGCCCGAATAGGCGTCCAGGAAGCTGAGTATCTCGTTGCCCGAGGTTGAATCAACCAGTTGGTCGATGCTCGGCAATGGATAGTAGTCCTTTGGTGTGGCTTTGTTCAAGTCGGTGAAGTTCACGTACATTCGCCACTTTCCTGAAGCTTTTGGCACCAGGACGACATTAGCCAGCCACGTCGGGTACAGGACCGATCTAAAAAGACCAGTCTTTTGCCCCTTGGTGACTTGCTCCTTGATGATCGTCTACTTCTCTGGCACGTGCTTCCTTCTGTGTTGTTGTACGGGCTTCATGGTTGGGTCGAGGTTGAGTTTATGCATTACCGTCTCTCCCGGCATCCCGGGGAGTTGATCATCAGACCATGCAAAGACTCGGATGTACCCGGAAAGAAAATCTTTGTATTGCTACTGAACCTCAGATGGTAGGTCGGCTCCAATCTTTACTCCTAGGGTCGGGTTGTCGTTTAGGAAAACCGTTAGCAGCTCGCCTCCGGGCTTGGAGGTTGCAGGTTTTTCCTCGACTTCCCGGGGGCCCTTGTTCTTCCCGTCTGGCCTTGTGGCTTCAACCAAGATATTATAGCACCTTCTGGCCATCGTCTGGTTGCCCCGGACTTCCTCCACCCCATTTTTAGTGGGGAACTTCATCTTTTGGTGATATGTAGAGGGCACCGCTTTTGTTCGGCTAAGGATTACTCGACCGAAGATCGCGTTGTATGCTATCATACCCTTGATCACTATGAAGTCCACCATAACCGTAACGGTTTTGGGTGGGGTGCCGAGAGTAACTGGCAGGCTTAGGGCTCCCTCGGGATAAGCGGCCTGGCCATTGAACCCGCAAAGGGGGGTTCGGATCGGGCGGAGTTTAGACAGATTCTCCCCCATCTTAACGAAACACTCGTAAGATAATACATCAGGGGCACTTCCATTATCAATTAGAATCATGTCTACGTTACAATGGTTTATCGTGGCCGATATGACTAGGGCGTCGTCATGCGGGGTGGTCAGCCCTTCCAGGTCTTGGTTGGAGAAGACTATGACCTGGGGCACACTTGGCGGGGCCTTGGGGGGATCGATGGCTCGGCTCGCCCGCTCAGCATGACACTTCCTTCCTCAGCCACTGTCTCCTCCTGTTGCAGCTCCTCTAGCGATGACGTTGATGTTGACCCCGCGAGGAGCGTTGTCAATTTCCTCTGGGGCGTCTCGGTCTTCCTTATGCCCGGCCACGAATCGGGATATATGTCCCTGGCGGAAGAGGCGCTAGATCTCATCCTGGAGCTGGTGGCAATCGCCAGTGTGATTCCCGTGGTCGCTGTGGAACAGGTAATGTTTGCTGCGATTGCGGCTTTTCGACCTCATTGGCTCGGGTTGGCAGAGGAGGCCCGAGCCTTTGATGTCTTCATATATCTCGTACACTGGAGCGGTTAAGGGAGTGTACCGCTCGTACTTCTGGGACGGTTCTTTTTGCTCCCCGTCTCGGTTCCGCCTCTTTCCTTGGCCCACGCTTGACTCAGGTGCTCGCTTCTTGTCCCCCTCCCGACCCGAGCCGGTTGCGCCTCGGCATGCGCTGAGAACTTCTTCGCACTCAGCATGGCGTAAGTCCAGAGTCACTAGCTCGGCAAGGATCGAGGGAGGGTGGAGGACAAGTTCGCGGTGGAGGTTCTCGTCCCGGGTGCCTCCGGTCAGCGCGGTTATGGCCGAGGCTACATTCAGGCGGGGGATTCTCAGGGATTCCGATTGAATCGGTTGATGTAAGCCCGGAGTCTCTCCCCTTGCGCCTATTTGAGAGCCAATAGCCCCGTTACCGACCTCGGGGGGCCGCTGCCGATGAAACTCTCTTTAAATACTTGCCCAAACTGCTTGAAGTCTCGGATGGATCCGGGGGCGAGGGCCCGGAACCATGCTTGGGCACCTTGGACCAGGGTGGTCGCGAAGGCTAGGCATTTGATGGTGTCAGACGCCCCGTGAAGGGTCATCAGGGCGTCGAAGCTGTCGAAGTGGTCGGCCGGGTTGCCTTGGCCGTCGTAAGGCTTGAAGATCGGGATGGAGGTTCTGGGAGATACCTCTGCCTTCAAGATGTAGTTTGAGAACGGGGATCTCTCCTCGTCCTTTGGCGGAGAGGTCTTCCGTAAGGCGCATAAGGCGCGCTCCTGCTCTGTGAAGCGCCTCTCAAACTCTCGCAGACGGAGGGATAACTTCGGCTGCTGTTCCACCGTGGGGCTAGGGGGTGTGATGGCAAGCTGTCCTGGAGCTCCCTGGGGACTTCGGTCTCCGGGTGCGGACGGTGTGCCCCAGGTTTCCCCCGTTTCGGTGTGGAGGAGGCCTCTTTGCTCCGGAGGGGGGGCTTGTGAAGGTCCTCCTGACCTGTTGCGAATAAGCTGCCACCCTCAGAGGGTGAAGCGACCTCCGATAGTGTGTTGGGACGCATCTCCACGGGGAGGGCTTTCCGGAGGGGTGCGTGACCTTCCTTCCCTGGCCGCCTGGGTCCTCATGAGTTCTACGAGGACATCCAGTTTTGTGTTGAGGGCTTGGAAAGCATCAGCGCCCTCGTTGGATGGTTGCCTTACTACCGTGGGCGGAGGTAGTTCATCGGCTAGGGTGCTGGCGTTGGAGGGGGGGGGTCTTGCGCGGCCTGAGAAGGGCCTTCTCCCTCCACCACCATGGCCTTCCCCCTATCACCGGTGGATCTCCTCCCTGTACTTCTTCGCACCATGCTGGCTCTTTGATCGTTTCCCACAGACGGCGCTAGATGAAGAGGGGTGATCTCGGGCTGGTCCCGAGCTGGGAAGATGATCACCGATCAGTGAACTGCAAGGAAGGGAAACGGATCAGGGGGCCCAAGGGTGGTTCCCTGGGGTAAACCCTCCGATGCCTAAGTCAGTAGAGCAGTGGTGGAAGCTATTAAAAGAGGAGTGGGGAGATACATGAGATCCCTCTCCACCAAGGTGGTGAAGTGGTTCATGCTGAGGGAGTTTTAGGCGTGTGTAGGCCTTACCTTTTACTGGAGGGAGTGTCTGGTTTAAATAGTGCGCCAGCCTCATGAGTCCCGTAAGCTGAGGAGTTTCAGGTGGGAGTTACGTCCTCAACGTGGGCTCTTTACGTCTCCATCGTGAGATCTTTATAGCCTTGAGGAGTCGTGGGTCCCTTATCTGATGCGGGACGGACACGCGACTCGACTCCAATTGAAATGCGATCCTTGGACTCTAAGCAAGCTCGCGATCGTCCCTAACGAGGGAAGCGTCGGGCGTGCCCGGTTGAGAAACCGGCAAAGAGCTAGGGTGGTCAACTCACAAATTCGTGCCCAGATCGAGTCACGGGACGATCTCGCTCTCTCTCGCAGCAGTGGTGATATAAAAAGTATAGCGAGCTACGATCCTAGCATGCTCTCTAGCAGCGCCATACAGAAATATATACGAAATAAAGCAAATGCTGAGATGGGAGCGAATACGATACCTCCACGCTACCGGGCGTAGGGAAGACTTCCCGGCCGAACTCGTACTCCCGGAACAGTAAATACACAAATATTACAGCAATGAATATGAATGCCCACTCCACGCAGGGAGGTAAAGGGTGACACAGCGGGACCCGAGAGTAGCGGGTTCGGGTTGACGGGCGGCTTCTTGCGTAGCTTCGACGGCATGCGTACTCACGACCGTGGGACCCATGTGCTGGTCAGTGGGACCGTGTGGGACCGGAGTGGCACCACAGTGGTGGGGATGCCTAGAAGGGCGCTCCCTGGGATGGCGGTGTGCTGGTTCACCGACCGGAGGCCGGGCGGCTCCGATCTCCACTCGTCGGAGTTGCTAGCCACGGATCTGTAGTTCTATTTTGCAGCGCGCGACCCGGCGAGATCTGCTGCTGCAGTCACTCCCGACGTCGGATTGATGCACAAGAGATACCGATGGAAAGATGACTTGAAATCCTTTGATCTATGTCCGGAGAAAGAAATTAGAGTTTCACGTCGATGGCCTTTATCGAATTTTTAAGCTGCTGGCTTACAGGATCTAAAAACTCAGGGCAGATTTGAGTTTTCCTGAGAGTTGGCGTTGACTGTGATGTAGACCTTCTATTCAGCCTTTGAACCCTTCATAAAAGTTGTAGAGGCCGAAGAGCGGAAAATGGAGATATATCTTATGAAAGGTTTGGTGGAAGTTTCAATTTTTTGTGGATTTTATGCTGACTCAGGGTCGGATCTGGACAGCAGAGATAGAACTAAATTTGGGGAAAAGACACATTTTATAAAAATGGGTAGAAGGCTTTATAAATTTGATGAAAATTTTTGGAGGGTGGGGATGATGGACAGAACCTCCAATAAATTTTGGGATTCCAACAAAAATCAAAAAAGGGGTCGAAACGGGGAAGAACTAAACTTCTGCTACACAGATCTGAAAAGGGACAGATCTGGAAGACAGAAAGACACGAAAATGGAAAAATGTAAAACGAAGTCTAAAGGATGTGATTTTGTTACTGGAGGTTGGGAATCAAGAGAGGAACCAACCCTGAAAAATCTCAACTCCAGATTAGGTCGGAGTTTGGAGCTAAAATTCCCGGATCAGCTGGCTGTCCTGAGTGGATAGAACTCCAGCGACGATGGTGGCAGTGCGACGGTGGCTCGTTGGCGGCACGATCGGTAGCGACGGCAACAGAGATAGAAGATAGATAGGAGGAGGAGGAGATAGAAAGGGTCTCAGCCCTGGGAAGAAGAAGAACCAGAGGGGAGGAGAGAGGGTAGGGGCGCACCCTTCAAGCTTGCTTGCAATTTCTTGTTCAAATGATCATTAATTACATAAAAGGTGAAAATACAAGCTTATATATGAAACTAAAAAAGACCAATAATAACCTTGGTCGATGGACACATGGGGGGAATAATGGGAATAAAAAAATCTCACAAAGGGACAATGGAGAGGGCGGCCCTTGAAGAAGTCAAAATGACTTTGGCTTCTTTTATTCCAATTTCAACCATTACACCTACCTTGTACCTACCTTGTCCCCTTGACCATGGGCCAACATTTGGGCCCCTATGTGGAGTGGCCCATATGTGAGAGAGAGGCCCAATTGGGCTCTAAAGGTGTAGAGCCCCAATTGTGGAATTTGGACCCCTTTTCAAGACACTTAGCCCATATTATACTCTTGACCCACTTAACACTCATAAATGCTCACAAATACAATTACACACTCAAATACACCCCAAACGAATATGAAAAAATATCTAAACACAAGTAAATGAAGTGGCTTGCTCCGATGTCCCCATCATTATCTTTGTGAACTCCTGCTCATAAAGGGCTCTCAACGGCAGCGTGGATAAGCAATCATCGCTCGACCCAAGCATGAAGAGTGCCAACCCTATCCGGGAGATAGGCATAGCTCGGATGAGGCTCTGCCGGAGTGGGAGCGGAGCGCTAGCCTTTATCCCGGCGAGGGGGATAGGTTGGGCTTGGGTATTCCTCCGACCGGACTGACGCTCGGGCCTTCCGAGCCTAATGGCCATCGAGGAAGGGCTTAATCTCGAGTGATTTTATTGGGCTTTGATGCTAAGTGGGCCCTGCGTGGCTGTCACTTAGATGAGCTGGGCCTCGTTTGGTCCTGGTGGACCTAGTTCGGCCGCTCTTAGATGGGCTACAGAAATCCCCCTCTCTACTAGACTCAACCAGTATCCGGTACATGGCGGATGTTTGATCCGAAGAACGCACTCACGCAAGTGTGCTACCTTCCCGATAGGCGTAACCTATCATTCCGGGAACACCTTTTGATATACAGGGTATAGGAATGCAATGCGACACCTTGGACCGACTAACTGACTACCCTAGACTCGACTGGGCTCTGATACCAATTAGATGCGGGACGGGACGGGACTCGAGACAACAAGGGACTCTAGATCGCGGACGTCCCTAAGCGAGGGAAATACGTGGATCTACGCGGTTGAGGAATTGGCAATGAGTCTCGGGTATCAGCTTTTCCGTGTGCTCGGATCGAGTCACGGGACGGGTTACACTCACTCACTCTCACAGTGGTGATAAAATTATAACGAGCTAGTTATCCTATCACTCTAGCAGCGACATATGAAGATACACGAAGTAAGCAAAATGCCAAAGTAGGAGGGTGGCGAGTGTACCTCCATGCTCCAAGCGTGGGGAAGACGATCCCGGCCAAGCTTCGTACTCCCGGTACAAACAAATAACAAAATTTACAGCAAGAGTTTTACTGCCCACTCTACGTAGGGAGGTAAAGGGATACACATGGGGCCCGGGAGTATCGCACTTGGGTTGACGGGCGACTTATTGGGCAGCTCCGACGGTTCCGGCACGCTGCTACTCTGGCGACATCTTGCTGTCCCGAACTGGTTCTTCTATTTTAGCACTGCGCGACTCGGCGAGAAAAATTCCTGCGATCAGCACGGACGTCGGATCGACGCGAAACTAGCGTCGTCGTGAAGCTAACTTGGAGATCTACAACCTCCTAGTGTCACAGGAATTTTCCTGTCGCTGGACTTTCCGTGGGGAATTTTAGAACATGAAGGTTTTCTATCTCAGAACAGATCTGGCAGACTGGGATCTGCTTAAAGAAGAGAGTTGACCGTGGCACAAACGGAAGATTTTAGACTTGGGATTTTTATGGAAGATAGTGGGGAAAATAAGGAACACGAGGATAATTTTTTTATAATTTTCTGAGGTGGTTTGAGAGGTGAAATGGATTTTATAACAGGGGGTGGTCGGATCTGGACTGTAGAACAGATTTCGGATTTTACAGTGGTTTTTTGGATGGGTAAACAAATTCATAAAATCATGAAAAAAAATTGTGGAAGAAGGATTTGGTGGACAGAAAACACAGTCCAAATTTCAGATCGATCTGGAATTAGGAAGGGGGTGAAAAGGGCAAAGAGATGGCTTGCTAGAACATAAATCTGCACAGGGACAGATTGTGTAGACCAGGGAAGAATATGGTGGAACGGGGGGCAAACGGTGGAGGAATAATCTGGAAAAAAATTTTGGAGAGAGGGGATTTCGTGGGGAACTCACCCTCAAAATTTGGGGTCGATCAGATCTCCTGATTGGGAGATAAAATTCGGGCAATAGCTTGTTGTCTAGGGGTGGACAGAATTCCAACGGCAAGGCGGTGATGGTGCAATGGCGGCTCGATGGCGATGGCGGCGGCGGTGCTGAGCTTCTCACTCAGAGAGGAGTTGATGAGGAGGCTTCACACCTCTGAAGATCAGCCTTCACAGCTGCAAGGGGGTGGAGAGAGGGAGAGGGCTACGCCCTTGGCCTTCTTCAGCAAAAAATGGGATTTTTTCTTCATTATTTACTATAGAATTCACAAAATACAAGGTTTTTATAGAAATGGATAAAAGACCTAAATTATCCTTAGATCTAGGGTTAGGGAGGGGAAAATGGGGGATGAGATATTAATCTCCCATGTGGTCAAAATGACCAAAATAAAAAATTACTAAAGGGGGGGCGCCCCTTGGACCAAGGAGGCCAAGTTGGATTTTACTTCTTGGTCAATCTTCTACCTTGGACCAAAGACCAACCTTTTGGGCCCACGGACCTAGGTGAGCCAATGGGAAAGAGGGTGGGGGACCCCGCTGGACCTACTGGCTTTTTACAAAGAAACCCAAAGACTTCTAAGGACTAACACATTGGCTAATACTTGCCATATAATTGCAAACTCAATTACCCAAGGATATAAATGCAAACAAAATGATACAAATGCAAAAACAAAATGTTAGTGCCCGGTGTAAAAAGCTCTGTGGGTGGTAATGAAAGCTCTGTGGGTGGTAATTATTTCTGGCTCGGAATAACAGACAGTGAGGATAGAACAGGACCTGCCTGAAAATGGATTTTGACCGACAAGGAAGGGGTGGATCTGGATTTTCGGGATTTTATGGTGGATAGAGGGGGATGTGTGGGACATGCTCAAATTTTTTGGGATTTTTTTGGAAATGGTTAAGGGGGCGGGAAAAATATAATAACAAGACACTATCCCGCAGATCTGCTGATTGGCAGACTATCAAGGGTGGAACTAAAATACAGAGAAAAATATCAAACGACGTCTGATTGACACGAAATTTAAACTGAGAGAAGGTAACAACAAGGGGGATGATCTATAAAAATTTTAAGGTCATCAGATACACGGATTGGGAGGATCAACCAGATCTTCAAGTTGCTATTCTTGATTTAGTGGTTCAAGATAGCAGCTCGGAGATGTTGTTGTGGCGGCACGAACGGAGGCGGCGGCGGCGGCTGGAAATCGCATCCAGCAGAGGTGGTAGAGGTGGGAGTCACTCCCAGAATCAAGGCTTCACACCTTGGATTTGCAACATGTTAGGTTCGGTGCAGTATTCAGAGGGGGGGTGAATGAATATAACCCTTTAAAAACCTTTACCCAATTAAAAGGTTATGATGCTCACTAACTATCTAGAGTGCTAACTAGACAGATGTATCAAATCTGAAATACTAATTAGCAGTAGCACCATTCTTCCACTCAAATAAACTTTCGCTCACTCAACGGATTAAACACTCAGAACAAGATCTGATCAACCACTTGGAGCGCCCCTATGCAAACATCTAGCGGAAGCAAAACATATAGAGAAATCAGACCACTGCACAGAGGATTTTTAGGTGGTTCGGTCCTCCAGACCTACATCCACCCCACACTCAAACCGAGTGTGGTTTCCACTAGCTCACGCTAGAAACCGCAGACTCAGTCTGCAATAAATGCTGCCAAACAGCTTGACCAGGGGAACAGCCTCCCCTCTTCCTCCCAACCGGAGGGAACCACTAGTGACACCAGTCACTAGCTAACCAGAGACACAAGGTCTCTCTTCCTCCAAACCTGGAGGGAACCCCTGGACTTGAATCCACAAGCCCAGAACCGGAGACAAGTCTCCCTTCCTCCAGACCGGAGGGAAACAACAAGTAGCACCCAGCTACTTGCAACCGGAGATAGCAATCTCCCTTCTCCTGAACAAACAGGAGGAACCCACAAGTGACTGCAGCCACTTGGAACCGGAGATGTCAATCTCCCTTCTCCTGAACTAACAGGAGGAACCCCGACCACTCTACAGAGTATCGGAAACACAGCAAACCAGAAAACAAAGGAAAGAACAATAAACGAAAAATGACTTCAGTAAAACAGAAAGCTGAAAGATGAAGTGCACAATGTGGCTCTCAACGGAGCTGACTGGCCTGGATTTGATCCACGGTCCAGTAGACGGATCTTCAGGTAAGATCTTCCTTCTTCTCCACGAGCTCTCTCGCTCACTCTCTATCTTTCTTTCTCTTTCTTCTGCTCTCCTCTTACTCCCTGCTTCTTCTTCTCTTCACACTCTTCTCGAGCTCTCTACCTCTCTTCTTCTCCTTCTGCTCTTCTTCTTTCTCTTTTCTTCTTCTATCTGGATCGTGGCTCTCTGTATGAGCGTTTCTTCACGCCAACTCGATCACCCTCCATCTGTGGACGAAGGCTCCTATATATAGCAGCAGCAGTAGGTGGATAGGGCACAAACCGCGTGTGCCTCCCACGTTTCCTGCCCTAATATTTCAGACCACGTGGAGGCTCCTCTGTATCTTGGATCACGTGCCAGATGCAGCCTTGTATCACGTACTGCTTCACGATTAGAGCACCTGTAAAACAGAGTATCGGATAAGTAATCAATTTAAGGAACACCTCTGTATAGATTATCAGAAGAACAGTACTTTAGAAGAAACTTGAACGAGGTTAAAACGAAGCAACACGAAGTGACAAATAGCAACGACACGGAGACAACGCGAGGACACAATAGGGAAAACGACACGAAGTCAGTAAAGACTCGATGTACAACAGTAAGTAACACGAAGTAAAACACACAGACATAAACGATAACACGAGATGCAACTAGAGGACAGAGAGAAGCGACACGAGGTTCACACAGAAAATGACACGAGGTATACTGTGACAGAACAGACACAATGAAGAGAACGACACAAGGTGGTGGCACAGAAAGCAACACGAGGTGCTGCAATGTTCTGCACGCAGTGGAACAAAAAAGAATGACACGAAGACACAGAAACAACAGTAACCGACACGAAGTAAGTACGACACCAAGATGAGGTTGACACGAAATGAAAACAACACGAAGTGAAGTTGACACGAAGTGAAAATAACACGAGGTAAAAAGAAGAACGACACGAGATACATGGAGACAAAACAGAAACCAACACGAAGTGTGGTTTCAACACAAGAAAGACACAAGGTCTAGGAAGAACAAAAACGACACGAAGACACAAAACAAAAAACGACACGAGGTGTAACAAACACGAAGACGAAACACAGGTTTCGACACGGAGTGAAAACGACACAAAGACATAACAGAATTGACATGGGTTGAAATCAACACGAAGTCAAAAACTGAAATCGACACGGAGTGAAAACGACTCGAAGAGAAAATTGCACGAACTTACGAACGACACGCGGACAACACAAACAGACTCGACTTGATTACGTAAGACCAATACGAAGACAGAACACTAAAACAACACGAAGACGTAGACACTGAACCAACACGAAGACAATCAAAATAAAAACAACATGAAGACAATAAAGCAAAAAACAACACGAAGACAAATGAGACAAGGGAAACGACACGAAGTCTAACCTCATACAAGCTTTCCTGTCACGCAAGGAAATCAACACGAAGTGTTGTAAGCTCATACGACACGAGATCTTTTCGTGTTAGTGAGGGGAAACAACACGAAGACTCAAGTACAGAAACAGCACGAAGATGAAGTACAATCTGATGTACAGACTTTGAAGAACAGTGTTGAATGTGTAGACTTGTAGTTTATCATGAAAGAGGGCCAGTGTACAGACTTGCTGTCCTCACAGCAGACGATGTAAACACTTAGCCTATGCAGACCAATGTACAAACTTTGGCGAAGCAAAAGGCTGTATAGACTTGGAGACCCAAAGCCATTGTATAGACTTTGTCTAAGACAAGGCATGAACTGACGTTGTATATACTTAGCCAATGCAAACCAGTCCGATGTATAGACTTTAAGGAAATGCATGCTACAGTGCAATGTCTAGACTTGCGATGTGTTCGCCAAATGCACACTACAGTCCAATGTATGGACTTGGACGAATGATGCATGTGCAGTGAATAGACTTAGGGCATAAACCCCACGATGCACTGTATAGACTATGCACATAACATAAGTCTAACATAAACAATATATCAGTTGTACCAGTCACAGTCATGATGCAATCATCAAGGCACAATGTCATGAAAACACTATATCATTGCTATCATCAAAATACAATATCAATCATCAAAACCACAGCAATGAATGCTTTATGCATCAGTTTAACATGTAACAAGACTGAACATCAAATATGTTAATCTAAACTGAGCAGCAAGATGACTGAACATTTGATTAACTCACATCAACAACCAATCATCAAAGCCATCATTAAAACCATCATCAAAACCAAAACCACATGCATGGGCACAACAATCTCCCCCTTTTTGATGATGGCAACACTATCAATACATTGAGTCATTCTAATGATGTGAGGCATTCTGAAGACTCAAATTATTCTCCCCCTTTGACTTCATCAAAAAGAAAAATAATTTGAGAAATTATAGCATGTATAAGAGTTCAGTAAATTTCTCCTCCTTTCAAGAACATGATTCTCCCTTTTTGGCAAACAATATCTCCCCCTTTGATACAAACAAAATAAACCATGGGAAGGGTTAAATGCAAAAATGCAGATGCAACAAGTAATGTAATACTCCCCCTAAGTATGTGAATGCAAGGTCACAAATGATATGAACATGATTCAGTGTGACAAGGAATGTTCCCCCTGAAGAGATGCCAATTGATATGCAAGTGATGCATGACATGGAAGCTCCCCCTCAATAAGTGGACTCTTATGAGATAAATGAGAAGGAGACCACAGGGGCAAACAAGGAGAAGTTCAGGTCATTGAGCCAATGACATGAGCAGAAGAAGTTCAGATGAGCTTCAACCAGAAGGAATTCAATCAGATTTTCAAGGAAATATCATTCTCATAAATCCAAATCAGAATATTACAAAGTCTTCCATTATAAGGGCTTATGAATGAACTTTATTGAACAGCATGGTTTAATCATGATGTATGTAGAGTTTATCAATAAAATTCTGTATTGATATCTGAAACCATGATTTAATAAAAATGAACCAAGCCCTCATATTTATCTTGATTATCCTCCCTTTGTCTTACACAATCAAATCTATTGACTTCTTTCAGAATTACATGTACTAGTATTGAAATCAAGCAATTATGAAGTCATATGATTTTGTCTAGGGTTGTAGCAATTTGATTTTGGCATCAATATTCAGATATTTCAATTTATTCCATAATTTTCCTTGCTACAAATTTTTCGTGCACTCTAGTTCAGTACACACCTTGTAACTAGAGGATATACCTTGATCAGAGGCCAATATCCCTAAGCCCTTAGTGTGACTAACTGTCATGCCTTATGTGAACAGAGTTAGCATTTACACATCATGACACACTACAGCTCAATTTTTAATGAGTGAATTGTATTTCTCAGTGTACATGCCATTGCTCTGCCCGATTTTCAATGAATTCTCATTTTACAGAGTTAACTAAGGCACCTCATGACACAGTCCTTTGGACTTGTGTTTCTCAGTGACCAATGTCATTGCTCTGACAGATATTACCCTTTAGACATTTCAGAAACATTCATTTGCTTCAAAACAATATTAATCTCATGTACTTAACCAATTAAAGTCATGTATTCAAAAGTGCAGATTTCAGAAGTTTTTACAAGACATAGCATGAAACAGTTGGTTAAGATTTATTAAACATGATTCAGATATGTTAAGAGATTTTGAAGTTAAACTCCATGAATACATTAAGCTTAAACCACATGAGTTATTTCAGTCATTCTTAAGAATGTATAATAGAAGATTTCTAGTTCAAGAGTTTTTCAGATTTATGATCGAGATAGCCCATTGAAATCTTCATGAAAGACTGATAGAATTCTGAAGTCAAATGATATCAATTGATAGTAGAAGTACCAATTGTTAAGAGAGATTGTGAATCTCAAAGTTTTTTCAGAATATGATTAAGGTTTGTCAACAAAATCAGTAAGAGAGGATATGCAGTGAGCTCTGACCCATGTATGCATTTGACAGCCTATATGCAATGCACTATATGTATGCAGGGACATGCAAAGACTCGACATTTAATTGCTATGCAAAGATATGCAACTAACTCCCCCTGAAAACATGCAGTACACTGGTCTACATGAAGACAAGACCCTTGGTACTTGGCAGAGAACCTGGTCTCAAGGACCATCTCACACATAGTAAGAACCTTTAGGCAGATTTCCTTGCCTTTTAGTAACTTACCATTTGATATACCAGGGTTATGCAAGACAATGCAACTCGAGGCAGAAAACAAAATATGCAGTCTTCAGCAATAGGCAAATGATAGTCATGCAGACGAAATGTGTACCTATGAGACACATGCATTGACAATATACACTGAAGAAGCATTCAAATTCAGTTCAATCATATGTCAAGAGAAGAGCATCAGTTATGCAGAATTGAATTCAATAGTTGAGTCTGGAGTGCAGACTGATCAACTAGACAAGAGAAGATCATACAACAACCAAGTAAATCAGCATGGAATTCTTATTTTTCGTACTCACAAATTCAGATAATGAATTTAAAACAAATTTCAGAACTGACCTGAATTGAATCATGGGGTTTTCTTTTTGAGTGCCTTGGTTAACCCCCTTTTATTTCTCCTTCCAAGGCCCTACCTGCGGCAAGTCAATCAATATGATCTTGCAGGGACCCAAGCAGTCTTGGGTCCTGTACTACCCCTATCAGGTGTTCTAAACAGTTTCTTAGCAACATGGTCATCAGATTTCATCAGAAAATAATTATCCATAGAGTGACCAAGTTTATCACAGTATCTACATGAAACAGCAGATTTTCTGGTCCTGTGATGCATATCAACAGCAGCATGAGACCTATGATAATTAGCATGAATTTGTGATTTATCATTACTTGCCCACCAGCATTCAGAAGCTCGGTGGCCAGGTTTTCCACATTCATAACAAGCAAGAGTCTTTTCTTTAAGACTAGTTTTATTTCTGCCCAAGAGATTTTTGTTTGGAGGGAATCTTACAAATTTGGAATTAAAATGATTTCCCTGAACAAACCAGCAGTCCTTGACTACATGCCCATACTTACCACATTCAATGCACCTAGAATGCTTACCTCTTGAGCCAGTAAATCCCCATGAAGGCCTAAACCAACACTCAACAGCTTTGTGACCACGTCTGTTACAATTGTAACAAATGATATGTTGGTTTGAGGAAGACATGTTTCTTTTGGGGTGGTGATGATTATTTGGAAGAGTTTTATCATGCATCATATCATCCCTTATCATTACTCTGCAGTCATCCATATAATGACCATGCCTACCACAGTGGTAACAATAGGCATCAGATTTCCTAGGAACATGGTTTCTATCATGTGAGTTCCTTGGTGTATGTGAACGAGTACAAGAAGCATGAGCATTATGTATTGGCCCAACAGATTCAGCAGAACTAGCAAATTTCAGAGTACAACCAGAAGTATTCTTAGCCTTCTTTGTTTGACTCTTTCTTTTCAATTTCTGATTATTCTCAATAGATTTTGTTTGCTTTTCAATTTTCTGGGCTTTAAACTGAAAGACAGATTTCGAAGGTGACTTCTGATTTTCATTTTGTTTTGGGGATTGCCTTGAAGTACCAGCTACATTAGTGCTTTGGACAAATGTTGTATATAGCTGGTTTTTAGTGATTTTCTTAATATCAGAACAGCAATTTGTTCCCCCTTCAAAGTTATCATCCTTCCTCCTCTCAACAGTTTTCATTTTTCCTTTAATCTTGGCAGACTCAATAGCTGAATTTTCCAGATTATGAATTTTATCTTCCAAGTTAGCAATGTGAAGTTTATAACTGGCTATTTCCTGTTCACTGCAATTTACACATTCGCTTAGAACTTGGTTTGCAGTTTTATACTTCTCAATTTCTTGTTCTAGACTGTTCAAACTTTTTGAATTTTCATCATAAACAGCTTTTCCTTTTTCAATTGACAGCCATTTCTCAGAGAATACAGTATTAAGAACCATTAGCCTTTTATTTTGATCCTTTAAGTAGACATTTTCTTCTTTTAGAGATTTTATTTGTTCTTTTTGAAGAATGTCATCAGACTCAAACTCATTAATTATGTCTTCGAGAATGGCACAACCTTTACAAGAATTATCTTCTCTAATGTGCTCCTTTTCAGATTTCAAAGTTTTCACTTCTTTTCTCAATTTCTTGTTTTCAGATTTTAGTTTCTTGGATACTTTGAACAGATCTTTATACATTACTATCAATTCATCAAAAGTGTATCCATCTGATTCGGAGCTTACCTGAGATGAAGTTTCCTCACCATCACTTCCCCGGTTGGCCATTAAGCATATGGACTTTTTTCCTTCTCTATCAATGTCCGAGGTGTTCCCTTTGAGTTTCAATACCTCTGGACAATCATCCTTTGTGTGGCCAGCCTTCCTGCATTTGTAGCAAACATTAGTGTCAGCAATCTTGGCAGGATTAGAGTTATACCTTGTTTGCTGTTTGCTACCGTCAAGCTTTCCTTCTCTTTTTCTCAGAAATTTCCTGAAGTTACTAATCATCATTTCAATGTGGTCTTCATCAATTTCAGACCGCGAAAGGCTACTTTTCTTGCTTGATGATCCACTGTGGCTGGATCTGTTTGCTTTGCTGGAGCTAGCCTTCAGCACGATTGGCTCCATTGCAAACAATCTGAAAGCTCAGAACAAACTGAAGCACCTAAACCAAATAAGCAAGACAATGCACTAAGACGGAGAATCAAAGCTACGAACACAGAAAGCACACACACTGAACGGCACCAAACAAACCAGCAAGATCCTCTGCAGATTGTTAGATCTGATAGATCAGAGACCTGCTCTGATACCAAGTGTTAGGTTCGGTGCAGTATTCAGAGGGGGGGTGAATGAATATAACCCTTTAAAAACCTTTACCCAATTAAAAGGTTATGATGCTCACTAACTATCTAGAGTGCTAACTAGACAGATGTATCAAATCTGAAATACTAATTAGCAGTAGCACCATTCTTCCACTCAAATAAACTTTCGCTCACTCAACGGATTAAACACTCAGAACAAGATCTGATCAACCACTTGGAGCGCCCCTATGCAAACATCTAGCGGAAGCAAAACATATAGAGAAATCAGACCACTGCACAGAGGATTTTTAGGTGGTTCGGTCCTCCAGACCTACATCCACCCCACACTCAAACCGAGTGTGGTTTCCACTAGCTCACGCTAGAAACCGCAGACTCAGTCTGCAATAAATGCTGCCAAACAGCTTGACCAGGGGTACAGCCTCCCCTCTTCCTCCCAACCGGAGGGAACCACTAGTGACACCAGTCACTAGCTAACCAGAGACACAAGGTCTCTCTTCCTCCAAACCTGGAGGGAACCCCTGGACTTGAATCCACAAGCCCAGAACCGGAGACAAGTCTCCCTTCCTCCAGACCGGAGGGAAACAACAAGTAGCACCCAGCTACTTGCAACCGGAGATAGCAATCTCCCTTCTCCTGAACAAACAGGAGGAACCCACAAGTGACTGCAGCCACTTGGAACCGGAGATGTCAATCTCCCTTCTCCTGAACTAACAGGAGGAACCCCGACCACTCTACAGAGTATCGGAAATACAGCAAACCAGAAAACAAAGGAAAGAACAATAAACGAAAAATGACTTCAGCAAAACAGAAAGCTGAAAGATGAAGTGCACAATGTGGCTCTCAACGGAGCTGACTGGCCTGGATTTGATCCACGGTCCAGTAGACGGATCTTCAGGTAAGATCTTCCTTCTTCTCCACGAGCTCTCTCGCTCACTCTCTATCTTTCTTTCTCTTTCTTCTGCTCTCCTCTTACTCCCTGCTTCTTCTTCTCTTCACACTCTTCTCGAGCTCTCTACCTCTCTTCTTCTCCTTCTGCTCTTCTTCTTTCTCTTTTCTTCTTCTATCTGGATCGTGGCTCTCTGTATGAGCGTTTCTTCACGCCAACTCGATCACCCTCCATCTGTGGACGAAGGCTCCTATATATAGCAGCAGCAGTAGGTGGATAGGGCACAAACCGCGTGTGCCTCCCACGTTTCCTGCCCTAATATTTCAGACCACGTGGAGGCTCCTCTGTATCTTGGATCACGTGCCAGATGCAGCCTTGTATCACGTACTGCTTCACGATTAGAGCACCTGTAAAACAGAGTATCGGATAAGTAATCAATTTAAGGAACACCTCTGTATAGATTATCAGAAGAACAGTACTTTAGAAGAAACTTGAACGAGGTTAAAACGAAGCAACACGAAGTGACAAATAGCAACGACACGGAGACAACGCGAGGACACAATAGGGAAAACGACACGAAGTCAGTAAAGACTCGATGTACAACAGTAAGTAACACGAAGTAAAACACACAGACATAAACGATAACACGAGATGCAACTAGAGGACAGAGAGAAGCGACACGAGGTTCACACAGAAAATGACACGAGGTATACTGTGACAGAACAGACACAATGAAGAGAACGACACAAGGTGGTGGCACAGAAAGCAACACGAGGTGCTGCAATGTTCTGCACGCAGTGGAACAAAAAAGAATGACACGAAGACACAGAAACAACAGTAACCGACACGAAGTAAGTACGACACCAAGATGAGGTTGACACGAAATGAAAACAACACGAAGTGAAGTTGACACGAAGTGAAAATAACACGAGGTAAAAAGAAGAACGACACGAGATACATGGAGACAAAACAGAAACCAACACGAAGTGTGGTTTCAACACAAGAAAGACACAAGGTCTAGGAAGAACAAAAACGACACGAAGACACAAAACAAAAAATGACACGAGGTGTAACAAACACGAAGACGAAACACAGGTTTCGACACGGAGTGAAAACGACACAAAGACAAAACAGAATTGACATGGGTTGAAATCAACACGAAGTCAAAAACTGAAATCGACACGGAGTGAAAACGACTCGAAGAGAAAATTGCACGAACTTACGAACGACACGCGGACAACACAAACAGACTCGACTTGATTACGTAAGACCAATACGAAGACAGAACACTAAAACAACACGAAGACGTAGACACTGAACCAACACGAAGACAATCAAAATAAAAACAACATGAAGACAATAAAGCAAAAAACAACACGAAGACAAATGAGACAAGGGAAACGACACGAAGTCTAACCTCATACAAGCTTTCCTGTCACGCAAGGAAATCAACACGAAGTGTTGTAAGCTCATACGACACGAGATCTTTTCGTGTTAGTGAGGGGAAACAACACGAAGACTCAAGTACAGAAACAGCACGAAGATGAAGTACAATCTGATGTACAGACTTTGAAGAACAGTGTTGAATGTGTAGACTTGTAGTTTATCATGAAAGAGGGCCAGTGTACAGACTTGCTGTCCTCACAGCAGACGATGTAAACACTTAGCCTATGCAGACCAATGTACAAACTTTGGCGAAGCAAAAGGCTGTATAGACTTGGAGACCCAAAGCCATTGTATAGACTTTGTCTAAGACAAGGCATGAACTGACGTTGTATATACTTAGCCAATGCAAACCAGTCCGATGTATAGACTTTAAGGAAATGCATGCTACAGTGCAATGTCTAGACTTGCGATGTGTTCGCCAAATGCACACTACAGTCCAATGTATGGACTTGGACGAATGATGCATGTGCAGTGAATAGACTTAGGGCATAAACCCCACGATGCACTGTATAGACTATGCACATAACATAAGTCTAACATAAACAATATATCAGTTGTACCAGTCACAGTCATGATGCAATCATCAAGGCACAATGTCATGAAAACACTATATCATTGCTATCATCAAAATACAATATCAATCATCAAAACCACAGCAATGAATGCTTTATGCATCAGTTTAACATGTAACAAGACTGAACATCAAATATGTTAATCTAAACTGAGCAGCAAGATGACTGAACATTTGATTAACTCACATCAACAACCAATCATCAAAGCCATCATTAAAACCATCATCAAAACCAAAACCACATGCATGGGCACAACAATCTCCCCCTTTTTGATGATGGCAACACTATCAATACATTGAGTCATTCTAATGATGTGAGGCATTCTGAAGACTCAAATTATTCTCCCCCTTTGACTTCATCAAAAAGAAAAATAATTTGAGAAATTATAGCATGTATAAGAGTTCAGTAAATTTCTCCTCCTTTCAAGAACATGATTCTCCCTTTTTGGCAAACAATATCTCCCCCTTTGATACAAACAAAATAAACCATGGGAAGGGTTAAATGCAAAAATGCAGATGCAACAAGTAATGTAATACTCCCCCTAAGTATGTGAATGCAAGGTCACAAATGATATGAACATGATTCAGTGTGACAAGGAATGTTCCCCCTGAAGAGATGCCAATTGATATGCAAGTGATGCATGACATGGAAGCTCCCCCTCAATAAGTGGACTCTTATGAGATAAATGAGAAGGAGACCACAGGGGCAAACAAGGAGAAGTTCAGGTCATTGAGCCAATGACATGAGCAGAAGAAGTTCAGATGAGCTTCAACCAGAAGGAATTCAATCAGATTTTCAAGGAAATATCATTCTCATAAATCCAAATCAGAATATTACAAAGTCTTCCATTATAAGGGCTTATGAATGAACTTTATTGAACAACATGGTTTAATCATGATGTATGTAGAGTTTATCAATAAAATTCTGTATTGATATCTGAAACCATGATTTAATAAAAATGAACCAAGCCCTCATATTTATCTTGATTATCCTCCCTTTGTCTTACACAATCAAATCTATTGACTTCTTTCAGAATTACATGTACTAGTATTGAAATCAAGCAATTATGAAGTCATATGATTTTGTCTAGGGTTGTAGCAATTTGATTTTGGCATCAATATTCAGATATTTCAATTTATTCCATAATTTTCCTTGCTACAAATTTTTCGTGCACTCTAGTTCAGTACACACCTTGTAACTAGAGGATATACCTTGATCAGAGGCCAATATCCCTAAGCCCTTAGTGTGACTAACTGTCATGCCTTATGTGAACAGAGTTAGCATTTACACATCATGACACACTACAGCTCAATTTTTAATGAGTGAATTGTATTTCTCAGTGTACATGCCATTGCTCTGCCCGATTTTCAATGAATTCTCATTTTACAGAGTTAACTAAGGCACCTCATGACACAGTCCTTTGGACTTGTGTTTCTCAGTGACCAATGTCATTGCTCTGACAGATATTACCCTTTAGACATTTCAGAAACATTCATTTGCTTCAAAACAATATTAATCTCATGTACTTAACCAATTAAAGTCATGTATTCAAAAGTGCAGATTTCAGAAGTTTTTACAAGACATAGCATGAAACAGTTGGTTAAGATTTATTAAACATGATTCAGATATGTTAAGAGATTTTGAAGTTAAACTCCATGAATACATTAAGCTTAAACCACATGAGTTATTTCAGTCATTCTTAAGAATGTATAATAGAAGATTTCTAGTTCAAGAGTTTTTCAGATTTATGATCGAGATAGCCCATTGAAATCTTCATGAAAGACTGATAGAATTCTGAAGTCAAATGATATCAATTGATAGTAGAAGTACCAATTGTTAAGAGAGATTGTGAATCTCAAAGTTTTTTCAGAATATGATTAAGGTTTGTCAACAAAATCAGTAAGAGAGGATATGCAGTGAGCTCTGACCCATGTATGCATTTGACAGCCTATATGCAATGCACTATATGTATGCAGGGACATGCAAAGACTCGACATTTAATTGCTATGCAAAGATATGCAACTAACTCCCCCTGAAAACATGCAGTACACTGGTCTACATGAAGACAAGACCCTTGGTACTTGGCAGAGAACCTGGTCTCAAGGACCATCTCACACATAGTAAGAACCTTTAGGCAGATTTCCTTGCCTTTTAGTAACTTACCATTTGATATACCAGGGTTATGCAAGACAACGCAACTCGAGGCAGAAAACAAAATATGCAGTCTTCAGCAATAGGCAAATGATAGTCATGCAGACGAAATGTGTACCTATGAGACACATGCATTGACAATATACACTGAAGAAGCATTCAAATTCAGTTCAATCATATGTCAAGAGAAGAGCATCAGTTATGCAGAATTGAATTCAATAGTTGAGTCTGGAGTGCAGACTGATCAACTAGACAAGAGAAGATCATACAACAACCAAGTAAATCAGCATGGAATTCTTATTTTTCGTACTCACAAATTCAGATAATGAATTTAAAACAAATTTCAGAACTGACCTGAATTGAATCATGGGGTTTTCTTTTTGAGTGCCTTGGTTAACCCCCTTTTATTTCTCCTTCCAAGGCCCTACCTGCGGCAAGTCAATCAATATGATCTTGCAGGGACCCAAGCAGTCTTGGGTCCTGTACTACCCCTATCAGGTGTTCTAAACAGTTTCTTAGCAACATGGTCATCAGATTTCATCAGAAAATAATTATCCATAGAGTGACCAAGTTTATCACAGTATCTACATGAAACAGCAGATTTTCTGGTCCTGTGATGCATATCAACAGCAGCATGAGACCTATGATAATTAGCATGAATTTGTGATTTATCATTACTTGCCCACCAGCATTCAGAAGCTCGGTGGCCAGGTTTTCCACATTCATAACAAGCAAGAGTCTTTTCTTTAAGACTAGTTTTATTTCTGCCCAAGAGATTTTTGTTTGGAGGGAATCTTACAAATTTGGAATTAAAATGATTTCCCTGAACAAACCAGCAGTCCTTGACTACATGCCCATACTTACCACATTCAATGCACCTAGAATGCTTACCTCTTGAGCCAGTAAATCCCCATGAAGGCCTAAACCAACACTCAACAGCTTTGTGACCACGTCTGTTACAATTGTAACAAATGATATGTTGGTTTGAGGAAGACATGTTTCTTTTGGGGTGGTGATGATTATTTGGAAGAGTTTTATCATGCATCATATCATCCCTTATCATTACTCTGCAGTCATCCATATAATGACCATGCCTACCACAGTGGTAACAATAGGCATCAGATTTCCTAGGAACATGGTTTCTATCATGTGAGTTCCTTGGTGTATGTGAACGAGTACAAGAAGCATGAGCATTATGTATTGGCCCAACAGATTCAGCAGAACTAGCAAATTTCAGAGTACAACCAGAAGTATTCTTAGCCTTCTTTGTTTGACTCTTTCTTTTCAATTTCTGATTATTCTCAATAGATTTTGTTTGCTTTTCAATTTTCTGGGCTTTAAACTGAAAGACAGATTTCGAAGGTGACTTCTGATTTTCATTTTGTTTTGGGGATTGCCTTGAAGTACCAGCTACATTAGTGCTTTGGACAAATGTTGTATATAGCTGGTTTTTAGTGATTTTCTTAATATCAGAACAGCAATTTGTTCCCCCTTCAAAGTTATCATCCTTCCTCCTCTCAACAGTTTTCATTTTTCCTTTAATCTTGGCAGACTCAATAGCTGAATTTTCCAGATTATGAATTTTATCTTCCAAGTTAGCAATGTGAAGTTTATAACTGGCTATTTCCTGTTCACTGCAATTTACACATTCGCTTAGAACTTGGTTTGCAGTTTTATACTTCTCAATTTCTTGTTCTAGACTGTTCAAACTTTTTGAATTTTCATCATAAACAGCTTTTCCTTTTTCAATTGACAGCCATTTCTCAGAGAATACAGTATTAAGAACCATTAGCCTTTTATTTTGATCCTTTAAGTAGACATTTTCTTCTTTTAGAGATTTTATTTGTTCTTTTTGAAGAATGTCATCAGACTCAAACTCATTAATTATGTCTTCGAGAATGGCACAACCTTTACAAGAATTATCTTCTCTAATGTGCTCCTTTTCAGATTTCAAAGTTTTCACTTCTTTTCTCAATTTCTTGTTTTCAGATTTTAGTTTCTTGGATACTTTGAACAGATCTTTATACATTACTATCAATTCATCAAAAGTGTATCCATCTGATTCGGAGCTTACCTGAGATGAAGTTTCCTCACCATCACTTCCCCGGTTGGCCATTAAGCATATGGACTTTTTTCCTTCTCTATCAATGTCCGAGGTGTTCCCTTTGAGTTTCAATACCTCTGGACAATCATCCTTTGTGTGGCCAGCCTTCCTGCATTTGTAGCAAACATTAGTGTCAGCAATCTTGGCAGGATTAGAGTTATACCTTGTTTGCTGTTTGCTACCGTCAAGCTTTCCTTCTCTTTTTCTCAGAAATTTCCTGAAGTTACTAATCATCATTTCAATGTGGTCTTCATCAATTTCAGACCGCGAAAGGCTACTTTTCTTGCTTGATGATCCACTGTGGCTGGATCTGTTTGCTTTGCTGGAGCTAGCCTTCAGCACGATTGGCTCCATTGCAAACAATCTGAAAGCTCAGAACAAACTGAAGCACCTAAACCAAATAAGCAAGACAATGCACTAAGACGGAGAATCAAAGCTACGAACACAGAAAGCACACACATTGAACGGCACCAAACAAACCAGCAAGATCCTCTGCAGATTGTTAGATCTGATAGATCAGAGACCTGCTCTGATACCAAGTGTTAGGTTCGGTGCAGTATTCAGAGGGGGGGTGAATGAATATAACCCTTTAAAAACCTTTACCCAATTAAAAGGTTATGATGCTCACTAACTATCTAGAGTGCTAACTAGACAGATGTATCAAATCTGAAATACTAATTAGCAGTAGCACCATTCTTCCACTCAAATAAACTTTCGCTCACTCAACGGATTAAACACTCAGAACAAGATCTGATCAACCACTTGGAGCGCCCCTATGCAAACATCTAGCGGAAGCAAAACATATAGAGAAATCAGACCACTGCACAGAGGATTTTTAGGTGGTTTGGTCCTCCAGACCTACATCCACCCCACACTCAAACCGAGTGTGGTTTCCACTAGCTCACGCTAGAAACCGCAGACTCAGTCTGCAACAAATGCTGCCAAACAGCTTGACCAGGGGAACAGCCTCCCCTCTTCCTCCCAACCGGAGGGAACCACTAGTGACACCAGTCACTAGCTAACCAGAGACACAAGGTCTCTCTTCCTCCAAACCTGGAGGGAACCCCTGGACTTGAATCCACAAGCCCAGAACCGGAGACAAGTCTCCCTTCCTCCAGACCGGAGGGAAACAACAAGTAGCACCCAGCTACTTGCAACCGGAGATAGCAATCTCCCTTCTCCTGAACAAACAGGAGGAACCCACAAGTGACTGCAGCCACTTGGAACCGGAGATGTCAATCTCCCTTCTCCTGAACTAACAGGAGGAACCCCGACCACTCTACAGAGTATCGGAAACACAGCAAACCAGAAAACAAAGGAAAGAACAATAAACGAAAAATGACTTCAGCAAAACAGAAAGCTGAAAGATGAAGTGCACAATGTGGCTCTCAACGGAGCTGACTGGCCTGGATTTGATCCACGGTCCAGTAGACGGATCTTCAGGTAAGATCTTCCTTCTTCTCCATGAGCTCTCTCGCTCACTCTCTATCTTTCTTTCCCTTTCTTCTGCTCTCCTCTTACTCCCTGCTTCTTCTTCTCTTCACACTCTTCTCGAGCTCTCTACCTCTCTTCTTCTCCTTCTGCTCTTCTTCTTTCTCTTTTCTTCTTCTATCTGGATCGTGGCTCTCTGTATGAGCGTTTCTTCACGCCAACTCGATCACCCTCCATCTGTGGACGAAGGCTCCTATATATAGCAGCAGCAGTAGGTGGATAGGGCACAAACCGCGTGTGCCTCCCACGTTTCCTGCCCTAATATTTCAGACCACGTGGAGGCTCCTCTGCATCTTGGATCACGTGCCAGATGCAGCCTTGTATCACGTACTGCTTCACGATTAGAGCACCTGTAAAACAGAGTATCGGATAAGTAATCAATTTAAGGAACACCTCTGTATAGATTATCAGAAGAACAGTACTTTAGAAGAAACTTGAACGAGGTTAAAACGAAGCAACACGAAGTGACAAATAGCAACGACACGGAGACAACGCGAGGACACAATAGGGAAAACGACACGAAGTCAGTAAAGACTCGATGTACAACAGTAAGTAACACGAAGTAAAACACACAGACATAAACGATAACACGAGATGCAACTAGAGGACAGAGAGAAGCGACACGAGGTTCACACAGAAAATGACACGAGGTATACTGTGACAGAACAGACACAATGAAGAGAACGACACAAGGTGGTGGCACAGAAAGCAACACGAGGTGCTGCAATGTTCTGCACGCAGTGGAACAAAAAAGAATGACACGAAGACACAGAAACAACAGTAACCGACACGAAGTAAGTACGACACCAAGATGAGGTTGACACGAAATGAAAACAACACGAAGTGAAGTTGACACGAAGTGAAAACAACACGAGGTAAAAAGAAGAACGACACGAGATACATGGAGACAAAACAGAAACCAACACGAAGTGTGGTTTCAACACAAGAAAGACACAAGGTCTAGGAAGAACAAAAATGACACGAAGACACAAAACAAAAAACGACACGAGGTGTAACAAACACGAAGACGAAACACAGGTTTCGACACGGAGTGAAAACGACACAAAGACAAAACAGAATTGACATGGGTTGAAATCAACACGAAGTCAAAAACTGAAATCGACACGGAGTGAAAACGACTCGAAGAGAAAATTGCACGAACTTACGAACGACACGCGGACAACACAAACAGACTCGACTTGATTACGTAAGACCAATACGAAGACAGAACACTAAAACAACACGAAGACGTAGACACTGAACCAACACGAAGACAATCAAAATAAAAACAACATGAAGACAATAAAGCAAAAAACAACACGAAGACAAATGAGACAAGGGAAACGACACGAAGTCTAACCTCATACAAGCTTTCCTGTCACGCAAGGAAATCAACACGAAGTGTTGTAAGCTCATACGACACGAGATCTTTTCGTGTTAGTGAGGGGAAACAACACGAAGACTCAAGTACAGAAACAGCACGAAGATGAAGTACAATCTGATGTACAGACTTTGAAGAACAGTGTTGAATGTGTAGACTTGTAGTTTATCATGAAAGAGGGCCAGTGTACAGACTTGCTGTCCTCACAGCAGACGATGTAAACACTTAGCCTATGCAGACCAATGTACAAACTTTGGCGAAGCAAAAGGCTGTATAGACTTGGAGACCCAAAGCCATTGTATAGACTTTGTCTAAGACAAGGCATGAACTGACGTTGTATATACTTAGCCAATGCAAACCAGTCCGATGTATAGACTTTAAGGAAATGCATGCTACAGTGCAATGTCTAGACTTGCGATGTGTTCGCCAAATGCACACTACAGTCCAATGTATGGACTTGGACGAATGATGCATGTGCAGTGAATAGACTTAGGGCATAAACCCCACGATGCACTGTATAGACTATGCACATAACATAAGTCTAACATAAACAATATATCAGTTGTACCAGTCACAGTCATGATGCAATCATCAAGGCACAATGTCATGAAAACACTATATCATTGCTATCATCAAAATACAATATCAATCATCAAAACCACAGCAATGAATGCTTTATGCATCAGTTTAACATGTAACAAGACTGAACATCAAATATGTTAATCTAAACTGAGCAGCAAGATGACTGAACATTTGATTAACTCACATCAACAACCAATCATCAAAGCCATCATTAAAACCATCATCAAAACCAAAACCACATGCATGGGCACAACACAACAATCACAGCTGCAAGAAGGGTGGAGAGAGGGAGAGGGTTGTGCCCTTGGCCTTCTTGAGCAAAAAATGGGAGTTTTTCTTCATTAATTGCTATGGAATTCACAAAATACAAGGTTTTAATAGAAATGGATAAAAGACCTAAACTATCCTTAGATCTAGGGTTAGGGAGGGGCAAATGGGGGATGAGATATTAATCTCCCATGTGGTCAAAATGACCAAAATAAAAAATTACTAAACGGCGGGGGGGGGGGGGGGGCGCCCCTTGGACCAAGGAGGTCAAGTTGGATTTTACTTCTTGGTCAATCTTCTACCTTGTACCAAAGACCAACTTTTTGGGCCCATGGACCTAGGTGGACCAATGGGAAAGAGGGTGGGGGACCCCGCTGGACCTACTGGCTTTTTACAAAGAAACCCAAAGACTTCTAAGGACTAACACATTGGCTTATACTTGCCATACAATTGCAAACCCACATGGGAGATATTAATCTCCCATGTGGTTAAAATGACCAAAATAAAAAATTACTAAAGGGGGGGGGGGCCTTGGACCAAGGAGGCCAAGTTGGATTTTACTTCTTGGTCAATCTTCTACCTTGTACCAAAGACCAACCTTTTGGGCCCATGGACCTAGGTGGACCAATGGGAAAGAGGGTGGGGGACCCCGCTGGACCTACTGGCTTTTTACAAAGAAACCCAAAGACTTCTAAGGACAAACACATTGGCTTATACTTGCCATACAATTGCAAACCCAATTACCCAAGGATATAAATGCAAACAAAAGGATACAAATGCAAAAACAAAATGTTAGTGCCTGGTGTTGATTCCCATCAATATGTCGAGTCGAGTCGGTCTTATGCAAGCTCGCAGATGTTAGTCCCTTATGAGTGTGAGACAAGTCGGATCTAATGCGTACGTTGTAGACTTGCCGGAATATGGGATCAGCTCTACATCAATGTCTTGGATCTAGTCACCCACAGGGACCCAGCGGTGATTCCTAGTGAGTCTTCGAGCCACCTCCTCCCATTTGAGAGTGACCCCACCCCGGAGTGTCCACCACTAGCCTCATTCCTACAGTAGCATGTGCATAAAGAACATATACGGGATGAACAGGTGACGAATACTAGGAGTGGAGCGTACCCACGCTACCTGGTACGGTGACGGATCCGCAAGAGCCACGCGAGCAGCCGCACCCATTACTCGATGGGGTCGAGTTTCTCCCACCCGAGGAGAATTGATGGGACATCAGAGCTAGGTCGTTAATATCGGGAGTGTTGTTCTTGTTTACCGTGTATGTGGTATGTATGTATATGTATTTTATTTTGAGTGTATTGGTGTGTATTTGTATTTTCAGTTTTAATATGGGTCAAGAATGTAATATGGGCTAAACTTCATGTAAGGGGTCCAATTTCCAAAATGGGCCTCAAGACCTTTAAGAGCCCAATTGGGCCTTCCCTCTCTTGTCGGCCTCCATTCATAGAGGGCCCAATATGGTGGCCCATGGTCAAGGAGAGAATATTGACCATGGGTTGCAATATTTGACCAAGGAGGGGGGCGCCCCCTTGTTTGTCCCCATGTAGGGAAATGTTTATTATTTTTTATTCTCCCTTCCCCTTTATGCCCCTTTGACCAAGGGTATTAGAGGTCATTAGCCAAGGTCTAGGGTTTGAGTATAAGACCTCTCTTGTGGCATTTTATGTAGAATTAATGAAAAAATTGCATGAATTATATGTGAATTGGCCAAGGGGCGCACCTCCCTCTCTCGCCCTTCTTCTTGTTCTTCATCTTCTTCCTTCTTGATTCAGGGTGAGAAGCCCTAAATATTGGAGTGAATCCAACTTCTACCTCTTCCTTGGAGTGTGAAGCTCCGCCACCGCCGCTGCCATCAGAGCCGCCAACGAGCCGCCACAAGCCACCCTCCACCCTGCTGTCCTGAACCACAAAATCCAGAACAGCAACCTAAAGAACAGGTTGGTGCTCCTAGTCCACAGCTTTGATCGAGCTAAAATTTTTATGGGTTGTTCCCCTTCGTGTTAGCTTTCCCCCAATATAAGTTTTGTTCCATTCCAATCCCGTTTTCCCCTCCTCTCAGGTCGTTCTTCCTACCCCTCGCAATCTGCCTGGTCGCAGATCTATAGGATAGAATCTTTTTCTCTTATTTTTCCTATCCCTCAAAACACCTCTGAAAATTCCCAAAATAATTATGTACATCCCCCACATAGTCCTCTTCCACCCATAAATTTCACAAGCCATAAATCCACCGCCAACCCCTCAGTCAAAAATCATCTTTAGACAGCTCCCCTCCTGTTCTACTGGATCTGGATTCTGAGCCAGAAAAGAGTACGTGCCATAGTCATTTTAATTTTCAATCCTTCCACTAGATGAATCTGAAATCAACATATGTCGTAGACTTTTGAGTCCTCTTTCCAACGGTGACAACCGCGTCTCGATCCGACACCGGATCTGGGTGTAACGGCCGTTCTCGTGGAAGTGCGCATTCTGGTCCGAGACAGGCCAGCAAAGAAAGTCGCCGGAGAAATTCATCGAAAAATACATCGGAGAAGATTCAGTGATGGTCACTCCCAGGGGTCGACCAGGGACCCTCTGCCTTCGTGTCGGTGAACCATCGCCGTCAGAAGCTTACCAGAGGTCATCATCCCTTTAGAGGCCATTATTCTCTGTCCTGCTGGCCAGCAACTCGCAGAACCGGAGCCGCTGCCCGCCGCCGCCCGGAACCCGCCACCTTGCTACCCATCAACCCAAATTCGGTGCTCTCGGCATGTTTGTGTAGCCCTTTACCTCCCTGCATGGAGTGGGCCATAAATTTCACTTCTGTAATATTTGGCTACTTACTGTACCGGGAGTACGAAGCTTGGCCGGGAACGTCTTCCCCACGCCCGGTAGCGTAGAGGTATTGTTTCCGCTCCTCACTTGGCATTTTTACTTATTTCGTATATAATTCTATATGACGCTGCTAGAGTGTTAGGATAACTTAGCTCACTCAAATTTCAATCACTGCTGCGAGAGAGAGCGAGACCGTCCCGTGACCCGATCCGGGCACGAAAGTGAGAGTTGACCACCCTGACTCATTACCGGTTTCTCAACCGCGCACATCCGCGCACTTCCCTTGCTAGGGACGATCACGAGTTTGCCTAGAGTCCAAGGTTTGCATATCAATTGGCGTTAAGTCATGTCCCGTCCCACATCAGTGGGTGTGTTTGCCATTATCATGATGCCTTATACGTGGGGGATGGACTTGAGTGAAACGGTCTAAATGCCATGTGAGGGGAGTGCATGCGACATACCCTTGGCGTAAATGAGCCGATCAACCAGCCAACCAACACGCGCTTCGCTCCTCGCGTTCTTGCCGGAAGCCTTAGGGCTTGAGTCCTTGCCGGGGTGCCTGCGGATGTCCAAGGGCTTGTCTTGTTAGCATGCCTATGCCCCTTGAACTTCTAAGGGGGTTTTATAGGGGAATATGAAGGGTCAGGGGGGGTTTACATGGACTGGAATGGGGGGTGCCATCTGGTCCACATAAATCCCTTGGAAATTATGTTTTTTTATTTTCTGAGTGGGGGAGGGTGGTTTACGTGGACCAAGCTGAGGGGTCAGCATGGTCTGCGTAAACGCCCCCCCCCAAGGGGGTTTACACGGACTGGGTTTGGCTGGGCCATTTTTGATTAAAAACACCTCCCTCTTTTTTCAGAGGGGTTTATGCGGACCAGGCGGAGGGGGTCAGCCTGGTCCATGTAACCCCCCCCCCCCCAGGGGGGTTTACGCGGACTGGATGGGGGGTTCGCCCCCCAATGAAAAATGTTTTTTTATTTTGCTGGGGGTTTACGCCAACTAGGCTGAGGGGTCAGCCTAGTCTCAGCCTGGTCTGGGTAAACCCCCGGGGGGGTTTACGTTGGGTGGAACAAGGGTTTTTTCCCCAAGTCTATAAAATCCCTTATTCTTGCTATTTTGGGCCCCACATTGACTCCATGTGACCGTAATAGGACAAAGGATAGGAGCCCGGACTGGTTGGCTGGCCGCGTGCGCGTGTAGAACGAGGAAGTTGACCCGCGTGATCCCGAGGCTCTGTCTTCGCAACTTCCTCCACGTGGGTACGCCGATCGATCTTGCGCGAGACTGGGACTGGGATGATTACTGACTGGGGCTGAGCAGGCGAGGGGCCACCCCCGGGGGAATTCGTCCCCACCAGGGCACTGCCGCGCCTAGGGCGAACTCCCCCCCAGGCGGGCCGTGGCCATAGGGGGTGCTGGGACTCCAAGCGCTTGGGATGCTGGGATTGGCCCGCGGGGGTCAATCATCTGGTGTTGTCACAGCCACTCGCAAGGTGTTCGGGGAAATGCCTCACACACCTCGGGTTGTCGAACGGCTCGGGTAATCGACTGGCGGGCCTTGGATTTGGTCCCGGAGTGTGAGTGAGAGGTTGTTGGAGTTGAGCGGAGGCATTTCGGGTGTGTGGGCCCGGCCTCGTGGCAGATGCCGCGTTGTACGGCGGGTTGACAGGGCAGTCCCGGGTTGGCCCGGGAGCTGAAAGTAAACAGCTCGTCACCACATGTCTGAGGGTCGGGGGTGGCCCCGACTGCTGGAGGGTCATCGTGGGACACGGCTAGGGTGTTCGAGCCGTGGGTTGGCCCCCGGCTTGCTGTAGAGGGGCTGGAATATGCGCGCCCGCGGGGTGTTCGGGGAAATTCCTGGCACACATCCATGGGCCGCATGAGCGTGCTGTGGGTCCCCATAGCCTATGGTTGACTTAGATATGTCTCCCTTTGACTTTGGAGGGCTGGAGGAAGGCATCTTGGGGGTAAACCCCGGCCTTGATGCTGGGTGCCACGTGTCATGGCTTGAGGTCGGGGTGCCCCGTGTTGGCCCGGGTGGCTCGGTTGAAGGCGGGTAGACCCACAAACTGGGTGATCGAGGGTGGCCCCAATCAATTGTTGAAGACGCCGTTGGTCATGTCGGGCTGGTTAGGACCCATGGTTAGGCCCGGGGTGTGGTAGAAAGGGCTGGGTGAACCACACCCTAAGGGTGTTCGAGGAAATTCTTGAGCCCTTATTTCTTGATATTTTGCTGGGAAAATTATCTGGGTACAGCAAATGCCCCCCACGGGGCATGCGTCGGAGGCAGAGACGAGGGCGGACGGCCCGTGAGCTCCTCATTTTGTGTCATTGTAGTTGGATTTTAGCACTTCGTATGCACTCTTGCTGGCATTGTTGTATATGTTGATCCCCGTATGCTTACCATTTTAGTGCAATTGTTTTGCAGCTATGGCGCGATTCGGCAAGGATGATCGGGCTCTGAGGCGTGCGGCCCATGAGGAGGACCACTGGGTGAGGAGGACTGGGCGGACTTTGCCTCCCTTGGGCCCACCCGTTTGTTGGGTTCGGTGCGGTGGATTCAGAGGGGGGTGAATGAATCTCCCCTTTAAAAATTTCGCCCAATTAAAAAAATTCTTCCTGATACTAACAGAAGCCCAATAAGTAATTACAGAATTCAGATTCACTAAGTCAACTGATATGCTTATAGCTGAACTGACTAGTGACTTAGGAACAATGTCAAAGGACTCTCAAAACTACAATGAAACACACAGTGTGCAATCAAACCATATCGAGCCTATGCATTCATCTAGCGAAATCAAACAAGAAATCAAACCACAGTAGACAAGAGGATTTTTAGGTGGTTCGGTCCGCAGACCTACGTCCACCCCACACTCAAACCCAAGTGTGGCTTCCCGCTGACTCACAGCTTGAACGGCTGGGCATCACAGCTTGCCTACATCAGCTGGGCCTCACAGCTTGCCATCCGCTGAGCATCACAGCTTGCTACCGCTGGGCAATACAGCTTAGCCATCCGCTGGGGACTACAGCTTAACCCGTCCAGTGGAATCCTCCACTGCAAACGCTGAGCAACACAGCTTGCTCTGCTGACAAATAGCTTGAAGAAAGGTTTAAAAAAATACAAAATGATAAATCATAGCACCGGAAAGCTGTATACGATAAAGCATAAAGTATATCCCTGCAGGGAATGAAGCTCAAACAATTGAGCAAACTCAGATCTGGTTTTGAACCAAAGATCTGAGGAACGAACTCCTTCTCTCTCTCTTCTTTCTTCTCTATTCTAGGTTGCTCTCTGCTCTTCTCTTCTCTCTCTTTTTCTTCTATGCTTCTTCTGCTTCTCTTTTCCTTCTCACTGGATCGTGTAGACTCTCAGATCCTTCTCTGCTTCAGTCACACTCTCCTCTGCTCCGATCAGACTTCTCCTTAGGAAGAAGCTTCATATATATAGCAGCAGCTAGGGCGTGTGTCCTCCAAATTTCCCACCCAAAATCTTTTGCCATATCTGAGGAATTTCGACCACATGGCAGCATCCTGGCTGGGCTACATTCCAGGTGTCACGATCCTGGCACTTTATCCATTCTTGGATCACATGCCCTTCATTAAGCTCCTCGAGTATAGGTCCTATCAGGTTAAATTTTATCTCAGAATGCATCGAGTAAGTCTGAAGTTTGAACAAGAATGTATAGACTTAGAAAATGCGTGAAGCACACGATGTATGGACTTGTTCACAAGGAAGTGTATAGACTTAGAGTGCATGCGACAGTAATGTATAGAGATGCTGGTTTGCAATGCAGAATACACTTTAACAAGGTGTGCACAACGAATGAATTTGAACGTGTAGACATGATACCATGTGGATGTATAGACTTGTGCAGACTTAACATGCACCATTGTGCATACTTACTAAAATGATGTATGAGCATAGCAACACACAATGTGCAGACTTCGTGCAATGCATGAAGCAATGTATAGACTTAGAGTGAAGGAGTGCACAGATGCAGATAGCAAGGTATATACATTACAAATGGATGCACTGACATGCCAAATGAATGTACAGACTCTGCATGCAACAATGTGTAGACTTAGTGTTTGTGCAGCTAGCCAATGTATAGACTTGGCGTTTGTGCAGCTTGCCGTTGTATAGACTTGGCGTTATGAAGCACACAGGCTGTACAGATTTGTGCTAATGCTGCAAGTGGACAATGTACAGACTTCAAGTGCATGCAGCAAGACAATGTGTAGACTTTGCATATGCACATGAGACACTGAATGAGACGCAGGACGATGTACAGACGTAGCCGATGTAAAGTGCATGAAATGTACAGACTTGCTGGTCAATCTAGACAATCGTGTTCAAACTTTAAGTGAAGAATGTACAGACTTGGTGGAAGTTCTAAAACAGTGAACGTAGGTAAAGATGGGCTGTACAGACTTGAGTGTGTGTGACCATGCAATGTATAGACTTTGTGTGCGCGTACATGCAATGTATAGACTTAGCCAAGACGTCATGAGCAACTGGACGATGTACAAACTTGTGTTCGTGCATGCTACAGGCAGTGTGCAGACTTGCTAAAAAGGAATGTACAGACTTGCTATGGATGTATAGACTTTGTGCATGAAGCAAGGCAGACGGATGTATAGACTTTGAGTGATGCACAACCATATGTAATGTATAGACTTGTGTGGCACTGACTGTACTGACTATATGAATGCAAAGCTAAGTGATGAGGGCATCCCTTGCCCCTCCACATTTTCTCCGGACTCGGATTGTTCGTCGGCAAGCGCCATTATATTAGTCATGTATTTTTGAGTCTAGTCATGTAATCTTCACATTTTCTTTGAGTCAATATCATGTAATTTTCCCTTTATTTGAGTCATGTACCTAGGTTGTTGAGTCATTTCCTAAGTATTGAGTCATTATGTTGGTTTGATAGGTTATTGGGCCCATCTCATTGGGCTAGGCCCATGGATGCCCCCCCTTCCCTTCGGTTATTAGTCATTGTGTCTTTTGTTAGGGTCCTTTGTGAAAAAGTCATGTGCCTATAAATAGGCCACCCCACTCCTCATATGTAACAACTTTTGAAGAATCATTTGAATAGAAAAAATTCTCTAGTCTTACTCCTCTCTACCAAATCTCTCTTCCCTCTCTCACCCATTATCTCTCTCTCTCTCTTTATATCTCTCTCTCTCCCTCCACCCAATTTTCGGAATTTTCTCTCTCCTCCCCATTCACCCCTCATTAAGACCTCTCCCCTTCCCCATACACCCATTTAACTCCCCCCCAACCCAAGGTGGCATCCTCCAATCTACACCCCACCTCCCAACCCCCAACTACCCAACACCACTTCCTAAGCACCCCTTCCTCTCCCCAAGGTTGAAGGGGCTCTTCCCTAAGCCCAAATTCAAATTTCCCTCTCCCTAGGGCAGTGCCCTTCCATCTCTCCACCTCCCAAACCACCCAAAGTCGCAGCCCCCCTTCCCCATACCAGCCAAGTTCACCCTCCACCCCTTACTCTCTTGGCCATCCCCTTCCCCACCCCCTCATCTTCTTCTCATTCAGCCTCTGTTTCAGACAGCAGAGTTGCAGCAACTTGCAGAGGCATCCACGACCGTCTCTCAAAGATTCAGGTGGCAAGGCCTACATTTCTGGAATCATCATCGATATATCTTTCCAACGGTGGTGGTTTCGCTGGCTTCCGAGGTCGGAGCTATCCGCAGGAGCTGATCTCCCACGACTGCGCAGAAGACCCCATGCAGAGAACCAGAGCGAGATTGGAAGCCCGACCACAACGAACCTTTTGGGATTCAGATCAAGTGTTCTTCATCAAAGTTCTTCCCTCTCAAGTCCTCTTTCATCCTAAAGAAGCATAGCTGCATTTGGACATCGGCATCTCAAGTTACAAATTTTCTACTCCAAGTGTGTCAGGTCAATTTACAGGAGCCAGAACCGACACCCCTCTACTCATCTGATCGTCCCGGTCTTCTCCGACATCTTCCGACGTCGCCGTTGGTGCCGACAGAAAGAAGACTCGGCTACGGTTCCAACGGTTTAGGTCTCGCCTCAATCAGAGCTCGTTAGAGATCGTGGCACCCTCTGCAACCAGCCACATTGATCTGCACCAGACAGAGGCAGAATCCACGGCCAGCTCGTGAAGGCTCTGAGCGCCATTTTTGGAGGGAAGAAACTACTTCAAGCTAGCTGCCACCTCCAAGAATAAGGGACTCAATCGGCCACCGGAACCCTCTGCTCCAATTTTCTTCGTTGGAGACGGCAGACTGCCCCCTGTGGTCCCAGGTTAGACCAGTCCTCACTCCTCCGGTTACCCCTCTCTCCACCGACATCGGATTGCATCCCTGTCAACTCCGTCTCGAAGCTACCCCAACCACGATCGCATCACCGCCAGTTTCATTCCAATCGGAGTCCGGGAGAGCCCACAGTGACTTCTGCAACCTGCTGCATCAGTTCGGTACCCGCCAGAGACCAGACGCTGCTGTCCTGTTCCAGTCGCCGGCGCGGTCAGCCCCGAGTATCAAAGCTTCCCCAAAAATTCAAGCTTTATCCTCTGTCAGTTGGGAAACTTTTGGCGCTGGTCTCGTCAGGATCCGAGTTCCGTGGAACCCGTGGCAGCACCGTCTCCGACTGTCTGTCCAGTGAACCTGAAGCAGGACAGAACCGGTGGAGCTCGGGAGGTCAAGTTTCATTGCGTAATCCCCAACCCGCTTGGCCGGCTGAAGGCCCCTCCCTGCGTGGAGGTAGTTTTGGATGTAATTAACTTAATCCCCACCCCAAGATCATCCCTCCTGCGAGAGGCGTAGTGTTGTACTCTTTACACTTTCAGGTTGAAGCGACACCGACGCGGCGTGCGGGTACATACCCTCGCCTCCCCGCTCGCCCCCGTCTCCGGCCGGAGTCGGCGTCTTCATGCCGGCTAGGTGAGCTTCTGAACATCCCTCATTGCTGTATTGGACTTGCTTAGCTTAGTATTGCTATAGTTACTCCGTCGGCAGTAAGAGAGTGTCCGATTTTACATTGCCACCAAATTGAGTGACCACCGCGGGCGAGTTGAGAGTGAATCCACTTAACCCACACCCTTGGTGTGTTGGCCACCCATGATTTGGGCATCATAGGCCCATTTTGGGTTCTCCCCAAGCTTGCCAACCCTTGGAGCCTCATGGTCCCACCTCGGACCCTCTCCAACATCGCCTAGTTGCCTTCGGGCCCTAGTGTGTGCCATACGGGTGAGCTCACTAGTGTGAGTCCGCTGCTCAAACTTGAATGCTTGCAAAATAGGTCCAAGGTCGGTTTAACATCAAGTGGTATCAGAGCAAGTTCACAACTTGTCTCTATCAAGTTGGTCCTAGGGCATGTCTATGCATTTAGAGTCTTCAAGTGCATCACTCTTGTCCCCTAGTATGGCCACCTCATATCAACCTTACCAATCGGCCCACTCCATAAGTCCAAGCCACCAAGAGATGCCTACCACTAACACCCATAACTTCCCTGGCCATGTCAACTACTTCATGAAAGCCTTGACCTATGCCAATGAGCGGCTTGATAACATATCGGACCGACTCAACCAACTTGGAGAAAATAGGCTCGCCCCAAGGATAGACAATAGAATGGTCCCTTTCCCACTTCCCACCTTTGATGGAACCTCTCCTAGAGAATATTTAGATTGGGAAGCTACAATGGACCAATACTTCACTTGGTATCATATATCCGAGGATGAAAAGGCATTGGTTGCCAAAATGCAACTTACCAAACTGGCGGAAACTTATTGGGTGCAAATTGTCGGGCTAAAGATACTTAGAAGGGAAACTCCCATCACCACTTGGAAGGACATGAAGGAGCAACTTAGAGCAAAATATATGTCCCCTTCCTACTCGGGTTACCAAAACTCGAGGACCACTCTCACTCCTCCAAACCCACCCGTCCAAACCCTTACCACTAGAACCCAAGTCTCCAAGGCCTCCACCTCCCCACCTAATCCCATGAGGGCCCCCACACCCCAACCAAAACCCCCTTCACTAACCTACACTAGTCAAGCCTCTTTAGCCCCCACTTCCACCCCAAATGATCCCAAGGGCAAGAGACCCCTAACCGACCCAATTCCCTCCATGGTGACCACCACTCATCCAACCCTCACCATTAAAAACCATGTGGACACCGTGTCCACCCCTCCACCAAGGCCCATAATGGCCACCATCCCCAAACCCAAAACCCCTCACCCAACTCACCTCCCGCTTCCTACACCAATCTTTCCCCAACCTAGGCCTCCTCTACTTCCCCTTCCGATCCAAGTCCACTCTTGCCCACCACCCCAAGTGCACCATGCTCCAGCTATCACCAATTCTCCCGCATTAGACCTACCCAACCCATTAACACTAGGAATTGAAACCTCCACAACCCTCCACATGGGAGTAGATGCTAGTCCGGAACCCATTCCCACCCATAAGGAAGCCCAAGATCACACCAATGGTAAGGAAAAGCCTCAACCCTTTACCACTTTAAATAGCCTGGATCCTCAAGAGTCACCCACCTTCACCATGAATGAGCATATACTCCAATGGCTCAAGCAAGGACCCACCCTTCCTAGCTCACCCCCACCTCTCTCACCTTTGGGATATCCATCCCAAATTGTTCCCCTCCACTCCTATCACACCACAATCCAATCCTACTATGAGGTAGAAGATTGGGATGATCTCCTCAAAGGTCTAAAGTGGCAATCAGACTTGACTTATTTATTGGCCCTAGGAGCGGACCAACCCAAGAGCCTTAACCTCATCCATCCATGCATTGGGTCTATCTCCTCGGTTTGCACTATTGGTTGCTACACTAGTGACATCCTTTTCCTTCTCCCCATAGTGGAAGAGCCCATCCTGGTCCACTCCCCTACCATTGTGATTCCTAAAACCTTGACCAACCAGCCCACCCCATACACCGGCCCAACCACTCCACTAGAAGAAGATGACTCATCACCTTTTGAGGACCTTGAGGACATGGAGCCCCTTGGTAACCCACTTTATGATCCCTATGATCCATTCCAATGGGAGTCAAGGAACCCGAGTAACCCAACCACCTTAACTACCACCTACCTTTCCCTACCCCAACCCACCATGTTTGATCCAATCCACCCCATCCCAGACCCGGGTTACACCATGGGAACCATGACTTTGGGTGGTATACACCTAGGGATCGAGGAAGTGTCACATCTCATGATATCCACCTTTCTAGACCCCTTCGACCCATTCCAATGGAAGTCCAAAGGCCCACACATAGGAGACATCTTTGTCACAAGAGTGCATAAGTCTTGGCATACAACACCACTTGGCATGATTCATAAGTCGGGTACATTCATTTACATCACCCACATGTCAAGTAGGAAGCATAAGTGGACCGTATTTGGATGTATTGGCCCACCCTCATTCATCATGAGTCTTAAGTATGAGAGGAGCATACAGGGATGTCCGGGTCCCCCGACATTTGTCATACCCATGCATAAAAGGTTCATCTATGGATGTCCCGGCCCCCCTGAGTCTGTCACAATCTTCATAGCATCAAAGCATGATCGATCTACATGTGGCTACCCCGGACCACCTTTTCATACCATACATTGTCAACTCACATGGCATACGCATTCAAGCAAGTATCAAGTAACAAGCGGTGGGATTCACAAGAAGCGAGCACAAACTCCTAAGCACCACTTTGAATTCCAAGTTGATAACTTGGCGATGATGGCTTTGGAGTGGCTCTACTTTAGGGTCACCTCCAAATTGAGGGCACGAGGACTTGGACCTTGCCAAGTTTCGAGTGGCTTTGGCAACACGGCTTATGGGTTGAACTTTCAAAAAGGGTTTTGGGATTCTCCCCATTTCTCATGTGGCGGATCTAGCACCTTATAAGGGCACCGCGGTGGATCCTAGTGAGTGCCTCCAGCTTACACCTACCCTTGTGAGAGACACCCTCGGAGTGCCACCACAAATAGCCTGAGAGCCCGACGTGAGCACACAGCGGCAATACTAGGCAAGCAAGATCCCATCGCCAGCATGAGGGTATGACCGTGTCACTTTGTCGAGCTGAAGCGCCGTTCCCCGACTATGGTCGCGGGTTGAGTATGGAGATCGAGGATCACCCAGAGCCGCAGTTTGATGTACTACTTCCCTGGTGGACCCATACTCGACGGGGTCGAGTTTTCCCCACCCCGGGGGTATGATGAGGGCATCCCTTGCCCCTCCACATTTTCTCCGGACTCGGATTGTTCGTCGGCAAGCGCCATTATGTTAGTCATGTATTTTTGAGTCTAGTCATGTAATCTTCACATTTTCTTTGAGTCAATATCATGTAATTTTCCCTTTATTTGAGTCATGTACCTAGGTTGTTGAGTCATTTTCCTAAGTATTGAGTCATTATGTTGGTTTGATAGGTTATTGGGCCCATCTCATTGGGCTAGGCCCATGGATGCCCCCCCTTCCCTTCGGTTATTAGTCATTGTGTCTTTTGTTAGGGTCCTTTGTGAAAAAGTCATGTGCCTATAAATAGGCCACCCCACTCCTCATATGTAACAACTTTTGAAGAATCATTTGAATAGAAAAAATTCTCTAGTCTTACTCCTCTCTACCAAATCTCTCTTCCCTCTCTCACCCATTATCTCTCTCTCTCTCTCTTTATCTCTCTCTCTCCCTCCACCCAATTTTCGGAATTTTCTCTCTCCTCCCCATTCACCCCTCATTAAGACCTCTCCCCTTCCCCATACACCCATTTAACTCCCCCCCAACCCAAGGTGGCATCCTCCAATCCACACCCCACCTCCCAACCCCCAACTACCCAACACCACTTCCTAAGCACCCCTTCCTCTCCCCAAGGTTGAAGGGGCTCTTCCCTAAGCCCAAATTTGAATTTCCCTCTCCCTAGGGCAGTGCCCTTCCATCTCCCCACCTTTCAAACCACCCAAAGTCGCAGCCCCCCTTCCCCATACCAGCGAAGTTCACCCTCCACCTCTTACTCTCTTGGCCATCCCCTTCCCCACCCCCTCATCTTCTTCTCATTCAGCCTCTGTTTCAGATAGAAGAGTTGCAGCAACTTGCAGAGGTAGCCACGACCGTCTCTCAAAGATTCAGGTGGCAAGGCCTACATTTATGGAATCTTCATCGAGATATCTTTCCAACCGTGGTGGTCTCGCCGGCTTCCGAGGTCGGAGCTATCCGCAGGAGCTGATCTCCCACGACTGCGCAGAAGACCCCAGGCAGAGAACCAGAGCGAGATTGGAAGCCCAACCACGACGAACCTTTTGGGATTCAGATTAAGTGTTCTTCAGAAAAGTTCTTCCCTCTTAAGTCCTCTTTCATCCTAAAGAAGCAGAGTTGCATTTAGACATCGGCATCTCAAGTTACAAATTTTCTACTCCAAGTGTGTCAGGTCAGTTTACAGGAGCCAGAACCGAAACCCATCTACTCATCTGATCGTCCCGGCCTTCTCCGACATCTGCCGATGTCGCCGTCAGTGCCAACAGAAAGAAGACTCGGCTACGGTTCCAACGGTTCAGGTCTCGCCTCAATCAGAGCTCGTTAGAGATCGTGGCACCCTCTGCAACCAGCCACATTGATCTGCACCAGACAGAGGCAGAATCAATCAGTCCGGTCCCAGACTCTGCCACGGCCAGCTCGTGAAGGCTCTGAGCGCCATTTTTGGAGGGAAGAAACTACTTCAAGCTAGCTGCCACCTCCAAGAAGAAGGGACTCAATCAGCCACCGGAACCCTCTGCTCCAATTTTCTTCGTTGGAGACGGCAGACTGCCCCCTATGGTCCCAGGTTAGACCAGTCCTCACTCCTCCGGTTACCCCTCTCTCCACCGACATCGGATCGCATCCCTGTCAACTCCGGCTCGAAGCTACCCCGACCACGATTGCATCACTGCCAGTTTCATTCCAATCGGAGTCCGGGAGAGCCCACAGTGACTTCTGTAACCTGATGCATCAGTTCGGTACCCGCCAGAGACCAGACGCTGCTGTCCTGTTCCAGTCGCCGGCACGGTCAGCCCCGAGTATCAAAGCTTCCCCAAAAATTCAAGCTTCATCCTCTGTCAGTTGGAAAACTTTTGGCGCTGGTCTCGTCAAGATCCGAGTTCCGTGGAACCCGTGGCAGCACCGTCTCCGACTGTCTGTCCAGTGAACCTGAAGCAGGACAGAACTGGTGGAGCTCGGGAGGTCAAGTTTCATTGCGTAATCCCCAACCCGCTTGGCCGGCTGAAGGCCCCTCCCTGCGTGGAGGTACTTTTGGATGTAATTAACTTAATCCCCACCCCAAGATCATCCCTCCTGCGAGAGGCGTAGTGTTGTACTCTTTACACTTTCAGGTTGAAGCGACACCGACGCGGCGTGCGGGTACATACTCTCGCCTCCCCGCTCGCCCCCGTCTCTGGCCGGAGTCGGCGTCTTCACGCCGGCTAGGTGAGCTTCTGAACATCCCTCATTACTGTATTAGACTTGCTTAGCTTAGTATTGCTATAGTTACTCCGTCGGCGGTAAGAGAGTGTCTGATTTTACATTGCCACCAAATTGAGTGACCACCGCGGGCGAGTTGAGAGTGAATCCACTTAACCCACACCCTTGGTGTGTTGGCCGCCCATGATTTGGGCATCCTAGGCCCATTTTGGGTTCTCCCCAAGCTTGCCAACCCTTGGAGCCTCATGGTCCCACCTCGGACCCTCTCCAACATCGCCTAGTTGCCTTCGGGCCCTAGTGTGTGCCATACGGGTGAGCTCACTAGTGTGAGTCCGCTGCTCAAACTTGAATGCTTGCAAAATAGGTCCAAGGTCGGTTTTACATCACTAAGACATGCACCTGAAATGCATGTACACTAAACACAATGACTGGCTCACTGTGATACTCTCACTGTGTTGCTATCATCAAAACAAAATAGCATATGCTTGTGCCTAAGGGGCACAACATTCTCCCCCTTTTTGATGATTGCAACAATGTGACAGTGAGTCACCAACCAAATTTTATCCCCCTTTGACATAATCAAAAAGAAAGAAAAACATGAGTGCAAAATGCAGTATACATTGCAGAATTCCCTTAGAACAACCCATTCTCCCCCTGAATGTATAACTCCCCCTGAATTATAACTCCCCCTGAATTATTTCTCCCCCTTTGAGAAGGAATATGGATGGATGAAACAGATAATCAAAAGGTAGAGAAGATATGAGGGAAGGAACATGAATAAGGAAGGGGTCACTATACAACAGCTGAAGCATTGGTTCAGATGGTGAGCATGATTATAAACAACTGTTAAAGCATAAGAATCAGCAATATACAGTTTTGAAAAAATTCGGGTTTAATAGTGATAAAGATAGAGTAAAGCAACTGACCACTGAAAAAGAGTTAAGACTCCATTTATAGCAATGAATCTAGGGCACATGGTTTTAATAGATAAGTCAGAAACAATACCCTTTGTGATTAAACATGGAAGTTCAAGAAAGGTAACTTGAATATGTATTGAGAAAAAATAATTTTCACTCAATGACTTTTGATTTCAAGGGGTTACAGTAGTTTATTTTTCACTTTTTAATTTTTCAGAAACTGAGCTAAGTGAATAGACTAGTGGCATTTATGCTGTTGACATTAGGTGTTAACCTTGATCAGAGGCAGGTACCCCCAGTTACTAGGCATAAACTACTAGATCTATTTCAGATCAAGACCTACAAGGAACAATTTTCACCTTTGACATTAAGGGTACACCTTGATCAGAGGCCAGTACCCCCAGTTACTTGGTGAAGACTCCCCCTATAGATTTGACCATATGAACAGAGATAGCCTGAAGCACTTCATGACTTATGAATTCTCCTGCTTCTTTGGAGGAGATCACAGTTTCTCAGTGCAATTAAGCCATTACTCTGTCACTGTGTTCAGCTCATTACATTGATGATCTTATTTACTGCTGCCCTGATTTCTTTTAGAGTGATTGTTTAAAAACAGTACACACTCTTATTCACCTTTTCTAGACATTTCCAGTTTAATACATTCAGGCATTAAAAAAAAACTTTTTCTATTCTGACCATGAGATAGAGATTAAGAGCTATAAAGGTTTTCTTTTATCTCAAGTTCTGAAGTGCAGACACTTAACTCTTCAATTTATAAAAGTTAAACCTTTAGTTCCTTTCAATTTGCAAGTGTGATTCTTATAAATGAACAATTGTAATAACCACAGCTCAATGTACTAAACCAGAAGCAATATTGTTGTTCAGTGAAAGTGATAGGGAAATGATAGCAATAGGCATTAAGATCCAAGAGCATCTGATGTCAAAGAATATGAATGAATTGAGTGGGGACTAAGAGGAGTGAAAAAGATTCAATGTACTGAACTTAACTCTCAGCTCCCCCTGACACTAAGATGCAACAATTATGCTATGCAATGCTTTCAACTAATTAAATGCAGACTATGCAACAATGATACATAAAGCAAGTATGCAATCATTTCAAGTTTATGCACCCAAGTCATGAACATTTTATCCCTTTTCAAAATTTTCAAATTTAATGATATGCAATACACTGCTTTATATGAAGACTTGACCCTTGGTACTTGGCGGAGAACCTGGTCTCAAGGACCATCTCACACATAGTAAGAACCTCCAGGCAGATTTCCCTGCCTTTTAGTAGCTTACCATTTAATGTACCAGGGTTATGCAAATGATATATGCAGTGCAAAGCAATCCTATATGCATTGAACAACTTCCTTAATAGTCATGCAAATGATATATGCAGACATTAGACACATGCATCGACTGTATGCCCTAAATGAATCATTCAAACTCGGTGCAAAGTGCATCTAGCATCTTATGTACACAGTGCAATAAATGGTAAGAGAAGAGCATCAGATATATGCAGAATTAAAATCAGTAGCTGAGTCTGGAATGCAGACTGATCAGCTAGACAAGAAGAAGACATCAGAGATCAAACAACCAAATCAACAATTTCAGATGAGATTTAAAATGAGAGTTTTGGAACTGACCTGAATGGTGCAATCATGGGGTTTTCATTCTTGAGTGCCTTGGTTAATTCAACCCCTTTTTATTTCTCCCACCAAGGCACACCTGCAGCATGTTAATCAATTTGATCCTGCAGGGACCCAAATAGCTTTGGGTCCTGCATTACCCCTATCAGGTGTTCTAAACAGTTTCTTAGCAACATGGTCATCAAATTCCATCAGAAAACAATCAAACATAGAATGTGCAAATTTTCCACAATAATAACATGAAACCACAGAATTTTTTTTTTTATTATTCATATTAGCAGAACCATGATGCCCATGTGCATGCACAAGAGTATGAAGATTTTGTGTATGAGCATGATTGTTTCTTTTATTTGCATGAAAATTTTCTTTTCCATAATCAGCCAGCCAACAATTAGCAGTTTTGTGGCCTAGCTTACCACATTCAAAACATGTAAGAATCTTTTCTTTAAAAATAGATTTATTCCTACCAAAATCATTTCTGTTTGCAGGGAATTTGACAGCATAGGGGTTAACAGAGTTCTTTTGAACATGCCAACAGTTCTTAACTGTATGGCCATACTTCCCACATTCAAAACACTTGACATGCTTGCTTCTAGATCCAGAATTATTCCTATAATTCCTTGACTAACACTCAACAGCCTTATGACCAGGCTTGTTGCAGTTGAAACAAGTGATGTGCTGGTTAAATTTGAGTTTGTTTCTTTTGTGCCCATGATGATTTACAGTGTATCGAGCATGCATCCTGTCATCAGATTTCATAGCATAGCACTCGTTCATTAAATGACCATACCTACCACAGTAATAGTATGAAGCATCAGATTTCCTAGGGGCATGGTTTCTAATAGATGAATTCTTAGAGTGCATTGCTTTAATTGCATGCTCATCATTTGCCAATATTCTGCAATCACTCATTACATGGCCTACCTTGCCACAGTAATGGCATGAGACACTCTTATCAGATGCATACGAATTAGTAAATGAGTTATGAGCAGTATGCATTGATCCATCAGATACGACAGAGCTGTCAGATTTTAGGGCACAAGAAGGGACATTTTTGACCTTATTTTTCTTACCTTTCTTGTTCAATTGTGTACCCTTGTTCACAGCTTTTGTTTGTTTTTCATTTTTCTGAGCCTTGAATTGAAAAATTGAAGATGTAGATGTTTTAGGAGGCTCAGAGTAGCTTGCAATGTCAAAGCTGTGAACAAAGGTGGTGTACAGGTTTTTCTTAACAAATTTTTCAACTTGAGAATTGCATCCTTCCTTTCCATTTGATTTAGTGACTTTATCACATGAAAGAGCATTCATTTTCTCTTTTCCCTTGACAGATTTAGGCATGGAGAGAACAAGTTCATTTACTTCAGATTGTAAAGAGGAGATTTTGAGTTCAGAATTTATCAAATCTTCTTCACATATGAGAATCTGTCTATGCATAGCATCATTCAGGTTTTTGACCGTTTCTAGTTCCTGTCTCAATTTTTCTTCCTTCTCAGATTGGATTTCTTTCTTAGCAGCATTCTCTTTCTCAAGGGTTAGCCATTTTTCAGATGCAACAGTGTTCAAGCCCATGAGTTTCTTATTTTGTTCATTTAGCTCATGCAAATTCTTTATTTCTTCATCACATTCTTCATTTCTAGACATCAATTTCAATTCCTTAATCAGTTCCTTTTGTCTTTCTTCCCCTTTAATTTTCTCAGCAAGTAGATTTTTGTGATCCTCTTTGAACGAAGCAATTTGTTTATTGAGCCGTTCATTTTCACTATAGAGTTCCTCATTGCGTTCACGCAGAGCTGAGCACATGTTACAGCTTGACTCTACAGAAGAAATATGCATTACTTCCTTGTTGATTTTATTCAGACTAGCCTTGAGATCTTCATTATCCTTTTGAACTTTAACAATTTCATATTTTAGAGAACCATTTTGTTCCTTAAGGTTCTGAACATCTATTAAGCATGTCTCATAAGACTATTTCAGTGTAGGATAAATATCACAAGTGACTTCAGATTTGCATTATTCAATCCTTTTCTTTAGCCTTTTGTTCTCAGATTTTAATTTTTCACATCTATCAGAAAGTTCATCATTTATATTCCATAAATCATCAATCGAGATTTCTTCGGATTCAGATTCAGAATTTACCTGGTCTTCTTCTTCATTGCTTGAGGTGCTTCCTCTTGCCATGAGACATTCTTCTTCTTCTCCATTGTGGATGCGAAGCAGTTCATCCAATATTTCCTTTGCCGAGCTGCAACATGAGATAGAGGAAAAATCATCAGAACCGATTGCAGCCTTCATTAGATTTAGAGCTCTCACATTATCATCATTTTTCAACTTGTGAACATGAGTCCACTTGGACTTATCCTTAGGAATTTCATGTGAACCGTGAGAGATAACCTTCCATAGTTGAGGATTCACAGAATTAACATGCCTACGCAAGAGCCACAGCCAGAGTTTAATATGTAAACCAGAGAATATAGGAGGATTAGCCATCAAAACAGATTAAGATCGTTGAATCGCAGCCAAAAATAGCACCGAATACAGTAGGATCGGATCTGCAGGTCATTGGACCCTCTGTGCAGACACCCTCTCTGATACCAAGTATTGGGTTCGGTGCGGTGGATTCAGAGGGGGGTGAATGAATCTCCCCTTTAAAAATTTCACCCAATTAAAAAAATTCTTCCTGATACTAACAGAAGCCCAATAAGCAATTACGGAATTCAGATTCACTAAGTCAACTGATATGCTTATAGATGAACTGACTAGTGACTTAGGAACAATGTCAAAGGACTCTCAAAACTACAATCAAACACACAGTGTGCAATCAAACCATATCGAGCCTATGCATTCATCTAGCGAAATCAAACAAGAAATCAAACCACAGTAGACAAGAGGATTTTTAGGTGGTTCGGTCCGCAGACGTACGTCCACCCCACACTCAAACCCGAGTGTGGCTTCCTGCTGACTCACAGCTTGAATGGCTGGGCATCACAGCTTGCCTACATCAGCTGGGCCTCACAGCTTGCCATCCGCTGAGCATCACAACTTGCTACCGCTGGGCAATACAGCTTAGCCATCCGCTGGGGACTACAGCTTAACCCGTCCAGTGGAATCCTCCACTGCAAACGCTGAGCAACACAGCTTGCTCTGCTGACAAACAGCTTGAAGAAAGGTTTTAAAAAAAACACAAAATGATAAATCACAGCACCGGAAAGCTGTATACGATAAAGCACAAAGTATATCCCTGCAAGGAATGAAGCTCAAACAATTGAGCAAACTCAGATCTGGTTTTGAACCAAAAATCTGAGGAACGAACTCCTTCTCTCTCTCTTCTTTCTTCTCTGTTCTAGGTGGCTCTCTGCTCTTCTCTTCTCTCTCTTTTTCTTCTCTGCTTCTTCTACTTCTCTTTTCTTTCTCACTGGATCGTACAGACTCTCAGATCCTTCTCTGCTTCAGTCACACTCTCCTCTGCTCCGATCAGACTTCTCCTGAGGAAGAAGCTTCATATATATAGCAGCAGCTAGGGCGTGTGTCCTCCACATTTCCCGCCCAAAAGCTTTTGCCAGATCTGAGGAATTTTGACCACATGGCAGCATCCTGGCTGGGCTGCATTCCACGTGTCACGATCCTGGCACTTTATCCATTCTTGGATCACATGCCCTTCATTAAGCTCCTCGAGTATAGGTCCTGTCAGGTTAAATTTTATCTCAGAATGCATCGAGTAAGTCTGAAGTTTGAACAAGAATGTATAGACTTAGAAAATGCGTGAAGCACATGATGTATGGACTTGTTCACAAGGGAGTGTATAGACTTAGAGTGCATGCGACAGCAATGTATAGACTTGCTGGTTTGCAATGCAGAATGCACTTTAACAAGGTGTGCACAACGAATGAATTTGAACGTGTAGGCATGATACCATGTGGATGTATAGACTTGTGTAGACTTAACGTGCACCATTGTGCATACTTACTAAAATGATGTATGAGCATAGCAACACATAATGTGCAGACTTCGTGCAATGCATGAAGCAATGTATAGACTTAGAGTGAAGGAGTGCACAGATGTAGATAGCATGGTATATACATTACAAATGGATGCACTGACATGCCAAATGAATGTACAGACTCTGCATGCAACAATGTGTAGACTTAGTGTTTGTGCAGCTAGCTAATGTATAGACTTGGCATTTGTGCAGCTTGCCGTTGTATAGACTTGGCGTTATGAAGCACACAAGCTGTACAGTTTTGTGCTAATGCTGCAAGTGGACAATGTACAGACTTCAAGTGCGTGCAGCAAGACAATGTGTAGACTTTGCATATGCACATGAGACACTGAATGAGACACAGGACGATGTACAGACTTAGCCGATGTAAAGTGCATGCAATGTACAGACTTGCTGGTCAATCTAGACAACCGTGTTCAGACTTTAAGTGAAGAATGTACAGACTTGGTGGAAGTGCTAAAACAGTGAACGTAGGTAAAGATGGGCTGTACAGACTTGAGTGTGTGTGACCATGAAATGTATATACTTTGTGTGTGCGTACATGCAATGTATAGACTTAGCCAAGACGTCATGAGCAACTGGACGATGTACAGACTTGAGTTCGTGCATGCTACAGGCAGTGTGCAGACTTGCTAAAAAGGAATGTGCAGACTTGCTATGGATGTATAGACTTTGTGCATGAAGCAAGGCAGATGGATGTATAGACTTTGAGTGATGCACAACCATATGTAATGTATAGACTTGTGTGGCACTGACTGTACTGATTATATGAATGCAAAGCTAAGACATGCACATGAAATGCATGTACACTAAACACAATGACTGGCTCACTGTGATACTCTCACTGTGTTGCTATCATCAAAACAAAATAGCATATGCTTGTGCCTAAGGGGCACAACACCGTTGTCCCCACGGCAAACATTGGCCAGCTCGACCTGGGGTGTCTACTGGTACCTGAGGGTCCCGTTGGCGAGGGGACGAGTGGAGCAAGGGCTGTGGAGCTGGTGAGGCTCTCTGAAATAGGTGGGATTTACACCTATGCTTGCTCTGGTGGCTACCCGAGAGAGTTTCCTCTGGACCGGCATTTTTTCGAGTTCATGAGGAGCTTCGTCCCCACTGGTATGGAAGGCAGAGATCCTCTTGTTGCTGGAGAGGACCACCGACTGGAGCGGGCCATTTTGCTGGGTAGGGATAGCCTGCAGGGGGTCGCCTACTATAGCTTCCCGAGTTTTTCTACAGATTTCTAGAAGGAGCACCAGTTTCCCAGTGCGGATTGCCTGGGCTTCTTCAGTAGGGTGGACCAGTTCGGGGTCCGTGTCGGAGCACTGGGTCCCGCTTCTTGGGACTTGCACGGCCACTATCGGGTCGAGACCGAGGGGTCCATGGGGCTGGTGTTGTAGCCTTCAGGGCTACAGTTTGCTGGTGAAGGATATGATGATCATAGTCTGCTGGACGGCATCCTTTGACAGACGACCGTGAGCTGGTACGATCGCTGGGCAGTGATCTACTCCCATCGATATCACCAAGGTGCGACCGAGTGGCTGATGGGGATTGTACACCACTACAGAGTGCTTCTAGACCAGACAGGGATCAGATATGATGTGATAGTAGCGCTATATGGGACCCCTACTACATGGGGTTGATTCAAGCACTGGCGGAGCGCTTCAACTGCCTGTGGAACATTGTGGCGACGGCTGGGGGAGAGACCGTGCTGGACTTATGGTCTATGTTCAGGATTTAACGCTTACCGATCAGCGATGAGGGTTACGAGGAGGTGGTGCTGGACGACCTCCATCGCAGTAATACTGACGGGTAGGTCCGCTACTGGGTGCCCCACAGCTACCGCTACTTGCTAAAGACTTGGAGGGACTTAGCCCTGGTCGGGAGGGAGAAGGCGGTACATACTCCGTGAGTGACTTTGAAGGCATGGGTCCGTCATTTCTACAATGGGTCATTCTACTTTTACCAGGAGTTCGCACGAGATCAGACCCCGTGGGAAGAGTATACAGATGTGGAGCTGTGGTTGAGGACCTACCTCAGATACATCTATGCACCACGAGAGGGGTGGAACCCCCATGGACTGCCATACGTTACCCACTTAGCTACGTATCTGGGATACTCGCTGGCAACGTTTGTGGTCCCCCACGGGGAGGACAGTCTTCTGTGGGTCGAGCTGTTGTAGCCTACGTGTTTGCTGGTGGAAGGTCAGCGGCTGGCGTTAGCTCCTGTGGCACTAGCCAACATTTTCCATGGGCTGGGGGAATTATCAATACACCCGGTGCCACGTGAGCGGAGTCTACTTCTGCCGACCCACTACCTCAGTGTGTGGGCGGGTTTGCTATTCCCTGGACTGGTGACGAGGACGGCGGTAGCGAATCTGGCGGCCCTGTTGCTGTTCATCTTCATGGGTCAGCCGGACGGAGACGTTGTTGCGTAGCTGGAGGGGGCCAGGAGGGCCCTATCTTACTTGCCAGGCAGGGGGGAGGATGGGCTCTCGTTTGACGGCACGACGAGAGGAAAGCCTGGTCCTGGTGCTGTCAGGGGATGGGGCGGCCTGCGCCCTACCACATCAGCGGGAGCCGGACGCCGCGTTGTACATAGATTCGGTGATCAGCACCCGACCGGCCATGTTGGCGCTACACTGGTCTGCTGTGAGTGTTTTGGAGCCCTACTACCCGCACCGGTTTGTCCGGAACTTCAGGTACGACCAGGCGATCTTGCCAAACCAGGAGTTTCCTTTGGCGGGTCGACTGTACAGGAGCCAGGATAGCCATCTGGTAGCAGCGGCTTGGTGGGACTTCTACTGTCGCAGGGAGCCAGAGTAGGTGCCGACACCAGAGTTGGATCACTACGGAAGATTCGACATTCATTATGCCCGATGGTGGTTCGAGCACAGCCATCTGTATCGCCAGTTAGCCTCAGCGATCCGGAAGGCTGAGGAGAGTCAACTTCTACGAAAGGACCAGCCTCCTATTTCGCTGGATAGCGAGTAGCAGAGAACCTGCTTCTCTCGGATTGGCCGGGATGTGGAGCGGCTTGCGCAGCAGCGGCCCGGAGAGGGTCGAGCCTCTTCGTCGTCAATGTAGGGTTACAGTGGGGCTATCAAGCCCCTGAGGCTGGTACATGCTTGGCCTAAGGTAGCTGGCGCTAGGAGGTCATGGTCACGGACATCATAGACCTAGTGGACTCAGTTCCGAGCTGACTATGACTTCAGGAAGGGTACCGCCCGAGACGGAGTGCTCCCAGAGGGGAGCTTTGCTGACACTGCCGTCAGTGACTGGAGGAGCCACATTGCTCACTCGATCAGGTCAGCTGGGCCAGTGGAGTTCATCTCTCATATCGAGTGTGCCTATACACTGAGAGACGTCAAAGAGGCGGCTGCAAAGGCTGCCCGCGTGCTGGGTTTGAAGTTGGAGCAACTAGTCCCTCTACCGTTGGCTCCCTTCGGGGCTTCAGGTAAGACATTGTCTTTATTGTATTGTCTAGGTCTTACTTCCTTGTGCATGTGACTGAGATATTGTTTACTCGTGTGTTTCTTTGGCAGGCTCCCCGGCAGGGAAGATCATCCCTCCGCGGAGGTGTCCTCTAGGAGTGGGGACGGGGGTCTTCAGCCTAGGCGGAAGCTCCCCCGGGTGGATACTGGTGCAGCGGAGGCTGGGAAGTCCTCTCGAGGACTCCGAGCAGATGAGTACATATAGGCAGAGCTGGCTTTGAGTAAGTGCCATGCCCACCCTTTGTCTTTTGTCGGTTTAGTCATTATGGTTGACTAACCTTGTGCTGCCTGACTGGCTTTCTTACAGCTCCACTGGAGGCTGGGGCAGAGGTGGCTTTCTCGCCGCCCTTGGAGGCCGATCCCTTGCTGGATGACGAGATCGGGTGTGACATTGACGTTGACGAAGTGCTTCGCATGATGGACGAAACTGGCCCTAATGCCGGGATGTTTCTCGACTTCGAGTTGTTGAAGGCCCCCGAGGAGATTCGGCAAGGTAGGGTGATGGGGGCATCTCTCGCCCTTCATATTTTTTTACAACTTCGATTGCTTGCTAGCATAGCTCCATTGTGTCCGTCATATTTTTCTGAATCGAGTCATGTAATTTTCATATTTTATTTGAGTCATGTCATTGTAATTTTCCTTTTATTTGAGTCAAGTACCTAGGTCATTGAGTCATCTACCTAAGTTTGAGTGGCATTAGGATTGATTAGGTTGTTATTGGGCCCAATTCATTGGGCTGGCCCATGGGCGCCCCCCACCTTCCTCGGTTATTCGTCATTAAGCCAAATGTCAGGGACTTTTTGTAAAATGTGGGTTGCCTATATATAGGACCCCATTACCCTCATTTTGAACTAATGAATCAATGAATGAAAAACTTGCCATTTTGAGAGTTTACACTTCTTATCTAGTGGAGAGATTCCATTTTTTGGGTGAGAGACCCTAGGGGAGAGATTCCCCACCCATCCCTCTCTTAATCTCTCTTTTTCACTCCCCTTTCTCTCTCCTCCACACCCAATTTCAAAAATTTTCTCTCTCCTCCCTTCCCAACCACCACTCTCCCACCTACCCCCATTAATGACCACTCCCCTTCCCCACACATCCCATTACTCCACCCCCTAGTCCCAAGAGAGCTTCCACCAATCCTAGCTCCACCTCCCAACCCCCAACTACCCCACCCACTTCCCCAAGCACCCTTCCCACTACCCAAAGCAGCCCTCCACCTTCCCAAGGCACCTCTTCCCATCCCCAAGACCACCATTGACCACCCCACATTAAAGGAAATTCAAACTCACATGCCCTCCACCCACTTGTGCCCCCCCCACCTTCCTCCTTCTCCCTCCAAGCCCAAATTCGTAGCTCCTCCTCCCACCACCGGTTAGACCCCCTTCCAGACCCTATTCTTCCCCTCCCACACCTTGGAACACCCCCTCCTAGACCCCCTCACAGCCAGGGTTCTCCCCACACTCATCCACCTCCATTTCCCCTCCCATATACCCCATTTCCCCCCACCATCTTCAACCTCCAGTTTTCAGTTCGCTGGCAGCAGAAGAGTAGCAGTTTGCAGAGGCGACCCCAACCACATCCCAGAGAATCTGAAGGCCTAAGTGGTATCCACGGAAGTGTCTACCTATCTTCTTCGCAACGGCGGTGGTCTCGTCCCCTTCTGAGCTCCGAGCTGACCGGGAGATCCGTTCTCCTACAACTGCGCAGAGCTGCCCCTGCTGAGCACCTGAGCCATAGTAGAAGCTCTGCCACGACGAACCTTGGAAGATTCAGGCCATAAGTTCTTCTGCAAAGTTGTTCCTCTTCCTCTCTACTTTCAGAATCAAGAAGTGGAACTTCTATCGACGTCTGTGGGCCATAGTTATCATTTTTCTCCCTCGGGTACGCTGTTCAGCTTCCCACAGCCTGCACCGACCTATCATTAGTGTTCAGAGTCCCCTGGTCTTCTCCGGCATCGTTTGGCTTCCCCGTCAGTTTTTATGCAAAGAGGACTTGTCCACGATTCCAAAAACTTTAGCGGTGCTTGATTCTGAGTTCGGGAGCTGATGGGCATCCTCTGCAACCTGCTGTTGGCCGCCAGAAGCTGCCAGCCCAAGAATCTGCCTCCCTGCTCGGGCCTCCACCCAGACCAGCGTCGGTGCCAGAAGAAATCAAAAAAATTTGGACAACTTCCCTATCCTCTTACGAAGATTTTTCAGGTGGTTTCATCCCCAACAAAATTCGGCATCAGTCGCAGCAACCATTTCTTCGATCATCTGTCAGCACCCATAGAACGTGGACAGAACCGGCAACCTCCCATCTTCGGTGTTCCTCTCTCATGTTCCCCTCCCCGCTTGGCCAGCTGAAGGCCCCTCCCTATGTGGAGGTAGTTTTAGTTGTAATATCACTTAAACCCCACCCCAAGATCCCCCTCCTGCGAGAGGTGTAGTATTGTAATCATTTGGGTAGGTCAAGCTACCCCGACGCGGCGTGTGAGGATCCACCAGCCTCCCCGCTCGCCCTCGTCTCTGAGCGGGATCGGTTTCTTCAAACCGGTCAAGTAAGTGCTCCAAACTTTACTCTAATTTGTGCTTGTTCTTTCAATATTAGTTCATAAACTCCGCTGGCCGTGAATGAGAGCCCGATCCTTAAGCTCCTTTGCTATAAGTGATCACCGTGGGAAAAGAGTGGAACCCGTGCCCTCGGCACGACGTCGGCTCCCTTGAATTGGGCTGCCATTACTCTTGGGAATCAACTTAGGCCTTGCTGGGCCTCTACCAGCAAGGGCCCAGCCCACACAACCTCCACTTGGCATTGCCAAGTTACCCCGGGTCTTGGTGAGCATCGGGTAAGCGGTCGCCGACATCGGTCCGTTTGATTGCGATTGTGCTTGTTTGTTTAAGTCCTAGGTTGTGTCACATCAAATTGGTATCAGAGCAAGTTCATAACTTGTCTCTCCACAAGTTGGTCCTAGGGCATGTTTATGCATTTAGAGTCCTCGGTTGCATCTCCCATGTCCACTAGAATAGCCACTTCATACCCGTCATATCCATCCCCATCAACTTTCCCAAGAAGCCCAAATCCTCATGGAAGTTCCATTGCCAACAAAGTGGGTAGCAACACCTCTATCATAGAAGCCCTACCTAATGTCCTTAATCGGCTTGAAGATATCATGTCTTGACTCGACTGACTTGAAGGAAATAGCCGTGCACTAAGAGTGAATGAGAGTGACCTTTGGGGAAATCTAGAAACCATATTTTTAGAACACTTGAAAATCAAAACCCCCGCCTTTGATGGATCCAACAGCCCAAGCCTTTACCTAGATTGGGAGATTTCCCTAGACCAATTCTTTAAAAGTTGCCCCTTGAACGAAGAAAGGAGAATGAGGCTAGCCAAGGCACACCTCTCCAAACAAGCTAAAACTCATTGGTTAGTTGTGGAAGGCTTAAGAAGGATCCGCAGGGAGGCTCCCATTAGCACTTGGGATGAGATGAAGGTCGATCTTAGGAAAACCTACACTCTCCAACCCTCTCCCTCCTACTCAAATCACAAAAGCCCAAGGAGCACTTCAACTCCTTCATCCCCACCCAGCCAATCCAAGACCCCAATCACCCATTCCCCACCACTTCCCATCTCTCCCACCCCAACCACTACATTTACACCCCACCTTCAAGTCCACACCACAACCATAGGTCCCCATACCCAATTGGGCCCCATGGCTAACTCTCCACCTAGGCCCATGGTAACCCCCACCACTACCTCTCCATCACCCCCAAAAAGGGACACTCCTCCCAAAACCAATCAACCCAAACCCCTTCAACCCACCCATCTTCCTCTCCCTACCCCAATCCAACTCCCACCAAAGCCTCCACTACTACCCTCACCTATCCTAACCCGAGTTTCCCACTACCTACCACCCCGGATACACCATGCCCCAATCATCACTACACCCTCAAAAGCCCCTCTCACCTCCTTGGAAGAAGAACCCATACCCCACCCCATAGTGGTGAACACTCCAAACCCACTCTCCACCTTGGAGGAAACCCAAGCCCAAATTGAAGAAGAAACAACACATGAGGGTCTTCAGCTTACATCACCATCTCTAGTTGGAGTCAATCTCATCTTAGGGGAAACCCTTGTTAGTTGGCTAAAGAAGAGCCCAATAAGAGAGATCACGGCCCACGATTTCTCACCCATGAAGGAAAACCATCCCATAGTGCCCATCTCCTCTTATCACACCACAATCCAAGCATCTTATCAAGTAGAGACCTTAGAAGATTTTCTTAGAGGCTTAGCATGACAAATTGAGTTCACTAGCATGTTGACCCCTATGGCCGAACAACCTAGGAGCCTTGGCCTCCTACACCTATGCATCGGGTCAATCACCTCGGTCTATACCATTGGTTGCTACACTAGCGACCGCATTTTCTTTCTCCCTATGGTAGAAGAACCCATCTCGATCCACTCCCCTACCATTGAGATCCCAAATACTTTGATCAGTCAACCAACTAGAAACCTTGGCCCAATTACCTTAGACGAGGATGACTCACAATTTGGGAACCTTGAAGACATAGAGTGCCTCCCTCTAGGAAGACCTTTCCACGACCCCTTTGATCCCTTCCTATGGGAGTCTAGTTCCCCATGTGATCCAATCACCTTATCCACCACCCACCATTCCCTATCCCAACCTACCATGTTAGACCTAATTCACCCCATCCTAGACCCGGGTTACACCTTGGGAACCATGACCTTGGGCCACATACCCTAGGTAATAAGGTTGTGCCCCACCCCATGATGACCACCTTCTTAGATCCATTCGATCTTTTCCAATGGCAGTTAAAGGGTTGTCCCACACCTATACACATGAAAGTCACCTTTAAGAAAAACATGCATGTGTCTAGGCTTACCACACCGCTTGGCATGAACACTATGTTGGGTCCATTCATTCATATCACCCATATGTCAAGTGGAAAGCATGAGTGGTCCATATTCGGATGTAATGGGCCACCGTCATTCATCATAAGTCTTAAACATGTTAGGAGCATTCACGGATGTCCGGGTCCCCCGGCACTCATCACACCCACACATGAAAGGGACACCTATGGATGCCCCGGCCCTCCCTCACTTCACATTGGTCATACACATGTCAAAGGCATCTACGGATGTCCGGGTCCCCCGATATTTACCACCACTTTGCATGATGGGGCCACCTACGGGTGCCCCGACCCACCTAGGTTGACCGAAGTCTACACTGCGTCATTACATGATAGGTCTACTTTTGGTTGCCCCGGTCCCCCTTTGCATACCATACACTTCCCACCCACACCGCACCGTAGCTCAAGGCATACTCATTCAAGCAAGCATCTAGCAATGGGCGGTGAGGATCGTAATAAGCGGGCAAAAACTCACGAGTGGCACTTTGAATTCCAAGAAGGCAACCTCACGATGGTGGCTTTGGAATGTCTCTACCTTAGGGCCACCTCCAAATCGAGGGCACGAGGACTTGGACCTTCCATGTTCCAAGTGGCTTTGGCAACCTGGCTTACGGGTTGGATTTACTCATGGGATTTTGGGATATACCTCACTTTTCACGTAACGGATATAGCACCCTCTAAGGGCACCGTGGTAGATCTTAGTGAGCACCTTGAGCCTACCCCCATCTTTGTGAGCGACACCCTCGGAGAGCTTCCACATAACAGCTTGAGAGTCTGACGTGTGCACACGGAGGTAATACTGGGCAAGCAAGGTACTATCATCGGTAAGAGGGTATGTCCAAGCCACCTTGAGAAGTTGAAGCGCCGTCCCCTGGTTGCGAACGCGAGGTTGAGTTTGGAGGTTGTAGCTTGCTCGGAGTTGCGTTGGAGGACCTCTTCCTCGGCAGACTCATACTCGACGGAGTCGAGTTCTTCGCACCCCGGGGGTATGATGGGGGCATCTCTCGCCCTTCATATTTTTTTACAACTTTGATTGCTTGCTAGCATAGCTCCATTGTGTCCGTCATATTTTTTTGAATCGAGTCATGTAATTTTCATATTTTATTTGAGTCATGTCATTGTAATTTTCCTTTTATTTGAGTCAAGTACCTAGGTCATTGAGTCATCTACCTAAGTTTGAGTGTCATTAGGATTGATTAGGTTGTTATTGGACCCAATTCATTGGGCTGGTCCATGGGCGCCCCCCACCTTCCTCGGTTATTCGTCATTAAGTCAAATGTCAGGGACTTTTTGTAAAATGTGGGTTGCCTATATATAGGACCCCATTCCCCTCATTTTGAACTAATGAATCAATGAATGAAAAACTTGCCATTTTGATAGTTTACACTTCTTATCTAGTGGAGAGATTCCATTTTTTGGGTGAGACACCCTAGGGGAGAGATTCCCCACCCATCCCTCTCTTAATCTCTCTTTTTCACTCCCCTTTCTCTCTCCTCCACACCCAATTTCAAAAATTTTATCTCTCCTCCCTTCCCAACCACCACTCTCCCACCTACCCCCATTAAAGACCACTCCCCCTTTCCCACACATCTCATTACTCCACCCCCTAGTCCCAAGAGAGCTTCCACCAATCCTAGCTCCACCTCCCAACCCCCAACTACCCCACCCACTTCCCCAAGCACCCTTCCCACTACCCAAAGCAGCCCTCCACCTTTCTAAGGCACCTCTTCCCATCCCCAAGACCACCATTGACCACCCCACATTAAAGGAAATTAAAACTCACATGCCCTCCACCCACTTGTGCCCCCCCCACCTTCCTCCTTCTCCCTCCAAGCCCAAATTCATAGCTCCTCCTCCCACCACCTGTTAGACCCCCTTCCAGACCCTAATCTTCCCCTCCCACACCTTGGAACACCCCCTCCTAGACCCCCTCACAGCCAGGGTTCTCCCCACACTCATCCACCTCCATTTCCCCTCCCATATACCCCATTTCCCCCACCATCTTCAACCTCCAGTTTTCAGTTCGCTGGCAACAGAAGAGTAGCAGTTTACAGAGGCGACCCCAACCACATCCCAGAGAATCTGAAGGCCCAAGTGGTATCCACGGAAGCGTCTACCTGTCTTTTTCGCAACGGCGGTGGTCTCGTCCCCTTTCGAGCTCCGAGCTGACCGGGAGATCCGTTCTCCTACAACTGCGCAGAGCTGCCCCTGCTGAGCACCTGAGCCATAGTAGAAGATCTGCCACGACGAACCTTGGAAGATTCAGGCCACAAGTTCTTATGCAAAGTTGTTCCTCTTCCTCTCTACTTTCAGAATCAAGAAGTGGAAATTGTATCGACATCCGTGGGCCATAGTTATCATTTTTCTCCCTCTGGTACGCGGTTCAGCTTCCCACAGCCTGCATCGACCTATCATCAGTGTTCAGAGTCCCCTGGTCTTCTCCGGCATCATTTGGCTTCCCCGTCCATTTTTCTGCGAAGAGGACTCGTCCACAATTCCAAAAACTCTAGCGGTGCTTGATTCTGAGTTCGGGAGCTGATGGGGCATCCTCTGCAACCTGCTGTTGGCCGCCAGAAGCTGCCAGTCCAAGAATCTGCCTCCCTGCTCGGGCCTCCACCCAGACCAGCGTCGGCGCCAGAAGAAATCAACAAAATTTGGGAGACTTCCCTGGCCTCCTACGAAGATTTTCCAGGTGGTTTCATCCCCAACAAAATTCGGCATCAGTCGCAGCAACCATTTCTTCGATCATCTGTCAGCACCAACAGAACGTGGACAGAACCGGCAACCTCCCATCTTCGGTGTTCCTCTCTCAAGTTCCCCTCCCCGCTTGGCCGGCTGAAGGCCCCTCCCTATGTGGAGGTAGTTTTAGTTGTAATATCACTTAACTGTTGTGCCCCTGTGGTTTTGATGATGGTTTTGATGATTAGTTTTTGATGTGAGTTTATCACTGTGAGTCATCTTGCTGTGTGTCATCATGCTATTATTTAGTCATTCTCTGATCATAATGCTTTCTTTTATATGCACGATAAATTCATGTTTTATCATGTAAATGTATGGAGTTCATAGGGCTGTCAGATAACATGCTCTATTTAATTCTGTCTATACTCTGTCTGTACAGTCTCCACAGCAGTGCGTCGACCCTTCAGTCATATTTGTCTCTATCCACACAGTAGTGCGTCAACTCCTTGAGCTGATGCGTCGACTCTTCAGTTCAGTTTCTTCAAGTCTATACATTAGACTGTGGCAAAGTCTATTCATTCGTTTGGGTAACAAAGTTTGTACACTGGCTCAGACTTCCCAAGTCTACACAATGCTCCCTCATTGAAAGTCTATACATTCTGGCAAATTCCTACGCTCGAAGCTTTAGCTACATTTAAAGTCTATACACTGCTACAGGAACCAAGTCTATACACTCTCCCGTTCAAATCCTTCTAAGTCTGTACATTGGCTTCGTATCTGCAAGTCTGTACACTGGACTTCATTTCACCAACTCTATACATCTGATTGATGTTGCAGTGTTCACCAAGTCTATACATCATCTTCAGACTTCAAGTCTATACACTCCATGCCCATTCAAGTCTATACATCGGTTTGATTCAAAGTCTGTACACTGCTTCACTTCGTCAAAGTCCATACATCCTCAGCTGATCCCCATGTCTGTACAACGGCCTCAATCTTCATCAAGTCTACACAGTGCTTCAACCTTCTCATAGTCTGTGCAGCCTGCCTTATCGATTCAGAGTCTATACATCGCTCAAGCGTTCAAAGCCTAAAGCTTGTACAGCGTCCGTTGTCTAGAGTTCTTGAAGTATATATATTGGACTGTTTCTTTCGAAGTATATACACTACAATGTACATACTTAGATCTTATGACTTCATTCTTGTTGCTGAAGGGAACAGGGTCGACGCTAGAGCTTAAGGCGTCCACGCACCAGTGAAGATGCATCCACAGATACTCTTCATAGCGTTAACTCTACGCAAAGGCTGCGTCAACTCAGCCACTCAAGAAGCAGAGGCCTTGTCAGAAATACTCCAATGCGTCAACGCAGCAGTGGAGCAGCGTCGACGCAACAGTTAAAAAAGGCTAGGCTGGTTGCTCACTGGAACGCATCAATGCGTCAACGCCACGGGTTGGAAGCGTCGACGCAGCAGTTAAAGGAGCATTCACTTTCACAGGCTATTCCACTGCGTCAACGCCACAATTGAGCAGCGTCGACGCAGCAGCTAAAGAGACGAATCTAATGGCTTACTGGAATGCCTCACTGCGTTAACGCCATTGCTTGACAGCGTCAACGCAGCAAGTCAGATTATTGTCATTGAGCACGTGACCAGAAGCTGGCACCTGACACGTGATCCGAGGTGGGTGTTGAGCACGTGATCCAAGCAAGAATCTTCTGGACGGAAGGCATGGGAAGCACACGCCCTATCTCCCCACTGCTGCTGGTATATATTGGAGCCTTCGTCTTCAGATGGAGGCTGATCGAAGAGGAAGCCTGGAGAGCAGAAAGCCCTTCGATCCAGAAAAAGAGAAGAAGAAGGAAAAGAGTAAAGGAAAGAAAGAGAGTGAGTGCAGCAGAAGAAAAAAAGAGGAAGAGAGAGCTCGTAAGGATTGAAAGAAAAGAGAAAGACAGTGAGAGTAAAAAGAAGAGAGCAGAGAAGAGAAAGAGAGTGAGCGAGAGAGAAGAGAAGAGGAGGATAAGCTTACCTGAAGATCTGTCTACTGGACCGTGGATCAAATCCAGGCCAGTCAGCTCCATGGGAGCCACATATGATGTTCCTTCATTTACAGCTTATGTTTGCTGTGTTATTTTCGTTTCTTATTTTTCCTTTTATTCTTCCATCTTTGTTCTTCCGATCCTCTAGATTGAGGTCGGGTTCCTCCTGGTGGGTCAGGAGAAGGGAGATCTGATCTCCGGTTTGCAAGCAGCAGGGGGGCTGCTTGTGGGTTCCCTCCGGGCTAGGAGGAAGAGAGGCTAGGCCTCTGGTGGATTGCTGGTAGCAGAGTGCTACTGGCTGGTTCACTGGTAGCGGGGCTGCTACTAGTGGGGTTCCCTCTTGGTATAGAGGAAGAGAGACGTGAGTCTCTGGTTTCTAGTGATCGTGGGTTGCTAGAGGTTCCCTCCGTGTAGGAGGAAGAGGGGAGGTTGTTCCCCTGGGTAAGCTGTGTATCAGCGTCTGTTGGCAAACTGTGTTGCCCAGCTGTTAGTGAAGTCACACTCGGTTTGAGTGTGGGGTGGATGGAGGTCCGTGGACCGAACCACCTAAAAATCTATGTGCAGTGGTTGGTTGCTCCATATCTCCTATCTACTTCACAAGTTACATTGCATTCTCGTTAATATCTGTGCTGCTTCTGCTAGTTGTTTATTTGGGCGCGGGTTACGTATTTGATCTTTGGTTTAAAAGGATATTCTACCTGTTCTTCAGATTGGTTGTCTTACTTTGTTAGAGTTCTAGTTTTATTATTGAGCCGAAAAGTTTTGAAGGGTGGGATTCATTCACCCCCCCTCTAAATCCTCCGCACCGATCCTAACAATTGGTATCAGAGCGGTTCCCTACTTTTCCAGATTCAACGATCTGTAGGGGATCCTGCTGGTCTGATAGGTGCATTTCTGATTGGGTTTTATTGCTTGGTTTTACTCCTGAACTGATTTCAATGAAGCATCCACCGATCTTTAGTGGTTCTGGATTTAAGTTGTGGCTTAGAGGTCTGCGTACCTATGTTAAACAACTTGATCCGGATCTGTGGAAGTTGATTTCGCATGGTCCACACATACTGCCAAAGAAAACGTCCAAATGGACTGATAGTGATAGATACATGTGTGATCAAAACATGAAGGCTGTGAAAATTATGAAGGCTGCCACTGACAAGGCCTTACACTCGTGTTTTTATCATTGCAGGTCAGTCGCCGAAATCCTGGACAAACTGAAGATAGCTTTCCAGTCAAAGAAGGACGCCTGCATGATGGCCAATGGGACTGATCACAGCAACAATCAAAGTGATGAAGAGGACAATGATGATCAGGTAAACCCTTTCCAACATTATACTGTGGATGATTGGGAAAATACTTATGCTGACTTGTTGGGGTTATATGAAAAATTAAAAAGGGAACATAAGAAACTGAAAAAGGGTACTAGATTAAACAGTGCAAATTCCTCTTCATGTCAAAATTGTTTAAAATTGAAACAAACAAATGATGCTTCTATATCTGAGATTCGTGAGCTTGAGAATCAAGTATATGTTAACTCAGAACTGAATGAACTTAAATCTGAAAATGACTCTCTCAAAAAAATCATTGAAGAAAATGTTCAGAAAGTTAGAAACCTTGAACGAGAAAATAAACTGCTAACTGAAAAATCTGAATCTAATCAACAATTTGAACCACCTTGTGAAGATCAGATCTTAATAAAGGAACTGACTCAGAATGACAAGTTCAAGGAAGAAATTGAAAAACTGAAAATGTTGAACAGTAGTATGGCTAAGAGGCTTTTTGTGTTTGAAAAAGGAAAGAGTGTGTTATTAGATAATTCAGAGAGCTCAGATAATCTTAAAATTGAAGTTGAGAATCTTAAGATTTTGAATTCAAGGCTTAATGATAAACTTGTAAATAGTGATGAAGAAATTGCCAACTCTAAATTGTTGATTGTCTCTTTGGAAAATGAAATTCATGACTTGAAAAATTCTTTGTCCAGATTTGTTGATGGTCAAGAAAATCTGAACAAACTGCTAGGTGTTAAAGTCAATTTTCAAAAAGAAGGGTTGGGCTATAACCCAACAAAGAAAAAGAGTTTTGAAAATAAGATTCAAACTTCAGCTGTTTCAAATGTTGCCTCTGTTAGTTCAACCAATCCTTCAGTGTTTTAATTTGATGCTCAAAGAATTCTGAAGCCAACTGAAAAACAAAAAGGAAAGAACAAAATGGCTTCTACTACTTACATGCATCCTGTTTTTAAATCTCATGCTAACAGGAAACTCATGTCATGCCTTAAGTGTCATGAAGATGGTCCTCAAATGCATAAATGCAAACTGAAAGGAAAAGATGACATGAATGCCAGTAAAATGCATGTCAGGAAAACTCATGTCAGAAATCATGAGGTTCAAAAAAAGAAAATGTCATGTTATTACTGCCATAGAATTGGCCATTTGATGCATGAGTGTGAATTAAACGAACTGGATGATTTGAATGCTGAAATGATGAATGCTAGGAAATATCATGATAAAAAACCTGTTGTTCATTCAAAGAAAAGTGAATGCTCTCATTGTGGTAGATTAGGCCACACCCTTGCTCAATGTTGGTTTGCTAATGGAAAGAAAAAATCACACTCACATCATGCTAAATCTTATGCTAACCAACATGCTTTTAATATAAACAAAATTGCTTCTCTGAACCAGCATGTCAAATGTTTTAATTGTAACAAGCTTGGGCACAAGGCCACTAAATGTTGGGCAAGGTCTTTTAGAAGAAAGTCCCCCTTCTGCTCCCATTGTGGGAAGCATGGCCATGCAGTCAAAGACTGCTGGCATGTCTAGGGTAGGAATAGAACTTCCAAAGAATTTGGTAGGAACAAACTTGTTTTTAAAAGAATTCATGTTTGCTCAAATTGCAGAAGACCAGGCCACCAAGTTGCTGCTTGCAGGGTAGCTGGTCATGAAAAGAAAAAATTTCATAATAATAACAGAAACCCTCATGCTCACTCTTATAATGCTCAAGTTCATGCTAGTATACATAAGAGGAACATGAAACCTGCTAGTTCATGCCACTATTGTGGGCTGTCTGGGCATTCAATGCATAACTGGTTTATCATGAACTCTGATGACTATTTGGCACAGAAAAAGATGCAGGCAGGCCCAAAAGGGGCTAATTACTATGCAAGACCCAAGACCACTTGGGTTCCTGCTAGTGGAAAATAGGAAGGTGCCTAGCAGGTGTGCCTTGGATGGAATAAAGGGGTAATGATCCAAGGCACTCAAGAATGAAAAACCCCATTCTCACACTTGTCAGGTAATCTCTCTGCATTTCCCATTTTGAAACCCATTGCATATCTGGTTTGATGTATTCTTGCATATCCTGTTCTTAGTTTCATCTAGTACTTGCATATTAAATCTGTTCTTGCATATTCATTCATCATCTGCCAGTTACATTATTTTCTGATCATGCACTCTGAAATTTCTAAAAATCTGAACTGAATGTGAATATTTTTTGAAATTTGTGTGTTGCAATAGCTCACTGAACATTCTGAATTGCATATAGGACTGCATGTTGAATTATCATGCATGACCTCAATGGTATATAAATGGTAAGGTACCAAAAGGCAGGGAAGTCTGTCTGGAGGTTCTTACTATGTGTGAGGTGGTCTTTTAGACCAAGTGCTCCGCCTAGTACCATGGGTCACTTTGCTGGTTAGGACAGTCTGAATGTGCATGAATCAAAATCATATGTTCAGTGTCTCATGGCAAACATTGTATGTTTTCAGGGGGAGTTAACTGCATGTCCTTGCATAGCATTCAGTGTTGAGTTTTTGCATACATATAGTGCATTGCATTTCCTTAAACTGAAAATGCCAAAAAGATTGTCTGAATGCATGTTGTCAGGGGGAGTCAATGCATTGCATATAGGTTGTCAAATGCATACATTTGTCAGAATTCATTGCATATCCCTTCTTATCATTTTTGTTGACAAACCTTGATCATATTCGGAAAAACACTAAGCTTCAAAATCTCTCCTATCAATTGGTATCATTTGGCTTCAGAATTCCATCAGTCCTTCATGAAGATTTCAATGGGACTATCTCGATCATAAATCTGAAAACTTTTGATCTAAAAATCTTCTATTATACATTTTTATGAATGACTGAAATAACTCATGTGGTTTAAGTTTAATGTATTCAATGAGTTTGGCTTTAAAATCTCTTAAAAATATCTGAAGCATGTTTAATAAACCTTAACCATTTGTTTCATGCTATGTCTTGTAAAATCTTCTGAAATCAACATTATTGAATACATGACTTTATTTGGTTAAGTACATGAAATTATTATTGATTTGAAGCAAATGAATTTTTCTGAAATGTCTAAAGGGTATTTTCTGTCAGAACAATGACCTTGGTCACTGAGAAACACATGTCCAAAGGACTGTGTCATGAGATACCATAGTTAACTCTGATTAAGAATAATTAAATTTCAGGCAGAGCAATGGCATACACACTGAGAAATACAAGTCACTCATCAAGAAATGATTTGCAGTGTGTCATGATATGTAAATGCTATCTCTGTTCATATATATAGCATGACAGTTAGTCACACTAAGTGCTTAGGGATATTGGCCTCTAATCAAGGTATATCCTCTAGTTACAAAGTATGCACTGAACTAGAGTGCTCGTAAAATTTATAGCATGAAAAATGTTGAACGAATTGACATATCTGAATATTGATGCTAAAATCAATTTGCTACAACCCTAGACAAAATCATATGACTTCATAATTGCTTGATCTCAATACTAATGCATGTAATTCCGAAAGAAGTCAATAAATTTGGTTGTGTAAGAGAAAGGGAGATTAATCAAGATAAATATGAGGGCTTGGTTCATTTTTATTAAATCATGATTTTAGATATCAATACAGAATTTTATTGATAAACTCTGCATACATCATGTTTAAACCATGCTGATCAATAAAATTCATTCATAAGCCCTTATAATGGAAGACTTTGAAATATTCTGATTTGGATTTATGAGAATGACATTTCCTTGAAAATCTGATTGAATTCCTTCTGTTTGAAGCTTATCTGAAATTCTTCTGCTCACTGTCCTTGGATCATTGACCTGAACTTCTCCTTGTTTGCCCCTGTGGTCTCCTTCTCACTCATTTCATAAGGTTCCATTTATTGAGGGGGAGCCTCCTTGTCATATGCATCATGCTGCATAGAAGGAGAAGAATTGTGCTCTTGCATTCATATTTCTGGTATCTACATCTACATTCATACCCCTTCCCATGGTTTATTATGATTCTACCAAAGGGGGAGATTTTCTACATGCTATAATTTCTCAAACTATTTTCTTTTTGATGAAGTTGGAGAGGGGAATTTCTGTAGCCCACCCAAAGAGCAGCCCAACAAGACCCAACAGGGTCCAACGTGGCAAGCTCACCTGAGTGACAGCCCACATGGCCCACTGAGGAAAGAAAAGCCCAATGAACAAACACTCGAGGAACCAACTCTCCCCAGCGGCCCCTAGGCTCGGAGGGCCCGAGTGATGGTCAGGTCATAAGGAAGGTCTGGCCCAAGCCGTTTCCCCGCCCGGGAGAGACAGGCATTCGCCGACCTATCCGACCCCTCTTTTGCCAAGCTATGCTCATCGCCCGGACAGGGCTGGCATTTCAGAAGCTCGGCCAGACCAGATATTATCCGTTCGTGCTGCCGTTAAGAGTCCCCAACGGACAGGGGAATCAAGAAGCCGCCGGACTTTGAGGCGATAACGTTCCCACGATAAGGCCATGAAAGCCCACGTTGAGGACGTAACTCCCGCCGGAGACCCCTCAGCTTGCAGGACTCCTGAAGGCGGCGCACTATTTAAACCAGGGATACCCTCCGGTGGAAGAGAAGGGCCATTAAGGTACTCATACACCCAAACTCCTGAGCAATCCGCTTTACCCTCTGGTGGAGAGGAATCTCGTGCACTAGTTTTTCTCCTCCCCATTACTGCTTCCACCACAGCTCTACTGACTTAACCATCGGAGGGTTTTTCCCCAGGGAGACCCCCTGGGCCCTCTGATATGTTTCCCTGTCTTGTAGTTCATCTTCTGGTGATCCATAGCCCGCTCAGGACACAGCGCGAGATTTCGCCTCTTCATCTGGCGCCGTCTGTGGGAAACGCACGAAGAGCCAAGATGGTGAGAAGAAGCTCAGGGAGGAGATCCGCCGTCGAGAAGGGTAAGGCCGTGGTGGAGGCAGGAGATGGCCCCTCTAGGGCCTCAGAGAACCCTCCCTTCAACACCAGCGTCCCCACCAACGAGCCGCCGCCCACTCCGACGGCGGCAGGGGCACCCCCCAACGGCGGCGACGAGGTCTTCCAGGCCCTCAATAAGAAGCTTGATGTCCTTGTGGAGCTCATGAGGGCCCAGGCGGCAAGGGATGCCAGGTCCCGCGCCCCGTCCGGGAGGCCCCCCCGTCGAAGTGCGTCCCAGCATACCGCTGGGGGCCGCTTCACCCTCCGCAGTCAACAGCTCATCCGCAACAACGTGGGAGGACCCTCGCAAGCTCCCCCCCCGGAGCATGAGGCTTCCTCCACGCCCAGAAAAGGGAAACAGGGGGCGAGGCCTCCGCGCCCGAGCGCTGACGTTCCTGAGGATCGTCACGACGCTCCCCCCAGTCCCACGGCACGACCACAGCCAGAACTATCCCTCCGACTGAGGGATTACGAAAGACATTTTACAGAGCAAGAGCGCGCCCTCCGCGCCCTGCAAAAAACCTCTTTCCCGGAGGATGAGGAGAATTCCCCTTTCTCCGAATACATCTTGAAGGCAGAGGTGTCTCCCAGAACCTCCATTCCGACCTTCAAGCTCTATGATGGCCAGGGCGACCCAGCCGACCACTACGACAGCTTCGACGCCCTGGTAACTCTGCATGGAACGCCGGATCCTATCAAATGCCGAGCCTTTGCGGCCACCCTGGTCCAAGGCGCTCAGGCATGGTTCTGGGCCCTCGCCCCTGGGTCCATCCGGGACTTCAGGCAATTTGGGCGAGTCTTCAAGGAGAGCTTCGCCGGAAGCGCCCCCCCAAGGTCAGTAGCGGCGCTCCTGGCCCTCAAACAGGCACAAGGGGAAAGGCTCCAGGCTTATGTCCACCGATTTAAATCGGAAGCCCTCAGAATTCCCCGCCTGGATGTGGCCTCGGCCACGACCGCTCTGACCGGGGGCACCTGGGACGAGAATCTCCGCCGCGAACTGGTCCTCCACCCTCCCTCGACCCTCGCCGAGCTAGTGACTCTGGCCCTGCGCCACGCCGAGTGCGAAGAAGTACTCAGCGCTTGCCGAGACACAACCAGCTCGGGTCGGGAGGGGGACAAGAAGCGGGTCTCCGAGCCAAATCCTGGCTCGGGCAAGAAGCGCGATCGGGAAGGGGAGCGCAAACGGAAGTATGAGCGGTACACCCCGTTGACCGCGCCGTTCTACGAGATCTATGAAGACATCAAAGACTCGGGACTCCTCCGCCGGCCCCAACCAATGAGATTGAAGAACCGCAAGCGCGACAGGCATTGCCTGTTCCACGGCGACCACGGGCACCACACCGGCGACTGTCACCAGCTCCAGGACGAGATCGAGCGTCTCATCCGTCAGGCGCACCTGGCCCGATTCGTAGCCGGGCGCAAAGAAGACCGAGACATGGCCGAGGAGATCGACAACGCCCCCCGAGGGGTCCACATCAACGTCATCTCCGGAGGAACGGCGTCGGGCAGTGACACCAGTCGAGGAAGGAAGCGTCATGCCGAGTGGGCCAGCCAGGTCTTAGAGCCCTCCAGCGGCCCGCCGAGGGAGCCCCAGGTCATAGTCTTCTCCGACCAAGACCTGGAAGGGCTGAACACCCCGCATGATGATGCCCTCGTTATCTCGGCCACAATAAACCATTGTAACGTAGATAGAATTCTGGTTGACAATGGGAGCGCCCCCGATGTATTATCTTATGACTGTTTCCTCAAGATGGGGGAAGACCCATCCAAGCTCCGCCCGATCCGAACACCCCTTTGCAGGTTTAACGGCCTGGCCACTTACCCTGAGGGAGCCCTAAGCCTGCCGGTCACCATCGGCACCCCACCCAAAACCGTTACGGTCATGGTGGACTTCATAGTGATCACGGGTATGATAGCGTACAACGCCATTTTCGGCCGGAAAATCCTCAGCCGAATAAAGGCCGTACCATCTAGCTATCACCAGAAAATGAAGTTTCCCACCAAAAACGGGTTAGGGGAAGTCCGAGGTAACCAGGCCACGGCTAGAAGGTGCTACAACATCTCGGTGGAAGCCTCAAGGCCGGACGGGAAGGAAAAGGGCCCCAAGGGAGTCGAAGGGAAGACCGTAACCACCGAGCCCAGTGGCGAATTGCTAACGGTATTCCTAAACAATGACCCAGCCCTCGGAGTAAGGATCGGAGCCGACCTACCACCTAAGGAATAGCAGCAATACAAAAGATTTCTTTCTGAGTACATTCAGGTCTTTCCTTGGTCCGATGATCAACTCCCTGGCATACCAAAGAAGACCGTGATGCACAAGCTCAGCCTTGACCCCACCGTGTGGCCCGTACAGTAACGGAGAAGGAAGCATGCGCCTGAGAAGCAGGCGATCATCAAGGCGTAGGTCACCAAGGGACAAGAGACTGGCCTCTTCAGACCAGTCTTGTACCCTACGTGGCTAGCCAATGTCGTCCTGGTGCCAAAAACCACAGGCAAATGGCGAATGTGCGTGGACTTCACCGATCTGAATAAGGCTACCCCCAAGGACTGCTACCCGCTACCGAGCATCGACCAATTGGTTGATTCAACCTCGGGCAACGAGATACTCAGTTTCCTGGATGCCTATTCGGGTTATCACCAGATTAGGATGAGTCCAGAAGACGTCGAGAAGACCGCCTTCATCACCGACTGCGGCGTGTACTGCTACATCCGGATGCCCTTAGGGTTGAAGAACGCCGGAGCCACATATCAGCGACTGGTAAATCACATGTTCGAGGGACAGATAGGTCGGAACGTCGAGGCTTACATCGACGACATGCTCGTCAAGACCCCCAAGGCGCAAGACCACTTCACCGACCTTGCCGAAACCTTCGGCACCCTCCTGAAGTACAACATGAAGCTCAACCCCGCCAAGTGCGCCTTTGGAGTAAAATCGGGGAAGTTCCTGGGTTTCCTGGTCACTCAGCGCGGGATCGAAGCCAACCCCGACAAAGTCCAGGCCATCCTGGACATGCGCCCGCCCACGTGCGTTAAAGACGTCCAGCGTCTGACAGGGCGTGTCGCCACTCTCAGCCGTTTCATGTCCCGTGCGGCCGAACGATGCTTGCCCTTCTTCAAACTGATGAGGGGACCCAAGCTAGCATCTGCTACGTTCGCATGGGATGAGGAGTGCCAGACAGCATTCGTCGAGCTTAAGAAGTTCCTGTCTTCGCCACCGGTGCTCTCCAAGCCCGTCCCAGGCGAAGTCTTGCTGCTCTACCTCTCGGAGACGCCAACCACGGTCAGCTCGGTCCTATTCAGAAATGACTCGGGAATCGAAAGACCGGTCTACTACACCAGCAAGGTGCTCAGTGAGGCCGAACGGAGGTATCCCACAACCGAGAAACTCGTGCTAGCGTTGGTTACCTCCGCAAGGTGCCTCCGACCCTACTTCCAGGGGCACCCCATCACCGTGCTAACCGGCGAGCCGTTGAAGAAGATTCTGGCCCACCCCGAGGCCTCAGGGCGACTCGTCAAATGGGCCATTATGCTCGGGGCCTACGACATCTCGTACCGGCCACGATCAGCAATCAAAGGCCAAGCGCTCACCGACTTCATCGCCGAAAGCACCATCCCAGCCGAAGACAGGCCTCCGACCACGACCGGGCCAACCTGGGAACTGTTCGTCGATGGATCATCCAATTCGGCAGGCAGCGGTGCGCGGATACTCCTGAGGTCCCCCGAAGGGATAGAGCTACAGTACGCCTTGAAATTCAACTTTCAGGCATCCAACAATGCTTCCGAGTACGAGGCCCTTATCTCGGGAGCACGCATGGCCCGACAGCTGGGGGTCGAGCGAGTCAGGATCCCCACCGACTCTCAACTAGTCGCAGGTCAGGTCAACGGTGAGTATGAGGCTCGGGAGGCACCCATGATCAAATACCTTCAGTTGGTCCGGAGCCTGGCCCAACAGTTTGAGGAATTTGGGGTAGTCCGGATAGCTCGGGAGCAAAACTCTCGGGCGGACGCCCTCTCTCGATTGGCCTCTTCCCTGGACCCGGAAGGTACATGATCGGTCCTCCTAGAAGAGCTAGAGCGCCCGAGCATCGACACGGAGCTCCTCGCTGTTGACTCGGCCACTCCAAGCGACTGGCACTCCCCCTACCTGTCCTGGCTATAGGACTCCCAAGAGCCCTCCGACCCTCGGGAAGCCCACCGAATGAAGTATCAAGCTTGGCACTTCGTCATCCTCGACAACACTCTCTACTGAAGATCGTTCTCCGGTCCCCTCCTGAAGTGCCTCGGTCCCGACGAAGCAAGCTGAGCCATCCAAGAGATTCATGAAGGCCTGTGCGGAGCGCACTCAGGGGCAAGGTCGCTGGCCAGAATCCTGTTACAACAGGGGTACTGGTGGCCCACCCTGCAGCGCGACTGCTCGACCTATGTTCAACAATGCGACCAATGCCAGCGGTTCGACCACTTGGTCCATCGGCCGGCCACGGAACTTGTCACCCTAGCCGAGCCTTACCCTTTCGCTCGGTGGGGAATCGATATCCTTGGGCCATTCCCGATGGCCCAGTCCCAGAAGAAGTTCATCATCATCGCCATCGACTACTTCACCAAGTGGATCGAGGCCGAGGCTATGGCAAGGATCACCGAGACAGTCGTTTGGGGCTTTGTTTGGAAATCGATCATTTGTCGCTTTGGCATCCCCCGAGTGATAGTAAGCGATAACGGTCGGTAATTCGACTCTCGGTATTTCTGAGACAGATGCACCGACCTAAATATCCGCAACCACTTCACTTCGGTCGCCCACCCTCAGGCCAACGGGCTGGTTGAAAATGCCAACAAGACTATCTTGAAAGGCATAAAAACCAGACTCGGTAAGGCTAAGGGTAGCTGGCTCGAGGAATTGCCTAGCGTACTATGGTCGCACCGAACGACCCCCAGGACGGCAACCGGTGAAAGCCCTTTTCAGTTGGTATATGGCACCGAAGCCATCGTTCCATTGGAGATCGCCAATCCGTCTCTCCGAGTGATCAGCTTCTCACCCGAGGCAAACGGGCAAAAGTTGCTCAAGAACCTCGACCTGGCAGACAAACTCCGAGAGATCGCGAACGTCCGAGCAACGGAGTACCAGCGCCACCTCACTCGATACTACAACGCCAAGGTCCGAGATAGACGTTTCCAACCGGGGGACTTCATCCTCAGGAAGGCCGAAGCCTCTCGACCACTAGAGGCGGCGGGTAAGCTGTCCCCTAACTGGGAAGGCCCCTACCGAGTGGTCGAGACGCTCAGAAAAGGTGCGTACATGTTAGCGACAATGGAAGGGGAACCTATTCCTCGGACATGGAACGCACTCGCACTACGCAAATTCTATTTTTGAAATTGTACAGCAAGATGGACGGAATAAATCCCTTTTCTTTTCATTCCAAACCATTGGTACATCAGATAGGCAAATGCCAGTACATCACATAGCAAACAGCAAAAATCCATCTAACATCGCTTCAATGGGTCATCGCTCGACTGACTCGGTCTTGATCTCCTCGCGTCCAGCCACTGACTCTGCCTCGTGCGGAAACTGACTCGGTCAAAAGGTGGTCGAGCCAGTTGGCTCGGGTGGCCCGTGACAAAGGTGATAGAGGGACTGCAGGAGGGAGGCCACCTTTAAACGTTGAGGAAGGCTACCTCCCAAGTTGGCAACAACCAGGAAAAAGGAGCGCCGTGAAGGTCTCCCCTCTTCCAATCTGCCAACTCCTTGGAAGGAAGGAGAGAGCAAGCAGCCCCCGAAGAGTGAAAGAAATGAAGAACAGAAGAGGGAAAAAGAGGCTGCTGGGAGAGGTTAGGAGGGAGCTGGAGTCGCCTCCTCCCCTCACACGGAGGGGAGTGGCGGCAGGCTTGCCTGATGCCCCCATCCGTCCTCCGCCTCGACGCCCGCCCGGAAGCCACGCCAGAACTGAGAAAGGGCAAGAATCGTGCCTTCACACGTCGAAGCCCTCTCCAGATCCGCGCGGTGACCGTCGGACCCGTCTCGAACTTGCGCGGCGACCGTGGGACCCGTCCAACAAGCTGGGACGGCAAGAGCCCTCCGCTCCCCATCGTCGGTGGCGTCACCCTCCGAAGGATCCTCCATGCTCCGAATGCAAGGGCACAACGCAGAGTGAAGAGGAAGGAGTGAGGAAAGACTATTAGAGAAAATCCCAAGCAGTAAAGAGGAAAGGGCGCCTTTCGGTCCTTCTTATAGGCCAAAGGAGGCTACACGCCTTAAATGACCCCCCCCCCCCCCTCGGAAACACGCCAAAGGATTTCTCCCCTGAACAGTCACCTCCAACTCCTCGTTTCCCGCCCTAGCGGGATTCACGAAGCGGCCTGACTTTCAAAGCATGAGGGAATGGAAGGACACCCCGTCAGAAGCCTACCAAAACAGCGTGCGAAAACCACGCAGGACATATCGGCACTTGCCAACTACTTCAGACACGCCAACCAAATCACAGCAAGGATAGCGATCGAACAAGTAAGCCATTTATTATCTCATAAGGAGGGAACTCCCTAAAAGAGGAAAGAGAGACAAAAAGGGAAAGAGGCGAAACAAGGCAAAATACATCAGGCCTCGGGCCCACTTGGACGCTCGAGAACGGCGGAAGGGGACGCGTCATCCCCGGCACCTTCGGTGACGGCCGGCTCGGACACTGACCTTGCTTGTGCGAGAACTGTCTCGGTCGTGAGCCCTCCCGAAACGTCTAGAGCCGGTGACCCCGATGGAAGCGACCCCTCCGAATCTTCCCCGACTGACGATGAGGAGCTAGAAACCGACTCATCCGAGTCATAACACTGGCCAAAGGGGAACTCGATCGTGGAGTTTTACTCGTCGGCGTAGTTTATCGCCCGGCGATAGCCCTGCTTGAACCCCTTTCGAGCGCCCCGGCGAAGTGCTACCTCATAGTAGGGTAGGGCGGCTTCCACCAGGTCGGCCGAGTAAGCATCCGAGCTCCTATAATGCTCGATCGCCTCCGCCTCGATCTGCCCCGCCCTTCCGATGAGCTCGACCCGAGCCCGCTCCGCCTCGGCGGCACGCTCATCCGCCCGGGCCCGGTCCACCTCGGCCTCAGAGCGGAGGCGCTCCGCCGCCTCCGCCCGATCTAGCAGCTCAGCGCGTTCGAACTCCCAGCGATTGTCTAGCTCGAGGCGACGCAGACGCTCCTCCTCGAGGGGTCTTGGCGAGCTGTTCGGTCAGCACCCCGGCTTCCAGTCGGCTCGCCCGCGCCACCTCCCGGAACGCGAAAAACTCCTGTCGGAGCCCCTCATGCTCCCCCTTGAGTCGGGCCAGTTTCCTCTCGCATCCCCCAAGGGTCCAAGCAAGGTTCGATCGCTCCGCCTCCGTCCGGGCGTGAGCCTCCGACATCAAAGCCGCCGACCGAGCTATGACCAGTCCGCCCTCCATCAGAACATCAAGGATCCCGGGGGGGGTATTGCGCCTTTCTCCCCCCTTCATCCTTGCGGCGATCGATCGGCAGACCCGATACAGGTCGCCCGTAATACCGAGCCTTTCCAAGGGCTCCGGCAGAGGGGACCGCTCCGCCCGGGGCACCCCGCCAGAAGGCTCTGCTCGAGCGACGGAACCTACCGCCTCGCGCGCCACGGTCGGTTGGGGTTGCGACGCCTCCCCGGGTGAACCCCCAACCTCGACCGGTGCCGCGGGACCGACGGCACCGGGAACTTCAAGCACTTGGGGCTGCAATGCCCTCGCGGGGGAACTCCCAGCCCTGCCTGTCTCGGCCCGCACCTCACCGACCGAGACATCACCGCCTCCGACCGATCCCCCGGTCTCGGCGTCAACTACTTCAACATCGGCCCCCTCTACCCCCGTGGGGGGAGAGCCGACCCATCGCCGCCCTCTGAATGGCCCCCGGTCTCCTCGGCCCCCTCTCGCCTGGCAGGTAGGGGAGCTGGCCCCGAGAGGTCGGCCCCATCTTGCCCCCGAGAGGGGAGCGCCGCCGAGCCGGAGTCACCCCCGGCGGTAGAAGGAAGACCTATCTTTTTGGCCCGTTTCCTGGCCTTCGCGGCCTCCCGCAACTTTCCCGCCATGGGATCCTTGCGCTTCGTACCAGTTGGTCATGAAGATCCCCTGGGGGCCACCCCCTTGCCCTTATCTCGTGCTTGGGCGCGACCCGCAGAAGCATCTGGTTCGTCGGCCGGCGAGTCATCTTCTCCCAGATCGATGACCTCAGTAGCTTCCTCCAGAGGTTCCCGCCTCACGTCTGCAACAAAGAAAGAAGACCCGGTCAGGAGAAAGAAAGTAACTACCACCCCAGGAGAAGAGCCTCGAGAGCGGTACCTGTCGGCATCAACTGCGTAAGCAAGCATCGTTCGATGTTCTCCGGTGTCACCAGCTCCTCGGTCGACTAGCGGTTATCCAGCAGACGAGCGGCCTGCCGCTCCACGTGGGGAGGGAACTCCTCCTGGCGAGGGGGAAGATTCGGATGAAAATTGGGCGAGACCGGACATCTCCAAAACTCGTCCGTCGCCTCCGCCTTCACCCAGAAGAATTGGGTCTTCCACCCCTTGTGCGAGGAGTCCTCTTCGCTGCGAGTGAGATGCAACTCCTGTTCCTCCTCGCCTAGATGTATTTTACTGAAGTTCAAATCATCCTTCTTCATTACACAACAATCATTCATCATATGCCCATGCTTACCACAATAATGACACAACTTATTAGATTTCTTTGAAGCATGATTTTTAACATGAGATTTCTTCACATCCAGGTTATTGGATTTCTTTTTATATTTTTCGTCTTGTTTCAGATTTTCTTGAATAGTGAGCTGTTCATCCTTCGAGGTGGTGGCAACATTTGAAGTTTTTACAAAATATGTCATCAATTTATTTTCAAAAGCTTTCTTGTTGACTGGTTTGTAGCCTAGCCCCTCTTTTCTGAAGTTTACTTTAGTTCCTAACAGTCTATCTAAGTTTTCTTGCCCATCAACACATCTAGACAGAGAATTTTTCAAATTTGGAATTTCATTTTCCAAAGAGGTAATTGACAATTCTGAGTTCAGGGTCTCCTCTTCAAATTTAGCACTTCTGATTTTTAAGGCTTCATTTTCAGACCTATATTCGTCAACTTGTTTTTCCAGAATATGCAATTTTTCAGACTCATCTGTACAGACCAATTTTCCTTTCTCCAAGATAGCAATCCTTTCTTTTAGGGATTTATTTTCATTTTTGATATTTGTAGTTTCTTTCTCAAGAGTGAGCAGGTTATCAACATTGTTAGAAATCAAACATTTTTCTTTCTCAAGAGATATTAGTCTTTCAGACATGACAATATTCAATACCATCAGCTTTTATTTTGTTCCTTCAAATTTTTATTTTCTTTCATCATCTTTTCATTCTGAACAAGATCATTGATTAAGATTTGATCATCACCCAATGACTTCAGTTTGTCTTCTAGTTCAGAAATTTTATTTGCAAATTCTTGATTTTTATTTTTTAGCAAATAGATTTGTTTCTTATACATATGAACATCAGACAAGCAAATATCATGAAGTTGTTTCAGTTTCAGATAATTTTCACAAGAAGAATTTGAAGTATTCTGATCAATTTTCTATTTCAACTTTTTATTTTCAAATTTCATTTTCTTGTATCTATCATAGAGCTCTTCATACATTTTCATCAATTCATCAATAGAAAGTTCTTCAGATCCGGAGCTTACCTGAGATGATGTTTCATTCATTTGATCATTGATGTGATCACTTCGGTTGGCCATCAAGCATTGTTCCTCTTGCTTCCCATGGATGGCAATCACTTTATCCAAGATTTCCTTTCCAGACGTGCATCTGCAGATAAAAGGATATATGTCAATATCAATTACAGCCTTCAAGATATTAAGAACTGTGATATTATCACGGTTCTTCGAATTGTCCTCATTAGACCACTTGGTCTGATCATGAGGCAGTTGATATGGTCCGTTAGAGACAAGGGTCCACAGACTAGAATCAATAGTATTCATGACAACACAGAGGCCACCAAGCCACTTACAGAAATTAGAGCCATCGAAAACAGGTGGATAAGCCATTGACACGGATCAAAACCAATCCAAAGCAATATACTAAGAGCGATAAAGCACAGCCAAAAATTACACCTAAGAGTAGCAGGATCCTCTGCAGATCATTGGATCTGATGAATCAGAGACCGCTCTGATACCAATTGATGGTGTGTAAGGCACGGATCCAGAGGGGGGTGAATGGATCCCCGTTAAAAATGAAAACTATTGCGGAATTAAAAACTCTACCAAGTTAAAGATAATTAATTAAAAGATGTAGAATGAATAGCTCATACACTAAGCCATAATTCTACCCGAAGCAAAACCAAATGTTCAGCATGCACACAGACTGATATAACGTTGGACACAATTCATCACACTGAGTGGAGCAACTCTTACAGCAAATGAATCAGTACTTAATTGGTGTTCAGACAGACTTATATTCTAGTGAAAAATAGAAATCTTAGCTCAGATCAATGAGTCAAGGAAAACAAGTATTAACCAAATAGCACTCAATAAAACAAGCTAACACATCCTGTGAAGGAGATAGAAGATATGGAGTAGGACAATCTCACAATCACAAACTACGGCACAAAGAATTTTTAGATGGTTCGGTCTACTACCACAAACCTACGTCCATCCCCCACTCAAACTTGAGTGAGGCTTCTGCTGACTCACAGCTTGAACCGCTGAGCATCACAGCATGCTTACACTGCTGAGCAACACAGCTTGCTATCTGTTGAGCAACACAGCTTGCTATTCGTTGAGCAATCACAGCTTGCTGTCCGAGGATCACACCTCACCCACTGAGTAACACAGCTTGCTTGAAAAGGTAAGGAAAATAAATAACCAAATCAAAAAGAAAAACACAAAAAGATATAGCTCACGCAGGAGCAAAACAGTTCTGGATCTGATCCAAGAACTGATAATGACGCAGATTCTCGAGCTCACTCTTTCTCTCTATTTTCTCTTTCTCACTCTCTTTCTCTTTCTCTACTCACTCTCTCTTTTCCCTACGACTTCTTCTAATCTTCTGATACTATATTTTTATCCTTTTCCTTCTTGTTCCTTCAGCGAACTCTCTCTCTCTCTCTCAGCACTCTAACTCTGACTCTTCTCACGAACTCTCTGGCTCTCGTACTATTCTATTGTTCTTTCCTCTTCTTCTGATCTTCCCTTAATTGCTGAGATACTCTCTTCTGATCTCCCTTCCTTCTCAGATGAGATGCACGAATTTGAGCACTCGATCGCTATTTATACAGGCGAGCATGAGTCTTGAGTCCCATGAGCTTTTCCAATTTTTGGGCGCCAGGAAGACACACTCCTGCCCAATAATTTCATCCAGAAAGTGCAGTTCGAAGGTCCACATGTCAAGAGCTGATGAAGAGTTGATCCACGTGTCTGATGCAGGAAGTAATATGCTCCACGTGGCAGAATGTTCAGTTCAGCCTCCCACCATGGATCACGTGCCTTTAATCCTTTTAACTTTAAGGTCCATGTGAGAATAATGCGGTCTGCCTTTATGCAATCCAGGTGTTCGAGCATGGATCTGGGTTGTTTCTGGTTATCTATCAAAACAGAAAGTAGAGAGTTATTATCAGTTTTATCATCATGAGACTTATGAGGCAAATGATAAGAATCAAGGCAAATGCAGTCTCGGATGTTTCAACAAGTTCAGACAATGAATGCTCAGAATTCTACATAAGCATCAGTGCTTAAGCAATATGCATCAACCTGTATAGCTAAACCATGCAGTAAGTTTGGAACAGTAGCATCGACTTTTATGTAACATAGGTAGACCTTATTTGTTAGAAAGACTATTTCTGAAATGAAGGTGCATCGACCTATGTGAGCATAAGCCAGTGCTCCTTGAACAATAGCATCGACGTAGGTAAGTGCATCGACTTGTCTGTATAACAGATACACACAGTGCATCAACCTTGAGAATGATCACCTCTATCGCACCAACCTTATGATGCCTGCACTGGCTTGCTTGCGTTGACCTGCCTGTAATGTGCATCGACCCTTCTATGACATGCATCGACCTTACGTTGCAATCACTAGGTCACTAGCATCGACCTTTCTCTAACGTGCCTCGACCTTATGCTTCAACCGCTAGGTCACTAGCATCAACCTGTGTACAAGGTGCACTGACCTTATAGCACAAGCCGTGAACAAAATGCACAAGGTCCATCGACATGACTGTGCATACTATGTACAAGGTGCATCGACCTTCTAGACTATAAAGCATATGTGCATTGACCTTCTAGACTCAACGACATATGTGCATCGACCTATCTACTCATTGCACTAGGAGATGCATCGACCTGACTGTCATGAAGAACAATGATGCACCGACCTGATAGACAAGATAGCTTATATGCATCGACATGACAATGCAAGCCACCTATCGCTGCATAGACCTGATAGTGCAAAGCATCTACCACTGCATTGACCTGACTGTTAGTATTTGCATCGACCTGGATGACACACAATATGAATATACACTGACCTGAATGAACCTTGCCACTACATATGCATCGACTCATTAGTTATAACAAATACATGTGCGTCGACCTGCATGACATAATGTTAAGAGTCTGCATCAACCTTATATGCATGATGACCTTATATGCATCGACTTGCTATATGTATGCATCGACCTATTAACAACAATCCAGGAATGTGTAGATCCTGACTACATCCTTGCTTACCTTAGCTCAATTTGCTGACTTCACTCTTACCTTATGCTGATTTATTACCTTGAGTAGTTTTCCATAGTCTGGCTGTCCTGCAACTGTCCTATACTCTATCCTACAATTGTCCTGTACCAAACTTTCCAGCATGCACATGAAAATACACATTAAGATTCAAGACATATATCATCATCATCAATCGTGCACTCAGTCATGAATCACTTATGATGACCACACACACACCATGACATCATCAAACTCACAACCTACACATATGACATCTTACAGAGATGAGTCGCAGTGTTTGACATCATAAAAATCACAGGGATACAATAGAGCAGAGGGCTCGGAGGCTGGCTGCTATCCAGGAGGAGCGGGAGCGACTGGACCAGCTTGCGACTGTCGTAGCTGAGCAGAGGACTCGCGCCAATGTGGCTGAGTCACTCTTCAGAGACCGGGCTGTTCGGCTGGAGGAGCAGTAGTCGGCCACAGAGCATGCCAAGGCTGAGTGGCGAGAGGCCGGGAGCACGGTCGAGGCTAGTGCTCAGCTTTTGTCCACTCTTGAGGCAGAGCTCACGGCTGCTCGATCTCGCGTGTCGGCGTTGGAGAGGAGCGAGTCATGATTCGGCTATGTTCCCTGCCCTCTTTTGTCATGTTGTATGTCCGCCTATACGGATCTCTTATTACCCCAGGGGCATGTCTTGGGCTCCTTTGATATAGCATAAATGTCAAACTTTCAGATTTCTTTTGTCATTTCTTGCGGCGTCCCACCCTTTTCTTTCTTGTGGAACAATGCTGGATGCAGGTACTAGCGACCACATACTATTAGTCATGGTTGATTCTTCTACTATGTGCTGGTGCTGGTCACAGGGAACTTGTAGGCCCAGAGAGATGGCGGACAAGAAGGGGGGTTGAATTGTCCCCTTGCCGAGATGGTGGATTTTAACAACTTTCTAAACTAAATGCAATGGAATTAAAACAAACTGAGTTGATTAGCCTAAACTAACATGAGATCTGAAAAGTTCTCTGGATCTTTCCGATCTCACTCGTAAGACCAATCCAACAAGCGATGAACGATTACTAATAACGGATAGCAGAGCTAGCAAAGTGTAGTGGTGTAGTGAAATAAAAATCAATAAGATAACCTGTGAGGGGAGATAGGAGAAATGGACAGTCACACAGGCAATCACAATGAACACAGGGATTTTTACGGTGGTTCGGGACCACGACGGGCTCCCTACGTCCACCCCTCACCAAACCCGGTGAGACTTCACTAACATGCTACCGAAGTAGCAGCACGGGGATGAACCCCACACCACACACGCTACCTCTGCAGCAAAACACACACAGGGCCTGGCCCCAACACGTTGCCACTGCAGCACACACCCACACACGTTCGGGGAACGTACCCCGGACACGACAACCACACGGAGACACAGCTCCGCACACACACACATATATTTGAGTTTGAGAAAATCAAAGGATATACAATATACGCCCAGCAGTATGTGAATAATGATCAACTATGAACCACACAATGAGATAAGCATAAATAGAATGTAGAAATATCTCCTTGGTTCTTCAATAGAGATAAGCAGATCTTTCTTGAAACTTAGGTTAGAGAAGCTCTTATCCGCAGCTGGTTGGAGTAGTAGTTCATCCTCATTGAGGATCCAAGTTTGTTCGTTCAAGTCCTAGCTCCAATCAAGCCTGCACACATCAAGAAAAGGTGAAACATTATGCTCAACATCTTGTATTTGTTAACAGGGACATGACAAATAAATAAAGGAAGATTTATATGCATTACCCTTTGAATGTCCCATAACTCCCTTCAATCAGTAGGTAGGGTGCGTTGGAAGTTGATCCTTGGAGTGGAAGCAGCCGGACATGAAGTTCCAAACGCCCAAAACCTTGAACGGGGGAGAGCAGCAACTGCAGCTCCTAGAACTGGACACAAGCTCACGGACGGCGACTTCTGCACCTTCTTCTTCCTTCTCCTTGATGAAGCAATGCCCTCCTTCACGTTCTTCTTCTCCTCCTTCCCTTCTCCTTCAACAGACCACACACGTTCCTCTCCTTCTTCCTACAAGATAAACACGTTAGAGCTCAAGGGGGTTCTGTTCGATCGGAAGATAGAGGCGGCTATTTATCCAAGGGGATTGAACCCCCAAGGGATTTAAAAGCCCTTTCCAAACCCCCTTCACAACACATACAAGAAGCAAAGGTCACCCTAAGGTCATTAGGGTCAAATGAAGTAAAGGTAGAGAAGATGCATTGACATGTGTAGCTCAAAATGCAAAAGCACATACCTATGTATGCAAAATACAGAGATTTGTGTAGTGGCAGTGTATGCATCAGAACATGTAGACTTGAATGCATGGTTGCGAATGTATGGACTTTGAATGCATGATAACGAGTGTATAGACTTTGTATGCATTGAAAGGATTGTACAGACTTTGTCTTGAAGGATGCATATGCATATAGGAATGTGTGGACTTTGAATATGAATGCTTGGACATGCCTTCAACGAGTGTGCAGACTCTGGGTGTACTGTGCAAACGATGCACAGATATGCTCTGAACACGGGCTGTACAGAGTTGATCGATGTATGCACAAGATGATGTACAGACTTGATCTTGCGAACACAGGCTGTACAGACTTTGAATGATGCATGCACAAGATGATGTACAGACTTGATCTTGCGAACACAGGCTGTACAGATGCATGCACAAGACGATGTACAGACTTGATCTTGCGAACACAGGCTGTATAGACTTTGAATGATGCATGCACAAGACGATGTACAGACTTGATCTTGCGAACACAGGCTGTACAGACTTTGAGTAATGCATGCAGACTTGCTGTGCATGTGCGAGACAATGTATAGACTTGATGCACGGACAAGGCATATGCATGAACAAGCCACACAGAATGTATAGACTTTGCGTGGATGAGGCAAGGCTAGCGGATGTATAGACTTGCTCAGCCGTGTGGCGTGCAACCAGACGATGTATAGATTTTCTGTGCCTGCAATAACGTGTGCACTGACTATGTGATTGCACTGACTATGAAGCTCGTGTGCACAAGATTTGCACCGAGTATATGAATGCATAAAACTAAATCTGCATCGATTGGAGTGTGTATGCATATGACGAATCGAGCACTGAGGTTGTTATGAACAAGCTACAGGAAAATGAATTACCTTGGAATAAGATTGCACCGAGGTTGTTATGCCTATAGACTTAGTCGACGCATCCACTTCAGTGCGTCGACGCACTTTATATACCAAAACCCATATGACATATATGTGCACTGACACAAATGAGTGCAAGATTAACTAAAACAACGATAGCACTTACCAAATGATCAAATGAGTCTTCTAAGGCATGAAAAAGCTATTTTCAATTAGCACATGGATCACAGTTGCAATCCAAGGAAACCTGAACTTGCACAGTCTAATGCAAGCTAACACAACAAAACTAAAGCTTACATAATATGATTCAACCAAGCTGCACAGAGAATTCCATCTCAGATCAAAACAATCAAGATCTGTCCTATTAAGTCAAGCACAATCAAAACTAATTTGAACTTAACTTATCCACACCCAGTATGAGTAGACACAAGTTCATATGATATGTTAAAGCAGTGAAGCTGGCCATCCAAATGCAAGTATATACATGGAGAACTGTTAAGGCCAGTCAACCCAAGAGCATCCTAACCTGTAAAGCAGAGTATCAACATGTGAGCTCATTTTTCATGAAAATGCCATTAAGCATAAAACACACAATACATTGGAATCATCAAAACCATTGTCAAGGACAACGAGGGGGCGCACAGAACCCAACAATCTCCCCCTTTTTGATGATGACAATATATTGTGACAATTCAAAGTTCTCTCCCCCTTTGGCATTATCAAAAAATGGAAACCTTCCAAAAATGAATTAGACATGAACACACGAACCCAGCAATGAACCTTCTACTGGAGCAAGGTGTACAAACCAAATTCCAAGCCAGAAAATGAGACTCTATGTACATTTTGCAAGATGATGAAATCATGTCCAAACGAGCAGATTTTGAACAGTAAGTGAAGAGTATGAATGAACTATGCACAAGTGTATGATCTAACTATCCTATATGCAAAATCTGAAAACTGAATATGCACAGAGTGCATAGTGCTCAAGAGCACGTTATTTTCCCCAATTATCATGAACAAAAACCAATTGACAATGGGTTATTTAAGCTGTTATCTACATGTATAACCTATAGATGCATGTAAATGAAATGAAGCATGTTATGAACAGACAGATCAGGCATTCAGACACTCAAGCATGCATAGTTAAGTATAGACTCATGCAAGTCCCTTCGGGACGGGTGTAAGGATAATGCAGTTGATCGTTGAACATGAAGTGCATGAACAATACTAAGATGGTCGTGCTTACATAAATAAAGTACTACATTAACCATGAAAGATGACTGATTCATAAACGACATTCAAACAATCAAACCCAATGTGCATAAGTGAAGATTGAGCAATGAAGTTCAAGACAGTATGGAAAAATAGATTTTCTAAAGAACACTAAAGAGAACTTCTCATCCATACACTTTCATACACAATGCTCGAGTATCAGTAGCTACGTATGACTCTAATTTTGAATTACTAAAACTGGTGTGACTAACCTTTTGACACAAGTCATGCCCTTTTTTTCAAGGGCAATTCCCAGTTACTCAGTTTCGTCACTTTTTATGATGTGGATGAGACACTTTTCGACGTGAGTTGTATCCTTTGTCTCAGGGACACTTCCCAGCTACTCGGTGACAAATCACACTTATTTTTATAAGGATTAGTTTCTCCTTTCGACGCGAGTTTCCTCCTTTATTTCAGGGGGGATTCCCGACTACTCGGATCCACGTTCCACTATAAGACTTTTTGGTGGGGTATATAGTTTTTTCCTCACGAGACATGTGAATTTCATATAGAGAATCAAAAGTCCTTAACAGTGTAGAGTAGAAAATCGCAATCCTTATTAAATTGAATCATTATCTCAAAAGGAACATTTTGTGTGGGTGGTTGTATTGAATGTAAAAGATGAATTAGCCTTATCACAGTAATGTCTCCCCCTAAATGTATGCACGGTTATAAAAAATCTCCCCCTTAATATATGCCATGTAACAAATATGTCTAAATCAATGCAATTTCATTTAGCAAAGGATGAGTCATAGAAGGAGTCAAAAAGTGGATGTATATTATATACATTCAAACAAGCACTGAACTGAAGTTTTCAAGCATGTTGATTTTCGGTACGTGGCGGAGAACGTAGGTCCGAAGACCACCATCACGCATGAGGAAAGCTTCTAGTTGGACATAATCCAACTTTCCACTATCGCCATTTGATATACCGAATAACCATGGCATTCAAGCACACGTGTATGAATTATATGCATGTAACTTGAAAAGATGGTTGAAAAATTATTCCTATTCACAAGTATGCAAAGATGTGCATGATATGTGCATGAAAGTAAGTATGCAGCCTGTGTATGCATAAGTGAACTATGTATGCACATGTGAACCGTCATTTACAAGAAGTGATTAAAAGTATGAAAACGGTTATGTTTAAACTGAAGGATTCAAGAACTGAATTGTTTATTGGAAGATGTAAAACAGATAGTGTGAAAGACTCTATGAACAGTGTAAAGCGTTCAAAACCAAACTTTTATTTGCGAAGCAAAAGAGAAGGTGTGTATTAAAAGCCATATATGTCCGAGGTTAAGCATTCAAGAACTAAATTTATTCACATGTTGTGAAAAGAGAAGCATTCAAGACAAGTACTCATCAAACTCAAAAGATCTCAGCATTTCAACAGTTGACAAGAGTCAGTGAGGCAGAATTGTAAACAATTTTCTCCAAGATCAAGTTTTACCTTTTTAGATTCTTCAACATAAACCAAACCAAAGAAGTTCTCAACATCAAACATTTTCTTTCTCACCTTGAGTGTCCTTTATTAATTAAAATTTCTTGACCTCAAGGCGCCCCTGCAAAGTAAATTCTCATTTTGGCAATTTGGGTACCCAAGCCATCTTGGGTCCCGAGGGGTTAGTGTTAACATGAACAGATGGATTCTTGTATCTCCTAGCAAACCAATCATCATCATTTCTCATGGTGGAATAATCATCTATTGAATGACCATTCTCACCACAATAATAGCAATTGGAAGATTTTCCTTTCAAAAATCAATTATCATCATTCTTCATTACATGACAATCATTCATCACATGTCCATTTCGACCACAGTAATGACAGGAAAAATTCTTTCTGAGAAACCATTCATCATCATTTTTCTTAACGAAGCAATTTTCAAAGACATGACCATTTAAACCACAGTAGAAGCAATGCATGTTGTGGTTCTTCTTTATGAATATGTCATGATTTATGAAACCATCAACATTTTTCATTCTTGACTTTAATGCTTCTTCATCATCAAGTTTCATCAAGTAACAATCATACATATCATGGCCATATTGTCCACAATAATAACATGAAACATTTCTCCTTCTACTTGGTGCATGATTATGTTTAACAACAGGGGGTTTTGCATGCACAGAAGAGCAATCAACAACATTTTTCTGTGTTTCATTTTCTTTTACAGATTTGGACATGAGTTCATTCAAACTTTTTATTTGACTTTCTAAAGACAAGATGTGCAATTCAGAACTAGCCAACTCTTCCTCACAAGACGCAATTTTCTCATTCAACAATAAATTGATGCTTGTGTAACTTTCAACTTCTTTTTCAAGAATATGTGAATTGTCACAGTCATCAACAATCACACTTTTTCCTTTTTCAACCTTTTCAAGATTTTTCAATCTACTTTCGAGTAAGGAAATTTGAATCAATAAAGTATTATTTTCATTTTGGAGTTTTTCAAATGAATTTTTACTCATAGAAGTGTGTTCAAATTCTTTCACTTGAAAACTCGCTTTTTCATCAACTATTTTATTCATTGCTCCATTGGATTCAAATTCCTAAACCTTTCAATTTCTTTTCTTAATTCCTTTAGTTTTTCAGACTCATTAGTAGATATGCATTTCTCTTTTTCAAGCAAAAGCAATCTTTCAGACATGTCAGAATTCAGCATTTTCAGATTCTCATTATCTTTCTCAATTTTTTGACATTCTGAAATTTTAGTTAATAAAGATTTATTTTCAGTTGTTAAACATGAAGTGGTTTCTTTGTGCATATCGACTTCAAGCAACAGGATTTCAGCCAACTTCCTAAGCTCAAAACATTCAGTACATGATAAATTAATATCACGAGCATTTTCAATTTCAAAGCACTTTGCACATGAAGAGTTAACATGTGGAACATCGTCAAGTTTCCTTTTCATTTTTCTGTTTTCAGATTTTAGTGCTTTGTATCTTTCAACCAGTTCATCGTAAGCATTCAGCAATTCATCATAACTCAATTCATCATCATCATCAGAATTGGAGTTAGAGTTTACCTTCGAACTCTCCTCGCATTGACGCTCAATTTCATTATTTGCAACGAGGCAGTCACCGTCGTTGCAACTTTCTTTTTGGGCTTCGATCAGCCTGTCCCAGATTTTCTTGGCAGATCTGCAGTTGGGAACAAATGGAAATTTGTTAATATTTACTACTGCCTTAAGAACATTCAAAACATAAACATTTTCAGAATTCATTCGTTTATGCTCGTCGGTCCATTTTAGTTCATTTTTGGGCAGACTGTGAGGACCATGAGTGATTAGATTCATAAGCTTCGGATCAGTATTAGTAATCCACACAAAGTTTTCCAAGCCATAAAGAATAATCAAATCCATCAAGGACGGGAAGCACATTTACACTAGCCATCATGAAACGATCTTTTCTCTACGACCGCAAGGTCGACTAAAAAATCAGAGATGAGGCTCTGATACCAATTGTTGGCTCAGAGAGATGGCGGACAAGAAGGGGGGTTGAATTGTCCCCTTGCCGAGATGGTGGATTTTAACAACTTTCTAAACTAAATGCAATGGAATTAAAATAAACTGAGTTGATTAGCCTAAACTAACATGAGATCTGAAAAGTTCTCTCGATCTTTCCGATCTCACTCTTAAGATCAATCCAACAAGCGATGAACGATTACTAATAACGGATAGTAGAGCTAGCAAAGTGTAGTGGTGTAGTGAAATAAAAATCAATAAGATAACCTGTGAAGGGAGATAGGAGAAATGGACATTCACACAGGCAATCACAATAAACATAGGGATTTTTAAGGAGGTTCGGGACCACGACGGGCTCCCTACGTCCACCCCTCACCAAACCCGATGAGGCTTCACTAACACGCTACCGAAGTAGCAACACGGGGATGAACCCCACACCACACACGCTGCCTCTACAGCAAAACACACACAGGGCCTGGCCCCAACACGCTGCCACTGCAGCACACACACACAGACGTTCGGGGAACGTACCCCGGACACGACAACCATACGGAGACACAGCTTCGCACACACACACAGATATTTGAGTTTGAGAAAATCAAAGGATATACAATATATGCCCAGCAGTATGTGAATAATGATCAACTATGAACCACACAATGAGATAAGCATAAATAGAATGTAGAAATATCTCCTTGGTTCTCCAATAGAGATAAGTAGATCTTTCTTTAAACTTAGGTTGGAGAAGCTCTTATCCGTAGCTGGTTGGAGTAGTAGTTCGTCCTCCTTGAGGATCCATGTTTGTTCGTTCAAGTCCTAGCTCCAATCAAGCCTGCACACATCAAGAAAAGGTGAAACATTATGCTCAACATCTTGTATTTGTTAACAGGGACATGACAAACAAATAAAGGAAGATTTATATGCATTCCCCTTTGAATGTCCCACAACTCCCTTCAATTAGTAGGTAGGGTGCGCTGGAAGTTGATCCTTGGAGTGGAAGCAGCCAGACATGAAGTTCCAAATGCCCAAAACCTTGAACGGGGGAGAGCAGCAACTGCAGCTCCTAGAACTGGACACAGGCTCACGGACGGCGACTTCTGCAGCTTCTTCTTCCTTTTCCTTGATGAAGCAACGCCCTCCTTCATGTTCTTCTTCTCCTCCTTCCCTTCTCCTTCAACAGACCACACACGTTCCTCTCCTTCTTCCTGCAAGATAAACACGTTAGAGCTCAAGAGGGTTCTGTTCGATCGGAAGATAGAGGCGGCTATTTATCCAAGGGGATTGAACCCCCAAGGGACTTAAAATCCCTTTCCAAACCCCCTTCACAACACATACAAGAAGCAAAGGTCGTCCTAAGTTCATTAGGGTCAAACGAAGTAAAGGCAGAGAAGATGCATTGACGTGTGTAGCTCAAAATGCAAAAGCATAAACCTATGTATGCAAAATACAGAGATTTGTGTAGTGGCAGTGTATGCATCAGAACATGTAGACTTGAATGCATGGTTGCGAATGTATGGACTTTGAATGCATGATAACGAGTGTATAGACTTTGTATGCATTGAAAGGATTGTACAGACTTTGTCTTGAAGGATGCATATGCATATAGGAATGTGTGGACTTTGAATATGAATGCTTGGACATGCCTTCAATGAGTGTGCAGACTCTGGGTGTACTGTGCAAACGATGCACAGATATGCTCTGAACACGGGCTGTACAGACTTGATCGATGTATGCACAAGACGATGTACAGACTTGATCTTGCGAACACAGGCTGTACAGACTTTGAATGATGCATGCACAAGATGATGTACAGACTTGATCTTGCGAACACAGGCTGTACAGATGCATGCACAAGACGATGTACAGACTTGATCTTGCGAACACAGGCTGTATAGACTTTGAATGATGCATGCACAAGACGATGTACAGACTTGATCTTGCGAACACAGGCTGTACAGACTTTGAGTAATGCATGCAGACTTGCTGTGCATGTGCGAGACAATGTATAGACTTGATGCACGGACAAGGCATATGCATGAACAAGCCACACAGAATGTATAGACTTTGCGTGGATGAGGCAAGGCTAGCGGATGTATAGACTTGCTCAGCCGTGTGGCGTGCAACCAAACGATGTATAGACTTTCTGTGCCTGCAACAACGTGTGCACTGACTATGTGATTGCACTGACTATGAAGCTCGTGTGCACAAGATTTGCACCGAGTATATGAATGCATAAAACTAAATCTGCACCAATTGGAGTGTGTATGCATATGACGAAATGAGCACTGAGGTTGTTATGAACAAGCTACAGGAAAATGAATTACCTTGGAATAAGATTGCAGTGAGGTTGTTATGCCTATAGACTGAGTCGACGCATCCACTTCAGTGCGTCGACGCACTCTATATACCAGAACCCATATGACATATATGTGCACTGACACGAATGAGTGCAAGATTAACTAAAACAACGATAGCACTTACCAAATGATCAAATGAGTCTTCCAAGGCATGAGAAAGATATTTTCAATTAACACATGGATCACAGTTGCAATCCAAGGAAAACTGAACTTGCACAGTCTAATGCAAGCTAACACAACAAAACTAAAGCTTACATAATATGATTCAACCAAGCTGCACAAAGAATTCCATCTCAGATCAAAACAATCAAGATCTGTCCTATTAAGTCAAGCACAATCAAAACCAATTTGAACTTAACTTATCCACACCCAGTATGAGTAGACACAAGTTCATATGATATGTTAAAGCAGTGAAGCTGGCCATCCAAATGCAAGTATATACATGGAGAACTATTAAGGCCAGTCAACCCAAGAGCATCCTAACCTGTAAAGCAGAGTATCAACATTTGAGCTCGTTTTTCATGAAAATGCTATTAAGCATAAAACACACAATACATTGGAATCATCAAAACCATTATCAAGGACAACGAGGGGGCGCACAGAACCCAACAATTTTATAGGATCAAGCCCCTACCATTGCGCTAAAAGCTCGAGCTGGTAGCGAAGGTTAGACCGTATTTCCTTATGGCAGCGCAGAGCCCCACACTATCGTGCTATGGGCGGACATGAGGGGCTTCACACATGGACCCCATAATCCATACGGCGGGTTGGGCTGCCAAGTACCGATGGTCCCACTTGGGTCCCATACCCAACGTGGTACACACCAAATCCAAGGAGACGCTGGCATAAACCAACAATCTTCTCCCCAGCGGCACCTGGGATTTGAACCCGCGACCTCACTCTGATACCAGTTTATAGGATCAAGCCCCTACCATTGCGCTAAAAGCTCGAGCTGGTAGCGAAGGTTAGACCGTATTTCCTTATGGCAGCGTAGAGCACCACACTATCATGCTGTGGGCGAACATGAGGGGCTTCGCACATGGACCCCATAATCCTTGGGGCGGGTTGGGCTGCCAAGCACCGATGGTCCCACGTGGGTCCCATACCCCACGTGGTACACACCAAATCCAAGGAGATGCTGGCATAAACCAATAGAACTTGGTACTTAAATCCGGGTACTAGACCGGAGACTGAGTGTTAGTTAACAGTTGCCGGATACCGGTAACACAGGAATACTTGAGCACAGGGTACTGGGGACTGGGCACTGGATGGGTGCTGAGTGCTGGGTATTGGGGGCTGAGTGATGGGTAGTGCAGACTGGGTACTGGGTGCCGGATGCTGGGTACTGGATGCTGGGTACTGGAGACTGGGTGCTGGAGGCTAACCTCGAATGGGATGTTGACCTATATTGCTGGGAACTGGGGTTGGGAGCTGACCCATCTGGGTGTGATGGCCTATATGATTGGAGACCGGAGGCTGGGGGCCTACCTATGAAGGTGCTTCGGCCTGTATTGTTGGAATTGTTTGGTCTGTGGGGTTGAAGCTGGGGCTGGCCGGCTAACTGCCATGGTGACGTAGCCGGAGGCTGGGACCAGGATTGAAACTGGTGTTAGAATGGGGGCTGGGACTGGCCGGCTGACCGTTTGAGGTGCTGTAGCTAGAGGCTGGGACTGGAGCTGGGTCTGAGACTGGAACTGGTATTGAGACCAGAACTGGAGCTGGCCGGCTAACCGTTTAAGGTGTTGTAGCTAGAGGCTGGGACTGGGGCTGGATCTGGGACTGGAACTAGTGTTGAGACTAGGACTGGGGCCTAGTCGGCTGATCGTTTAAGGTGTTGTAGTCGGAGGCCGAGACTGGAGCTGGATCTGGGACTAGAACTGGTGTTGAGACTGGGACTGGGGCCTGGTCGGCTGACCGTTTAAGGTGTTATAGTCGGAGGCCGGGACTGGAGCTGGATCTGGGACTGGAACTGGTCAGCTGATAGCTGAGGTAGGTAGCCGAATATTGGAACTGGTGACTGGTGGTGACCAACCCTCGGGGGTGTGACGGCCATCATACTACATAGTGGTGTTGAGCTTGTCATCGGCTAGGCGTCGTGGTCGACAGCTTTCATCAGTGGAGAGTAGAGAGTAAGGGGAAAGATTTTCTCGTTACCAGCTCTACCGCCCTTACGGGTTTTCGCCAGAGCTAGCCCCCTTTAGCTTTTTCCGGTGCGCCCTTGCTGGTTTTCACACCGAGGGGTTACTCGATTTTGCTTGAGACACCCTTACGGGTTTTCACCTCAGCCGGGTTGGTGGCAATTTTTTACCCTTAGTAGTCTTGTGGAGGGAGCTAACTGAGGCCGCCGGGGTATCTATATTCTTAACCCCATATTTTGTCTTTTTATTTTTATTTTTTTTGTTTTCTTTGGATCTGGGGATTGTCGTCCGTAGCATACTGCAGTCAGGGGACGTGACCTGAGGTTTGTGTTGTTGAAGACTTGATATCACTGTGGCCCTGGTTAGGACTTTTGCAGGGTACTGAGTCATGACCCCTAAGGGTCATTATATCTTGGTAGAGTGTGACTGGAGTTATAACTGGTGGGTCAGGGAATCAATAGACATTGAAATGGTGACTGGGATCATGGTGGTGAACCATGATGAACTGGCGACGGGAGCTTCTAGGTTGAAGGTATTTAAGGTGTATGGTCGTAGAATGAAGGGGATCTGGGAATTGGCTGAGACTGAGGTTCGCTGAGATAAATGATTGGGATAACGTGTGGATACTGGGGTATGCGGGCCCGCTACAACAGAGCAGAGGCCGAGTGTAAAATGAGCAAACCTGGGTGATATAAACCTAACTGGGAAGAGCAGGGTCAATGAATTAGAGATATGTATTGGTCAAGGACTGGCATGTTTTGATTGGAAATGCCTATGATTTGTTGGGAGGTGGGTGGATAGTCACCCTGACTAGTAGAGAGAGATTTTTTTTCATTACCGGCTCTACCGCCCTTTCGGGTTTTTGCCAGAGCCGGCCCCCTTTAGCTTTTTCCGACGTGCCGTTGCGGGTTTTCACGTCGAGGGGTTACCCGATTTTGCCTGAGACGCCCTTTCGGCCTTTCACCTCAGCCGGGTTGTTGGCCTTGTTTCCCCCAGTCGCCTCCTTGTGAAGAGGACGATCGAGTCCACCGGGATATCTCTATTTTTAACCCCATTTTTTTTTTGCTTACCTGGGGGCCTGGCGGCTGAATCGTTGCTGGTGCTGGGCAACCCCACTCTTGTGATTACGGGGATGAAGCTAGGAGGCCGACCTGTGCAAGTGCATAACGGTGGCTCTGGGAGGGCCTGGCTGGCCCTACTGCTTCACTGGGAGGAAAGATCGGAAGAGGTGGCTGGCCCCGCCCCTCAGGGGGTTTGGTGTCACTGGTGACGGCTGAGGCACACGCCTTAGTCTGGGTGGTGCGCGAACTCGTGCTCTGGGGCGTGGTATAACTTCATGTGTTTATCGTTGAGAGGTGGGAACGGCTTATTACCCTTGTGGTCTACAACCGTGTAGGCCCCACCCTCGTAGACATCATGAATGATGTATGGACCTCGCCAATTAGGTTGCAATTTTTCACTGGAACGCCCTGCCATGACTTCTTTTTCATTGATCATGACGAGGTCGCCTTGCTTGAAGGCTCGCTGTTTGACGAGCTTATCATAGGCTCGAGCCATGCGAGCTTGGTATAGTTGTAGGTGCTGATAGGCCTCGAGCCACTTGCCTTCTAGGCTGACGAGCTCTTCTAGCCTTCTCTAGTATTCATCTACGTCTGGGCCGGCAAAGCCAGTGTGAACTGCTACGTGGTACGAGGCTAAATGGATCGGCTAACAAAGTCCGCTCACTTTTTACCTATCAAGACTAGATAGACCGTGGATGTTCTAGCCGCTTTATATATCAAGGAGATCGTAAGGCTGCATGGTATTCCAAGCTCTATTATTTCAGATCGAGATCCGAGATTTACCTCTCATTTCTGGAAGGGTTTACAATCGTCTATGGGTACTAGACTAAGGTTTAGTACGGCTTTTCACCCTCAGACAGATGGACAAACCGAGAGGACGAATCAAATTATTGAAGATATGTTGAGAGCCTGCATAATTGACTTCGGTAGTAGTTGGCATGAACACTTACCGCTAACTGAGTTCGCTTATAACAATAGCTATCAGTCGAGTATTCAAATGGCACCATTCGAAGCATTATATGGCCGAAGTTGTAGATCGCCTCTATACTGGAGCGAGGTTGGTGACAAAGGATTGATTGGTCCCGACATTATACAAGACACAACTGACAAAATCCAGTTGATACAACAAAGGCTAAAGGTCGCTCAATCACGACAAAAGAGCTACGCCGACAACCGGAGGAAGGACCTTGAATTCCAAGTGGGGGAGCATGTCTTCTTAAAAATCTCACCCACACGAGGAATTAGAAGATTCGACATCAAAGGAAAGCTAAGTCCGAGATTTATCGGCCCTTTTGAGATTCTGGAGAGAATCGGCGAGGTAGCATACAAGCTGGCTTTACCTCCTTAATTGGCCGGTGTACACGACGTATTCCATGTATCCATGCTAAGGAAATACGTCTATGATCCTTCACATGCGATTCAATTTGAAGAATTGAAACTCCAAAAGGACTTATCATATGAAGAAAGACCGATCAAGAAACTGGATCGAAAATTACACCAACTGAGGAATCGGGCCATTCCGATGGTAAAAGTTCAATGGAGCAAGCGTGGATTCGAGGAAGCCACCTGGGAATTGGAAGAATCTATCAAGAAGAAATATCCGGATTTAATCTCAGGTCAGAATTTTAACATTTCTATTTGCATGTATGAATTTTAGTTGTATAATGTGAATTTGGAGGACCAAATTCTTTTAAGTGGGGGAGGATGTAGAAACCCGATAAATAAAAATGAGAAATAAATTTTGTAATTTTATTATGTAATTAAAATTTTCATGAAATAATTAAATCACATTTTTACTATATGTAATAAACTAGATAAATGTATTTACTTAAGGTAAATTGAAAATTAAATGTTTTAACCTTCAGATAAATCATAGGAAGCCCAATAAAAGTCCATATAATGGACTAGGATTACAATTGGCCCATTGGATAATCCATAATGGGCTAGATTAATAGATTAAAAGATTTATTAAAGAATAATTAGACCAAAATTCGTAACACATGTTTAATATACCATTTAAGGGATTAAAATAATATCATTTCTAGAAGGTTGACACAAAAATCGACCCTTCCCTAACAGCCCACCTTGGACCAGCAATTTTTACATTGGTTTCACACCAAATGGAGGCTAGATTAAGAAGAAAAATTGGAATTTTCTACCAATTCAGAGTTGGAAAGTTTGGCATTGTTAGACAATGAATCTTGATAAATTTGGCCAAAATTTGGCTATAAATAGAACCTCATTCGACCCTCAAATCATCCCTAGAAGCCAAGGCTATGCTGCTGCAGTGATTGGAGGAGATTTAAAGGAAGAATCAAGGGTTTTCTTATTCTGGCCTATTTTTCTATCTCTCCTTAGATCTGCTCAAAGGTAGGTGTCTCTCAGGCCAAATCTTAATTAAAGTATGCCATCTTGTTCATTTTTCAGTGCTCTTTCCATTGATACCCGTTTCCCTAAATTTCGTTAAGAAATGAGCAAGTTATGGTCTTTTTATTGGAGAGGTATTCCCGTTTTTCATCAGATCCAGAACGTGCTACACCTCAGGAGCGCGTTCTGAACGCGCTACGCGTCCCGCCCTCAGGGGTCAAATAGATAATTTTAAAAATTTCATAAACGCGCTACCCTAGGGTAGCGCGATCTTTAGATCGCACTAGCATAAGCTAGCGCGTTCATAAAATTTTTTTACCCGGAATGCAAAAATATCGAGAAATGAAGGATTATTTTAATTAATAAAAAAATATTTTTGTAGAATAAAACCAACCTCACCACGACACGGCACGGCACAAATAAATAAATTAATTAATAGTTTTGTATCCACATACAACTCGAGCCCACATCCTATGCCCCTTGGGTCCTGACCCAAGGGTGAGCTCTCCAACATATAAAGCCATGAAAGTTTTTTAAACTTCCAATGTGGGACTAAAGATTAGTCACTACACAATATGAATTATAACATTTATAATCTCTAATAATTATAATTATTTAGTCACCAAAAGTAAGAAAAGGCAATATTAGCATGTTTTAATTCTTACAGCATGTTAAAAATTATTTTTACATGTAAAAATCTAATTTTGACCATATTAGTAAATTAATGTATGAAAAATATTTCCAGCATGTTAAAAATGACTTTCAACATGATAAATTTATTTTATACATACTGAGATATAAAAACTAGTTTCAGCATATTAAATCTATTTAAAACTATTTTTTGTAAGCTAAACCTAATTTCCTATTAAATAATTAGTAAATTGATGCATGAAAATTACTTCCAGCATGATAAAATTTCTTCCAGTATGATAAAATTATTTCTAACATGTTAGAATTATTCTTGGCATATTAGAATTATTTTCAGTGTATTAAAACTATTTTTCAGCATGATAATTCTATTTTCTTATCAAATAATTAGTAAATAAATATAGAAAAATAATTTTCAGCATGATAAAGTTTATGTTGTTATCAGAGAATTTCTATAATCAGCATGGTAACTTATCTTTATCATCTTATCAGTAAGTTAATGTGTGAGAATTATTTTAGCGTGTTAAGTATTAATTTTAGCATGTTGAAAATTAATTTTTAACATGAAAAAAAATTAAATCCAACATGAAACATTTATTTTTATCATCTTATCAGTAAATTAACGTATGAAAATTATTTTCAGCATGTTAAAATTATTTTCAGCAAGTTAAAATTATTTTCGGCATAAAAATATATTTTAATAACAAAATTCTGATTTTTATAATAGTAAATCACCGTTTTGACTAAACTAATGCATCTCTAATATAAAAAAAACTTCCTGAAAACATGTCTAAATACTTGTAAACCAAATGCACACAAGATTAAACTATGGAATTAAATTAATTCTATTAAACTCTAATTACTTAAATTTATTTCCTAGTTACCGTTCTTTCTTGAATTCCACGACTTCATGTCGTTAAACATGATGTCTTAAAATTATTATTCACTCATCTTGCTACTTTTGAGATTTTTGCCAGATCTGTACTTTTTACAAATGAGCTTATTCTTGAAATTAATTGGCCATAGTGTTAAGTGGATGTCTAACGTACTTGGGATCTAATGACCCAATGTCTGGCATTAATGGGGCCCGGTCTGGTCCTGGGAGGAGCGCCCGAAAGTACATGTGCCCATGAGAGTTGATTGACCAAGGTGTGGCATTGCACCGAAGTGCATGACTTGCTAGATTATTTATGACATTCCACACTTCGTTATTATACTTGTTTACTTGTTACTTGAAATTACATGATATATTTGACTTGCATGAAATGGCCAAATTATTTCATGATATTGTTTACATGTTCAATATTCAATACTTGAAATTATCTTGGAAACTTGTTATCATGTTATTACTTGAAATTCCGTATACAATTTCCTACTTGCTATTCATTATCTTAAACACTTCCCGATTTACTTGGAAAAAATGTCCAAAATGATAAATACTTAAATATTGCCTGATTATAGAGATATAAAATCCTACTCAGTTTTTTGCTCACCCTACGTTTTGGTAAATTGTTGCAGGAAATGAAATTGAATAAGGGAACGGACAAGAGTGAAAGAGTGTTTTTATTTTCCCTATGATTTATGTAGGTCATTAGTGATTTTACAAGAATGATGTATTTCAGATTTGGAAGTTATAATTTTCCTTTATGGCTTATGAATTAGCAATGTAAACTTCACTTTGATGGAATAAAAGTATCATTTCCCCATTCATTTCTATCTTTAGAAATCAAATTGTACATGCTCTGATCGACACGCTTGTTTATGACTCGCTCACGCTCCCGATATTCCGCGTCGGGGCGTGACAATCTTTGTGGTATCAGAGCCTAGGTTACATAAAACTTAGGATTTCTTAAACATAGGTTTTCCCTTAATATAGGTATAGATCCATACCTAGAAATCGGTTTGGAACTTAAACTTTCCCGGTAAGTTTGGGTAGAACCATGGGTTAAGTTTTAAAGGAAAAGAATTAATCAAGAAATGAATACCAAAATAAAACATTAAACCTTGTAATTATGGTTGCATGTTAATTCTCGTAAATGGCCGCTGAGAGAGCTCAATGGCGCGAGATGCAACGCACCGTTCAAGGTTTAACCCAAGCCCTCCAATAGGTTGCTCAAGGAGGAGCAAACCGAGGAGCCGGAGATTTGCATAGGAATTTTCGGAGCATGAACCCTCCCAAGTTCACCGGGTCTACGGATCCGGATGAAGCCGAACATTGGATTAAGGAAATTGAGAGGATTTTTCGAGTCATGCAATGTGCCGATGAGGAAAAGGTCTTACTCGCTACTTTTCAACTGGAAAGGGATGCACGTGCCTGGTGGGAATCGGTCGAAGCTACTTTGCCGCACGATCAAATTCCATGGGAAGAGTTCGTGGAACACTTCAATAGCAAATATTTTTTCGACCGAGTGCAAGAAAGGAAGGCCGCCGAGTTTGCCGCCTTAAAGGAAAGGGGACTATCGGTCGCCGAATATGAAGCTCAATTTTCAAGGTTATCTCGGTACGCTCCACATCTTGTGGGTACCGACAAAATGAAGGCAAGAAGATTCCTCAACGGCTTAAGGCCGCAATATATTACTCAACTCGCCCCGATGGATATTCAAATATATAGTGATGCGGTACGATGGGCACAACTCCTAGAAGATGCAACGGAGTTGTCGGATTGCATCCGAGGAAGAGAAGCCAAGATGGAGCAAGTTACGGGAGCCGGAAGTTTCAAACCTTCCCTCGGGAAGAAAAGGCCCAATGACAGACGTAACTTCAACAAAGATGGGCGTACTTTCAATAAAGGTCGACGTAACTTTCAAGAGGACAAGAAGCCGAGGACGATCGACAAGCAAATTATTCATTTCTCTACGTCATCAAAGGAATTATGCAAATTCTACGAGAAACCCAGACACAAAGCCGAGGAATGTTGGAGAAAGCTCGGCGCATGTCTTTGATGCGGGAGTCGGGAGCATAGGATCTCGAATTGTCCTCTTCTCAACGAGCAAGCTCCACCACCGGCAAAACTTCCTATTATTGCCAAAAGGCAAGGAAGACTTCAAGCTCTTATGGATGCGGAACCTACCGAGGAGGGAAGCATCGTGGAAGGTACTTTTTCTGTGTACTCAAGGCATGCCTCTATCTTATTTGACACTGGAGCTACGCATTCATTTATATCTAGAAGATTTGCTGGTCTTTTACCTATGAAGCCGATTCCATTAGATTCTACACTCACTATTACTACCCCTATTGGAACGGGAACAGAGATTAAACATTTCTATCCTACTAGTGAAGTTCTAATTAGCGGTTATAACTTACCCGCTGATTTGGTATGCATGGAGATGGACGGATATGATGTTATATTGGGTGCCGATTGGCTATCTACTCATGGTGCTAGTGTCAACTGCAAGTTGGGTATGGTAACTTTTATGGGTTACCCCGACCTTCTATTTTCTGGCACCAGGCATTCCAAGCATATATCTCTTATTTCGGCCCTCAAAGCCGAGAAATTGTTAAGGAAGGGTTGTGCCGGTTTCTTAGTTTCTATCACTATGACTGGGCACACGGAACCCATTCTAAAGGACATTCATATCGTTCGGGATTATTTTAATATATTTTCGGATGAGTTGTCTGGTATTCCTCTAGAGAGAGAAGTTGTCTTCTCTAGTGATTTAATTCCGGGAGCTGCACCAATTTCTAAAGCTCCATATCGGATGTCTACCGTTGAAATGAAGGAGTTAAAGGAACAACTATTGGAGTTATTGGAAGAGGGGTTTATTCAACCAAGTACTTCACCTTGGGGAGCCCCGGTCCTCTTTGTTAAAAAGAAAGATGGTTCGATGAGGTTATGTGTGGATTATCGATAATTGAATCAACTTACCATCAAGAATAAATATCCATTGCCGAGAATTGATGAATTATTCGACCATATTTCTGGAGCTCGATATTTCTCAAAGATCGATCTTCGATCATGTTATCATCAATTAAAGATCAAGGAAGGGGATATTCACAAGACTACATTTCGAAGTAGGTATGGGCATTACGAGTTCACCGTTATGCCTTTTGGCCTAACAAATGTGTCTACCGCATTTATGCAATTAATGAACAGCGTATTTAGGCCATACCTCGATCAATTTATGGTTGTCTTCATTGATGACATTTTGATCTACTCCAAGTCAAAGGAAGAATATGAAGAACATCTCAAGAAGGCCCTTCAATTATTAAGAGATCACAAGCTTTATGCCAAATTAAGCAAGTGTGATTTCTGGTTGGAGGAAGTTTCTTTTCTCGGTCACATAATTTCCTGGAATGGTATCGCCTTCGATCCTTCAAAGGTCGAGGCCATAAAGAACTGGGAAAGACCTACTAGTGTGACGGAAATTCGAAGCTTCTTGGGATTGGCTGGATATTATCGAAGATTTATCAAGGATTTCTCAAAGATCGCAGTATCTTTAATAAGATTGACAAGGAAGGTGTAATGACTCGGTTTCTTGTCGGATCTTTGTCGAATCCTTTGCAGGTCTCGTAGGATCTTTAATGGATCTTTCGGGTCTGTTTCGGATTGGTTTCGTTGAGTTTCGGTTCGCTTTGGTGGCTTCCGAGTTGAGTTTGACGAGCGGTGTGGGTTTTTCTCACGTACTAGTTACGAAACCCTACGGTGAGTTTGTTTGTCAATTCTCTAACTCGTGGATGCTGCAGCGACGATGTACTCGTCGAGCCGGTCATTTTGACTATTTTTGCGTATTTTTCTGAATTTGTGCATTTTCGGCGCATTTTCAGAATTTTTGGAAATTAGGAAAATTTCCTAATTTCTTTTCCTTTTTCTTTTCTCTTTCTCTCTCTCCTTCTCATTCACGCGACCGTCCCTCTCTCTCCCGTTCTCTCTCGTTCTCTCCCCTTTCCGGCTCCGGCTGCAGACGGAGGCGTGCGTGGGCGAGGTGGCGAGGCCGTGGAGCTGTCGAGGTGCGCGATAGGGCGAGGATCGGATCGATTCTGGCGCGATCCCGAACGGTGGATTCAAAGCCAGTGAAATCGGTTCGCGAGTGGTTTTCGGCGTGGTTTAGTCCTTTCGGGGCGCGGTTTCTTCGGTGGAGGTAGGGTGACGGATCCTTGCTTCTTCAGCTTCGTTTTCCCTGCCATTGCACGGCGTTCGGCTAGGAAACGAGCGTGTTTGGGCTTGTTTTGCCTAAACCGTGATTTTCGTGGTTTTTAGGGTCGGCCGGTAAACGGTGACCGTTTACGGTTCAATTAGTTTCTAAATGACCGCAGGGATGTTAGAATCCCATCCACGTAGTTTTCGTGCGATTTGGTGTTCATTCGAGGCCGGTAGAAGTCCGGGAACCTCGGTGACCCACTTAGGGTTGATTTGGTAAAATCACCCGAATCTTGCGTTTTTGTGCGTGCATGTGGGCGTTTTGGCCCTTGAATGTTGTATTTTTCCGAATGGGTTTGTATTGATGCGGGACGGAACTGACAAATGGACTAAACCTATGATGAAGACCAAGTGCGGCCAGCACTCACACGTGACAAGGCAAGCCGAGAGATCGACCTCCGTACTATTCCTCCGAAGAGAGGCGTCTCTCAACAAGAAACCCAAGTCCACGGTCGTCCCTATGAGGGAAGCGAGTGGATCAAAGCGGCAAAGGAGCCGACGCGCAACTATAGGAGTCTAGTCCGAGCTCGGTGCTCGACTAGGGCCACGGAATGGGATACTCTCACTCACGATCTCGCGGTGTTGAATGCTAGCTAGGATCCCTACACTCTCACGCGGCATACAAGATCACATACTAGTAAAGCAAAATGCCAAGGGGGGGAGCGTCGCACGTACCTCCACGCCTAGGCGTGGGGAAGGAACCCCGGTCGAGACCGACAACCCCGATACACACAATGAAAGAATAGGTACAAGCCAGCAATGGTGCCCACTCCTCGCAGGGAGATAACAGGCTACAACAATTCCATTCGGGGCGGCCGATACACGGGCTGACGGGCGGCACTCGGTGAAGGGTTGGCCACGAGGAGGGTCCGGATGACGATCGGCAGAATCGCAGCAACACGCGACTCGGTGGTAAACGTTCCCACGAATGGATCCGGAGTCCGATTGGGGCGCCGTCAGCCAGGGCGCGTAGTTAGGTCGCAGTAGGAACCCTCGGCCAAAAGGCGTGCTCAGATTCCATCCGTGGAAGCCGTGGCCGCACCTGCAAGTGGGGACAAGGAATCTGCTCCCAGAACTGCGCTGTCGAGCGGGGAAAATGGTAACTCGCTGCTCCGGTAGGCGAACGAGGCCCCGCTTGTGGGAGGACGTCGGGGACGCAGAGCAGCAGGTCCGGACCAAAGAGCTCGATCAGATCTGGTCGTGGTTGGACGCTGTGAACTTTGGAAATCGCCGGTTGTCCTGGCACCGGGTGGACTGGGCAGACCCGTGCGACCTCACGGGAACGGACACCACGAACAGCTCGGACGTCGGAACGAGACGAGGTTGGCGGCGTTGGAAAGAGGACGACGAGAGGTACAAACCCTGAAGAAATCAGCTCCAAACTCGGAGTTTTCCGTTCTGTGGGATTTTCGCAAGAAGGAGGGTGGATCTGGGCGCGCAGAGAGGGAGGCTCCTGCGCTAGCTCACGAGAAAACTCGCCACGGGTGGTGCCGACCTCGGATCGAGGCGAAACCAAAGCCCACGCGCTGATGACTCGTAGAAGTATCCACCAAAAAAAGGAGGGGCTCGGATTCGACCCGCACCGGATGGGGACGCCGCTGCAACTCGGGGCCGAATCTGGAACACGCGAACTCGAACCGGAGACGAAGTAGAAGGGAGGAAGAACCTCGGCGTCGCACCGAGGGGATGGGGAGTCGCACCCCGGGGTTGCTCCCGTCGCAGGAGCAGAGAAGGAAGAGAGGGTCGCCCTCTCCAAGGGGTGGCTGCGCAAATGGCTGCTCAATCAAAATATTTCATTCATTAATTCATAAAGAAAGTACATAAGACCTTATATATGGAGGGGGGGAATGCTAGGGTTTCAACCCTAGCAAGGGGGGAAAGGGGGGCGGCCAAAGGGGGGGAGGGGATCGAATGGGAAGGAAAAAAAGGGGGGTGCGCAATCTACTTCCTAAAAAAAAGGTAGGGGGGCGGCTGCCTCCTCCTCCTCTTGGAGGAGATGAGAGGGGGCGCCCAAAACCCTAATGGGCCAAAAGGTTGGACCAAGAAGTGGCCCACTAGTCCTATTGCCCAACCAATGAGCCTAGCACACCCAATAAAGGTCTAATTGGCCCCAATTGGCCTACAAAGGTCCACAATAAAGAATAAACATGTCCACGCAGGGACTAAACCAAGGCCTGGTATGGCCATCATGTAAAAGAAGGTCCTCTAAACCATGCCGTAGTCGCCGAGCCAAAGAGATGCCGGCGTGCTCCGCGTGCTCCGTCGAGAAAGGCGGCGCGTGTCCTCACCAATTCTCCCCGGGTGGGAAGAACTCGACCCCGTCGAGTAAGGGTCACGATCGCTCCAATAACGCTCCAGCAGGTCCGGGTCGATCAGCTCCAGCTCTCCACGTGTGATCCAGGTGTCGTCTGTCGCAGGGCGCCCTCTCCAGCGCACTAGGAAGCGCTAGTAGGCTCCGCTCCTGGTCGTGGTCACCTGCTCATCCAGTATGCAATCTATATGCTCGCGTGTCTGTAATGGGGCTGGAGGAGGTGGACGCTCAGAAGGTGTAATGCTCTCAACAGGAGGGGTAGGCCCAAAAAGCTCACTGGGAATCACCGCGGGATCCCGATATGCCACCAGATCTGAAACATTGAACGTCGAACAGATCCCATAGTCGTCTGGCAGCTCAATCTCATACGCATTCGACCCAATTCGCTTCAAGACTCGAAAGGGTCCGGCACCGCGGTCCTGGAGTTTCTTCACGGCCCCCGAAGGGAACCGTTCAGGTCTAACCCTGATCATGACGTACTCTCCCACTTGGAACTCACGGGTGCGTCGATGCGCGTCAGCTAATTCCTTATAACGTGCGTTGCTGGCCTCGAGGGGGTGATGATGATGTAGACTCCAAACTAGTGGCGTGGACTCATACCGATATGAATGCATGGGTGGCCCAGGGCATCCAAACATAGACCCAGCATGTCTATGACGCCTACATGACTGGACAACACGGGGAGGACCAGGACAACCAAAGTTGTATCTATCATGCATGGGTGTCCTACGGAATGTGGTAGACTCATGGGGACTAAATTGCCCAAACTCACTCATGACATTCCCTATATGAGACAAACCCCTATATGATGGTGGACATGAAGAAACATGGGGAAGAGACATGTGTCCCTGGCCTCCTAAGCTCGGGCATCTGGATGCCGGTAAGGTGAAGTGTTGACTAGAAGGCCTAGGTGGTGTATGATAGTGGACCTCCTCGACAAGGTGGGGAAAAGAATATGGGTCGAGAGGCTCACTAGGGAGGGGATCGAAAGGGTCAAAGAAATGATGACCCCTCCCGACAGGTCCCTTCACTATACTTGCCCATGTGCGACATTCGCCCAGGTGCTGATAATCACCTTCAGGCACTCTCATGTATGGGGCAAGAGGCTCATGAGGAAGGCAAGGAAGGCAAGGTTCCTCCCTCGAGACCGTGAAACCATAAGCGGGGACAAAATCAACCTCCACGGGTATGGGAAATAATAAAAGGACCTCGGATGTGATATGTCCTATGGTGTAGACCGAGGTAATAGACCCCAAAGCAGGGAGTGTAAAGCTATGACTATAGGGTTGGTCAGACCCTAAGGTCAACATATAAGTCAACTCCCATTGATAATCTAAACTCCTAAGGAAGTCCTTCACATTTTCAAGAAAGCAGAAGGATCGAAAAGTGGTGTGAAAGGAGTTAAGGGGTATTATTGGGAGGGCTGGTCCCATGGGTGTATAGCAAGGAATGGAGACATCTAGAAGTGGACCCTCCCTTAGCCAGCTAGCTAAAGACTCACCAATGACCAGTTCACCCTCGGAAGGTAAGAATGTCTCTATATGAGGGTCTAAGGGTGAAGCCTCTCTCTCGGGAGGGGAAACGAAGTCCTCTATGATGTGGAGGGGATCACTCCCTAACTCCTCAACCTCAGTTAGGTACTCCTCAATCAACTCCTGTTCAGCCTCGTAACTCACTGGAACAAACCCAGGTGATGACATGGAGGTGGTCGGCGTAACGCCGTCATGGAAGACAAACTCACCGGGAAGGTGAGATGGGTGTAAGGTGCAGGTCTTCCTATCTAGGTCGATGGTCGCACTTCTTTCCTCCAACCAAGTTCGCCCTAAAATGATGCATGGACCAGCAAGTGTGCTGATCTTGCACCAAGCGCCATCGGAATATTTAACGGGGCCAAACCACCGTTGAAACTCGATAAAAGCTAAACCATCACGGAGAACAATCTCCCCAGTCTTAGAGAGTGACTCAATAATGTCTTGTGAGACACAGTTAGACGACACCCTACTGATGAAGTCGATCTCCGTATGCTTCCCATTAGGTAGGATGGCAGTGGACATGACAGGGCGCTGGAATGACTTGGTCATCGGTATAGGGATCGGGTCTCCCGACGACTGAGTGGTAGGGGCGACACTTAGGGGTCGTACCATAAGAGCATCGAATCGGGCCAATAGGGATGACTAATCTGACATGTGGGCTCGAGGAACCACCATGGGGTTGGCGCGGAGCTGGACATGCAAGACTCAACGAGACAAGGACAAAACTCTAACTAGACACAAACCTAACATTACAATGCAATGGTGGGTTACCTAGATGAACTAAGAGACTCAATGCAACCTAGATAACTCTAAGGCCTCAATTGCACCCTAGACAACCTAAAGACTCGAATGACCTAAGACCCCAATTTGTTAGAACAAACTGGTTCCCTAAGCTCTGATACCAAATTTGATGCGGGACGGAACTGACAAATGGACTAAACCTATGATGAAGACCAAGTGCGGCCAGCACTCACACGTGACAAGGCAAGCTGAGAGATCGACCTCCGTACTATTCCTCCGAAGAGAGGCGTCTCTCAACAAGAAACCCAAGTCCACGGTCGTCCCTATGAGGGAAGCGAGTGGATCAAAGCGGCAAAGGAGCCGACGCGCAACTATAGGAGTCTAGTCCGAGCTCGGTGCTCGACTAGGGCCACGGAATGGGATACTCTCACTCACGATCTCGCGGTGTTGAATGCTAGCTAGGATCCCTACACTCTCACGCGGCATACAAGATCACATACTAGTAAAGTAAAATGCCAAGGGGGGGAGCGTCGCACGTACCTCCACGCCTAGGCGTGGGGAAGGAACCCCGGCCGAGACCGACAACCACGATACACACAATGAAAGAATAGGTACAAGCCAGCAATGGTGCCCACTCCTCGCAGGGAGATAATAGGCTACAACAATTCCATTCGGGGCGGCCGATACACGGGCTGACGGGCGGCACTCGGTGAAGGGTTGGCCACGAGGAGGGTCCGGATGACGATCGGCAGAATCGCAGCAACGCGCGACTCGGTGGTAAACGTTCCCACGAATGGATCCGGAGTCCGATTGGGGCGCCGTCAGCGAGGGCGCGTAGTTAGGTCGCAGGAGGAAGCCTCGGCCAAAAGGCGTGCTCAGATTCCGTCCGTGGAAGCCGTGGCCGCACCTGCAAGTGGGGACAAGGAATCTGCTCCCAGAACTGCGCTGTCGAGCGGGGAAAATGGTAACTCACTGCTCCGGTAGGCGAACGAGGCCCCGCTTGTGGGAGGACGTCGGGGACGCAGAGCAGCAGGTCTGGACCAAAGAGCTCGATCAGATCTGGTCGTGGATGGACGCTGTGAACTTTGGAAATCGCCGGTTGTCCTGGCACTGGGTGGACTGGGCAGACCCGCGCGACCTCACGGGAACGGACGCCACGAACAGCTCGGACGTCGGAACGAGACGAGGTTGGCGGCGTTGGAAAGAGGACGACGAGAGGTACAAACCCTGAAGAAATCAGCTCCAAACTCGGAGTTTTCCATCCTGTGGGATTTTCGCAAGAAGGAGGGTGGATCTGGGCGCGCAGAGAGGGAGGCTCCTGCGCTAGCTCACGAGAAAACTCGCCACGGGTGGTGCCGACCTCGGATCGAGGCGAAACCAAAGCCCACGCGCTGCCGACTCGTAGAAGTATCCACCAAAAAAAGGAGGGGCTCAGATTCGACCCGCACCGGATGGGGACGCCGCTGCAACTCGGGGCCGAATCTGGAACACGCGAACTCGAACCGGAGACGAAGTAGAAGGGAGGAAGAACCTCGGCGTCGCACCGAGGGGATGGGGAGTCGCACCCCGGGGTTGCTCCCGTCGCAGGAGCAGAGGAGGAAGAGAGGGTCGCCCTCTCCAAGGGGTGGCTGCGCAAATGGCTGCTCAATCAAAATATTTCATTCATTAATTCATAAAGAAAGTACATAAGACCTTATATATGGAGGGGGGGAATGCTAGGGTTTCAACCCTAGCAAGGGGGGGAAAGGGGGGCGGCCAAAGGGGGGGAGGGGATCGAATGGGAAGGAAAAAAAGGGGGGTGCGCAATCTACTTCCTAAAAAAAAGGTAGGGGGGCGGCTGCCTCCTCCTCCTCTTGGAGGAGATGAGAGGGGGCGCCCAAAACCCTAATGGGCCAAAAGGTTGGACCAAGAAGTGGCCCACTAGTCCTATTGCCCAACCAATGAGCCTAGCACACCCAATAAAGGTCTAATTGGCCCCAATTGGCCTACAAAGGTCCACAATAAAGAATAAACATGTCCACGCAGGGACTAAACCAAGGCCTGGTATGGCCATCATGTAAAAGAAGGTCCTCTAAACCATGCCGTAGTCGCCGAGCCAAAGAGATGCCGGCGTGCTCCGCGTGCTCCGTCGAGAAAGGCGGCGCGTGTCCTCACCATGTATCCCCTGCGTTTCAGCATGAATGGGGCGTGGAACGGGCCAATCCGGCCATTCCTCTTTTTTCCCGCCGTAATCGAAGTAGCGGTCTAGCCAGCGACCGTCACTTGCTTTTGACGGCCCTACGATGGACCGTTATTTGGTTTGAGGGTTTATTAGCCCTTTTGCTTCTGGGTAAGCGACGGCCCTAGCTTGGAGCGTCGTTCCCGTGTAACGCGTCGGTGCCTGGCCGTTACTTTGCTTTCATCATTTTTCCTTGGGGTTAAGTCAGCTGATCTAACGCGCTTGACCCAGCGCGTTAGATGGAAATAACGCGCCTTGCCCTGGCCGTTACTTTCCGTTGACTGACTTTGACCTGTTGAGGCAGTTCCTCCGACGGATGTGTTCCCATCCGTTGTTTTGAGTATAACGTGCCTGCCCCTGGCCGTTATATTCTGCGTGGACGAGGTTGGGTGGCTGTCCCGTTGGAAGCGACGGTGGAGCCCCTGTGCGTCGTTAGAGAGTAACGCTCTCACCCCTGTCCGTCGTTTGCTGTGGTGTTGGGTTGAGGGTGGCTATGCCGTTGTGAGTAACGGATAGGCCCCCGTGCGTCGTTTGGTTCTGACGGCCCTCCCCTGCCGCGCTGTTTCGTGAGTGACGCCCCTGGCTTAGCGCGTTGCTTCGTTTTGGGTTTGGGTGGCTATGCCGTTGGGAGTAACGGTGGAGCCCCTGTGCGCCGTTTGCTTGTAACGCCCCTGGTCCCGTGCGTTACTTGGCTTTTGTGTGCTTTGTAGGTTGTTAGGGTGGTGTGAGCGACGGCCTGTGTCCGTCCGTCGTTTGGGCAATAATGCCCCTGAGCTAGACCGTCACTTGCTAATAACGGTCTAGGGCCTGTGCGTTGCTTCCCTTGTGCCTTGGTTTTCCGCCCGATGATTCTATGTGTCTTGGCTTGTCCTTGTGGTCTGCCCGTTGTCCCGTGGATGTCTCCTGACGTCCTATGAGGGTTAAGACTACGTTGTGAGGTAGCCAGGAGTCTTCTTACTTGTGGTAGGATCCTTGATCCTACTCTTGTATGCTTTTGTTGTTTGGGTTTCGGTCAACCCGGTGTGACCCAGTGGTTGACGTGTGACCTTGCCTGTGCGTGTCTTGGCGGTTCTGTCCTATCCAAGACGCTACTTCTGGATGTTTCGAGGTGTTGTTCTACCTCGGTTTGCATGTCCAGCTGTGCTGAGGGTTCTTGGTGCTTCCCTCAGGTCTCCGTGTGTTGTTTTCTGCGGAGCGTGGTTTTTCTGGCCTAGGATTAGACCGATTGGCGGCTTGTCCCGCTGTTTGTGGCGATCTTGCCTTTGAGTCGTTCAACTCAGGATCGTTACATAGGAGGTCTAGTTGCTTGTCCTGAGTTGTCGGCGGTGGTGATGCTGCCATTTGGTGCTTAGAAGTACGAGTAGATGGGCGTGGTTGCCTGTCTGTACTTCGGCACTTGTGTTTTGAGCTTCTGTGTCGTGTGAAGCCTCCACTTGTGTGACCTAAGGCCTAGAGGTGCCGACCCGCTAGCGGATGGCGGAGGGGTTTTCCCGGTGAGCGGTTTTTAGTTAGTTCCGCGGGCTCCTAGTCAACGGTGGCGTCGTGCTGAGGGAGAATACTAGCTAGAGGACCTGGCTTAGACTATAGCCAGTGTGTGCACACGTGGTCAGGGACTGAGGACTTACGTCGACGGACGTGACCCTGACTAGTTACTTGTTTGCTGTTACTGTTTGGTTCAGCTGGTGTCTACATCTCTGCTGTTGTTACAACAGTACTGTAGGTGAGACACTTGAGGTGCAGCATGAGACGTCAGTGGACGCAGCTGGCTTTTTAAGGAGGTGCTTCCGTCACGTGACGCGTAGCTCTTCGCGTTTTCTTGCGCGTTGTGACCTTTGCGAGTTGCCCGTTCGTGGCTGTGCTCGAGGTCAGTGTTCTGTGGTCTGCACGATGTTCTGATCGTGCGTGGGGCTTTGTGCACGACGTTCTCTGTCGTGTTTTGTCTGTTTCCCGGTGTCGGCGTTCGCCTTCGCCTTTGTTTGGGCTGGTTGACAGGCCGATGTACCCTTCTGTGTGAGTTTAGGGCCATCCACCTGTTGACTTTTTGTTTGGAGTAGTTTGGGATGCCGAGGTTAGTTCGGTAGCCGCTTGTTTGGTGCGGGTTCTCACCCTCTCCTGCGTGTTCCCTACTCCTACTTCCCGTCTGTTCCTTTACAGCTTTGTAGTGTAGCTTTCCTGCTTTGCTACGTTGCTGTTCTTACTGCGTTTGTTGCTGCTTCCGTTGCTTTTGCTTTGTGCGTTTTCCAGTGGGGATCCGCGTGACCCCTACTGAGTTTCTGTTGAGACTCACCCCTGCTGCTTTTCAGGTGGGTTTCGACGTCTGCCTCTGCTGTTCCTGGCGGAGTGCTCGCTTGCTGTTGTACCTGCCAGCTGTACCTGCGTCGGGCTTCTCCCAACTTCTGTGTACATTTCTTTCTGTCAGACTGTACTGTGCTAGACTTGTTGTCTTTCCTTTGGGCTGGACTCTGTGTTTAATTGTTAAAAATTTATTAATGAAGCTGTAATTTTATTTCTGCTACTTTAGCAATCCAATCTAATGAAATTTACTTGCTTACTGTTATATCTCTGTGGCTTCAATGTACTCTACACATGCCCTCCTAACCCTTCAGGGGCCTCATCAGCCTCTTGGGTGGCCTCCCCAGTTCTTGTTATCGGTATATCGGTATCCTGAACTCTGGGTCGTTACAGAAGGAGAATCTTTTTATATGGTCTGAGGAATGCGAGAAAAGCTTTCAAACCTTAAAGGATTGTCTGACGACTGCTCCTATTCTCACATTACCTACGGAAGGAGGAGGATTCGAAGTATATGCTGATGCATCCGGGATTGGCCTAGGTTGCGTATTAATGCAACATGGCAAGGTCATAGCTTATTCCTCACGGCAATTGAAGAAGCACGAGGAAAATTATCTCGTACATGACCTGGAACTGGCAGCTGTGGTCTTTGCTTTGAAGATCTGGCGACATTACCTCTATGGCGAAGCCTTTACGGTGTATTCTGATCACAAGAGTCTCAAACATTTATTCTCTCAAAAGGAGCTCAACATGAGACAAAGACGGTGGTTGGAATATTTAAAGGATTTCGACTTCTCTATACAATATCACCCCGGAAAAGGCAATGCTGTAGCTGATGCACTTAGCCGAAGCCGATGGCCTTATTATCAAGCATGATGGTTAAAGAATGGCATCTACTTGAGCAAATGGCCAACTTAAACCTCAATATGGAGGAGAAGGAAGGCGGAGTCTTTATTGCTAATATTCGACTCCAACCCGAGTTACTCTCAGAAATTAAGGAACGGCAGGGTGATGATCCGTTGATTGTGGAAATTAAAGAGAAACTAGATCAACGAGCGGATTTCCTTTTGGTTGACGATGGAAGGTTATTATTCAAAGGAAAAACTTGTATACCCGATTGTTCTACTATCAAGGGAAAAATCTTGGAGGAAGCACATCAATCAAGGTATACTATTCACCCCGATGCTACAAAAATGTACCAAGACCTCAAGAGAACATTCTGGTGGCCGAATATGAAGAGAGAGATAACCGAGTTCGTAAGGGGGGGTTTGGTTTGTCAACAAGTCAAGGCCGAACACCTCAAACCGGCTGGCAAGCTCAAGCCTCTCGAAATACCGGAATGGAAATGGGATAGTATCGGTATGGACTTCATTGTTGGATTACCGAAGACCCGAAGTGGTTTTGATGTTATATGGGTAATTGTGGATCCGCTAACAAAGTCTGCTCACTTTTTACCTATCAAGACTAGATGGACAGTGGATGTTCTAGCCGCTTTATATATCAAGGAGATCGTAAGACTGCACGTTATTCCAAGCTTTATTATTTTAGACCGAGATCCTAGATTCACCTCTCATTTCTGGAAGGGTTTACAATCGTCTATGGGTACTAGACTAAGGTTTAGTATGGCTTTTCACCCTCAGACGGATGGACAAATCGAGAGGACAAATCAAATTATTGAAGATATATTGAGAGCCTGCATGATTGACTTCGGTGGTAGTTGGCATGAACACTTACCACTAACTGAGTTCGCTTATAACAATAGCTATCAGTCGAGTATTCAAATGGCACCATTCGAAGCATTATATGGCCGAAGTTGCAGATCGCCACTATGCTGGAGCGAGGTTGGTGACAAAGGATTGATTGGTCCCGATATTGTACAAGACACAACTGACAAAATCCAGTTGATACAAGAAAGGTTAAAGGTCACTCAATCACGGCAAAAGAGCTACGCCGACAATCGGAGGAGAGACCTTGAATTCCAAGTGGGGGAGCATGTCTTCTTAAAGATCTCACCCACACGAGGAATTAGAAGATTCAGCATCAAAGGAAAGCTAAGTCCGAGATTTATCGGCCCTTTCGAGATTCTGAAGAGAATTGGCGAGGTAGCATACAAGCTGTCTTTACCTCCTCAACTGGCCGGAGTACCCGACGTATTCCATGTATCCATGCTAAAGAAATACGTCTATGATCCTTCACATGTGATTCAATTTGAAGAATTGAAACTCCAAAAGGACTTATCATATGAAGAATGACCGATCAAGATACTGGATCAAAAATTACACCAACTGAGGAATCGGGCCATTCCGATGGTAAAAGTTCAATGGAGCAAGCGTGGATTCGAGGAAGCCACCTGGGAATTGGAAGAATCTATCAAGAAGAAATACCCGGATTTAATCTCAGGTCAGAATTTTAACCTTTCTATTTGCATGTATGAATTTTAGTTGTATAATGTGAATTTGGAGGACCGAATTCTTTTAAGTGGGGGAGGATGTAGAAACCCGGTAAATAAAAATGAGAAATAAATTTTGTAATTTTATTATGTAATTAAAATTTTCATGAAATAATTAAATTACATTTTTACTATATGTAATAAACTAGATAAATACATTTACTTAAGGTAAATTAAAAATTAAATGCTTTAACCCTTAGATAAATCATAGGATGCCCAATAAAAGTCCATATAATGGACTAGGATTACAATTGGCCCATTGGATAATCCATAATGGGTTGGATTAATAGATTAAATGATTTATTAAAGGATAATTAGACCAAAATTCGTAACACATGTTTAATATGCCATTTAAGGGATTAAAATAACTTCATTTCTAGAAGGTTGACACAAAAATTGACCCTTACCTAACAGCCCACCTTGGACCAGCCGTTTTTATATTGCTTTCACACCAAATGGAGGCTATATTAAGAAGTAAAATTAGAATTTTCTACCAATTCGGAGTTGGAAAGTTTGGCATTATTAGGCAAGGAATCTTGACAAATTTGGCCAAGTTTTGGCTATAAATAGAACCCCATTCGACCCTCAAATCCTCCCTGGAAGCCAAGGCTATGCTGCTGCAGTGATTGGAGGAGATTTAAAGGAATAATCAAGGGTTTTCTTATTCCGACCTATTTTTCTATCTCTCCTTAGATCTGCTCAAAGGTAGGTGTCTCTTAGGCCAAATCTTAATTAAAGTATGCCATCTTGTTCATTTTTCAGTGCTCTTTCCATTGATACCCGTTTCCCTAAATTTCGTTAAGAAATGAGCAAGTTATGGTCTTTTTATTGGAGGGGTATTCCCGTTTTTCATCAGATCTAGAACGTGCTACACCTCAGGAGCGCGTTCTGAACGCGCTACGCGTCCCGCCCTCAGGGGTCAAATAGATAATTTTAAAAATTCCCAGAACGCGCTACCCTAGGGTAGCGCGATCTTCAGATCGCACTAGCATAAGCTAGCGCATTCATAAAAAATATTTACCCGGAATGCAAAAATATCAAGAAATGAAGGATTATTTTAATTAATAAAAAAATTATTTTTGTATAATAAAACCAACCTCACCACGACACGGCACGGCACAAATAAATAAATTAATTAATAGTTTTGTATCCACATACAACTCGAGCCCATATCCTATGCCCCTTGGGTCCTGACCCAAGGGTGAGCTCTCCAACATATAAAGCCATGAAAGTTTTCTAAACTTCCAATGTGGAACTAAAGATTAGTCACTACACAATATGAATTATAACATTTAGAATCTCCAATAATTATAAGTATTTAGTTACCAAAAGTAAGAAAAGGTAATATTATCATGTTTTAATTCTTACAGTATGTTAAAAATTATTTTTACATGTAAAAATCTAATTTTGACCATATTAGTAAATTAATGTATGAAAAATATTTCCAGCATGTTAAAAATGACTTTCAACATGATAAATTTATTTTATACATACTGAGATATAAAAACTAGTTTCAGCATATAAAATCTATTTAAAACTATTTTTTGTAAGCTAAACCTAATTTCCTATTAAATAATTAGTAAATTGATGCATGAAAATTACTTCCAGCATGATAAAATTTCTTCCAGTATGATAAAATTATTTCTAACATGTTAGAATTATTCTTGGCATATTAGAATTATTTTCAGTGTACTAAAACTATTTTTCAACATGATAATTCTATTTTCTTATCAAATAATTAGTAAATAAATATAGAAAAATAATTTTCAGCATGATAAAGTTTATGTTGTTATCAGAGAATTTCTATAATCAGTATGGTAACTTATCTTTATCATCTTATCAGTAAGTTAATGTGTGAGAATTATTTTAGCATGTTAAGTATTAATTTTAGCATGTTGAAAATTAATTTTTAGCATGTAAAAAAATTAAATCCAACATAAAATTTTTTTTTTATCATCTTATCAGTAAATTAACGTATGAAAATTATTTTCAGCAAGTTAAAATTATTTTCGACATAAAAATATATTTTAATAACAAAATTCTGATTTTTATAATAATAAATCACTGTTTTGACTAAATTAATGCATCTCTAATATACAAAAAACTTCCTGAAAACATGTCTAAATACTTGTAAACCAAATGCACACAAGATTAAACTATGGAATTAAATTAATTCTATTAAACTCTAATTACTTGAATTTTATCCTAGTTACCGTTCTTTCTTGAATTCCACGACTTCATGTCGTTAAACATGATGCCTTAAAATTATTATTCACGCATCTTGCTACTTTTGAGATTTTTGCCAGATCTGTACTTTTTACAAATGAGCTTATTCTTGAAATTAATTGGCCATAGTGTTAAGTGGATGTCTAAACGTACTTGGGATCTTTTGATCCAATGACCCAATGCCTGGCATTAATGGGGCCCGGTCTGGTCCTGGGAGGAGCGCCCGAAAGTACTTGTGCCCATGAGAGTTGATTGACCACGGTGTGGCATTGCACCGAAGTGCATGACTTGCTAGATTATTTATGACATTCCACACTTCGTTATTATACTTGTTTACTTATTACTTGAAATTACTTGAAATTACATGATATATTTGACTTGCATGAAATGGCCAAATTCTTTCATGATATTCTTTACATGTTCAATATTCAATACTTGAAATTATCTTGGAAACTTGTTATCATGTTATTACTTGAAATTCCATATACATTTTCCTACTTGCTATTCATTATCTTAAACACTTCCCGATTTACTTGGAAAAAATGTCCAAAATGATAAATACTTAAATATTGCCTGATTATAGAGATATAAAATCCTACTGAGCTTTTTGCTCACCCTACGTTTTGGTAAATTGTTGCAGGAAATGGAATTGAATAAGGGAACGGACAAGAGTGAAAGAGTGTTTTTATTTTCCCTATGATTTATGTAGGTCATTAGTGATTTTACAAGAATGATGTATTTCAGATTTGGAAGTTATAATTTTCCTTTATGGCTTATGAATTAGCAATGTAAACTTCACTTTGATGGAATAAAAGTATCATTTTCCCATTCATTTCTATCTTTAGAAATCAAATTGTACATGCTCTGATCGACACGCTTGTTTACGACTCGCTCACGCTTCCGATATTCTGCGTCGGGCGTGACAGTCAATTTTGCTAGCGCATCTGCCTGAGCGTTGCTTCTCCTGGGGACATGATCTATTTCAAAGAAATAGAACTTCTGAGTGAGTCTGGTGACAACGGCGTGGTATGGAACTAACTCCTGTTTCTACACGTAGTAAATGCCGAGGACTTGTCAGATTATGAGCTGGGAGTCCTCGTAGGCTTTAAGGCACTTGATGCCCATGTCGAGAGCCATCTGGAGCCCGATGATTAGAGCTTCATACTCGGCTTCATTATTGGTTAGGTATTTCATGAGAGCGCATGAGTTGTACAAAACTCCGCCCTGAGGGGTCAGGAAGACGATGACGACACCTATCGTGACGGCTGGTGATGCGGGACGGATACGCGACCTAGGACTCTAGCTCGCGATCATCCCTATTCGAGGGAAACGTTGGACCGTGTGCGGTTGAGAAACCGGCAGTGAGTCTCGAGTATCAGCTTTTCGCGTGTACTCAGATCGAGTCACGGGACGGGTCACTCTTGCTCTCTTGCAGCGGTGATAAAAATAGATATCGAGCTAATTACCTATCACAAGCAGCGGCATTCAAAGGGTATACGAGATAGGCAAAATGCGATAAAGAGTGGGAGCGAGTTTACATCCACGCTCCGGGCGTGGGGAAGACGATCCTGGCCAAGATAGTAACTCCCGGTTAAACAATTATCACAATAATTACAGAAATGATTTCTACTGCCCACTCCACGTAGAGAGGTAACGGGCTACAGATGGGGCCCGGGAGGACCGAACTTGGGTTGACGGGCAGCATTTTGATGTAGCTTCAGCGGCACGCGTATTCACGAATGTGGGGCCCACATGCTCATCGGTGGGTCCGAGTGGGCCCGGAGTGGTACCGCTGTGACGTTGGCTCCTGGAGTGGCGCTCCCTTGGACGGCGGCATGCTAGTTCACCCTTTGGAAGGGGAGTTGGCTCCGGTCTTCAATGGTTGACCAAGCTGCCCACGGATCTACAGTTTCAGCTTTACAGCGCATGACCCGGTGAAAAACTGCTACTACGATCACTCCCGACGTCGGATCGATGCACAAGAGGTACCGTTGGAAAGCTCTTTCAAAATACTTCGATCTAGGGCCAGAGAAATAATTTTGAATTTCTCGGATCGGGCCTTAATCGATTTTAAAAGTTGCTGTTGAACAGGACCCAAAATCTCAGGACAGAAGTGATTTTTTCTAAGAACTGACGTTGACCGTGGAACAAAGTTTAGATCTGGAAGTTGACCTCTTCATGAACGTTGTAGAGGTGAAAACAAGGAAGACGGGGATAATTTGTATTTGACTTTTGGTGGAGGTTTCGATTTTTGGGGTATTTTATACTGATAGGGGGCGGATCTGAACTGCACAGGATAGAACAGATTTGGGAGAAGACAACAATTTTTAAAAATATAAAAAGGACTTTAGAAATTACAAGAAAACTCGTGGATGATGGGGGTGGTGGATAAAACTCCCAATAAATTTGGGGATTCAAACAAATAAGAAGAAGTGGGTCGAAGAGGGGAAACTCAGGGTTGCTGTGATAGGATCTGAACAGAAGATGAAGAGTAAATGGGAAAATAGAAAACGAAGGGTAAATGACTGGATTTTTTTTGTGGAGGCTGGGGTGAACGTGAATGACTCACCCTCCAAGTTTAGACTCGATCTGAGCTCTTGATGGAGAGCTAAAATTCGAGCTTTGATGCCCTGTCCTGATGTAGACAGAACTCCGGCAATGATGACGGCGGGGCGATGGCGGCAGCGGCAGAAACAGAATTCAGAGGGGCTGAGGAGAAGGTAGAAGGGCATCACACCCAAGATTTAGCAGAAATCCATCTGCAAGAGGGGGAGGGAGAGAGGAGGAGGGCACACCCTTCTTTGGCTCCAACCAAATTCATAATTTTTCTCTTCATTCATTCTTACAAAACACTATACATGGGCTTATATAGAAGGGGAGGAAGGGGGAGGGGGTTGGGATTTCGTGGGAGAGAGGGGAGGGGTAGCATTTTCTTCCCCCATGTGGTCAATTGGCCTAAAAAAATAAAATATAAAATGTCATTTTAATGGGGGGCACCCCCTTGACTTAAGGGGAGGCATCTTGGACATTTTGTAACACTTGTCCCCCTTTGAATGTCAAACCATCTAGAAGCCCACCTAGAACTTTGACCAGCCCCACATGAGTCCCTAGGGCTTAGGTATACCAAAGGGAAAGAGTGTGGGGGCCCCTTGCTGATCCTACTGGACTTTTGCACAAAAACCCACTAAAACCTAAAGACTCACAGTTTGGCTTATAAAGCCTTACAATTGCACATATGTTTTCCCAATGATATAAAAATAAACTAAAAAGACACAAATGTAAATTAAAAATGTCAGTGTCCGGTGTTGATTCCCATCAATTCTCCTCGGGTGGGAAGAACTCGACCCCGTCGAGTAAGGGGTACGGCTGCTCGAGTAGCTCCGGCGGACGCGTCACCGAACCTGGAAGCGCGGAGTACGCTCCACTCCAAGTAATTGACACCTGCTCATCCCGTATAAATTCGAAATGCACACGCTGCTGGGGAGGAGGCTAGAGATGGACACTCCGGGGTGGGGTCACTCTCAAAGGAAGGAAGCGGCTCAAAGGCTCACTAGGAATCACCGCTTGTCCCTTATGTGACTAGATCCGATATGTGAAGTAGAACCTATCCCAAAGTCCGACAAGTCTCATACTCGAAAGGGACTAACAACGCGAGCATACAAAATCGACTCAACTCAACGTATGCACAGACACACCACAGGCAAACGAAACAAAGACTCATAAAGACCCTAAACAAACCTAATGTTAGTCCGACCCGCACGTGTGTGACGGCGGACCAGGACACCTGAATGTGTGCCATGCATGCATCTGACGTAACCGGAGGTTGTGGGGATGGATTTTTATCTATCCTTATTTTTATGTTTTATTCTGTTATTTATTTGGTTTATTAATTAGGCGTGCCAGTCACTGGCGTGACAGTTTATTGTGCGCTCGATCTGACTCAGTCAGTCGATTGTGATATTCGTGTCAGAACCCGGAGTCCGCCATACCATAAAGGTTATGACGTTAATTACATCCTCTAAGAAAGAGGACCACCCTTGATTAGTTGTCAAGAGAAGATGCCTCGAGGGCAAAACAAGATAAGACTATGACGCTAACTTTGCTAGCAGGATGTGAAATATGCATAGAAAACCATGCAACGCGGGACATGATAATAACGTTATGGCATGAATCCGGTAGCATATCCCTTTATTTTGGACTATGCCAAAAGGGTAGTATAGGTCATCCACCCACGGAATGCCGGGGTGGAAGCCGAAAGGGGAGCCGGGCGTAGCCCGAGATCTAGAAGGATCTGAGTGTGACGGGACAATATCCATTGCCATGGTGCTTATTGATATCCTCTTCAGAGACCATTGGAAGACATACAGTGGCAGAACTCCAAGGGCCGGTAGGGTTAGAAGATAACCCAACGGTCAGATGGCATATAATGTGGGGGTAAGACCCCGTCAATATAACTCCGTTAGACATGGATGAAGAACCATGAAACCCCCCCCCCCCCCATGATATGGTGGGAACTGGCATGATGGTCCATGGAGGTTAGGGCACCAAGTCTAGATTGGTTTTGGGCTGAGTAAAGTTGCTGAGAAGTTAGATGTTTGAGTGATGGTTGATATTAGAGTGAACCGGCGCGACTGGGATTTCGGCATGAAGGTGAACCGGCACGGCTTGGGTTTCAACACGAAGGCAAACCGTCGTGGATGGGGTTTCGGTACGAAGGGCAGACCGGCGCGGCTGGCCACTCGGCACACCCATCACCCGGCGTGAAATTGGCGCCGAGAGGAGGCTGCGCCGGGAGGAGATGTGGCGCCGATAACAATATGTTCTTTTGAGTTTTCAAGTATTGTGAGGGCTTTATGAATTCAAAGGGGGTCCTTTGTGTTCAATGGGGGTTTCATGAGTTTGTTCATGGTGGTATTTGAGTAGGATAGAGAGTGAGGGTAGGCTTATCCATAGAAATTCTAAGGAGACCATGTGACTATGATGGTTATGTTCCCCTCTGACGGTGGTGAGAAGAGGATCATGAGATGGTGTAGATCAGATCTCTGCCACACAACTGGGGTTAGATTCATAATTTCAGTGAAAGCGTCGCACTACACGACAAAGTAAAGCTCGCGGATGAATTTTGGCAACATCTCCCCTTATTTTGGACTATGCCAAAAGGGGAGTATATGTCATCCACCCACGGAATGCCGGGGTGGAAGCCAAAAGAGAGGCGGGCGTAGCCCTGGATCCAAAAAGGATCTCAATCTTATGGGATGTTATCCACGTATTGTGGGATTTATTGATATCCCCATGTATAGCCAATGGAGAACATATAGTGGCAGAACTCCATGACTTACAGGGTGGCAGAGTGTAAGGGGGGGTTAACCCCTTTGATATAGCTCCCATAAGGGTTGAGGGAAGGGTAATGTTTCTCCTCAGAATGTCAGGGTCTTATGGCCAAGGCTGGCATGGCTCAGGAGTACTGAGGGTATCGGCACGAACCTATCGACGTGGTCGGCTTCAGCATGAGAGGTGTGGAGGTCTCGGCGCGACAAGGAGAACAGAGGTGTAGAAGTCTTGGAGTGACAAGGAGAAATGGGTTTCGGCACAACAGTAGGAGTCCAACCGGCGCGGATTGCACTCGGCGCGAGACTCACGCCGAGGGAGGGTCACGCCGGGAGGCTGAGAGGATTTTGAAATCAAGGGTTTTAGTGAGGCTCGAGTGATGTTCGAAGGGGTTTATTAGGTGAGGAATTCAGGGGGCTCTGGGAGTTTCACAAGGGGTTTATTCAAGAATTTAGGGCGAACACTGGAGGTGGTCCTGGAGAAGGTAATCCAGGGAGAAGATGGCCTTCCCTCAGGGGCCTCACTGGGAGCCTGATCATAGACCGAACCTCATGAGTTTCAGTTTGAGTCTATCCCTCCTCGTTTCACAATCGAGAAGCCATGAGATAGACTGTCTCAGGCTCTCGATGTGGATGTGAGGTTGAAGAAGAAACGCAATGGAAGCACCTTCAGCAGATCTAGAAGATTATACCTCGTTTGCAGTAACTGTCAAATGCTACGAACCTCGGATGCAGAGGAAGAAAGAAAAAGGAAGGAAAGGGCGAACTTCAGCCCCCTTTTTATTAACCATTTCATCCGAACGGCATACATGCATCTACCTCAGAAGAAAAATCCAACTGAGAAAAATCATACGCGTACTAAATCCCTGATAACAGGGTTACATTAGCATTCGATGCTACTGGAGCAAAGATGCTCGAAAGCAGACCCAAAAGAAGAAAAGGCATATTCAAATGAATACAGGGGAAATGGAAAAAAAATGTAGCCCCTCAGGGCATCTTGAAACCGATCCCACCTTGATTCTCCCTCCGAATCTTCACAACTCTTTCCTCTCTTCAGCTTCTATAGAGGGCTCTCGAGCTCCCCTTTCTTTCAGTGGCTACTGCTCTCTATTCTCTCTATTGCCTCTTCTTCTCTTCTATCTTCTATTCGTCTCCTCTTTCGAAAGGCAGCAGGTTGCTTTTTATAGAGGGATGGCCCTCAGCCTCTCGGCACGAGCACCCTGGCGCGACAGCACATAACGTTTCGACGTGCCAGGTATACAGCCCTCGGCGCGTCTCACCTGGTGTTGGGCTTGGCCCATTTTTCCATCATTCGGTGCCAGATTCACCTAATGGGCTTCCTTCGTCGGCGTGGTGGGCTTCTCAGAATGGATGCTCTACCTGAGGTTGCTTAACACCTTGTATTCACGACCGAGTGCGAGGCTACTCGAATCCCTTTCTGTGAGCATCCGAATTGTCTGAAGATCCTTTCCAGCAGGTAGATGGTTGCCTGAATTTTGTTATAGTTTTTTTATCTGCCTGACTATCTGAATGATAGCAGTACTGGGCAGCGACCTAACCAGAGATGGCTTTAGCCAGACAGAGCGTTAGGGGTAGTGGATCTCTTCTATTCTGATTCTCAGAACTTCTAGGGATGGTACAGGAGCCGCATCTTTGATCGGCCTTCAGAGCCCTGAGTATGCTTCGGTCTCTTCTAGTATATTTCAGGTGTCAACAAATGCCCCCACCCGTAAGTGGTGTAAGCGAAGGATGAGTGACACGGGACATGCGAGTGTACATTACACCGCACTTTGTAATTTCTTCAGGTCTGCTCCTATTCATTGTTCATTATTGTGACTTTGAGTCTTCATTCTACTTGTATAATCCCAGTGCTTTCGTAAGCATACTCGAACGGACACCAGCATTTTTGGTTTAATCTTCTGATTGCAGCACCCCTGGGTGAGCCAACTGGCGCCGTTGACGCTCTCGACGCGCCCATCTCGGCGCAGCTTCTTCTTTATTGCGATGCTGCTCTCGACGCGGCTGATATCGGCCACGCCGATATCAGCATGCCTTTCTTCTGTTGTCGCTCCTGGCGCGAACTGTTGTCGGCGCGCCTTTTGTTGCGTTCTTCACCCGACGCCGGGGTCGTCTCGGCGCGCCTTCTGGCTTTGCCTATTTAGGCGCTGAGAGGATGGAGAAAGCTCATTTCGCATTGAGCTTTCTCTCTTCTACTTTTTCATCTTCCACTGTAGCGGCAGTCAGCGTGGAGAGCCTCTCCCTCCCTTTTTCTCATCTCGTCATCGCGAGGCTCCCTTCCATTTCTTCTCATTCGGGACTACGTCCCTCTTTATTACAGAGTCACCCCCTCTTGGTGGGTGTTCTCCTATTTGACTTCTGGGCATACCCCAGATGTAACGACCCGAGAATCCGATTACCGGGAAGGCCCGATAACCCGAGACTTGAACCGCCGCCCACGAGCCGGGAGGGCTCGAAAGGGCTAAAAGGAGTGTGGAGGCACAAAGAAATAGGAAATAAAGCAGGATAATTCAACAATTAACAGAAATAAATAAATAACTACAGCAGAGTCCAGTCTAATAGAAAGTACAGTATAAAGTAGTAAAACGTACCACATGCCGAGTGGACACTCGGCCCGGTGAGCTGGCAACTAAGAACCTCAGAACCGCAACCTCGAACCTCGAGGATGAATTGCCACACCTGAAAAGCAGGGGTGAGCCTCCTGTCACTGGCCCAGTAGGGATCCTGCAGAACCCCAACTGAGAACAACTGAGGTACGTAAAGCTGCAACTACAAGAGCAACAGTAACAGCTGGAACAGTAACCCGGTGGGCGGTCGAAACTCAGCACTACAACTACTCCTACAGTACCGGTCAAGCAGAAAGAGAAGACCTACCTAACGGGAGTACGGTAGAACCAACAAGCTAAAGTAAATAATTGGAAAAGCCGTCTACTCTACCAGTACCGTACTACTGAACCTCGGCCCAACAAAACTCGAGTCCACACCTTCCAGCAAACGGGAGCACTACCCACTAGAAGAACGACTGGATGCATCCCCTGACGTCTTACACCACGTCACAAGTGTCTAGCTACGACGCCCCGGGCGTGAGACTCAGACACGTAACAAGTACCACAATAAGGACTAGCTGGGGTCACGCTCGTCAGCGCGTGTCCTAAGCCCCCAACTACGTGTGCACACACAGACCATCCGCTCTAGGTCGGGTCCTCTAGCTGGTTTTCCCCCCCACCAGACTCCGGCAAAGGCAAGGGGCCCTATGGAAACCAGCCTAAAAACTGCCTGTCATCGGGTCTCGCTCTCCACCACTCCCAGGTGGGTCCGCACCCGCGTGCGCAGGAAGCTACGACTAGTGGACAGGTCACTAAAAGTAAGGACTGACTCACGGAAACCACCGTCGAAGAAACGAGACCGCACACACTCGGTCATGCAGAAAGCACAGAAGCACGATTCCCAGGGCAGCACACAAGCCGCCACACCGATTCCCCATCCCAAGGAAAGCGGGAAACCTCCAGTCCTAGGCCGGATAATTGGACTCGCAGTCCAAGGCCAAACACATGGCCCACAAGGGAATCACCTTCCAAAGAAACTCGCGAGATGCGAGGGAGACCCCACCGCATACACACCGATACACGGTGACTCGATCGAGCGTTAACACGAAAGCTCAGAATACGGGGGGTCACTCGGACCCACCACACCTTTGGGCATGCTAATCGAGGTAACACAACCCTCCCGACACCCTCAAAACATGAACACAGAACTCTCAGGGTGTCTGGGATACTCACGAGACCGCAAGTCGACCACTGGGTCCCAACCGGGTCGACCAGGAACCTACACAACGCGAAACAATCGTAGCAAGCATGAAGAACCACTTTGGTGCAACACAGTGCCTGGCGGTCTACCCTTGGGCCGTCACAAGCTGTAATGGTCCAAGCCTCGACCGTCACAGCACTCTAACGGTCCAACACAGGAGTGTTACGCGAGAGGGGCAACACCGGCTGTGACACGCCAACCCTGGTGCGTCACATGCCCTGACGCACCCAACATAGTGTGTCAGAAGGCAAGAAGAAACTGACTGTGACGCACTCCACTCGGTGCGTCACAGTCTCTGACGGACCAACACTGGCGCGTCAGAAGAATGGGCTGCGTCAGCTCTAACGCTCCCATTCAGGGGCGTCACAGTGCTCTGACGGTCCTACCTAGGCGCGTCAGAGACTCGTGACCCCAACGGTCATAAACCACGATCGAAACACTATGACGGTCTAGCAGCAGGGCGTCATAGCCCTGTGGCGGTCTATCATGGGACCGTCAGGCCCACGAACGCCAACACTCAAGACAAAGGGTGCCTAACGCACCTGCCCAGGCGCGCTACATGCTGTGACGGTCACTGGAACGACCGTCACACCGTCCCAAGAATGCTACGGCGGGAAACAACCCAAAAACTTCACCACGCCCCCATACCTCCACGAGAGAGGGGGAAAACAAGGGGGAAGCCCCCAAATAGCCCCTAGCATCCATCTATGGCCTCGGATCGGCCAAAAATGCAATGAAACGGTGGATCGACGCTCAACCCCAAAAACATGGATTTTTCCCAAATCGTCCCGATTAGCCCGCTCAGCTCACCACGGCCTACGAAACTCGCGGGAAAGGAAGAGCACGAGTTGGGAGTCCATCTCCCTACCTCCACCGAAGAAACGACGTGTCGTGGACACCGATCCACGAAGAAATCACCGCGAAACTGTCGCCGGCTTGCAATCGCACCACCAAGCTTCGCCCCGCCTCCACCGCCTCGATCCTCGCCTATCCTCGCCCGCATCCTCGCCCACGCCGCCTCCACCTCGTCCCCCGCCTCGCTCCGTCAGCCTCCAGAGAAGAGAGGGGAGAAAGAGAGCGTGAGAGAAGAGAGAGGGAGGAAAGAGAGAAATGAGAGGGGAGAGAGAGAAAAGGTTAATATATATAGAAAACCCAAAAATTCCAAAAGTTCAAAAAATTATGAAAAATTACCTCCGCGATCCTCAAAAGGAACACAACGCAGTGGTACTGTCCCGGAGTCGAATAACGCCACGGTTCGCCCTGCACAGAGTTCCGAAGGCACATCAGGAAAAAACACGTGTAAAGCACAAAATACACTCCGAGACCCACTAAAATAATCCGAAAAATCCGGAGCATTATAGCCCTCCCCCCTTAAAGGAATTTCGTCCTCAAAATTCAGAACAAAAATAGGAACACAGGGGAAGAACACTGAACCAACTGACAATGCCGTCAGAGCCCCACCATAGAAAATCTCGATTCTCATGAAAACACCGATCCTGAGGGACACAGCCAGACGTACAATCACAAACAACACCTCGCTCCGCGTGCCGTGCACACCGGCCATCAGAGCAGGCATATACCAGAGGACACAGTCCGACGTCACCTCAGTCACAACAAAAGCCACTCATGGCACCGCTGCCACCATCTCGCCCACCGAGGAAACGCACCCTCGACACGAGAAACAGCTACCGATCCATCCTATGGTCGGCAGACAAATCGCACATCAGCTTAACAACCAGCTCACAGGTCGCACACCCATCTCAAGGGAACAACCAATACAGAGCCTCCACCAGCTCACGCAACCATCTCAACAGACCGCAACCAGCTCATCGGCTCAGCGCCAAGAATCACCTCACACCTGGCAAGCTGAAAGCTAGACATATCACTGTGCCAACTCTGCCAAATCCCAGAAGACAAACTTTGACAGAGCCCAGATCCCGTCTGGGAAGGCACATCACGGAAACGACCACCAAAGGTCTCACCGATACACGACCCTCATCGCTCACGATGCACAACCAACAACATCTTCTGTCTGTGAAAAGACCATCCACTGGTCACCAGATACACATCAACGGGGAACCTCCACCGGCCCAACAGGCACGATCCAACTCACAGTAGGCCATCCGCTGACTCACACACAGATAATTACCACAACTCGAGCCACACTCCTCTCGGATTTCACATCTGATCTCGAACATCGCGCCAACTCGACCCTCTCGGGGAGCACAATGAAACCAGATGACAAGATCCTAGTGTCCTCAGTCATCACCTCACTTGACTCAGACTTATAGGGAACCATCTTGTGCTGGTCACCACACTAGGGATAACCATTGCGACACCAACGTCCCGTCAAGGACCACCACGCACAAGCGTCACTCTTCCATCTGGTCTCATCAAATTACTCCACTAATCCAAGTGGACACCTGCCAATCCCGATTCCGCCCTTACCACAGAGCCATGGGACACCACCTGAACACTGCTCACGGGTCCCCAAGCAACATACATCCCACCGTGGTCGACTACGAGACTAGCCTTACCAGTCACTCGTAGCTACCAACAGGAACCCACAGCCTGCCAGAGATCACTTCTCCAAAAATGATCTCATCCGAGGACACGACTTCCAACACAAGTTGGGCACCAAGCTATCGACTCTGACCAACACATCCTCGACCTCCGTCAGGCGACATCCTCAACAACCCCATCCAGGTCTAACACCGACGCCTGACACGGCTTCCATCACAAGAACAGGGTACTCATGCGGCACACTTGCCAACATATTCCCCAACACTCCATCCTGCCAGTGCCAAGAACCATGATATCTCGGGCAACGGCATGGCAACAACAAGTTTCACATAGAGGAACCAATCCTCCAATGCTCAATGCAAACTCAGGAATCCACCCGTAGCAACCAACGCTACGATCCTGAACCAGTGGGTTACAAGCCCACCACGCTTCCGCTGCGCACGCTGATCCACATGCGCACAGTTGCAAATTCTCAAAAACACTACCCAACTGGCACTCGTCCTTCCAGAAAAGTGCCAACACACCCTTGCACGACAAGGGAATGGGCACGACTTCTCACAGGCAACCACCTTGCCACGACAAGGAGCACGTCTCGCACGGACTTAATGGCACACAAGGCCAACCAATCCGAACACACAATGCAAGACGACAAACCTTAGCCCAACACAATCTTTCTAACCAAAGGAGAAACCGAACGCACTTCCGACCAACGGAAGAACTCCACGCTCGACCTGACCTCAAACCTCGCGCATGCTGGGAACAGCACCTTCCAGCACCGAGAAAACCATCACCACGTCAGGTCAACGCCTCCGACACACTCAATGAGTGTCACGTCGGACCACAATCACATCATCTCTCGATGCACCACCACTGCAATTCCTCGAACTGCAACACACCACGTAAAGAGCCGCAACACGACCCATAATGACAACCGCCGACGCTCATCCTCGAGCCCCTAAACACACCGCGGAGCCTTCACATCTCAAGCCAACTCCAAGGCGGACACCACCCATCCACTGACAGAAATGCAGGGGCAAAAACTTATTGGGACACCATAGCCCAATCCTGCCTCGAAATCCGTAAGAACAATCGGGACCGACACATCATTTCTGACGCCACAGAGCATGACAAGAACATCTGGCTCGACGAAACAACAGCTCATCGAGAAGATCCTCCGCTCACCCGAGCACACTTCTCGACCAGAGCACCCGCTCCAACGCCTCAAACCATGACCTCAGCGCCTCAGGGGCTGGATAAACCTTGATCTGAAGTGGCCCAAAACCGACAGCAGCTCCCTCAGAGCACGCTCATGGCCACTTATCCATGAACGATCCTCTCCAGCCACCTGACCACGTTGCAGATTCCTCGAACACAGCATCGCGAGTTCACGCCTGCCAGCAACCTCTGCCCAACGCAGCACGACCAGGGCCACCACCGATGAGGGAGAAGGCTCTCGACCTTGATCCTTAGACCCCATACTGGAACGAAAGTCGCGGACAACAACCACCTTCATAGTGCCGCACATCGCACTCAAGCTCTCAAGCGAGAAACTAAGCGAAAATCGAACAAAAAACCCTAAGCCAGCTGCCGACTATACTGGACATTATGGACTCTGATCACTGCAATATTTTGAATTCCTATGTACGTCCACAACCTCTGCTCTGATACCAGCTGTAACGACTTGAGAATCCGATTACCAGGAAGGCCGGATAACCCGAGACTCGAACCGCCGCCCACGAGTCGGGAGGGCTCGGAAGGGCTAAAAGGACTGTGGAGGCATAAAGAAATAGGAAATAAAGTAGGATAATTCAACAATTAACAGAAATAAAAAAATAACTACAGCAGAGTCCAGTCCAACAGAAAGTACAGTCTAAAGTAGTAAAACATACCACATGCCGAGTGGACACTCGGCCCGGCGAGCTGGAAACTAAGAACCTCAGAACCGCAACCTCGAACCTCGAGAATGAATCGCCACACCTGAAAAGTAGGGGTGAGCCTCCTGTCACTGGCCCAGTAGGGATCCCGCAGAACCCCAACTGAGAACAACGGCAGCACGAAAAGCTGCAACTACAAGAGTAATAGTAACAGCAGGAACAGTAACCCGGTGGGTGGTCGAAACTCGGCACTACAACTACTCCTACTGTACCGGTCAAGCAGAAAGAGAAGCCCTACCTAACGGGAGTACGGTAGAACCAACAAGCTAAAGTAAATAAATGGAAAAGTCATCTACTCTAGTAGTACCGTACTACTGAACCTCGGCCCAACAAAACTCGAGTCCACACCTGCCAGCAAACGGGAGCACTACCCACTAGAAGAACAACCGGATGTGTCCCCTGACGTCTTACACCACGTCACAAGTGTCTAGCTATGACGCCCCGGGCGTGAGACTCAGACATGCAACAAGTACCACAACAAGGACTAGCTGGGGTCACGCTCGTCAGCGCGTGTCCTAAGCCCCCAACTACGTGTGCACACACAGACCATCTGCTCTAGGTCGGGTCCTCTAGCTGGTTTTCCCCCCCACCGGACTCTGGTGGCAAAGGCAAGGGGCCCTACGAAAATCAGCCTAAAAATTGCCTCTCACCGGGTCTCGCTCTCCACCACTCCCAGGTGGGTACGCACCCGCGTGCACAGGAAGCTATGACTAGTGGACAGGTCACTGAAAGTAAGGACTGACTCACGGAAACCACCGTCGAATAAACGGGACTGCACACACTCGGTCATGCAGAAAGCGCAGAAGCACGATTCACGGGGCAGCACACAAGCCGCCACACCGATTCCCCATCCCAGGGAAAGCGGGAAACCACCATCCCTAGGCCGGATAACTGGACTCGCAGTCCAAGGCCAAACACATGGCCCACAAGGGAATCACCTTCCAAAGAAACTCACGAGATGCGGGGGAGACCCCACCGCACACACACCGATACACGGTGACTCGATCGAGCGTTAACACAAAAGCCCGGAATACGAGGGGTCACCCAGACCCACCACACCTACGGGCATGCTAATCGAGGTAATACGGCCCTCCCGACACCCTCAAAACACGAACACAGAACTCTCGAGGTTTCTGGGATACTCACGAGACCGCAAGTCGACCACTGGGTCCCAACCGGGTCGACCAGGAACCTACACAATGCGAAACAATCGCAGCAAGCACGAAGAATCACTTCGGTGCAACACAGTGCCTGGCGGTCTACCCTTGGGCCGTCACAAGCTATAACGGTCCAAGCCTCGACCGTCACAGCACTCTAACGGTCCAACACAGGAGCGTTACGCGAGAGGGGCAACACCGGCTGTGACGCGCCAACCCTGGTGCGTCACATGCCCTGACGCACCAAACATAGTACGTCATAAGCCAAGAAGAAACCGGCTGTGACACACTCCACTCGGTGCGTCACAGTCTCTGACGGACCAACACTGGCGCGTCAGAAGAATGGGCTGCATCAGCTCTAACGCTCCCATTCAGGGGCGTCACAGTGCTCTGACGGTCCTACCTAGGCACGTCAGAGACTCATGACCCCAACGGTCATAAACCACGATCGAAACACTATGACGGTCTAGCAGCAGGGCGTCACAGCCCTGTGGCGGTCTATCGTGGGACCGTCAGGCCCACGAATGCCAACACTCAAGACAAAGTGACCGTAACGCACCTGCCCAGGTGTGTTACATGATGTGACGGTCACTGGAACGACCATCACACCATCCCGAGAACGCTACGGCGGGAAACGACCCAAAAACTTCACCACGCCCCCATACCTCCACGGGAGAGGGAGAAAACAAGGGGGAAGCCCCCAAATAGCCCCTAGCATGCATCTATGGCCTCGGATCGGCCAAAAACACAATGAAACGGCGGATCGACGCTCAACCCCAAAAACATGGATTTTTCCCAAATCACCCCGATTAGCCCGCTCAGCTCACCACGGCCTACGAAACTCGCGGGAAAGGAAGAGCATGAGCTGGGGGTCCATCTCCCTACCTCCACCGAAGAAACGACGCGCCGTGGACACCGATCCACGAAGAAATCACCGTGAAACCGTCGCCGGCTCGAGATCGCGCCACCAAGCTTCGCCCCGCGTCCACCGCCTCGATCCTCGCCTGTCCTCACCCGCATCCTCGCCCACGGTGCCTCCACCTCACCCCCCGCCTCGCACCGTCGGCCGCTGGAGAAGAGAGGGGAGAAAGAGAGCATGAGAGAAGAGAGAGGGAGGGAAGAGAGAAATGAGAGGGGAGAGAGAGAAAAGGTTAATATATATAGAAAAGCCAAAAATTATAGAAATTCAAAAAATTATGAAAAATTACCTCCGTGATCCTCGGAAGGAACACAACGTAGTGGTACTGTCCCGGAGTCGAAGAACGTCACGGTTCGCCCTGCACAGAGTTCCGAAGGCACATCAGGGAAAAACACGTGTAAAGCACAAAATACACTCTGAGACCCACTAAAATAATCCGAAAAATCTGGAGAATTACACCGGACAAGGGGAGATGTTGTCAAATTTTTTATTGAAATTTTCTTTTCTATTTTTCTCTTCATATCATCTTATTTTCTTTGATTTTTTGTCTACAGCTGCTGAAATGGCCACCACTTCCAGCCGTGTTACTTCCGGCACTACTGATGTTGACGCTTCTTCCCAGGGGAGAGCATTTGGCCCTGTCGTGACTTGGAGGAACGTCGGGAAACTGGACTGGGGTCTTGGGAGGATCGCCATAGTCGACGAATCTTCCGATTCAGAAACGGACAACGTGTCTACCTCTCGCGTCCTGACCACTAAGGATGGATTGAACTTCAATCGTGATGGCGACTATCGTCCGGACTTTCCGAAGGATCGCCATCTCGCACCATTTATCTGCACCTTCAGTGTCTCGGGGAAGAGAGATGTCATGCTGGCTCGGATGGTAGAACGGGCCATATTGATGGACCGGGATAGCTTGAAAGGCTTTGTGTATCGTGGAGACACCATCTATCTCCCGGGAGAGCGGCGCAAGTGGAACGCCATCTTGGGAGTAACTGAGCTGGAGGCGGAGCAGAAGATGTTGACGCGGGTTCCAGAATTCACACTGGCCAGGTGGGACACTGCTGCGGGTCGGGTCAACAGAGAGAAACCTGGCTATGGTTTATTCTTGGTGCCCATCAAGTGGGGCTACAGAGATGAGCCATTCATTTTGAACTGCCTGGCTATTCAATTCAAATTTTAGTTGGCTGCTGGATGGTTCGCAGACACAAAAGTGACTGACGCTCATCTCTTCCGCGTAGGCGCGATAGAATTCACATAGTATGTTCTGAAGGAGTATGCTCCTTTTTTGGTCAGGGCCGGGGTGTATCACAGTGTATATGCATCCCATTTCAGGTACCCTATCTCAAAAGGACTGTGCTGCGGCATGTTTGTAGTGTTCTGCCCATAGTTCAATACTTTCTATATAGCAGAGGGTGAAACTTCATTGGACCTCTGGAGCCTGTCACAGCTGTCGGGTCTGCCGATTGATGGAGAGCCTTACGAAGAGGTCTGCCTTCATGACTTCATCAAGGATGAGACAGACGGTGAAGGTGAGTACTACTTCAGCTTCTCATATCTGTTGACACCCGTTTTTTGCCGATAAGTTGAGTCATTTCTCTTACTCCCATTTGTTGATGCCTCAAGTTACCCATCACTCGCTGGGCTATTTTCTGGCACATTCTGGGCCAATTTTATGGGTGGCCTCCCTCCCTAGCTGGGTCCGAGTTGATTCAGGGCTTAATGAGCCTTGGTTTTGGTTGATTGAGCTGTTCTATGAATTTCAAACGCCCATATACATGTGCGGTCAGTCTCCAGCCGCTCATAACATAGACGGTTGACTTTGAGCCGTTCATCTATTTATTGGATATTTAGCTAATTTCCTGAATTTCCACCGACAAGCATTTGTACGGTCGTGAGTTAGCCGCATAAGACCATTGTGCGGTACCTCCTAAGCCGTCTGTCTCCTACAATCCTAACGTCGCTGATTTTCAGATAATTATCTAATTATCTAATCTATTTTGATTTATCACCGACAAGGAATGGGCGATTTTCTCTTGGTCGCTCTTATGGATGTACGGTCTACCATCAGCCATTTATCTATGAGGGTCCAACGGTGGGGTTTTCGGTCATCTCGATGGATAGTTGGATAATATTTTATGTTTATTGAATTTCCACCGATAGGGTTGGATGGCCTAGGAGATGGCCGCCCATCCCGTTGGGTGGTCTATCGTGAGACCGTGCATCGTCTCGATTCCTAAGCATTTCAAAGGTTTTCTCTCTCTATCTGTGGTTTTATCCCTAACTTCTCCCGCCATTTTCTCCACAGATACTGAACAAAATTTGGTGTTGTTTCTTCCAGGTGAAAGATAATTCAATTATCTTTAACTTCCCTGTTATTATCTCGACCTAAAAATGCTTAGAAACCTTAATTTCGAGCTAGGACTTTAGGTGCTCTATAAATAGACCCTAAGGCCCAGCTTTGAAAGGGGGGGAGATTGTTGGTCGACGGCGAAGCCCTGCCGAACCTTTGAGCGACCTAGCACCAAGGAGGGAGGCCTTCTACGTCCATACAGGCCTCCAGTTCAGGGAGTAGTCTTTGTTTTGAGTCTTTTACATTTGATAATCCAATTTCCTCTAGTTGCATGCTTGTTTCTTCATATCCATTCTCCCACGTTTTCTTCATTTGCACTGTCATTCACACATCCTCCTATGCTTTTTGACGCCCCCAGGGGTTTAAAACTCCCCAGGTATCCCCCATTTCATTTAGTCATATTCATTTCTTTCCATTTTAGCATTTGCTACACTTCCTAGTTCTAATTCGGGTTTTTCTTTGTGTTCTACACGTTATTTTGCAGGTTAGCAACACACTAACGCGAGGCCCATCCTTTTTAGCTGACCGGAAAGGGTGGAGGTTGGACTCTCGTAACTTCTGGCGTGGTGGTCTTGTGCGGCTTCTTCCGGACCATTCATGGAGATGTACGGCCTAGTATCAACCGTTCTTCCTCCTCCTGCGGTCACCATCAAGCCGTTCAACCCTCCATCCATCTTTGTCCCACGTTCCACCTCAGCACCGAAGAGCAGTCTATCGTGAGACCGCGCGTACCTACAGGCGATAAGGAGCCGTTCAGAGCGTCAGTGCTGGTTTTAAGGTGAGTACCTCCCTCTTTCCAAGGTACGGTGTGCTTTCATCGCATGTCCGGCACCTTGGTGACGATCACAGGTTCACACTCCTCCCTTTCCCTCTGTCTTTCGTTCATTTCCCATATTTGATGTGGTAAGATAGACATGGGAGGGCCTTAAGAAGGGGAAGAGAAGGAAAAGCACGTCAACAACCCATTTTTTGGCGATCACGGTGGGACACCTTGTGCCCATCGTGTTAGTGATTTGTTGACCCTTTCTTTTGCTGTGTTAGTCCTCTTCCTGAAGTGGTTGTAGGATGGGTCGCGTTCTCTGTCCTCTGGAGCTTGCGCGGTTCTTCCAGAGCCGTCCATCGTTTATGCGGCTGAAAGTCGACCACCCTTCTCTATGAACAACGCCATCTCTTCTACAAAGCCTGCTGTTGTAAGCGGTCCACTACCGCCCGTTCACAGTATATACGGCCTATTATTGGCCGTTCATCTTGCTAGCACAGGTACGCCTCTGTCCCCATAGTGTTGGTTTGGTTGCTATTACACGGTTGTTGTAGGTCTGTTCCAGCTCTTACGCGGTCTACCTAGAGACCGTTCAACCTGGTACGCTTCTGATTGATGTCTCCTTTCATTCCAGAGTTTTCTAATTTTTGTGTTAGTCTGTCGTTACTCCCTGGATTATACGGTCATTTACAGACCGTCTATCTCCCTGAGCGGTCTTACAGAGACCGTCCTTGTCGTGCTACAGTGCACCCGTGCTTCATTTTGATTGCCATGGTATTTGATTTTCATGACACTTGGTGCTGATTATTGATCTCCCCCTGTTCTTATATCGTTGTTGCATACTTTTTTTCATTTCTTGCATATTTGTTTGATTACTGATTGCTAGCTGCTAGGCTAGACTTTACATGCACTCCAGTGCACAAAGGATTCATGCATTTCATTCACATATAGTTGTATTCCTACCGAGGTAGGGTTTCCTCTCATCTCCATACTCTTTGGAGCCAACTAGGGGACCTTGCCGAGGATCTCTGTAAGTCCCCGTGAGCCGTGGATTCTCACACGGACGCCGGGCAGGTTGTACCGTACCACCCCCCAGTCTAGGGTCTGCATTCATGAGAAAGAGAGTCCCTTAGAGTCTGCCAATTTCCCGTCCCCCACCCTGGTTAGGTACCTTATGGTTGAGTGAATTCACATTTTAATCAATCCACTAAGGTCATAAAGAGGAGCTTATAAAATCTACGTGCATCATTTATAACTTGGGTGGTCAATTGGTTGATTCTTTTCTCATCCCTTCCCTCCATTGTGTGTTGCAGTATCATCATTCACCTCATTTTGTCAGATTAGGCTCATTTAGTTTAGTTCATCTTTGTGTGTCTCCATTTAGTTGCATTTGTCCTAGGCTCGTTTCTATCCTTGCATTCCTTTGAAATTCTTGACTGTATAAAGTCTCCACTCTCTCCATGGAGTATTTCCCCCCTATATCCTATTCCTATTCCTCTCTACCTTCTTATCCCCGTGTGGATTCCTCTTCCCATGCGGGCCCATCTCCTTATTCCTCCATTGGACCCTATTCTTTAAACGGGCCTTCTTATCCCGCCCGTGTTGCTGTTGGCCCGATCAATCCCCATTCCCACATTCACGATTCTTCCAGGCCCATGCATTCCTCCATTCCCGGAACGGGCTTTCCTTTTCCTCAGGCTGGGTCCCTCTATTCGACCCATCAACATTATCCTGGTTTAAATTCATCCTTTCTTGCTCAGGCTGGCCCATATCCTTCTCGGATTCTTCCTACCGAGGAGATGATCGCTCAGGCCCAACGTCAGCTTGATGAATTACAACGCCGAATCAATCCCCAAACTTCTTTGGATATCCCATTTGCCTTTCAAGGTCTTCAGCTCCCGCCACGTTCATAGATTCTGGCTTATCGTCGCTATGGTGGAGTCGGTGACCCCTACGTCCATTTGAAGGATTTCTTATATGAGTCGGCCTAGTTCCGGCACGATCTACACTTGATGGCCTATTTGTTTGGCCTATCTTTAGAGGGCTCGGCCAAGGATTGGTTCTTCACGTTACCGCAAGAGCAGATGATGAATTTTCAAGTTATACAAGAAAAATTCGTTCAGCAGTACCGAGACTAGGTGGGGCCCAAGTACTCTATGGTTGATTTGGCCCATGAGAAGATGAAACCCGATGAGGAATTCTCCACGTTCACCGATCGTTGGCATCGTCTAGCCATGCAAGTTCCGAGGCATATTCCGGAGGGCGAACAAATCAAGATGGTTATTTCTAATGCAATGCCCGAGCTTAGATGCATCTTAGCCCTGAATGATATCACTTCCTGGCAACAACTCTACAGCCGAGCTCGCTTCATTAGCCAACAACTCTTAGTTTCCCTTGACCACGAGTCTCCTCCGCCTTCGCCTTCCACATACCTGTTCTCTTCACCATCCCCATCCACCTCATATCCCTCCATGAGTCGGCCGTCCGCTCCCACGTATCCATATGCCTTCCCATGTCACCCCACTACATCTTCCTCCACGAGTCAACCCTCCGCTGTTTTATTTCCCCACACCTCTCCACTCCCGGTCAAGGAAACGTCACATCCCGAGCTGGTGGATGCTGTCCATTATATTCCCACTCCCTCCACGCCTCCACATCCTTCACTTACTAGCCCTTCGCCTATGCAATTCCCCTTACCTACGCAACCTCCATTACCATCCCCACTACCTTCTCATACCCCTCGGCACCTACCTTGTCCGAAGCGGGCTCCTCACTCTCCATTGCCGGAATCTCTTACAGATGTTTTCAGGGCTTTGATGGTCACCCATGCGTTGCAACTCCCTCTGGTTATGCCTTGCCAACCCGCTATCGAGAATTTGCTCCATTTCTGGGAGTTTCATCGTCAACATGGGCATTTGATTGAGGACTGCCCCGAGTTTCGGGAACTTGTTTACAGCTTGGAAGCCAAGAAGATGATTGATTGGGATGTCATGCGCCAAGTTATTATGGATCTTCGCAAACAGCAGCAGCAGAAAGCGCCACCCAGGCAACCATCTCTGTCTCAAGACCAGGGACATCCTTATGATTCTTCAGTTGATAAAGCACCCGCTCCGTTATTTTCATCTACCCCCTCACCTTCACCGCCTCCACAAACCCAAGCCTCTGCTCAGGCCAGTACAAACTCTTCTCCTTCCCACTCCATTTCCACCACCGCTTCTATTGTCGACGCCGCTAGACGCGTCGTGTCGATACGTCGAAGGTGGGCGTCACGACTCTCCACTTCCTCCGCCTCACCACCACTGTTACCATCCTCACCTCCACTACCTCCATCGACCACATCACCCTCTCCCCCATCTCCAATACCCCTACCACCATCACCATCATCATCACCGCCTCCTCTCCCAGCGACCCCTCTTCCATCACTTCCGCCATCTCCACCGTCGTTGCCCTCCCCTTCGCCATCATTCCCCGGGCTTGAGCAGGCTACACCTTTACCCTCTCTTACGCCTCCACCTTTGCCTTTACCCCCACTTACACCTTCTAAACCTTCACCCACTCCTTCCAAGCCTTCTCCACCCCTTCCCCCACCTATTTCAACCCCACGGAGCGGGTGCGCGCTACCTTCGGTGCCCCTCAGGTCTGGTCCCCAGGGAGATGACAAGCCAAGTCAGGACAGTTCAGTGTCGGTTCTGCACTATAAGATTCAAGATTTCATTTGTCGCACGTCGGTCCGAGTCCTGGTCCCTGGCTATTCTAGGGATAAAGAGCCCGCACTTGCTATGAAGACGGTTGCTGAGAAGAGTTCCTGTGCACTGGTGCCAGTTTCTTCAAAAGTGAGGCCGGTGACAATCTCTTTTCTCACCGGGGAATTCATTATTGATGTTGTTATCACCTCTCTCTTGATTTCTACTCAGTTCACTGGCCCAGAAGAGTTTTCCACCCGGATGGTGCTAACCCACACGGCCGTCGAAAGTTTAATGAATTCAGCATTCAAGGGGCAATTGGCCGTGTCTTCGAGATTGACCAGGGGCATTCTGCATTTTCTGTCTCATTTCCCTTGGCTTATTGGTGAGGTGGCCACGTCAACACCGCGCATCGCCCTCCCTCAGTTCCGTCTTGTGCTTCTAGCAAGGGAGTTATGCTTCATGCCCAACTGCCGAGTGAAGATGCCAAAGCTCCATGTTCTAGTGCCGAATGACAAAACTCCATTGCTTCCTGATGCTCATTCCAAGGAGTTGACTGTTCTGGAGTGTCCTTCTATGGTTAGCACCGCACAGCTAGGGGCAACCGTCCTGATGAAGTTGCGTATTCATGATCGGGCTAGGCCGTCTGCCAGATGGGCCCGTTATTTGAGAAAACATTGCAAGATAAGAAGCCCGAAGGCCCGAGTCCACGCCAGGCAGAATTGTTGCAAGCAGATTTTTGCCAAGAAGAGGCGGCGACATAAGTTCAAGGGCCAACAATTGTGCATTCGGGGGCTCACTCCACCTCCTTCTTCTGTCTCTTCATCTTTCTTTCAGTCATCTTTTCTGTTGCTCAGTTCTTATCCTTGGGTGGTGTACCTTCCACCACCTGACTACATTTCTACCATCTTCTTTTGTCCTCACCATTTTAGGTCTCGGCCTACGTCCTCCTCTTCCCCTGATCCAGGGGCATCTTCTAGTTTTCTTCTCCGGATACGTCCGGATTCCGCTTCTCATCCTTTTCCTCCGACCCTGTTGGGGATTCCTCATGCTCATTCCACGACCATGTCAGGTGATTGCCCTTTTCTTTCCCCAACCCTGTCGAGTGGTTCTCACTCTTCTTCCCCGACCCTGTCAGGTGTCTGTCATTTTCTTTCCCCGACCTTGTCGGGTGATTCTCACTCTCCTTCCCCGACCCTGTCGGGTGAGTCTAATTCTTTTTCTCCGACCACGTCGGATGGTCACTCCTCTTCCCCCTTATCTTTGCCACAATCTTTTTATGGTTCGTCTATTCTTTCTGTCTCACCCTCTCAGGGTCATCACCCTTTTTCTTGCTATTTTCAAGGCTTTAGTCCGCCTTGATCTCAGTTAATCTCTATTTATTGTATATCTGGTTCCTTGTTATCAGGGCCTCTGTGCCTTAACGAGGGAGTTCTAGCCCTCGTCTCTCTTCATTTTTATCCTTTTTAGTCCAGTTTGATGTCTGCCGCTCTCCATATCAAGGAATCTCTACACTTTGCTATCCTCTCCATTTTGTCCTGGCAAGCAAGGAACATAAAGCTCATGCTGATCAAAGCTCGTTGATCATGTTCGCTTCGGGATACTACTTCCACGCCATGGATTTGCAAAGGTATCATTATTTTGTGCAAGAAACGTGCTTTCATTCCCATTATTTCTATTGTTTCGGCACATGCTTATAAGGTTGATTCCTTAACATGGTTGGGTGGCCTTAGGCTTTAGTTAGTTTGCTTAGTCAAATGAGTCACTTCTACAACATCTTAGGCTGGTGATAACTCCGCGCCGGGAGTCTAATTTCTTTCCCCGATTGTTGAGGGTCACCTTTGAGTATGGATTTTGCACACACTACACGGCGAGCCATATCCTATCTCTCTAAGGCACATCGTTGCTGCTTTGGCCATACTTTGGGTATGCACGAAGGTCTTTTCTCTTCTCTACTCGGCCAAGTGTAGGGGCAAGAGATTGATGTATCAGATGACTAACCTAGGTGCTCCCTAATATGAGAGAGGTCTCAAATAGGGGCAGTCTTGTCCCTCAAAAGTGAGCTTTCATGTAATATCTAGCCAATAAGGGCTACCAAAATGAGAAAACGAATCAATGTAAAATTATGATTGGAAGGCATGGCAAGAGTGGCAGTACAGTTCCCCGCGGGACGTCATGAGCCCGGTCGCATGCGTGCCTGATAAATATGGGTCTAAAAATCAAAGACACAAAGTCCCAACGTAATAGACCTACTCTTTGAGGGGTAGTGCCCTGAAAGGAAGTCAAGTCTAGATATCTCCCATCTTGCACGAAGCTTGTCTCTAATATTTTTCTTCTGCTTCTCCCTCTTAGGCTGGGTTGTATCCCGGGTATGGCCTGAGTAGGGGCACCGTTCTTTAGAGGCGGTTGGTTATGGTAAGCCACCCTCACATGCACGCCCTGCTTAAGGGAAGCCTTTAAGGAAAGGGGTTGGAACGACGACCCCTGGCCAGTAGTTTGAACCCGTCTTTAGGTGCTGCAGATTGCTATGTCAAAATCCAAAGAAAAAAAATCAAATGTTGTCAAAAATCCAAAAAATTAAATATTTCAAAAAATCCAGAAAAATGAAATACTGATGAAAATAAAAAAAAATCAAAAAAATATATACAAAAATCTAAAAATATGTCTTTTATTTTTATGCATGTTTTTATCTTGAGGACAGATACGTAATCTGTTTGCTAAGTCTGTAGGTTGTAAGTACTCAAGCATTCCTTGCTATATCTTTGTGCTCTACCTCATGTCCACATCTTTGATCTGTTCTTTTCTTCTTCGATCCACTCTCTCGATCTATTCTGAAACTCATGTCCTTCTCAACTTTTGTTTGCAATGATGATATCTTTAGGAGAGGGCTTTGCCTCACGATTATGAACCTGGCGGTTTTGCTTCTTGATCTTGGGCTTCGATTAAAGTGGATATTTGTCTTGTCTTTTGTCCCGCCGTGTCCTTGTCACGTGTTCATATCCCACCGTGTTGTCCCACACATGTTGTTTTGTCCCTCACTGCATATTGTTAGTCATCTAGTCATCCCTTTGTGTCTTATGTTCTTGTCCCAACCGTGTGGTTATCTATCATGTTCTTGTCACAATCGTGTGTTGTCCCTTTGCGTCGTTATCTTGTCACACCGCGTTCAGCATGCATGTTGTTTCTGTTCATACCTTTGCATATGTGCTTGTTTGTCTTTGTTATGTTATGTTACATCGTCTCCTATTTTATGTCATGTTGTTGGTCGTTCAGTTAATCGCTATGTCTACACTTGCTTGTTTATCATGTTTGTCTTATACATGAAAATCCATAAAAATCTGAAAATGAAAATAAAAAAATGCCATTTCACCTGCACAGGTAAGTCAGGTATGGCCTTCTATCCTTACATCTATTATTGCATTACTATATGGTACTATGCTATATTATCTCGAGAACCAGTTGGTTATCTACGTGTTCCAAGATCTGATGTTCCCTTTTAACAAAAACGATGATGATCCAGGTTCACGGGTTTAATCTCTAGATGGGCCGTTGGGTTGGGAAAACCTGAGGAGGATGGTTCTATCCTGCACGCTGTGGTTGCAGATAGTGTCTTGACTCTGAATCTCCCAGTCTAGCGATATTATTCTCGAGTATTTTATATTTTATCTTTCTTCACATTCGTTTTAACGATTTCTTTTATTTTAGCCCAGCATGCATCATGCGCATCTTTTGAGCATTCATGACCCATGGTTTGCCTGCAAATTGTCCCACCAGTGATGGATGGTTGTGCCTTCGATGTTTGAGTAATAGGAACAATTCCACTTTGAGTTGGAAGGTTCAATTTGGTCAATTCGCTTGGTTTGGTTGATTAAGAGGTCCCCGTCTGGAGTTTTAGTCTGTTTCTCTACTTTTTCGCTGCTTATTCCGGTCTCCTCATTGGTCCGCGGGATTGTGTCCCCCATGAGGTTGATCGTGTTTTTCTTTTTATTTAGTTTAGTTCCTCCAGACCGGTGTCGCTTTTAGTCTAATCATTCCTTGTGTTTGGTTCAGAGTTTTCCGGAAGATTCCTATCGCTTCTTGGTAAAAACGGGTGTCGTTTTACCTTAATGTCCGCTTTTCAGTCCGCTCCGCTTCATTTCCGCTTCATCTCCATGTTCCAATTCACTTTCGCTTCACCTCCGCTCGCTCCCCTGCAAAGAGGACGTTAAGGAGGGGCATCTGTTGACACCCGTTTTTTTCCGATAAGTTGAGTCATTTCTCTTACTCCTATTTGTTGATGCCTCGAGTTACCCATCACTCGCTGGGCTATTTTCTGGCACGTTCTGGGCCAATTTTATGGGTGGCCTCCCTCCCTGGCTGGGTCCAAGTTGATTCAGGGCTTAATGGGCCTTGGTTTTGGTTGATTGAGCTGTTCTATGAATTTCAAACGCCCATATACATGTGCGGTCATTCTCCAGCCGCTCATAACACAGACGGTTGACTTTGAGCCGTTCATCTATTTATTGGATATTTAGCTGATTTTCTGAATTTCCACCGACAAGCATTTGTACGGTCGTGAGTTAGCTGCATAAGACCATTGTGCAGTACCTCCTAAGCCGTCTGTCTCCTAGAATCCTAACATCGCTGATTTTTAGATAATTAACTAATTATCTAATCTATTTTGATTTATCACCGACAAGGAATGGGCGGTTTTCTCTTGGCCGCTCTTGTGGATGTACGGTCTACCATCAGCCGTTTATCTATGAGGGTCCAACGGTGAGGTTTTCGGTCATCACGATGGATAGTTGGATAATATTTTATGTTTATTGAATTTCCACCGATAGGGTTGGACGGCCTAGGAGATGGCCGCTCATCCCGTTGGGTGGTCTATCATGAGACTGTGCATCGTCTCGATTCCTGAGCATTTCAAAGGTTTTCTCTCTCTATCCGTGGTTTTATCCCTAACTTCTCCTGTCATTTTCTCCGCGGATACTGAACCAAATTTGGTGCCATTTCTTCCAGGTGAAAGATAATTCAATTATCTTTAACTTCCCTATTATTATCTTGACCTAAAAATGCATAGAAACCTTAATTTCGAGCTAGGACTTTAGATGCTCTATAAATAGACCCTAAGGCCCAGCTTTGAAAGGGTGGGGGGATTTTTTTTCGACGGCGAAGCCCTGCCGAACCTTTGAGCGACCTAGCACCAAGGAGGGAGGCCTTCTACGTCCATACAGACCTCCGGTTCAGGGCGTAGTCTTTGTTTTGAGTCTTTTACATTTGATAATCCAATTTCCTTTAGTTGCATGCTTGTTTCTTCATATCCATTCTCCCACGTTTTCTTCATTTGCACTGTCATTCACACATCCTCCTATGCTTTTTGTCACCCCCAGGGGTTTAAAACTCCCCAGGTATCCCCCATTTCATTTATTCATATTCATTTCTTTCCATTTTAGCACTTGCTACACTTCCTAGTTCTAATTCGGGTTTTTCTTTGTGTTCTACACGTTATTTTGTAGGTCAGCAACACACTAACGCGAGGCCCATCCTTTCTGGCCGGCCGGAAAGGGTAGAGGTTGGACTCTCGTAACTTCTGGCATGGTGGTCTTGTGCGGCTTCTTCCAGACCGTTCATGGAGACGTACGGCCTAGTATCAACCGTTCTTCCTCCTCCTGCGGTCACCATTAAGCCGTTCAACCCTCCATCCATCTTTGTCCCACGTTCCACCTCAGCACCGAAGAGTGGTCTATCATGAGACCGCGCGTACCTACAGGTGGTCCATAAGGAGCCGTTCAGAGCGTTAGTGCTGGTTTTAAGGCGAGTACCTCCCTCTTTCCAAGGTACGGTGTGCATTCATCGCATGTCTGACACCTTGATGGCGATCACAGGTTCACACTCCTTCCTTTCCCTCTGTCTTTCGTTCATTTCCCATATTTGATGTGGTAAGATAGACATGGGAGGGCCTTAAGAAGGGGAAGAGAAGGAAAAACACGTCAACAATATCGGTACTTGATGAAAGCGTACCGCTCCCTCTGCTTGGCACTTAATAGGGGATCATCAAAAGGCTATCGGGCCCAGGAGAAGAGTAGCAAGTTGAGAGTCCGAGTAGGACACTGGATTCAGTATTTCTTCGGCAGCCCTCTTAAGTACTATGAGTTCCCCCATGTAGCTCCTGTTGCGGGTAAGCCCAGCAAGCCTCCCAAATTCAAGTCAGGGCTGCCTGCTTCACTTCGGCAGATCAGCCGTGGGGGACCGAATCCGACTGGGGTGGATCCCCTTACCCATTGTGCTGCCTACCTCACCTTCTGGCTGCGCACTTTCGCCCTCCCGCAGGGAGATGAGACAGTTATTAGGCCGGAGGCAATATACCCGGCTTGTCAGATGGCTTGGGGCATGTGGCTTGCTCTATGTCCAATAGCACTCTGCCTGATTTACAAATCTCTTGGAGATATTCATAGGCATCGGATCCCCCACTCTTTCAGAACAGTGGGGCCGTTTCATTTCTTCAATGCCTGGGTATGCAACTTGTTCCCAGAGCTGGCTCCTAGGACTTTGCAGACAGTGACATTATATCCCAGAATGCTGGAATTTGCTAGTGCAGAACCCGGTCCAATGTCTCAGCAGCTTTTCTCTATCCGAGGCCGGCTGAGAAGGGTCCCAATGGATTCAGCGGGGACTATTCATTTCTAGAATTTGGCAGCACATTCTGCCCCATTAGTGAATCGCCAGCGTGCGTGCAAGCTTGAGACAGTGGAGACTTTCACACATTTCATTTCAGGCAACACAGTGACCCGGCCAATCCTAGAGCCTGAGCTCATCGACTGGGCTTTATTGATTCACCCCAGCGTCTTAGTGTTAAGAAAGGGGGGCGCGGTTCACTTGGAACCCTACTGCCCCTTTAGGTTTGGTCAAAATTTCGGCTATGATCAGCACATCTCACCTTCGGCTGCTCAGTTTCCACTGGATAGTAGGTCGAAGCACGGCTCGGCTGTTGTAAGTGAGGGTCGCTCCTGGTGGGATTACTTTCACCGTAGGGATGCTAATGTCTTCAGAATGCCGGTGTCGAACCGCGTACCCCGGGTCACTCCCGAATATATAAAATGGTGGAATGCTCGAACCTACTTTTACCGCAATGCCAGAGTGACATGCTGGGATGTAGCCGAGCGCACCTTTCTGAGCCAGTATCCTGGGCCAGTCTTTGATATTGATGAGGCCCATTTGAAGAGGTTGTTCTCCCAGCATCCGAAGGAGGTTGATGCGTATATAACGCGCCGGAAATCCGCGAAGGAGGAAGCCACTGAACAGCTAGTTCTTGTGCTCGCTGACATAGATGAAGACACTTTCACACAGAATTTAGAACATCTGTGCCAATTGGCAATTCCCACCTGGAGCTCCAGCAGTACCCATTTCCAATCGAGGAGCCGCTCTCCAAAGCAGTCTCATGGAAGTGTGAAGTTGACTGCTTTTGCCCGTACCGGGCGTTTGTTAACAGAGAAGATAGAACGCCGACGTATTATCAACACACGTCTTAGCTGTTTGTCTTGATGAATGTTCATGGGCTGACCCTTGACAGTCCCGTAGCCAGCATCCTGGACAAGCCTTTGTTTGTATTTTTTCATTACGCGTATGGCTGGGGATTTGACCACCTTGGCTTGTATCATTGCATTGCTTCCCATGGTTATGCAGATTTGGCCGACTTAGCTGAGAAGTGCAAGAAGATCGGTGACATCTGCTGGCTCGTGCGGAAGGCTACATCCCGAAGCAAGGAGGTGGCTTATCAATATTGGCCCCTCTCATCTTTCTACAATGGCCCAATAGGTAAGGTCTCCTTCAGTTGATATATAGAGCAGCTTGTTGCCCAGTTCTCTTTATAACGGCATGTGCCTCTTTTGACAGATCGCCCGGATATAAAGCAGCAGGGGCTTTACCTGAAGATTATTTCCCAAGCCCAGAAGCCGAAATATTTTGATGCTCCTGCACTGGCGCCGACCACTACTCCGCTGCCACCTGGCAAAAAGAGAGCGGCCTCCGCGCTGAAAGTCGCAATAGGCCGAGCGAAGAATGCTCGAAAAACTTCTTCCAAGCAGTCTTCGACTGATGCGGCTGGGGCTCCTCTGCCTGAAGTGCCATCATTTGAGCAGTTTGCTGCTAAGAAAGAGGCCACTCAGCAAGCAGCTGAAGGTGACATCACTTTTCTTCGCAGTCTAAAGGAGTGTTCTTTTCATGACGTCTTCACTCCTTTGACGTCTTCTTTGTTTGACTTCAGCTCAAGGAGCGGCTGGCACCACCACGAGTGCTGAGGAGGTCGCCTTGAAGACGACAGACATGGGCTCTTCTGTCATGGCCACGGCAGGGGCATATAGGACAGCTGAAGCCATAGGGGAAAGTCTCCCTGCTATTGAGGAGGATGTCAGACTCCCTTCTCCCATACCTGCCAGTGAGGCCGAGGGTGAGCCAAGTGACTGTTATCCTTCTGACTCTTCTTTCTTATTGATCTTTTTGCCTTGCCTTATGTATATGTTTGTTGCAGCGGCAAGAGTGGTTAGCACAGTGGTTGAGACGCCTACCGCGGACGTTCCTTCACAGCATGAAGGACATAAGACTACACTAAAGAAAGGTGCTATCCCGTCGCGGCATGTAATCACCCGCTCGGCGGCCCGTAAGGTAATAGAGGAGGCGGGCCAACCCGAGATCAGCATAGATATTTCTTCCAGCAACTCTGCCACCCCTTCTGACGAAGAAATTGATTATGATTCTTCAAAAGGTGACGAACAAGCACCTGCAGTAGCCGGCAAAGGGGCAGCGGCACCTTTCGTACCGTTGAGCGGTCCTTTGATATTTAGTCCCCCGAGGTTGCTGGTGACATCATCTGAGGGAATGTTACCAGAAGAATTTGCCGGGCTGGACATGGAGGTGGAGATAACCCCTCCTTTTATTGCTTCATCTGCAGAGCTAGAATCTTCTATTCAGGCACTTGAAGAGATGGATGTTGCAGCCATAGTAAGTTACGCCCGCCCTTCTATAGGGTTGCATATCTTTTCATTCCTCTATGCCATTTTGGTGCTTACTGGAATCTTGTTCCAGGAGTCTGACGTAGCCGATCACCCTCTGGTATCATCTTCTGATGCCATCATGGTTTCGTCGGAGGCTTTGGATATGCTTCCACTAGCCACCGTGTCTTCTTCAGAGGCAGTTACCATACTTAGCCCTGTGCCAGTAAGAATACATGCAACCACCGAAGTATCATCAATGGAGCTGAGCCCACTGGGAGAAAGTCTCGCCCTGATGCCTGCAACAGAATTGAGAGCTGAAGTTGACCCATCAAGGGGTTCTGCCTTTGTCCCGGCGGCCATAATGACTATTGCGCCTGACCTTGCGGCTCTATCCGTGCCAGAAATAGAGTCGGAATCTCTGCCCCCTCCAGCACCTGTAGAAAAGAGTTCTCCAAAGAGCCCGATGGAGCATGAGCACACTACCGTGGTACCTGCCACTTTGGCTCTGGTGGCCATTCCATCTTCTTCTTCTGAGCCAAACATTGGCTTATGGGCTTCCATAGACAGGGAGGTGACCTTTGAGGTGGCTCCGGAAGCCTCCCTGGGCTTTACTTCATCGGAGGACTTTGTCTGGCAGCATCTAGAGATATTGTGTCAAGTCGTAGAATCTCAGTCGGTATTATCTTACCTCTAGCTGAAGGAAGTGGCTGAACGACTGACGATTGGGCTATAGGCACTAGGCTGTCCTTTGGATACCTGGACCCAGCGGGTGCTGTTCCTACTGAAATTTGTAAACCGCCGAGACTTTCTCGGGAGGGTGATGGACGACCGACTGGCGGCCCTCAAATTGCAGAAAGCTGACTGTCAGACGAAGCTGGCTTCCCTGACCTCCGATCTTCATAGGAACAAGGCCCATGTTGAAGCTTCAGCTGCTCAGGCACAACTTCTACGCAGCCGACGGGAAGAACTCCGGGCTGAATTGGCTGTTGTTGAGGCTGAGATACCACTGCTGGAGGCTGCAGAAGTTCAGGGCATCGAGGAGACCTCCTTGCTGGAGGTCCGAGTCGCATCCCTAGAGACTGAGATGACTCGCGTTCAAGAGGAAGAGATGCAACTCCGTGAACTGGGAGTGGCTCCACATGTTGGGCTCATTGACTTTGAAGATATCTTCAGGTGGTCTTAGTTGATCAGACTTTTGTAATTCGTCCCCTTCGAAGGGCCCCTTTTGTATTTATTTCTTTCCCTTTTTGCAATGAAATACAAGTTTCTTTTACTGCTTTAGGTGTCCACCTTTACACTTGTATTCCATCATATCTTGTGGCAACTCTGGCGACCTGTATGGAAGTATACCCGTATCTGTACCACAGGAGAGCATCCACCCTTTCAAGGAAAGGATGGGGGCCTCGCTCCACCGCGTGACGGGGTTCCAGAGGTTGCCAGATCGGTGCAACTGTAAGTCTCACTAGCAAGAAATGTCAAAAATACGACTGCTGGCTGACGAGAGGTCCATTCGAGATAGGCTTTATTACCGGTGGGACAACTGATGGGAGTGTCACCGAGAGGTATAGCATATGTTTGATAATAACAACATTACTGACCCATGCGCCCTTTCAGATTTTCACGTGGCGGGATACCCGATTTTGCCTGTGGCGCCCTTTCGGGTTTTCGTCACAGTCGGGTTTACAGCCATTTTTGCCCTTGCCCTAGTGTAGGAACAAGGCCGGAAAGGCACCTCTATTTTAAGCCTCATTTTTATCCGTCATCATTTTTATTCTTTTTTTTTCTCTTTTTTTTGGACTCAATTCTCGGGGTAGAGCCGGGCTTGAGGAAATGTTGGCCGACCTTGCCGATGGTGACAAGGGTCAGAAGGAGGTTGACCGATCTCGCCGATGGTGGCAAGGGTCAGAGGAGGTTGACCGATCTTGCTGATGGTGACAAGGGTCAGAGGAGGTTGATCGATCTTGCCAATGGTGACAAGGGTCAGAGGAGGTTGACCGATCCTGATGATGATGACAAGGGTCACAAGGAGGTTGACCGGTCTTGCCGATTGTGACAAGGGTCAGAGGAGGTTGACCGATCTTGCCGATGATGACAAGGGTCGCAAGGAGGCTGACTGATCTTGCCGATGGTGACAAGGGTCAGAGGAGGTTGACCGATCTTGCCGATGATGACAAGGGTCACAAGGAGGTTGACCGGTCTTGCCGATGGTGACGAGGGTCAGAGGAGGTTCACCGATCTTGCCGATGATGACAAGGGTCGCAAGGAGGCTGACCGATCTTACCGATGGTGACAAGGTTCAGAGGAGGTTGACCGATCTTGTCGATGATGACAAAGGTTAGAGGTAGGATGACCAATCTTGCCGATGGTGACAAGGGTCAGAGGTAGGATGACCGATCTTGCCGATGATGACAAGGATCGCAAGGAGGCTGACCGATCTTGCCGATGGTGGCAAGGGTCAGAGGTAGGTTGACCGATCTTGCCGATGATGACAAGGGTCGCAAGGAGGCTGACCGATCTTGCCGATGGTGACAAGGGTCAGAGGAGGTTGACCGATCTTGTCGATGGTGACAAGGGTCGGAAAGGTAGTTGGTCCTGTCGATGGCGACAAGGACCGAAAAAGGTAGCGACCGATCTTGCCGATGGTGACAAGGGTCGAAAAGGTAGGTGGAAGTGGAATGACGAACGAGGGCAACCCCGTTACTACATCATCATTTTATTTCAGTCATCATTTTTTTATCACATTACCGACTCAAGCGCCCTTTCAGATTTTCGCCGAAGTCAGCCCCCTCTTACTTTTGCCCACACGCCCTTTCGGGTTTTCACGTGGCGGGGTTCCCGATTTTGCCTACAACATCCTTTCGGGTTTTCGCCACAGCTGGGTTATAACCATTTTTGCCCTTGTCCCAGTTTAGGAACAAGAACGGCGAGGTATCTCCATTTTTAACCCCATTTTGTTTCTTTTTTTTTATATTCTTTTGTACTTCGCGGAGAATCCGGAACACAGGAGAGCTTATTCATTGAAATGCCGACCGGCCTTGTCGATGATGACAAGGGTATGGCCCTGGTTTAATTCGTCGACATTGGTTGAATGTCGAAGCAAAGGCTGTACAGTTCTTAATAGGGACAAAAGGTCCACGTTAAGGGACAGGGGTCGACACATTCTGCCGATGATGATGAGGGTCGAACCTGGGTTTGTTCATCGACGTGGGTTACAAGTCGAAGCAAAGGTATGTTCATTAACAAGGATGAAAGATCCGAGTTAAGGGATAGAGGTCGACCGATCTCGCCGATGATGACGAGGGTCGAACATGGGTTCGTTCATCGGCATGGGTTACATGTCGAAGCCAGGGTAAGTTTATTAACAAGGATGAAAGGTCCGAGTTAAGGGATAGAGGTCGACCGGTCTCGCCGATGATGACGAGGGTCGAACACGGGTCTGTTCATCGACATGGGTTACATGTTGAAGCAAAGGTATGTTCATTAACAAGGACGAAAGGTCTGAGTTAAGGGATAGAGGTCGATCGGTCTCGTTGATGATGATGAGGGCTGAACATGGGTCTGTTCCTCGATATGGGTTACATGTCGAAGCAAAGGTATGTTCATTAACAAGGACGAAAGGTCCGAGTTAAGGGATAGAGGTCAACCGGTCTCGCCGATGATGACGAGGGCCGAACATGGGTCTGTTCATCGACATGGGTTACATGTCGAAGCAAAGGTATGTTCATTAATAAGGACGAAAGGTCCGAGTTAAGGGATAGAGGTCGACCGGTCTCGTCGATGATGACGAGGGCCGAACACGGGTTTGGTAGGGGATCTCCGGTGGGACTTTTGATGGTTGTCCCTTGGGAGCTTCATTAGGAGGAGAACAAAGAGGAACTTTTTAGGTTACCACTTTACTGACTTAAGTGCCCTTTCGGGTTTTCGCCGAAGTCAGCCCCCTCTTGCTTTTACCTACGCGCCCTTTCGGGTTTTCACGTGGCGGGGTACCCAATTTTGCCTGCAGCGCCCTTTCGAGTTTTCACCGCAGCCGGGTGATAGCCATTTTTGCCCTTGTCCTAATGTAGGAACAAGACCGGCGGGGTATCTCTATTTTTAACCCCATTTTTCTTTTCTCTTCTTTTTTTTTTATATGACAAAGGGACGTTGAGAGAGTCGACTAGGGCACGAAGTCTTGCACCGAGAAAGAGGGTTTATTTGTCAGCACGAAGGCAATGCTAACGTAAGGGATAGATTTGTGCTGATTCGGGCGTAAGGCCCGCAATGGCAATGCTATATAAGGGTCGGCTAGGACACGAAGTCTTGTGCTGAGGACAAAGTGTTTATTCGTCAGCAAGAAGGTAATGCTAACACAAAGGATAGATTTGAGCCGATTCGGACGTAAAGCCCGTAATGGCAAGGATGTATAAAGGTTGGCTAGGACATGAAGTCTTACGCCAGAAAAGGGGTTTATTCGTCAGCAAGAAGGCAATGCTAACGCAAAGGATAGATTTGAGCCGATTCGGGCGTAAGGCCCGTAATGGCAAAGATGTATAAAGGTTGGCTAGGACACGAAGTCTTGCGCCAGAAAAGGGGTTTATTCATCATCAAGAGGGTAATGCTAACGCAAAGGATAGATTTGAGCCGATTCGGGTGTAAGGCCCGTAATGGCAAAGATGTTGATTTTATGCGAGTTCGGTCAGGGCAGAGTGCCACTAGACCAAGATAAGGGTAGCTCGGCCAGGGCGGAGTGCCACTAGACCAAGATATGGGTAGCTCGACCAGGGCGTAGTGCCACTAGACCAAGGTAGGTAAACTTAGCTAGGGCAGAGTGCCATTAGACTAAGGCAGATGAAACTTAGCTAGGACAGGACGCCACTAGACTAAGGTAGATGAAAATCAACTAGGGCAAAGTGCCACTAGACTAAGGCAGATAGAGCTCGGTTAGTACGGAATGTCACTAGACCAAGAAGAAGGTAGCTCGATCTAGGCGGGGTGCCACTAGACCAAGATAAGGGTGGAGTGCCACTAGATCGAGGTAGGTGAAACTTAGCTAGGGCAGAGTGCCATTAGACTAAGGCAGATGAAACTTAGCTAGGGCGGGGTGCCACTAGACTAAGGTAGATGAAACTTAGCTAGGGCAGAGTGCCACTAGACTAAGGCAGATAGAGCTCGATTAGGGTGGAATGCTACTAGACCAAGAAAAAGGTAGCTCGATCTGGGCGGGGTGTCACTAGACCAAGATAAGGGCAGCTCGATCAGGGCGGAGTGCCACTAGACCAAGGTGAAGGTAGCTCGATCAGGGCAGAGTGTCACTAGACAAAGGTAGGTGAAACTTATCTAGGGTAGAGTGCCATTAGACTAAAGCAGATGAAACTTAGCTAGGGCGGGGTGCCACTAGACTAAGGCAGATGAAAATTAGCAAGGGCAGAGTGCCACTAGACTAAGGCATATAGAGCTCGGTTACGGCGGAATGCCACTAGACCAAGAAGAAGGTAGCTCGATCTGGGCGGGGTGCCACTAGACCAAGATAAAGGTAGCTCGATCAGGACGGAGTGCCACTAGACCCAGGTGAAGGTAGCTTGGCCAGTACGGAGTGCCACTAGACCAAGGTGAAGGTAGCTCGATCAAGGCGGAGTGCCGCTAGACCAAGGTAAGTATAGAGCTTGGTCAGGGCGGGATGCCACTAGACCAAGGGTAGGTAGAACTTAGCTAGGGCGGAGTGCTACTAGACTAAGGCGGGTGGCACTCTAGTCGGGGCGGATATAGCCCCTAGACTGAGGTGGGTAAAGCTTGGTCAGGGCGGAGTGCCTCTGGACCAAAGGCATATAGAACTTAGCTAGAGTAGAGTGCCACTAGACTAAGGCAGATAGAGCTCGGTTAGGGCAGAATGCCACTGGACCAAGGTGGGTAGAGCTCGGCCAGGGCGGAATGCCACTAGACCAAGGTAGGGTAGATCTAGGTCAGGGCGGAATGCCACTAGACCAAGGGCAGGTAGAACTTAGCTAGGGCGAAGTGCCACTAGACTAAGGTAGGTAAAACTTAGCTAGGGCAGAGTGGCACTAGACTAAGGCCGATAGAGCTCGGCCAGGGCGGAATGCCGCTAGACCAAGGGTGGACATAAATCATTCTGGGAACGCCGGTTGAACCGTGTGATACAGCTTCAGGTGTTTCCCATTAAGGAGAGTGATGGGAATCAAGCCAGCTGCCAGGTCGAAGCGGATCGTGGATGTTGCCAGGCAAAAGATGAAGGTGCTATAGGTCCCTAGCGCGACCTGGATGAAGGCGCTATGATCCCCTAGCGCAATCTTGAGAACGTGCTGGTCATCCCTAGCGTGATCTCAGACAGGGACCTGCTGCAGACGGTCCAACTTCCCGGCGCCGAACTCCTCAAAGTCTTCAATGTCTGCTGTCTTCCATGGTTGTAAATCGACGTGTTAGCGTCGTTTTGTCTTCCCCTTTCCCTATATATGTACCCCCTTTCGTTTGATTAAGCAATGAAGCAATGAATCTATGAGAGTTTATGAGTATAGCATGGCTATCTCCCCCAATCTTTGGAAACCCCCTTCCTCCTCCCCTCTCCGGGTGCGATGCCCAATTCTCTTCTCCTGATCCTCTCTCTTTTCCCCTTCAATGGAGGACGATCGAAGCCCCGGATGTATTGGCTCTGAGACGGGGTCGAGTGTGAGGCTCCATTCGGAGCTCCGTTCTTCCTCCACCGCCGTTCACCTTCCTCCACCACCGCAAAGGATGCTGCCAAGGCCAAGATGGAGCTCGGTTGCACTGGTCCTGCGATGGGTCCGGGCGAGAGGCCCCAGTCAAGCCCCATCACGGCCCTAGCTCGCTCCATCACATCATCTTTACCCCCCCCCATCACCCACCCCCATAGCCACCTTCACCAAGTTATCCTAGCTAGTATTAGGTTAGTTTAATCTCTGTTTAGGGTCCCTCATGTGTCTATTTAGGATCCCTCGTGTATTACCCACCTTCCTATGTGTTCTCCCCCTGTGATTAAAACCCCCGAAGTAATCCACGGGCGCCCCAACGTCAAGGTTCGTCGTTCTGCCGACGTCTATGAACGTGCTAGGATGATATAGCGCGTTCTTCAAGAAGGCGCTAGGAGGCTATAGTGCGACTATGGGCAAAAAGAAGAAGACCCCCCACTTTCTTCCCGCATCAAATTGGTATCAGAGCTTAGGGAACCAGGCTGTTCTCACAGACTGGGATCTTGAGCTACGAGGTTCGAGGATGAACCTTTCCAAGTGGAGGGGTTTTGATGGGAATCAAGCCAGCTGCCAAGCCGAAGCGGATCGTAGACGTTGGCAGGCCAAAGATGAAGGCGCTATAGGTCCCTAGCGCGACCTGGATGAAGGCGCTATGATCCCCTAGCGCGATCTTGAGAACGTGCTGGTCATCCCTAGCGCGATCTCAGACAGGGACCTGCTGCAGACGGTCCAACTTCCCGGTGCCGAACTCCTCAAAGTCTTCAATGTCTGCTGTCTTCCATGGTTGTAAATCGACGTGTTAGCGTCGTTTTGTCTTCCCCTTTCCCTATATATGTACCCCCTTTCGTTTGATTAAGCAATGAAGCAATGAATCTATGAGAGTTTATGAGTATAGCATGGCTATCTCCCCCAATCTTTGGAAACCCCCTTCCTCCTCCCCTCTCCGGGTGAGATGCCCAATTCTCTTCTCCTGATCCTCTCTCTTTTCCCCTTCAATGGAGGACGATCGAAGCCCCGGATGTATTGGCTCTGAGACGGGGTCGAGTGTGAGGCTCCATTCAGAGATCCGTTCTTCCTCCACCGCCGTTCACCTTCCTCCACCGCCGCAAAGGACGCTACCAAGGCCAAGATGGAGCTCAGTTGCACCGGTCCTGCGATGGGTCCGGGTGAGAGGCCCCAATCAAGCCCCATCACGGCCCTAGCTCGCTCCATCACATCATCTTTACCCCCCCATCACCCACCCCCATAGCCACCTTCACCAAGTTATCCTAGCTAGTATTAGGTTAGTTTAATCTCTGTTTAGGGTCCCTCATGTGTCTGTTTAGGATCCCTCGTGTATTACCCACCTTCCTATGTGTTCTCCCCCTGTGATTAATTCCCCCGAAGTCATCCACGGGCACCCCAACGTCAAGGTTCGTCGTTCTGCCGACGTCTGTGAACGTGCTAGGACGATATAGCGTGTTCTTCAAGAAGGTGCTAGGAGGCTATAGCGCGACTATGGGCAGAAAGAAGAAGACCCCCCACTTTCGTCCCGCATCAGAGAGAGAACTGGATAACTCCTTTGTGATCCACAAGGACATACGCACCCCCCCTTCATATACTCGGTAGACGACATACGGTCCGACCCAGTTTTCAACCAACTTTCCCTTGGGGTTGGAGACCATCACTTCTCTTCTTTTAACCATTACCAGGTCACCTTTCTTGAATTCCCATCCTTTGACTAGCTTATCAAAAGCACGGGCCATGCGGGCTTGATAGAGTTGAATATTCTGTTGCGCACGGAGACGCTTTCCATCGAGCTCGGTGAGCTCCTCCAGTCTTCTCTCTATGTTGGTCTGCTTGCTACTTACCAATCCGTGCTGGATGGCGATTCTCAATGAGGGGACCTCTAGTTCAATTGGCACCACAGCCTTCGACCCATATACGAGGGAGTAGGGTGGGTAGCCAGTTGGGGTCTTGTAGACTGTACGGTAAGCCCAGAGTGCCTCGTACATTCTTTCCTCCCAATCTCTTTTGTTAGCCTTGATAGTCTTTGCTAGCAAAGTGCATAGCATCTTGTTGAAGGCTTCTACAAGTCCATTGGCTTGAGGGTAGTAGGGAGATGATGCCCTCCAATCAATCTTGTACTTTTTGCTAGTCGGTAGACCTTCTGATTCTTGAAGTGACTACCGTTGTCAGAGATGATTCAGCTGGGTACCCCAAACCGGAATATTATATTTTGTCGGAAGAACCTGGCGACTAGTTCTCCCGTCACTTCTCTCAATGCTACTACCTCTGCCCATCTGGAGAAGTAGTCTGTAGCTGCTAAGATATATTTGCATCCGGATGAAGATGCTGGTAGTGGCCCCACCACGTCCGTGCCCCATTGAGCGAACGGCCAACTTGGGATGGTAGGATGCAGTGGCAAAGGCGGCCTCCTTGACATAGTGGCATGTTCTTGACACCTCTAGCAGGCTTTGGCGAACTTACAGCAATCGTTAAACATAGAAGGCCAATAGTAGCCCAATTTCTTTATTTCAATTTTCATTTTCGGACCAGCCTGGTGTGCCCCGGCTTAC